>LATX02000192.1:0-637127 GCA_001466705.2 Moniliophthora roreri
GGGGGGCTGTGTGTCACTCAACCCGATGCGTACCATGTAGCCCCATACACTTTTCTATGATGTGTCGCTGCGTCGTTGTCGATGCCGTAGTCGCGCCCGGGCCATATATTAAAAACCTAGGATCAATGCAGCGGACACATAGTTCCCCCCAAACTCTACCAGCTTCGGCCTGGTTACTTATATATTTAATTTATGATGCTGGGTACCGTCAAGCCACTCTTTATCCTCTGCGCTGCGTCTCTCGGACTAGGATATGTCATTCCTACTCCAAGATACGCAGTCGTTCCCAGACAATCCCCGAGCTCGAAACTGGTTTTCGCTCATTTCATGGTACGTCTTTGCGCCTTTTGAAGATGCTTGCGAGCTCAAAAATCGTTTCAGGTTGGCATTACAGGCAACAGAGTGAGCGCAGCCGACTATGACGATGATATGAAACGCGCCAAAGACCTCGGAATCGACGCCTTTGCACTCAACATTGGTACAGGTCAAGAAGCTCAACTCGAATTTGCATACGAATCCGCGGCCAACAACGGAATGAAAGTGTTCATTTCATTCGATTGTAATTTCTTCCTTCCGGGAGATGAAGGTCTTATTGGATCTACAGTATCCACCTTTGCTTCAAAGCCTGCGCAGTTGCTTGTTGGTGATACCAACAAGGTGTTTGTATCGACGTTTATCGGGGATCAGTTGAATGTTGATGCGATTAGGAGCGCAGCGCCAGGTGTGGATATGTTCTTTGCACCAAATTTCCATGTTGGTGCTGCGGATTTTGGTCCGTTGGACGGAGCATTGAATTGGCAGCCCTGGCAGACAAATGGGAGGAATAAGGCGCCTAGTAATGGGGAGTTGGTTACGATTGATTCGGTTGATCAGGCTTATCTGGCAACCCTGAATGGGAAAGGGTATATTGCTGGTAAGTCGATAAAAAAAAAATTGTTCGACGAGATCTTTGGCTGAATTTCTGTTTCTTGGATAGCCGTTTCGCCTTGGTTCTGTGAGTTTGCATTCTATCCCATTGTGTCTATTTCGTGTTCTGACGGAATGTTTTAGCAACTCATTTCGGTGGTGAAGTACCATTCAGCAAGAATTGGGTCTTCCCCAGCGACCTGTTGCTTTATATGAGATGGCTAGAGATCCTCGCTCTTCAGCCTACCTTTATCGAAATCGCTACATGGAATGATTATGGAGAATCACACTACATCGGTCCGCTTACACCGAAACACACTGATGATGGTGCCTCGAAATGGGCCAACGATATGTGAGGCGATGCTTCCAAAGCTATCAACACGTTTGACTGATAATCGCTGTTCATTCAGGCCGCACACTGGGTGGTCGGAACTCTCCCGGCCGTTTATCGCTGCGTACAAAGCGGGCGCTAGTTCAGTCAACGAATTCATCAACGACGAAAAGATCATCTACTGGTACCGCATTACTCCCAAGAACCTGGATTGTGACAGCACAGGTGAATTCTTCTTCGCATCATTCAAACTTTTCTCTCTGCTTACACTGAAACGTACAGATACTACAATGGGCCCTGGAAACAACGCCACCGGAGACTTCTTCAACGGCCGTCCCAACGGTTTCGACACCATGACAGATGATGTATTCGTCGTTCCTCTGCTCAAGTCCCCTGGAGTCGTTACCGTCAATTCCGGCGGTACACTCTACACTTTTGACGCTCCTGCAGGCGCATCAGCCTTCCAAGCTCCATTCAAAATCGGCGCTCAAAGCTTCGCATTGAGCCGTGATGGAGCAGAAGTGATGAGCACGACGAGTGTGAAGGTCATTCAGGATACTTGTCCTTGCGGAATTTACAACTTCAATGCCTATGTGGGTACGGTACCGGACAGTGGGGAGAGGGATGTATTGAGTGGAGATTCCTTGGCAGCGTTCACGAACGGGTTGAAGGTGGATTGTGCGCCTACCGCATCATTGCCTGTTGATCCGCCCCCCACGGTTGCGCCGACGGAAACGGTATCCGTCTCCGCAGCGCCCACGAGCCCGCCTGTTTAAAGGATTCGAAAGTCTCGACTATGCAACTCATGAATACATGTTAATTTATTGGCGTTATGTATGGACTAGTGTACAATCTTTGTGGGGAATGGAATGTAGCGGCTGATTCCAGCTCATGTCAAACGAAGCTTTTACTTTGCCTTTTTTACCGTTCTTCTCGTTCCCCATAAGTTGAATTAACTCTTTGACTCGTGCTGATACTTTCGGTACTCGTACAGCTGGTCTATTAGAGATAGCCCTCGGCTCGGCCGAGCGCGGACAAAATGGGGGGCCTCGTCATCACTTCCTGCGCCACAATAATTCAGACATACTCATAGGGTCAGTCTTCGTTTGGCGTAGCCACTTGCAGTTTACGAATCATCAGAGACACGCGCCCCCGATCTGACATCGGATGCCCTCCAAGTCATTCCAGGAGGTTTCTGGAAGCAGCCTGAGTGGAAGGGCTTTTAATTCTTCGCAGTATGTACGAGTTGACCAGCTTCATTAAAGACAAGGTATCTATGTATTTGATAGGTATGGTGGCAATGTGGCCTCATCGTACGCGTTTCGGACTCGACGTGGATCACCCGTGGGACATAGCCGACCTTCCATATCAAGACCACCGCTTAGTCAGTATTAACGCGATCCCCCTTTGTAAAAACTTCAATGTTCACGCAATATATGACTGTCAATTCTCTTTCCTCGTTCCTTTCACCTTACTCCCCCCCATAATGAATGAACGAAGCGGCTCTGAAGGACGAGCTCATTACTCGACAAGAAGGTCGATTGATGTCAGCAGTACTACACTGGAGAAGGAGATAATCGAGTTCGGCCATGGAAAGGAGAAAAGGAGTACGCGGAAGTCGTTCATGTTAGTGGCAGCGTGCACTCTGGCTATGATGGTCAACGTAAGCCTCCGCGTCTTTTCGGTTTTCAAAATGCTCATTCCTTGACACAGATCGGCAATAGTACAGGCCCATCGATAGCTCTACCCACCATCGAAAGGGAGCTCAACGTTCAACAGATACAGCTGGTATGGATAGCTTCTGGGTATGCACTTAGCTCGGTATGTTTATCTATCCAAACATGGCTTTCATACCATTTGAATTTGTTATGTCCTCATAGGGCTGCCTTCTCCTCTTGTTCGGCCGACTCGCGGATCTCTACGGACGAAAGAAGGCATTTCTCCTTGGCAATTTATGGCTCTTCATCTTCACATTAAGCTGCGCATTCGCGAAGAGTAAGTTATGCACACATGAAATAATCAGGATATTCCTTAACATTGCCTGTCGGTAGATTCAACAGCACTCAATGTCCTTCGTGGATTTCAAGGTGTTGGAGCCGCGGCAACTATACCGGCTTCGGTAGGTTCTGGCCATAATCAATTTTTCTACATATTCATCTCATACTTACGGCAGCTCGGTATTCTGGCACATGCATTCCCTCCTTCTCGCGCTCGATCGATAGCGTTCGCCTGTTTCGCAGCCGGAGCGCCAGTCGGCGGTGCATTTGGGATAGTCATAGGCGGCGTTTTGATTCAAGAAACGAGGTAAGCCCTAGTCCGAACGTTTACTCCCTGCCCTGCTCATTTTACGTATTCAGTCAGACCTGGCGAGCGACTTTCTACCTTAGCACTGTGAGTGTTTTCCGATGTTTCTACTTTCGGCCGCGGCTCATATCGTCCATAAGGGCCTTACCTTCCTGTCTCTGGTTCTGGGCTTCTTTTCAATAGATGGCGATGAGCCCTCGACTGAGCTAGATCGTCGCATTGACTGGCCTGGTGCAGCTGTTGTTACAGTGGGGCTCGTCTTGATCGTGTTTGTATTGGGCCAAGGGGAAGTTGCACCGCAGCAATGGGCAAATCCATGCAAGTCTTTATATCCACAGGCCCAGACTCACTTTAATAACTGATAACATTTTAAACAGACATTGTCGGCTTACTGATCGCAGGAGTATTCCTCGTCTTGTTGTTCGTTGTATGGCAGCATTATCTCGAAACGGTTCAGGATTATGGGTTACGCCCCCGCGCCGACCGATGGATACCAACACTACCACCACTGATGAAATTATCTCTGTGGAGCAGGGCCGATGGAAAAGTAGCTATCGTCTTTTGCATTGCATTATTCAACTGGTGTTCCTTCCTGGCATGGTCGTACTGGGTAATGGTATGTAGACATCGGCTGTTTAGCGTGACGAACTAACAACTCTATCTTTTGCAAGATATTCTACCAGAACTACATGGGTTTTGATCCAATAGCAACTATGATCCGTCTAATTCCGATGTTCATCACCGGTATTATTTGCAATGTAGTAGTAGCGCTCGTCGTAGGGCGGGTGTCCCTGGTTGCTCTAATGGGTGTGTCGACTCTACTCCTCCTCAACTCTCCGAAACAAATTCCTGATGCAATTCCCTATGACAGCGATGGGAACAGCGCTCACAAGCAGCGCCTCTCTCCTTTTTGCTATAATTGACCCTGATGCTGTGTACTGGGCGTTTGGTTTCCCGGCGGCTATCACAGCTGTTGTTGGCGCCGACTTTGTATTTGCTGCAGGGACACTATTCATAGCAAAGGTGTCATTACCGCATGAACAAAGTATTGCGGGGGCTGTATTTCAGTGCATGACTCAGGCACGTCAACACGAATCAAGGGTTAATAATATGCTCACCAATAAAGTACTCTACAGCTCGGAACATCCTTAGGCATTACGATATCGACTGTCGTTTTCAACCGGATTATTCAACAACAATCTAACCAGCTTGGTGTTCCGATCACAGAGGTACCAAAGCCAGGTCAGTTAAAGAGTTATAAAGCTGCCCAGTGGACGAACTTTGCGTTTGGTGTTTTCGGTAAGGGCTGTCTTTTCGCTTTTTGTCTGTTAATCTTTTCTCACCACGACCCCTGCAGCCGCTTTGCTTGCCGTCAAGTACCTCCGCGGTGTTGGGATTGTCGGTCACCGTAAGGAGAAACTGTCCGATGATGCAGAGGTTGCGACAGTGCAAGAGGTTCCGCGAAGTGGTCGTTATCGAGGAGACTCGGAAGAACTCCCAAAGAAAAGAACTGAGAAAGACACTGATGTTCAAACATCAGTCGTAGACGTTGACGATGACTTCAGCGAGCCCTCCGTTATCGAGGAACGAAGGTCCTACAGATAATCATAATGGATAGACCATTTCGATACCGTCTCTAGGCCGTTGATTTCCTCTGTTATGATCCCTGTGGGAAGATTTATTCATGCCAGTAACGTATACTTGTTGTATATAGAGCTCTGTAACCTAATGCATTCGGGCGCTAATTGAGCGTCTACCCAAACAGCATCGACGTGTGAGCAATGAGGAGTCACGATGACATTTAGAAGTATTTGCTAGAAAATGCCAGAAAACTCATGGCTATGCTGCGACATGCGGGAGCGTAACAGCATTCCAAAGGACTGCCGCTACTATCCTCAAATCCTATACCGGCATGAGCTGGAGTTGCTCTCCCTGATTCTCAACCTGTTGTTCCATAACGACCCACAGCGTGGCCGGTCTTTTCCTTCGTGCTCTTAAGAGTCACCTAAGGACAAAAAATAACCTGTGCTTTCCCTCGTAAGTCGCCCATTTTCTCTGACCGCCCATCAGTACGCTCTTATTCTTCTCGATTGCAGCAATCTTTCATAGGACTCCCCATTCCAAGTCCTTAATTTCTCTCCCCTTCCCACCATGTGTGATGAGGAAATGCTCATTTCCTTCAATCACATCGTGGATACCGTCTCTTATTTTTCGCTAGACTGGGTAACAGGCTTTGTGAACACCCTTCGTAACTTGGCGACTGTTTCTCCAATTCCACTCGATCTGCGTGTTGTTGGTCTGCCCGCTGATTTTCCTTTTATGGCGGAAGATTTCAGCGAGGTATTCCATTGGGTACAATTGTCGGAGGATGAAACGAGTCAGACCAATATTGGGATTCGCGTCCACTTTACCTTCCAAAGGTACTCGACGCAAAGACCTGAATCATTATTGGTTTGGTCTGTTCGGAGCGGTGCGTGGTACGGTCCGTGGGCAAGATACTAAGTGCTCATGATCACTGACTCAGGCAGACGGAGCCTAGGCCAAGTAGAGCTCGACAATAGGATCTTCGATTACCCACATGCCCATTCGATCATACGAGTCGATGCTCTGTTAATCCTAGAATCCATGGCTGCGGCGATCTCACGTCGAAGCACTGCAACTATCACGACTCATACGTTCGTTGATTCCACCACAGTGGGAATACCGACCCAGACATGGCAGGTTATCGGATTAAGATCCTCTTCCGGAGAGTGGATCCACGAGTATGGAAGACATATGATTTCTCGATTGAGACCAACATAGAAGTACATCAAGAGGCTGTATACGCAGATATTATTACATTCAGACATCTTCATTGAGCAAGAAACAGTGTGATTTCAACGTAGCCGGATCTAAGTGCCTTTCGGACAGTTGGCTGTAGTGTATAAAGTTGCATCACCCGGTCCTGCCTGGATGGGATTACACCTTCAGGGAACAACTTTAATCCGACACATTCCTTTGATTGACACATCAAAGCAGTGACTTACCCAGGAAGTTTGGCAAATGGTCCCTTCACTTCTTCGTTTACAACCGAGGGAAGCTGACAGGATGCTGCATTCGCAGCAGGGATCATAGTAAAGTAGGAACAAGCATCAGCAACACCTGAATCATGAATGCTCAGCTACCGACAATTTCCCCTCAGCCAGAACTTACCATTGATGGTGTCGTCATTAGGATTGTTGCATTTATCAATGGCATTCTGGAGGACGCTGATGAAAGACAGTTATTACTGTAAACAGCTCCGGGACCAGGACAGGACTCACTTTACATCCCAGCCATTCTGGAAATCTCCGTGGAATGAGTATCCGGTAGCATCTCTGATTTAAATGATGTTTGTAAAAGGTTTCAGCAATTGACAAGAGAAACAATTACCCTGTAGCCTGTGCAATGATGGTCAGCACGACAGCATGTCAGTAAATGACACAGCGCTTACATAGACGAAGGGCCATCCGTCTGATTCCTTCCATCTCCCGGCAAAGCTGTGAATATCCCAAGTAATCTAGAAGTATATCATTGTTATTAGATGTCCTTGAGGTCGGAAGAATGTAGCCTACCTCATAAAACAGCTTCATGAGGCCAACAGGATGGGTACTAGGACAGCTGCCATTATCAAGAATAGACAAGAAAGCAACGTGTGACCTATGGTCCGCACTATCGACGTTCTGCGAAATAGACTGAGAGCGCTGTATATTTAAGGGCAAGGTATAATACTTACCTTCCCGTCCCAGCATGCGGGGAAGTGCAGGCGAGACTGGAAGCCAGCCTGCAAGTTGTGTGAGCTTCGTAAAGAAGATACTTGTAGTGGAACGAACCTCGCAATCGGTGTGAGGGAAGCCGCCAGTGCCTAATAAAGTTGTCGAAACGTATTTCTCGAGCGACGACACGGTCTACGAACCATAATAGTCAGGGTTTGAGGTCGTGTATCGCAAGCAAGCCCAAGCGATTGCACGTTCAGCAAGCTCGGCTTGAGTACCCAAGCCATCTTGGTACCTATTGGAAGCGTGAGGGTTTGATCAGAGTCATCGTGACATGAACGGGCATGAACGGGACCGACTTCTTGGAACGAGCGACAGGATTGCCGGTGATCATCCTAAAACCCGGTGGGAATGCCTTCAGTCCCGGTCCTCCATTGGCCTTGTCGAGGCTCCCTCTGTTTTGATAGTAGACCAATAGACCTGATATGAATATATAAATTGAAATAAAATTTTGGGAGTGATAATGACGACTCACCGCCGTTCGGTACAGCCTCGAACATCTTAGTCTTGGGGTCACGGAAGTAAAGCTTTGGGAACCCTGGCAAATTTTTAGCGTTAGCAGTGGCAAAGGAGATGACGCTCACAATAGTTGGAAAGATCCTATGCAGTCGCCGTTAACAGTGAAGAATAACAGAGCATTAAAAGTAGGTACCTGGGCAACTTGACAAGAGGTACACTTTGAAGCACGAAGAGTGTCGAAGGTGCTATTAGCCTTGAAGTCTGGAATCATTCTTGTGAGCTGCACAGGATGCCATCGAACGGCAAGCTCCTCACTGTAGGCTCCATGAACGGTCTACAACAAAGAAGTCAGACAGCGACAAAATAGGTAACGAAACGTGAAGCGCACATGGACGTGCTGAGAAGGAACTTGCGTCGGCGAGAGAATAGGATCTACGCGTTCTGTAGATAATATAAATCAGTCGACGTGGGAAGCATAAGCGTCCAGCGACATGCGCTACCTTGAACCAGTGGTCCCGTGCACGGCAGCCGGAACCAAGCGTTGGCAACGCTGACCACTGCGAGGAGGGCAAGATGGCGAGAAAGAGATGAGTAGAACATGTCTATTCGCTGTTCTGACGACCGGGAAGTGGGAGGTAGCAGACTTTTATAGAGGAGAGAGGCACCTCACGAGTTTCCAGAGAGTCCCTTTCCTGGAGAATAACATTGCTTTCCTCAAGGGATAAGCCAGAAAGGGAGATGTCATCGTGATTCGTAAAGAGAGAAGTGCATTCAAGGTTACATGTTTTGAGCCACGCATTGACTATCGTCTGCCTCTTTGGTAGAGCCGTGCGAGGCTTGCTGCTGGCGGACAATCTAACATTTCAGTAAGCACGTTGTCTGCGTCATAGAAATGGAATAGATACCCTAAAAGAGAGCGCTTTCCGTTCAACCGCCGAGCCATGTAGCATACGAGCTGAGTCGCTAACGCTTTTTGAGAACTATTTAGCATCGCAGGAGATAATGAAGAATTCAAACCTTTTGACCACATGCCCTTCGGAACCAAGGAATGAGAGGTTGAATTGCCTCGAGCCGTGCTTTCGATTGTCAATACAATGAAAGGTTTTCCATCACCATCACAAGGTATTTGGTATCATGCAAAAGTTGCAATACCACCATATTCATCGAATACCCTTGGAATACCCGAACCACTCTATGATCCGGTTCTGGTTATACAACGCACTGTTAGACAAAGTTACAGCTATCTGCGAAAACAATGGAAGTGATCGCATTTTGTTTCAGGCTGATGTCAACTCATTTACTCTTACGACTTACATGACATCAGCCCAAAAAACAATTTGATCATTTTCATTATTTTCGCAAACAGCTGTAACGACGATAACGGGTAATCTCACCTCTGTGGCACCTTTCCTAGATATTTGTTTAGTACGCCAAGCAACGACGGATTATCTTCGCAATGAGGGTGGCAGACGTCGGACCGATACACCTCAAATTCTGATTGAAAAAGGTCCCATGTTCAGCGAGTCACTATAGGGTGCATTGATTGAGTTTTGATCAACTGGGTTGCAGAATGAAAGGAACGACAAAAGAGGCGAATAAGCCGATCACGAAATTGATGAGGACAGCAAGTCGTGCACGGTGAATTCAAAACGTGGGGAAGTGAACGGAACATGCATCTCAGCGAATTCAAAGCAGCGAATTCGGAGATTCCAACCTGAGCAAAGATAACTGAAAATCAAGAGCTTTTCTCAGATCGAGTAACTTATCTATATCGTCTGCGGCGTGCGCAGAGTGCGGAAGTCCAAAAGGGAGTCGATCTAAACGAGATAATGATGTGAGAAAGGATGCTTCTTATAGATAACCGAGAGCTCATCAAGCAACGCGTAGTATAAGTAATGGACTCCGACCCAGCTTGCATACCAGTCTGGACTTGGTTGTGGTTGAGAACAAAAGTTGTTTCACGGCGAGAATTGGCCGCCGCCGCGTGATCAGACCATTTCTCACGGATTCAGGGCAGCAACCACGACGAGCACCATAACCTTCTTCCGGTCGCTGCCAGGTTGTGTTTTTGCACTTTCACCCTCTCCAAGGGTCCTACTGGTAAAGATATCGATACTTTTAGATCCATTTCTTGTTTTTGAGTACTGTTCGAGCCCCAAAACAGCACTTCGCAAGCAACCGTCAAGACAGCGGGCTTCTTGATGTGGGTACAGTAGACAATTCTTTGGACTATTCTTCTAGAATGCAAGAAGTGTCTGATTGCACAGATGAAGCATTTGTTAAGGGAAGTAGATCCTTACGATGTATAGTTTGGTCTGGACTTCCAAAACTAGCTATAACCACAAGTCTCTTTTTCCCAGGCTTCACAATGTAACTTCGTCCGTAAGCAATCCGTAAGTATTACTAGCCATTTGCGAGTAGATACTGAAATTCACTTTGAGACGATCGAGGAGGTTGAGTTTTTTCAGGACTTTCTTTATGGGCACGATTTGCCAGGTTCTTCCGGGAATTGGAACGACTATTCAGACCGGACATGTTAAAATACAGGGAATGAAAAGTAACGAGGAATGTAGAGAGGAAGACGTCAAGAGGCTGTATATACACGGATACTGTTACATTCAAAAACCTTATTTCATCCAGAAAGAAACAGAGTAACTTCAACGTAGCCTGATCTAAGCGCCCTTTGGACAGTTGGCTGTAGTGTACAAGGTTGCGTCACCCGGGCCTGCCTGGATGGGATTACACCTTCAAAGAACAGCTTTTAGCCGACCCATTCCTTTGATCAAGAGATCAAAGCAATGACTTACCCAGGAAGCTTGGCAAACGGTCCATTCACTTCTTCGTTTACAACAGGGGGAAGCTGGCAGGATAATGCCTTTGCAGCAGGGATCATAGTAAAGTAGGAGCAAGCATCGGCAACACCTGAATCGTGAATGTTCAGCCACTGACAATTTCCTGTTCAGCCAAAACTTACCATTGATGGTGTCGTCATTAGGATTGTTGCATTTATCAATGGCATTCTGGAGGACGCTGATGAAAAACAAGTTATTACTATAAACAGCTCTGGGACAAGGACAGGACTTACTTTACATCCCAGCCATTCTGGAAATCTCCGTGGAATGAGTATCCGGTAGCATCTCTGATTTAAACGATGTTTGTTAAAGATCTCAGAGATTGACAAGAGAAGAATTTACCCTGTAGCCTGTGCAATAATGGTCAGCACGACAGCATGTCAGTGAATGACACAGCGCTTACATAGACGAAGGGCCATCCGTCCGATTCCTGCCATCTCCCGGAAAAGCTGTCAATATTCCAAGTAATCTAAAAGTATATCACTGTTATTTGATGTCCTTGAGATCGGACGAACGTAGCTCACCTCATAGAATAGTTTCATGAGGCCGACAGGATGAGTACTAGGGCAGCCACCATTATCGAGCATGGACAAGAAAGCAACATGTGATTTGTGGTCCGCACTATCGACGTTCTGCAAAATAGACTGAGAGCGCTGTGTATATAAGGGTAAGATATGATACTTACCTTCCCGTCCCAGCATGCGGGGAAGTGTAGGCGAGACTGGAAGCCGGCCTGAAAGTTGTGTGAGCTTCATGAAAAAGAATATTGCAGTATAACGAACCTCGCAATCGGTATGAGGGAAGCCGCCGGTGCCTAATAAACACGTTGAAACCTATTCTTCAGGTGGTGACATGGTCCACGAACCTTCATAGCTAGGGTTTGAGGACGTGTATCGTAAGCAAGCCCAAGCGATCGCACGTTCAGCAAGCTCGGCTTGGGTACCTAGGCCATTTTGGTACCTATCGGATAAATAAGGATTCAACTATAGCTGTCGTGACATGAACGGGACCGACTTCTTGGAACGAGCGACAGGATTACCGCTAATCATTCTAAAACCCGGTGGGAATGCCTTCAGTCCCGGTCCGCCGTTGGACTTGTCAAGATTCCCTCTGTTTTGATAATAAATCAATAGACCTGATATAGGTATACTGGTTGAGACGCCATCACGGGAGTCATAGTGAGCGACTCACCGCCGTTCGGTACAGCCTCGAACATCTTAGTCTTGGGGTCACGGAAGTAAAGCTTTGGGAACCCTGGCGAATATTGACATTAGCATTAGCAGTGACGAAGTATATAGCGCTCACAGTAATTGGAAAGATCCTATGCAGTCGCCGTTAACAGTGAAGAATAACAGAGCATAAAAAGTAGGTACCTGGGCAACTTGACAAGAGGTACACTTTGAAGCACGAAGAGTGTCGAAGGTGCTATTAGACTTGAAGTCTTGAATTATTCGTGAGCTGAATACGAGGATATCATATGACAATGTCCTCACTGTAGGCTCCATGAACGGTCTACAGAATACAAGTTAGACTGCGCGAGGAGTTGGTGAAATGTAGGACGCACATGAACATGCTGAGAAGGAACCTCTGTTGGCGAGATAATAGGATCCACGCGTTCTGTAGACGATATAAATTAGTCGACATGAGATACATAAGCGCCCAGCGACATGCACTACCTTGAACCAGCGGCCCCGTGCAAGGCAGCCGGAACCAAGCGTTGGCAACGCTGACCACTGCGAGGAGAGCAAGAAAGCGAGAAAGAGATGAGTAGAACATTGTCGTCTGTTGTTCTGAGGATTGGGAAGTGAGAGGTGGTATGTTTTTATAGAGTAGAGAATCACCTCACGCACCTTCAGAGAGTCCCTTTCCTGGAGAATAACATTTCTTTCTTCAGGTGAAAAGCCAGAAAGGGAGATGTGTCATAGCTCGTAGGGAGAGATTCATTGTCTGACCTGCATATTGAATATTGTCTGCCTCTTTGGTAAAGCCGTGCGAGGTTTTGCTGCTGGCGGACAATCTAGCATTTCGAGATGGACGTTGTGCGTCATAGAGATGGAATAGATACTCCGAAAGAGAGCTTTTCCGTTTAACCGCCAAGGCATGTAGCATGCGAGCTATGCCATTAACAACTCTTGAGCATCAAACTACCCAGCATCTCAGAACATATCAACGAATTCATACCTTTCGACCATATGCCCCTCGGAAGTAAGGAATTCGAGGTTGAATTGCTTTGAGCCGTGCGTGCGACTGGCAATACAGTGAACGGTTTTTCATCACCATCACAAGGTAGTTGGTATCATGTGAAAGTTGCAATGCCGCCATAGTTATCGAATATCCGAACCACTGGTATGGCCGAATATAGCCGGTAGAGGGAAAATATCTGGTACACAATGCTCTGAGAAGCAACCTTTAGAGAATTATGCTCAAGACAGTGGGTAATCTCACCTTAGTAACGCTTTTCCCAACTATTTGTTTAGTATGTCAAGCATCCGACGGATCATCTTCGTAAGGGGAGCAACAGACGTCGGACCGATGCGCTTCAATTATAATCGAAAAAGGTCCCATGTTCAGTGAGTCACTACAAGGCGTGTTGATTGGGTATTGATCAACTGCATCAGGTACCATCTGCATAATGAACGGAAAGATGAAAAGAGGCAAATAAGCTGATCGCAAAGTTGATGAGGACAGCAGAATGTGGCAAAGGGAATTCAGAAGGAATGGGAAAGTGCGTGGAACATGAGGATCCAATGGTGCCAGCCTAAGCCATAGACGACCAAAAGCTGAGTGCTTTTCTCCGATCGAGTAACTCATCTCTATAATCTGCGTCGGGTGCACACTGGGAAATCCGAAAGCGAGTGTCGACCTAAATGAGATAAGACAGTATAGAAACTTGAATGCCTAGCAAGCAGTTGGTGATGAATTCTGGCTCGCTTGCGTAGCGAGTGCACTGTTAACTACTTCAAGGTTGTGGTTGAGAACAAGGGGCGTGACTCACGGCCGGAAACAGCCGCTGCGCGCGAGACTTTCTCACAGGCTCTGACACGTGTTTTCGTAACAGCTTCTGCCTCAAGCTTAGCGCTCAACCACGACGACCACCGTAATTCTTTTCCAGTCCAGTCCCCATCAGGTCTCATTTACATCCGGCTGTGCCGTCTCCTCAAGACTCCTACTGAATGCAACATCTCTAGACCCTGGTTCCTGCATGCTGTTTGATCTCTAAACAGCTCTTCAAAAGTACTGTCGACGTAGTGGGCTCCTTAAAATTAGGGTGGTCCCAGGTACCAGAAATCGCGGCAGCCTTATGGAGTCGATGTAAAGGGCATCAACAGCAATAGTACGTTATCCGCTTTGGTATACATTCTATCTTACGGTTAATGTGGACTAAAAGGATTTCCACCTTGTACCGGTGACCCCCCAAAAATGCGTCTCAACCATTAACCACGATCATTTCTTCCGCTATTCTTCGATATACCGGCCTTTCGTAGTGAGAAGCTAGAACCATATCCCACACTGCCACCAGAGCTTTCCGACCTAGTAATCGACATCCTTTGCTCGTCAAACATTGACCTCAAAGCCTGCTCTCAGGTCTGCGGAGCATGGCGACCACGGGCCCAAATTCATCTTTTCAGCACCATCGTATTCGCCATACCAGGAACCCTGTTCCCGAACGAAATACCGCCTCATGTTGATACTTTTATGCGTCGCATGGATTTCATCGCTTCTGTCAACCTGTTGCCTCTCGTGCGCAGCTTTACCTTTGACGTACGAGAAGCGCAGTTAGACCCAACCAGCCTTGCCAAAATCACCAACACCCTTCTCTCTTCCCTACCTTTCGAGAACTTACGGAAGCTGGATGTGCTTTGGAGAGATTGGAGCCGGTTCATCTACGATGACAGGACACTCCTACCGGCTTTGATAAGGCGAAACATACATCTAGAGACTCTCATTCTGCAGAACCAGTGGATATCATCCTTGGAGGAGCTGGAGACTTATCTGGGATTCCGTTCTCCAAATTTACGCTGTCTCGGACTCTACGAGGTGGGGCAAACGGAGCTCAGCACCGCGGAGGTTCACACGATCATCTCATGCCTGAAAACCAAGGTTGGATACCCCCAACAAGGTCTCTGCATTCCGCGACTCCAAGAACTCGGTGTTGGCAGCGTAAACATGCAGATTCTCGGGGATATCATACTCGACCCTGAAGTTTACGACTTACGGTGCCTTGACCGTATGGCATTTCCGTTCGGCCTGCGGGATGTTGTCCTGTCAAAGAAGATGAGTACAGGCCGCCGCCAATTGTTGCACACTCAGGCTGAAAGGATTACCAGCCTGAGCTGCGAGCTCAGATACTTTCGTTCGGCGAGTGGTAAGTCGTACAGACAGTCTTATGGATCATTACTAACTGTGCTTTCAGTACTCGATAGCTCATTGCCCCAAGTACCCTTGCCGAACCTTTCTCGACTCGAGCTTTTGGCAGTAATTAATATCGAAGTTCTCCTATCAGCACTGGATAGAATAATACCTCACGCCCCGAATCTGGAGGCATTGCATATTGGCATGTATTGGCAGCCTCGTCATCGACTTTTCTCCCTTCACGATTCGCCCATATCAGCTTTCCTCGACCCGCGTTTACGTTCATTACTCGATGGCAGGAGACTTTGCGTTTCTGTGAGCGTTGACCTGGCGGTTAATTCAGATATGGTCCCGCTGCTTTCAACGGAGATGCTTCGGACATTGTTTTCACAGACGACTCAGCTTCCAGGAGTAACATTTGAGGCGAGAAAAGCCGATCAGTGGTGGGGAAAGGACTTAGTCTACCAAGCTCCGAGTGTTTATAGCGTTAGGTACAAGTACGAAACGTAATCGATAGTAATACGCGTTTTTTTGCGTTTTGATAGCTTCAGGACGGACACATCTAGTCCTCGTGACAGTGCGAGCGCAGAGCAGTCCTCATTCGGCTTGCGCCATACGGGTCAAGTTCCTTCTTTTATACGGGACGTTCAGGGTGGGTAGCACTTAATCTTTGAATTGCGGCTAGAACACTTTGACCCTCCTTCAAGTATTTGATAGGTATAGGCATGACTGAACCAGATACCTGATATTTGAACAGTTCGGCCCTCCCCCCTTCTCCTGCTTCCTTGTTGGTTCATTCTGTCATCAAGGTGCCGTCGTTCTCCTTCAATTTCATCGAGACTGGTATTCTAGGAATCTCGCTCCGCTTGTCATACTTCACACAATCGAATTCATCAGACACGCGCTTGTGATATTTATGTCTGGACGCTGCGTATGGCGATTTCGCAGCAGATAACATTTCCGCCGTCACAAAAGTTCGGAACCGAATCTCGTCCGAATTTCCCCCTTTCACATGCTAGCCTTGGTTCGTTCCCAAGGGCGTTGCCATAGAGTTGGCAAAAACAACTGTCTGCTTTCCGTCGTTGCTCGGCGGTTCGCACAAGGATCAGTAATTCAATGTCGATCCATCGTATAAGGGATTTCAAAAAGAGTGTTTGGCTCGGGTTTGACGGGCTCGTATTCCTCGTTATACGGGTCGGTCCTACAGGTAGCTTCATTCGTCACAGAGGCCCAACATAATGAGGAGATTATAATCTACTTGAATAGTCGTATTGTCCAACCAACTGACGACAGTAAACCATTCGTCTTATACTTAAAACTCAGAAAGCAGTGTTTGGAACGTCAAGCAATCTGTCTGCCTCTTCTCCACGCGTTCACTGGAAAAATTCAAAGTAGTAAAAACGTGTCGAATTGATCTTATTATGCTTGCCAAGGCAATATTTGATATATTGACTATGTGGTTGTAGTCAGTCCGAGTAATGACGAGTATTCCATGATATTGAACCTATAAATACATAAACGAGACCAGTAGAAATGTGATATTACACCGGTGGGGACGTAGGTGCAGCAGTGGCACTAATGGTTGTACTCGCTGCGGTCGTCTCCGGCGGCGTAGCAGGCAGACTCGGGCTTGGATTACACGCCACCTTCAGTCCGTTCGTGAATGCGGTAAGCCCATCCGGACCCAGAACATCTCGCTCTCCTTCCGGCACGGTTCCAACGTAAGGATTGAAGTTGAACAATCCGCATGGACACGTATTCTGAATGATCTTGAGACTTGTGGTGCCCATGACTTCCGCCCCATTTCTGCTCAATGAGAACCTCTGAGATCCCACCTTGAACGGTACACTGAAAGCTGATGCGCCCGCCGGTGCGTTGAACGTGTAAAGCGTACCGCCTGAGTTGACCTGAACTGTACCTGGGGATCGAAGAAGAGGGACAACGAAAACCTCGTCGTTCATCGTCTCGTAGCCATTCGGACGACCCATGAAGTAATTTCCGCTATCATTGTTCGCTTGCCCCATTGTTGTGTCCGTTGAACTACAGTCGAGGTCCTTAGGTGTTATGCGGTACCAATACACTAGCTTTTCTTCCGTGATAAAGTCGTTGACCGAGTTGGAGCCCGCTTTGTACGCCGCTATAAAAGGCTTGGACATTTCGAGCCAGCCAATATGGGGCCTAATGAAACGATCAAGCCTCGTTCTCCATTAAAAGCTGAAAGAGATTCTTACATGTCATTGACCCATTTCGATCCTCCGTCATCGGTGTGCTTGGACGCAAGAGGACCAATATAGTGCGATTCACCATAATCGTTCCATGTCACAATTTCAATGAAGGTCGGCTGTAGAGCGAGGATCTCCAACCATCGCCTGTACCACAAGAGGTCGCCAGGAAAGACCCAGTTCTTACTGTAAGGCACTTCTGCACCGAAGTGCGTGACTGAAAAGACGATGAGCAAGGTAAGTGATGTGATGAGCTATTAAATACTCACAGAACCAGGCGGAGACGGCTGAACATCACAATCAGTAGCCTGAAGTATCAGGAGAAAGAGATACTCACGGGCGATGTATCCCTTACCACCAAGGGCTGAAACATACGCCTGATCTCCAGCGTCAACAGTAACCAACCGACCCGGCTTTGGCGCCTTATTGTTCCCATCGTTGGGCCAACCCATCCAGTTCAACGCTCCATCAATTGCGCCAATATCTCCTTGCCCAGGGTGGAAATTGGGAGCAAAATAAATTTCTCTTCCTGCGGCTGCCCGAATCGCACCTACATCGACGCCATCTCCCGCGAAAGATGAGACGAAAACCTTGTTGTCAATCATCAATTGCGCAGGCCTTGAAGCGTATTGCGCGACTTTAGCTCCGACAGCAGCACCATCAGAGGTATGGTACCAGTTGAAGTCAAAAGAGATGAACACTTTCATGCCGTTGGCTGCAGCAGAGTCATACGCAAAGTTAAGCTGGGTGTCTGTGTAAGGATCAACACCAATGTTGAGAGCAAACGCGTCGATTCCGAGGGCCTTGGCGCGTCTCATATCGTCGTCATAGTCCGCTGCGCTGTTTCTGTCGGAGGTAATGCCGATCTAGAGGGAGATAAATCGTTCAGTAACACGGTAAAAGCATGTTGGTTGAAGCACTGACCATGAAGTGACAAAAGACAAGTTTCGAGTTTGTCTGCCTCGCCTCGAGGGATTGTGTAGCATTGAGAAGAGCATAGCCAAGAACGGCACGAATAAAGATGCTGTAGAAGCAGAGTAGGAGTGGCTTAGTTATGGCCATGATTGAGGGGTTTTTCGAGGCCTGCGTCGTGATTTCGAAATTGGTGACTTTTATACCCCTCTCTTCGATATCGAGGCAGGTTCAAGGACATCCTGCTTGATGCATTCATCGGCACCAGATCGCTTTACGAACACTTCAAGGACTCAACTGAGATTGGATTCGTGCGGGGAGGAATCAGTTTTGAAGAAGAAGAAGAAGAGACGAAGGCAGTGCACAACATGTGAACCACCTTCCCATGAAACCACCATGCCGTGGCGTCATAGAATACAGTGCTGCATATGCTTGGAGGGCAGCAGCTGGTTGAAGCCTGTCCTCATCTAGGTGCCATGGTAAATAGAATGCGCTGGAGTGGAGCATGCCGCATGCTCGAAGACCCAGAAAGAGTGTTCCTCATCAAGAATACCGATACGAATGGAATATATAATCAGGGACAGCTCACCATTATGGCAACGAGGATTTCATTCGCCTGTGATTCTAAGTTTTGGCGACTTGACCATGGGGTACGCGAAAGAGAAATTTTTCCCCACGTGGCGTCTTCCCGGCAGCCGGTTCCAGCCGGCCGCTCCTGACCCCGCAGCCGAACGATTCACCGTCATTGACAAAATTCTCCGCTTTTACACCGAGTCCACGCCTAATTCCAGAGTGCGCGTTTATATGTCGACTGTTATGATTGCATTCCTAGCACTCACGAAAGTCGGGCTGCATGGTTAATTGGAAAGACCACCCAGTTGGCCTTGTCGGCAGACGGAACACCCTGGCGGTCTTGTAACCAATCCGGCCTGTTATCCAAAGCCGCCGTGAATCGGCAATGGTTTTGCTACCACCGATGGCATCTCTTATAATTCTTGCAGGCGCTCTCTCTACGAATAACACCTGAGAAGCTTAAATCGGATGAAAATGCTGCACTCCTTTAATCCGTCAGCATTACTTGAGCGATTGGATTGATTTCATCACTAGGAAGATTCCGGGAAGATTCTAGAATAGGAACTCGGAGAGGGCCTTTGCACCCGGCAGCTTGGGCCCTACAGACTGTATATACTCCGAGTTAGCTAGAGATTTTGGTGGATGCCTCAGAGAACTTGCTCACTGCACATCTAGTCACGTGCAACACGCGCCAACAATGACGCAATGACGATGAAGTATTTCAATTTGCAACCACGATGTTCTTCTCCAAGCTAAAATTGCTAGCGGTATTCTTTTCCAGGAGTTGCACTAGGAGAAATAGAGAATTAGCTCACTCGAAGGTGCGCTCCCATTTTCTTTTCCGTGCGCTAGCGCCGACAATCACACGAGTCTCGCACAAATATTGCAGCTGGGCCTGACTCGTTATTTTTTGCCTGAAGTTCCACCGCCTTATAATTCTCAGCAGCACTCGTCATGCTTGAGAAGAAGTACCATGACATCCTGGCTGTCAGCTGACTAGGATTCGCTAGGTGAGATACTCAGTCACAAATCAGAGCATGATGATCGATACAATCATGCAGATATTCACCTTATGATGTCCTTGGAATCTGCACCTTCTACGCAAAGACTAACTATAGCTTTTCCTGCTTTTCCAGAATACGGGCGTAACATGGTTACACAAGCGGCCGCAACATCATCCTGTTATCCACAACTCAAAGCTATCGAGAGCAACGTGCTGCTGAAACTACCTCTAATTCCCGCCAGGAGCGTCATTGAACGAAGTTCGCCATCTTAGCGCAAAATTCCGGAAGCGGGAGCACTAACTTGCCTTCTCAGTAACCCCTTCATACATTTCGGTCTTTCCCCGGACCAAATGGTTCTCTGTTTCCGTGATGTTTTCTGTCAAATTCAAACAGCTTGGATAGAACATGATCATATTGACCTCGTGTGCGTAAACCATCCATTCAGTTGGTTCATATGCTCAAATTCGTTCACATGAATTTGTAATGGTCAAAGTCCTGATCAACTCTCTTCTGCTATATACCTCATGATACAGAGAGGTTAGTGAGTTCATCCGCATGCGGCCAATTTGTTGATCACTGAATCATACGTTTCAGAAGCTACCCATTCCCTGAGGCGTTCGTAAAGAACAGCCCTTCGGAAGATCGTCGCTGACTATCATAGCCTCGTATAGACCACTTAGATCATCTGACGACAGAATGGTCCGGCGAGATCACTCAAGTTCTCCAATAACCATAACAGTATTTCTTGCGATATGACGGAAAATCGGAGGTGAAAGCCATCGATGAGTAGGTGTGATATTTTACTTCCACAGCCTCACACATTGATGCCATCACGAATAGATTCTGTTGCATCAGCGGCTTGTAGTTTCATGATTTATCAGCTTGAACAAGATGCATGCAGTATCCTTTCGAGTTGCAATCACCGCTCGATAGCAAACAGCATGGAAATGCACATGGTGATTGCTATCAGTGCCGACCATCGTCGACAACCCAAATTTTCAACGGGATTCTACTGATAGTATCCAGATAGTTCTGGGCCAGAGCAAAAGACTACTTTGATTCTAGCTGGTCCGTCGATTGTGCCCAGACGGTGCTCAAACATCTAGATCTTGCGCGTTGGCCTGCAGTAACGAGTATTGAGGCATGGGGGTGCGCCATACGACGCAGGCACTAATCAGGATCATATAATGCCTCTCATCATTACTTCAACACTCAGGCGGTCCTATATTCACACTTTAGTTTGACTCCCCATACCAGTTTGTCTCATTGCATGGAAGAAGCACTGATATTCACTCACGGTTTCCCGATCTCGACCGGGTTGCCTTGGTGAATTCGCAGTGTGCAGTTCACGGGCTCGTATAAGAGGAATCCTTATTGTCCTTATTTCTCCTCAGGCTTGTTCGCTCTTCTCGGGAAGCACTGACATCATGTTCCGATCTTCATTCTTTCTCCTCAGCGTCCTCGCTAAGACTGTCTTATCCCTCTCAGTTGGAGATATCGATGTCTCCTTGAAGGTTGTCTCTGCTTCCGTTCAGTCTGTCAACGACATCGTAGTCACGGCGATTGTTTCCAACCCAACTTCCTCTGATCTGCGTGTTCTTGCCGTAAACAATGTCTTGGACACTTCTGCCACTAGGTCCTTCGACATCACTGCCGATGGAAAGGAGGTACCATTCGCAGGCATTAAGGTCAGCATCATCGCAATTTACAGTGGTACTCTCTAATAACCTCTAACCATCTCAGGCAACTTTCGACTTCTTACACGAGTCACTCTATTTGAACGTTCCTGCCGGCAAATCCATTGCCCTTAACCACACCGTCAGCTCTGTTTATGACTTCTCTTCTTTCGCTCCCGGCACCAAGTTCACCATCAGCCCTCGTGGAGAGAGCACCATCCATGAATCCATTGATGATGCTGCTCCGCTAAAGGTCGAATCGAATACGGTAGAGGTCACCGTCGAGTCGGACCTCGCATTTAACCACCTATTTACTCCTGTGGAAAGTGATGATGACTTGGAGCGCCGGGTGTCTACGCCAAGATGTTCGGATGGGAGCAAGCTCCAGCTTCTAGTTGATTCGTTGAAGTATGCACGATCACTAGCTGGAGGTGCTGCTACCGACATTCGTTCACATCCTACTGGACCCGAATACACCAGGTTCTTTGGAGGAAACAATCAGAACGACATTTGGTACAATTTCGATAGGGTTAGTTTTTGGTCATCGTCCATGCGAATTGAGACTGATTGGGTATCTTTTAGGTTGCTGGAGATCAGAATACCAACCGAGAGTACGTTGCCATTCAGTAACAGTGCTAGTATTAACGCTGAGCACTCGGGTTATAGCATTACTTGCTCGAGTGATAATGCCGATGCCAGGAACTATTGCAGCAGCAACCCCGGAGTGATTGCCTACACCGTCATCTACAGCGACGGCAGGACTCCGGTAGGCAAAAACTCAAGTCAGTAATTGTCTAGGCTATCTCACGCGTATCATTTCCTTAGATCTTCACTTGTGACCTGTTCGTCCAGGCTGGCACCACACCTAGTATTTGTCAGGGTAAGTCATTGCAAAAGACTCCATGGACGCTTCTTAATGACGATATTGCTATCTAACAGGTGATTTCGATTCGACCATGTCCAGCCGAGGAGGTATCATCCTCCATGAGGTACGCCTACTTCCTCTACCTTTGAATCCGTATGAAACTAATCAAACTATTCCAGCTTGCTCATGCAGTCCACGGGGCTGACGATGTCACGTACGGCTGCAGCGCTGCTGCCAGACTTTCCGTTGCTGATAAGAAAAGGAATGCTGGTATGTTGACCTCAATCTCCGTGGATTAGGCACCGCATTAATAGCGTATGCATAATAGATAACTACCGATGCATGGGCTTGAACATCTACAAGGACTACAACTGTATCTATGGACCGTTGTAAGTTAAGAGGGGATCCCGGACCTGAGGATACGAGAAGGGAATTGAAGCCCGATTCGATCATATTTCTAGGGCATCGCGGTTTAATTTATTCATTAACAAAATCTATCAATCCTTTTACTGCACGAAATACATAGATCAACGAAAAACCGATGGTGCTGTAGTTAGGGCGGGTGTGATTACCGGTCAGGCTGTTGGCAACCACAGGAATATGCAGCGGAACTGGAGCACCATTCTTTCAACCGAAGCGGGGATTTAAGGTCAGCTTTCTACGCCTCGAAAGGTCCGGATGCTTGAGACTTGACTTACAGAACACTATGTGACAATGTTTACACTGATATGTCCTCCTTTCTGGATATTCTTTTCATTTGTTCCTCCGTTATGATGATAGTGTCTTTTTCTTTATCTAAATGGAGCGCTGGTTGACTGGTGAAACGAATGCTTGTAAGGCGGTCCTGGAAGCTTTCTATATTTTTACCGAGCTTTGCGCGAACCATGATCAACGTGGGAGCGATTCCCTGCAAGTAATTTGTTAGCAAAATAACGGTAACAATCTGATAATTCTTACAGCGCTCAGAGGAACAAGGGGATAGAGAGTAAAATTGTGCAGCGGCCGAACATGCGCGACTACTAGATGTAGACAAAGACATGTCGGATAGATTAGGCCAGCCTCGAGTCTACCGGAATAAGATATGAGATTTTTCAACGTCTGGGACAGAAACTCACATAATTCGGACTATTGGGCGAATATATGCGTCGCTAGTATGAATACCATGAACGAGGACCTGCCGGTGAATCCACCAAATGCGGCCAGCTGTATGTGTAAGTTAACATTGACAAGAGGATACATCAAGGAAAACAAACCGATGAGAAAAGTGATAACCACATTAACCACAGCGTTACCAATGCAGTATGCAAGCACTAAAGTATTTCCAGCAACACAAAATTCCGAGTTTGACAGGAGGACGTTGCTATCATGGCCAATTATTGCTGTGATAGAGCTGATCAGCCCAAGAGCTTACCATGAAAATTCTCAGTTTCGCGGCAACAGTGAGATATGTGTTACTTACTATTGATAATAAGCGATGCTATGATGAGGAACGCAGCAATCAGTTTTCTAGAACCCCATATCACATAGCAGCGGTGAATCTGCGGATTGGTTAGGCTGAAGGCTTGATCATGATAGAGTGATTGAACACAGACAAGGATACAGTCTGCTGCAATACTAGGCGCTAGGTATCAGCTTGGGATAGGCGAGTAGAGTAGGTAACACGGGGAACATACTTGATAAAGAGAAAGGTGAACCGTTGAAATGAGCTACAAAGAGCAAAATCAACAATCAAGTGTGTGCGGTCATAAGTGATTCCCTTACATGATAACCCTCTTTTCTACATCAGACCTCAAATATTCGCGATTATCCCCCGTGTCGACTGTCATGAAGAGCGCCCAGGATTCGCGGATTGAGGCAACGGTAAAGTCTATGACAAACATCGTAGCTAGTACGAAGAGAGTTGTCGTCAACCATAGATGGAAGTTACTGAGCCTTTCATATCGTCTTGAATTACGTGTCATGTAAATCAACGTCCCAAAGAGTAGAACGTATATGCCTGAGGAAACACTCGTCACTTGTATCCACGGGCTTTAGGGAGATGGGCTTTAGGGAGATTTGACGGCAGACATACCATACAGAAGGTACATGATCTGGGATGTCTGTCAGCTAAGGGATAAGGGTATATGGTCCGATGCGCGGTCGTACCGAGAGATTGACAGAGGCCAAAACTATAAAAGGTCCAGAGGAGAGGCGATCGGATAGTTCTTCCTGGCTTGAGATTGTTGAGGGCATATTCACGTTGATGGTACTTCCTTACCGCACCGCACACGCTTTATAGTACGATCTGAATGAGCTGTAGTGAGATTTGGGATTCTTGATTGGCCTATTGCATCTTGCAGGCGCGCGTATAGAAGAGTTGTGGGCATTACCGGGCTTCTGAACAGCCTGAGATACATGTCAGGCTAGCTGTTTCAAGACTTTTCGAAGAGAAAACGCACTGATGTGCCTCTTTTTTGATTCAAGCTGTTTCGAAATACTGACATCCTCGTATAATTGGATACAATTTCACGTTGGCAGTTTTGCCGCTTCATCTGCACCAATATCAGCGCTATTTAGTATTGATGTGCATCTGAGCGAATACGGTCTCTCGAGGATTGAACTAGCCTGTTCAACCACTTACTCTCGCCGTGTCGTCACCGAGGACAAGCGACTACAGCAATGTTGATCTTGCAGGTTGTGGTCGTGGGAAAAGATAGCTATTTCGGCGGATCCGGGTTAGGAGGCGCTCCCGGGCCATTTACGTATCACACCACTTTAGGTAAAACTGGTTCTGCCGGGGAATTACGTGTTGTCTGCCTTTCAAGAATCAGCCAAGTATCTGGACAATTCCAGTCTAACTGATCTTTTTCCCCAAAACTGGCGTGAATAACAGGCCATACGCGGCGTACAGCTCGGTTTGATCAGCAACTACCATCGTCATGTATTATTTTTAATTAACGCCACCAAACTTAGTCTACGGCCCCATTCAAGACGATCAGTCGACATAGAATTATCAATCTTCTGTTGGCATCTCCATCCATACAGCGTTGACACACAGCAACAAGGATTTGGTCGACAACGAAACAGACAGAGTCGAAAGGTGGACAAAAAGATTCAACGTAAAAAGGCTCAGGACGGACCGGAGCAAAATACGGGGTCAGAGATGCACTGACTTTGGAACGGTCTAGCGGGGCAAGCTCCAAATATTATGCTTTGATGCTCTCGACGCCCTCGCCACGAATAACTTCGCTGGGGCCTTTCTGCATCGCATGGCTCCCACACTGTACTGGTAACCCTAGTAACCTGCTAACAGTGTTGTTAGATCTGCTACCGGTTTTCACTTTGGAGGCCGAGGAGAGTATCGATTCGGCAAGAGTTGCCTACGTTTCCTGTGCTGCAGTAGTACGGATAGCTGTTGAAGGGGCAGGTGTGTTGATTACTTTTTACGGTACTGGGATAATAAATACAAGGAAACCAAGTCGAATGAGTGTGACCTTATAGTTCCTGGCACCAAGGAGGCTGCCCTATCCTTAACGTGAGGTACAATATTGACTGTCCGCGTGTCCTAAATACGAATAAATACATTACAGGGTTATTACGCAGGTAGGTCCTTCCGTTTATCACTTTCTTCACGTGCTAACGGCGCCATACCAAACGAGTACACATGCATCTGAGAATCAGTGGCTGTTGTACCTTGAGATGTGGATCGAACGGTGAATCGCATGTCCGACAAGGCGGTGTCCCGCAGACATTCGACATTTTGACCGAGTTGTGCTCGAACCATAATCAATGTTGGAGCAATACCCTGTTAGGCATGTAAGATCCTTCACTAATTTTTCGGTATTAGCCGTATCACTTACTGCACTAAGGGGAATCAGCACATGGAAATCGAAGGGCACTGTTTCGGGTGTTGTAATATTCGCCTGAATGAGACTTGCAATTATAATCGTTGGATAGAGTATGCCAGATTCGAGTCTGGAGAGTCGAAAGGCGATTAGCATGACTCTCAAGCACCCAAAATATAACTCACATTATTTTTGAGATCGAGTGAACGAAGGTATCGCTAGTTTGAACGCCCTGGATGCGGGCTTGCCGGTATATCCACCAAATCCGTCCGGCTTGATACGTCTGGGTCAGCGTTGGATGCGGGGCATGTTGGAGGAAAGGACGAACCAGTAAGGAGAGTAAGAATGGAGTTGACGACAGCACTACTGATCAAGTATGCAAAAGCGAGGTAGTCTCCGATGTTGTATAGTACCTCGTTTGAGTGAATTCTTGGGTCCCTAGTACCAATCGTCATCATTACGGCACTGACGAGTCCGAGAGCTTGAGCGATTTTGTTAGACGTCAATGAGAGGAAGGTAGCTTGGGGGTATACGCACCGTTTGCGACCACCGATGCCACTATCAAGGGGACAGCGACACATTTTTTAGAGCTCCAAATTACAAAGCAGCGGTGAATCTGGAGTAGGACATTAATCATGGTGGCGTGAAATGTACGGGATACGAACGAGCATGTAATCAGTTGTGATGCTGGGGTGATAACGACTTTAGTCTTGAGCCCCGCGTGTCGGTGGCGAAAGGACATACTTTAGAAAGACAGGGAGGATGAACTTGAAAGAGCTATATATAGGCCCAACAATCAGTGATATAGTCTTGACGATAGATAGTTACTTACTAGACAACTTTGGTCATAACGTCATATGTAAAATGGTACGCGAGTGGCTCAGGGTCCCTAATCTTCACTGTCATAAAGGCAGCAATGGAGTCGCAGATTAAGATGATGGTGGTATCCACAAGAAATGCCGTAGATAGTACGAAGAGAACCACTGTCAGCGATATGTGCAGGTTCCGACTGGCACGTTGGTTGCCATCCAGCTGGCGGCTGCATGTCATATATAGGCACATCCCGAATAACAGGACATAGAAGCCTGACAGAAGATTAATTGACTGGTTCCCCGGAACGATTTGAGTGTGGACATACCATATACGAAATATAGCACCTGGTGTACCCGAGTTGTACCCGTTAGGCAAACAAGAGACGATAGCTGAATGACTGACGTACTGATAGGTTGACTATCGGAAAAATGAGTGCTTGGGTGATGGAAATATCGATCTCTTCAGGGAGCGTCGATGACATGGCTGCTGCGGATAGAGAAGTGCTTGGTCCGTAAAGTTCCAGCATGGCCACTTTTATACTACTAGCACGGTGCTTTGGTGTATAACTTTGAAGCAATTCATCATTGACCAAGTTATACAGTGCTAGCGGTTATCGGTGGAGTTTGAGCTTTGTGCACGGTGATCAAGAACTTGAGAAGCAATCAATGACATCGAATATGGTCAACATGACTACATCATGAAGGAGTGTATCATGAACTAGTTCTTCGAGTAATAGGTTGAGCTAGTAGTGTTATGTCAGGATAACTGGCTGAAGAGCGTAGATTTTGAAGAACAAACCTTTCCGGCTCAGGAAATCTTCTCAATAACGTGGTTCGCTCGACGTTTCCTCGCACGAAATGGCGAATTGAAGATCGTCGTGGCGTCATTTCGTGAGCTAAACACAACATCTCGACATAAAGGTCGCTGACAGGCAGCGAGAACATCACATAACCTGGCACTGGCAGTGTCGGGAATGCTATGTAGCGCTCGCCAAAGTTGAGGCGGTGCCCGTACTTTCCGGTGCCCGCACTTTCACCGACTATTTTATTTTTCACCAACCTACTCTCACTTGCTCTCCTTGAGTATAAGCATCAATCTTCGACTTGGAGTGGTTTGCGAATGAATGCTCCTCGTCAAGGCTGAAGACGTATATGGAGATATTGCCTCTCAAGATGACAGAAAAATACTAAGATTCTCGTTGCGCTCATATCGGGTGTAAAGACTCACATGTGCATTCCAGACGCCATTCCACCCATTCTAGGTAGCAATTCGGCTGATGATGACAGAAAGTGACTGTTCTTTTCCGAATGAACATTCGGGTGACATCCCCACAGCTGGTGGTTTGCTGCGATCCATCATGATACCGGTGTCCTGAACGAGCCGACAACCCTAGCTTGTGGCTGGGACAGGAACCAAACACCACTTTAACTCGAATATCGACATGAATATGCTGACCTCGATAAGCCGGTGATTAAGAAAGCGAGATACAGAAACCCTATGGGGAGGATTGAGGGCGGCTGGGGTTTTGTCAACATAATCAAATTTTTGCCTTTTCTACGAATACCTTACATCAATAGCTGAAGAAGAAGCTCACCAAAGGACTCTGCAGGCTAGGGAGGATATTGTGGTGATGGGAAAAGGTAGCTTGATGACGCGCGGCACAGCGTCAACGACTTAATCAGCAACCACCATCATCAACTGACAGTTTCGCCCCGGCTCCGATGTCGCGCCCTTGTTCCCTGATATCAACCACCGCCATGTTCCGTTTTGGAGAGAGCGGTTGACGTGCTTTTCGAGGTAGTCAACTTTGGATATGCAGAACTCGAGCTGAGCCAAAAAAAAAACAATGGACGATGATGGCAGCTTCTCTACAGCCAGCGCACGACAGGAAATTAGAGGAACATCTCATGTTGGATGCGGAGAAGCAAGAAATGGAATGTCTGCGGAGGGGGAGACCAAATTTGGTTATGGAGGTGATGCTGGTTGGGTCGGAGGCATCGAACTGACGGTAACTTTCAGGCCTGTCATTCTGAAAAACGACGCTGAAATTGAGACAGGAATCACGAAAACGTTCAGTTTAAGAGATAAATACTGGGTTAACGTCTATAACTGCATGCCCTGCTACTGCCAGCTCAACCGTACTCATCGTCGTTGGCCCCATGCCCGTATCTGACTTTACCTGGAGACCTCATTCATGTGCGTGGTTCTGATACACCTTCCATGTCCTCATAATTAAATATCTTCGTCACTTTCAGCATGCCAAGTTTCTGGAAAGCCGATGGTAACCAACTAAAGAGAAGACACGTCGAACAGGCCATGGAGAATCCAGCAACTACTTCGCAACGCTCTTGCCGACTTCACTTGGGAAGAATGCTCACGGCGTATGGAGAACCGCAGTCATATGGCTACTCTATGGTCGGCAAATGGTGAGTTTCGGCTTTGGTACCCTAAAGGCTGGAACTAATGTCATGACAGACACGAGGACCTGAACTGCAACGAGCACGACCCAACCGAACAGTCCCCATCCTTTGTGGTACGCTTTGTGATATGCCGGTGTCTTACCATGTCCAATGCACGTACGCCGTCCTACTGTAATCCTTTGTCTCGTCCTGACCAGCTTAGTATTCTAGTGCGAAAAGGATGTCTGAACCTGCAGAGAAGAGACTTCTAATGAGAGCTCGCGAGTGCTGTCGGGCCACATGTCGACAATCATTTCCGGGTACGTGACTAGAAGGCTGCTACTGAATATACATTTGACCCAATATTTTCAGGTAGTCCATCTGTCCTATACGTGTTCTCCTTTTGCCCGAACGGAGTGTTGCCAATCTTCGCGGAGTTCAAGAGATCTGCCTAGGTACGATGCTGTTCTACCTAGACGTGCCTATCGCTCAATAAACGAAAGTAGTTGAATCGCGTCTCTCTGCAGTGCCTTCGGTAACGCGGTGGTATCCTTTCCGGCAGCAACCGGTTCTTATACTTCAACGGCACCCTGATTAGACACCACGAACAGTTTCAACAACGTTCCCAACATCACGCTCTCACCGCTCTTTGTACCACCTCAGCGTCACTTCGAGGTCTTGCTGCTACTATCATGCTACACATCTTCGTTGGTTTATCTTCTGGCCGCGGTGCAGAAGAGTGACGCTTGGATGCAGAGAGGGCGTGTCTACGCGACGGGAGCGAGCAGTACGGTGTATAGATCATCCTTACGTCGTGGATGTCGGATGGTGAGTTACCATGTCGATTCTCAACGACAGCAACGATGATGGCTCATACGACTGTTTCAGGTCTCAACGTCAAGATTGTTACCAAGCCTTTCCTATCCAAACGGGTATGGAGATACTTGACTAGACAAACGCGAGAATGCACATTGCTCTTCATGGTCGGTGAGGGTCTACCTACGGGAGATACCTACAGCTTATATGTTTGTTTCTAGATCCATGCTTTCCGAGCAATACATGTCAACAGTGCAAGTGAGCTGACTTCTGGACAAGATAGTGTTGCGTTTGCCTTCCCGTCATTGGGGCACACCAATGTCGAAATCGGGCTTTCAGGGTGCTACGACGAGAGCGGCCGTATATTATAGATCGAGATGACAGGGCGAACAAATGACGACCAGGTTCAGTGAATGTAGTCTGTGAGTAACCGTTTCCATTAGGTGATAGTTCTACTCAAACGTTCTCCTCCAGGCTAGTACTTTTCGAGTCCTGCTGGTAATGTCAAAGAGCAAGTGTAACGGCGTCACGGAGAGTAATACGTTTCTTAAATATCACGGTTCATGCTCGGTGAGTTAGCTAGCTCCGCCCAGTGATACTTGTAGCTCAATCGTTGATTTCTCGGCAGGTACCTGCACGTCGAGCCTACGCAACTTGTTGATGATACCAGGCTCTCAGCACCAGAACCTCGTTCCTCTCGAGATCGGTCTTTCGTGGATGAGCTTGTGCTCACGAAACGTCAGCGTTAGTTGTCGCTGAAAGAGAGGCAGGGATACGTCGACTAGGTGCATACAGGTTCATTGAGGACTCCTTGCCCGACGTCCTTCATGCTCAGTGATCTACGAGGGGGTCGCATCGAAGAGCGAGTGAATTCAAGCCGTCGAGGGAGTCTTCAGTGTAGTTGGTGAGTAATCGCCTCCACTAGGCGACACCGAAACTCAAAACGTATAGTCCGGTACTGCTCAAGCTCGGCTGTGCTAGAACCCTGTCAATCTCCCCAGTCCCGTGACACTTGGGGCTGAGCTTGCACTTCTGACGAGTCTTTCTCGGAGAGCGAGCGTTGGCTATAGCGACCAGGTTTCTTTACAGTAAGTGCATTCGTCCTTCATGCTCGGTAAAGAGTCCATGTTCACCAGTCAACTCATACGATGTTGTCCAGGACTTGGCACTCTTTCCTGTTTGGAATGTTGGCCAACCGGGGTGTCATGGAGAGGGCACAGTTGGTAGATAGAAAGAATGATTCTCTGGTTGTAGTAAGGCCTGTAACGCAAAGAAGAAAAAAGAAAAAAATCATCAAGTTCCTGTATTTACTGGACACACTGGGAAATGAACCCAGCAACCCCCCCCCTCTCATCTTGCTCTCATCGATAACAAGCATTCAACTCGTCTGTTTTTCTTTCTTATCCCTGTTTCTAACGTTCACAAATCATGTACAAGTATTCAAAGATGAAATACAGTCAAGGTATCTACTCAATCAAGTTGTGGGGTGCAAACTTCTCGGACTCTTTGCAACACGAGTCCTTGAGGGCGTGATAGGCAATACTTGGGAGGACCGCTTCTCAGCTCGGCGCCTGGGCGTTTCTGGGCACGCGGATACTGTGACGGTTTTGGACGGCTACTCCAGAACTAATTCTTGTGGGATGCCGAGGCAAACTTGTTCGTATCCACTGACTCGTGCCTTTTCGAGGAATGCTTGCTACACAAAGGTGGGCCAATCATCTCCATGACAATCCTTCAGGTGTACTTACAGGGGAATTATAGTCCCATTGAGAGCCCAGGGCAGTGAGTTAAGTATTAAGAGGTCGCAGAACGACCTTACGCGTGTGGCATCTATAGAAGACGCGTCGTGCCGTATGGCGTATAGGCAGGAGCAGGATGAATGAAAGGAGAAATCGGTGGTTGGCGCTGACGTGTGTACAATGCGACCGTTCGGCATATCCTGCCGCCCCGCCTATCAACTCACCACGCGAGCATTCGGATATACGAATCGCCTGAATCTGGACCCTCGCTCGCGGTGCGATCAAAGTGATCGCGTCACTGGAAATGAGATCATTGAATAACCAAAATAGCCGCTCCGCCTTGATTATAAATTAAGCTTGTGGAACCTGGCCAATCAACCCAAACGACGATCAGCTCAAGAAGCAACAATGTTCAACAATACTTTAATTCGCATCCAGCTCATGATGCTCCTCTTCATCCAGATAACTCTTGCTGCCGGTCCCGTCAATCCCAAATGGATTGATTGTCGCTGCTCGACTTCAAAGTCGCATTGGAACAACAAAGGCACAGACGATGCATGCCAGCATCTGAAGGATGTCAACTCGTTGGACAGTACGGAGGCTTGGAAAATCTATGATAGAAATAACGTAGTCGCGGTAGATCCGTTCCTCAATTTCAACGAAGGACTTCTCATGCTGATGTGTCATTTTAGTGCAGGGTCACTTATGATACGTGGGGTAAGTTGGATAAGTTAGGTGGATGGGCAGACTGGTGGAGAGATTCGCTGTGCAAAGGTCGGGAAAAGCTTGCGGATGGGGTGTGCGAAAAAAAATTCTAGTACGCGTAGGGTATCGGAATTATTTGTGGTCTTTCCACAAGGCAAGCTTACAGTTGTTTCCAGTTATCATCATGTATACAAGGACAGTGCGAGTGCTGTGGTGGTTCCAATGCTAGTGTTGTATTTGACTGCTTGAAAACCAAAGGCATCGTCCGAATTGAAATTACAATTGTCTCGCCACTCGGCCGTGGGGGGTTGCCTTTGAAACGGACATCATGTGGGGGTAACATTGGCATGTTCTCAGTCAACAGGACCGTGTTTTAGAATGAGTAGCATTAGAGTCAGAGAGCCCTCAATGAGCGTCACAGGGAGGTGCCATAGAAATGTAATCGAGGAGGGGAGAAAACATTTGAGAGGTATCGCGGGTCAACATAAGTATTGACTATCTTGATGCTCGGACCCAATCGCGATGCTTGCCAGAACAGTAATAGTGGTGCACTATCGGTGCGTGTAGGATTCTGCTTTCCAAAGTATTATTGACTCTTGAAAATACTTGGAAAATGTATCGTTACGGGGTCGTGAGCTGGACCTGATTTGAGATAGCCGGGGCGCCAACTTCCACATGGCATAAGGCTGCTTGCTTCGTCACCAAGACATTGAAGATAAGCATTTGCCGAGTGGGTTCTGTCTTGTACAAAAGTATCCTGGGAAGAACAGCAAGGTAGACGTGAGCTAGTTGGAGATAATTGGGACACCGCACCTTCAGGTCATCCTCTGTAGTACATGCATTGTCAATCAAGATAGACCGAATAGAACACCATCATGGTAGATCATGAGTTCACGTGATGCGATCAGGCGGCTTTCTTCTGAACCACCACTGCCAGCTGCATGTCCAGTGCGTATAGACCTTTTCGAAATTGATTTTTGTGCTTATTCTTTTTCAGAAGATGGCAGAAATCCGAAATCGAATCAGACTCGCTTCAAGCCACCTCAAGTCTTCGTTCGAAATTTGAATCATTTTCAACGACTCTAACAACTTCTCCCCGACGTTCAATTTTTACCCATTCCTCGACCCCTCTTACCGTCTTTTTCTCTGAAGACTCCGCCTTTATCTATACCGCCAGCATCTCGCTCAAGAGTCGTCGCCGACACGCTCTGTCATTACCCATTTATATCACCCTTATCGAGGCCCGTTCTTATATACCCGCGTGTTCATGATGAGCCCGCTGGAGTAGAAATGACAGCTTGCTCCATGATGGGCCTATGAGTTTATGTATGTATCTCAGCTACTTTCCTGGCTTTTTGCTGACACTTTACAGGAATACCCCCACTCTCTTACCAACGGCGACGGCAATGGTCCTAGAATACCCATCATACTACCTCGCATAGGCTTAACTGAAATTCAGGCTGCTTCTGAGCAACTTATCCCTATCACGCCCCGAACGCACTTATCCCATGTACGTCATCGTGCGACACCCGAATTCCCCTCCGGAATATCCATTACATGAACTACACCACCAAAGTGGTCAGATGTCGGTTTGACCTCATAGCGAGAGGTTGAGGGACATCGTGCTGGGACCTCGGAGGACCTCGATTTGAGCTCGTCAGAGGTCTGGAACCCTGGGCACGAGAAGTCGCATGGCATGACTGCAAAACCGAGCGCGCCTCAGAATATAAGCGGCAGCCCCAGCCAATAGCCTCCAACGGCATGTAAGCCTTCCGCTTCAACCTCCCTTACCGATATTTGCCAGTGTTTGATTTTTTGACGTGGCATAAAAGAGGATTGAGTTTAAGACATTCTTGCTCTCTAATCCCACGTTCTCCTTCTCTGACTTTTGAACTTCAGCAATTTTTCCTCTAAGTTCCTGGATTCTGTTCATGGTAAGTCAATACATCCCATCTCATCTCATTGTCACTAACTTACATGAGCAGATCTCTGCCGCAACTTCAAGCTAGAAGTGTTGCAAAGCAAGTAGGTCTTGAACTGTTCACTTACAAAGGGCAACTTACTAACACAGTATTGCTGCAGGTAATTGTCGTCATATATACAGAGTCTCTAAATTTGAGGGGACTTATGGTAGCTTAGACCCACCATGTTGTACTCTGTACTAGTCTAGATTCATTAATGATATATGTGTTTGCCGCACTTAAAAATTGGAATGATTCAAAAGCGAGAGGATCGGCGGTACGGAATAGGAACCATAAAAAGGTGAGCCGTAATGCAAGCCGTGATGGCATTGCTACCCGCGCGGAATCCTGATCGAACCCGGGGTCTCGTAGGAGGTCAACGAATCGATTTTTCGACATCTTCTGAGGTCAAGCATTGGCGAGCGGGGGAGATCGCACGACATCAGCCCTATGACCTCGTGAGGAGGTCAGGACACATTGGCGGTGTAATAGATGTACCGCGCCTCCACCCGTCATGAGGACACCTACAAACTACATCCGCAACCATATCCGCGTTTGAGACACGCGCATCGGAGATCCTTGTGTAGAATCAAATCCATAGCCGTTTCTTGAAACATGTGGCGGGTACCCCAAGACAACACCGGGTAATGGCGTTACGGAGCAAGTACCATGTGTGTATTACTATTGTTTGTCTGGCTTTCTACTGATGCTTTACAGGATCTCCCACCAACAGCGACAGCAATGGTCCTTCTACCACCTCAAATTGGCTCAATTCAACCTCGGCTGGCCTCCAACCAGCTTGTCTCCCTATCACGCTCTATTCAACCCAACATGTCTATTCGGGTACCTTTCGCGCACCCCATTATCGTGCGACACCAAAATTTTCCCGAGATATCCACTAGATCGACCAGCTCGTCGCCTCCACCGCCTCCACCGCCTTCACCCACCAAGGAGACATCTACAGAAGATGATTACATCTCGTCCACCACCACATCCACCACCACAAAGGCGTACACATTCTCATTCCGCCGGTTCAGCCGGAGCGATGGCATCGTTGGTGCAGATCACTATACATCCACCCACTCTCCGGTCCGCTTTATACTCTACGCAAGAGTCTAGCCGAACATTGGAAGGGGTATCACGGTGCCAGCGTATACTGGACGTATGGGTTATGTCCAACGGGTTCGTGGTTTTGGGAGCTATGATAGCATATTCTTTCCCTTCATAAGCCAACCCGTGTCTACACCTGGTGTGTTGGATGCTCGGAAAACCGAATCGACGGGCCCGGGCACGAGACGGAACTGTCAACCGCCTGACTATTCTCCACAGTCGGAAAGACACTTTTTGTATTCACTTCACATGCCGAGAAAGTTGCGAAGCGAATGCTGCAGACAGTGTCGCGGGATGAGCTATGAACTCATGGAGAACGGCGCCTCTCTGATTAATCTTTCCTCCGCTTCAAGAATCAATAGCTATCGGCGAGGTGAGTGTTTTTGGCTCCTTAGCTGCGATCTACCTTGCCGACGATCTCAGATACCGCGATGAACCCTAGTAGAGCATAATATGCATGCCGATGGTCTGGTTCCTGGTATTGTNTGGTCAGATGTCGGTTTGACCTCATAGCGAGAGGTTGAGGGACATCGTGCTGGGACCTCGGAGGACCTCGATTTGAGCTCGTCAGAGGTCTGGAACCCTGGGCACGAGAAGTCGCATGGCATGACTGCAAAACCGAGCGCGCCTCAGAATATAAGCGGCAGCCCCAGCCAATAGCCTCCAACGGCATGTAAGCCTTCCGCTTCAACCTCCCTTACCGATATTTGCCAGTGTTTGATTTTTTGACGTGGCATAAAAGAGGATTGAGTTTAAGACATTCTTGCTCTCTAATCCCACGTTCTCCTTCTCTGACTTTTGAACTTCAGCAATTTTTCCTCTAAGTTCCTGGATTCTGTTCATGGTAAGTCAATACATCCCATCTCATCTCATTGTCACTAACTTACATGAGCAGATCTCTGCCGCAACTTCAAGCTAGAAGTGTTGCAAAGCAAGTAGGTCTTGAACTGTTCACTTACAAAGGGCAACTTACTAACACAGTATTGCTGCAGGTAATTGTCGTCATATATACAGAGTCTCTAAATTTGAGGGGACTTATGGTAGCTTAGACCCACCATGTTGTACTCTGTACTAGTCTAGATTCATTAATGATATATGTGTTTGCCGCACTTAAAAATTGGAATGATTCAAAAGCGAGAGGATCGGCGGTACGGAATAGGAACCATAAAAAGGTGAGCCGTAATGCAAGCCGTGATGGCATTGCTACCCGCGCGGAATCCTGATCGAACCCGGGGTCTCGTAGGAGGTCAACGAATCGATTTTTCGACATCTTCTGAGGTCAAGCATTGGCGAGCGGGGGAGATCGCACGACATCAGCCCTATGACCTCGTGAGGAGGTCAGGACACATTGGCGGTGTAATAGATGTACCGCGCCTCCACCCGTCATGAGGACACCTACAAACTACATCCGCAACCATATCCGCGTTTGAGACACGCGCATCGGAGATCCTTGTGTAGAATCAAATCCATAGCCGTTTCTTGAAACATGTGGCGGGTACCCCAAGACAACACCGGGTAATGGCGTTACGGAGCAAGTACCATGTGTGTATTACTATTGTTTGTCTGGCTTTCTACTGATGCTTTACAGGATCTCCCACCAACAGCGACAGCAATGGTCCTTCTACCACCTCAAATTGGCTCAATTCAACCTCGGCTGGCCTCCAACCAGCTTGTCTCCCTATCACGCTCTATTCAACCCAACATGTCTATTCGGGTACCTTTCGCGCACCCCATTATCGTGCGACACCAAAATTTTCCCGAGATATCCACTAGATCGACCAGCTCGTCGCCTCCACCGCCTCCACCGCCTTCACCCACCAAGGAGACATCTACAGAAGATGATTACATCTCGTCCACCACCACATCCACCACCACAAAGGCGTACACATTCTCATTCCGCCGGTTCAGCCGGAGCGATGGCATCGTTGGTGCAGATCACTATACATCCACCCACTCTCCGGTCCGCTTTATACTCTACGCAAGAGTCTAGCCGAACATTGGAAGGGGTATCACGGTGCCAGCGTATACTGGACGTATGGGTTATGTCCAACGGGTTCGTGGTTTTGGGAGCTATGATAGCATATTCTTTCCCTTCATAAGCCAACCCGTGTCTACACCTGGTGTGTTGGATGCTCGGAAAACCGAATCGACGGGCCCGGGCACGAGACGGAACTGTCAACCGCCTGACTATTCTCCACAGTCGGAAAGACACTTTTTGTATTCACTTCACATGCCGAGAAAGTTGCGAAGCGAATGCTGCAGACAGTGTCGCGGGATGAGCTATGAACTCATGGAGAACGGCGCCTCTCTGATTAATCTTTCCTCCGCTTCAAGAATCAATAGCTATCGGCGAGGTGAGTGTTTTTGGCTCCTTAGCTGCGATCTACCTTGCCGACGATCTCAGATACCGCGATGAACCCTAGTAGAGCATAATATGCATGCCGATGGTCTGGTTCCTGGTATTGTGGTGTTTATCGGTGATTCTTCTCTTCCCTACTATGCTGAACTACAGCACTGATTGCCTTCGACAGGAATGCAACCAACGCTGGCGGCTTGAGGCGAACCCCCGATCTACCGGCCTCCACATATCTGGCGCTCAATAACTTGCCACTCGCGTCCGTCGATTGAAAGAGTTAATCCGCTTACACAGGCCGAAGCATCTCTGGCAAGATCCATGGACACGATAATGATAGAGAAGCGTTGGTCTCAATGCAGAGCCTATGGTAAGCCTTTCACGTGGATTTTTAGATCAAGGAGCTGACCATTCTTCTCTCTCAGACGACACCAACACCGGACCTTGACGTCGTGATTCGCATGACCGCAGCAGCGTCAGATCGTTGCTGTCGTCGACTCGAGGCACGATCATCTTTGATTCAGGTCGTGCTGTCTCTCTGTATGTCCTCACGTTATTCGGCTGTTGGGATCACAACTGATACCTTGTTCTACAATGAAGTTTGGTGATATCAGACGGTGCGGCGTCAAAAGAAAGCCTTGATCTGCAAACGAAAGAAATTGGCACTACAAGTCCGGTATCTACTTTGGACTACTGTCTTCCTTGTACCACCTACTTCATGAACTATGGTGTTTGTTTCATGAACACGGAAGCGATATCATATGGTAACCATAACCAAGAGTCCATCAAGTTCAAGTCACACACTGTAGGCTTCTATCTGATAGATCCGTGATTTCATAAAGCTCTACGACTACATAAGAATGGTGATCAAATCCCTTTAACCTCTTCATCACTCCCCTGTTCTACCTTCTGTATGGACCCTCTTCCGTATAACGTCAACATCTCTTCACAGTCGCCAGCAATACAATACAGTCCCTCTCGCACTCAATTGAACGAAAATATAGAGAGTGGTTGGAATGTCACATATGCTCATGGAACCACACGTATTCCATTCGGTCCTCTAGGACTCAGTGGTGATAGCTACCTTCAAACAACACTCAGTGGCGCACAATTGTCACTTGATTGGGTCGGCACGGCAGCATATATCTATGGAAATGCAACGAGTTCGGCTGCGTATACCCTTCGGATAGACGGGACCGAAATGGAGCTACCAGGTTTCCCTAAAGGCAACCTGCTAGGTCTTGTTACAGGACTGCCTTATGGAAGTCATCAACTCAATTTGAGCCTGTCTGGATCAGACATATTTGCATTTCATTACGCTACTTTGACCATTGGAATTGGTTACCAAGGGTGCGATATCACCATTAGTGTTACTGCCTAATCACATCTGATACAATCCAAGTTCTCCATTCACAGTTCAGAATAGGTCGATTCTGGCGGCGGCTGGGGAGGGTCCAAATGTCGGTTTTTTCAACTTCCAACCAACGGTTGATTCATGGCGTGACAACGACTACAGCTTTCATGAAGGCAAGTGTTTGCCACCACACCATGCTTGGTAACTGAAAAAAACTAACACACAGGTTTACCGCCGCAGTGACTCTACCGGGTGGTAGTCATACAAAACCTATCCCCCCTCCAATAGGCATATCCCTTGATAATGACACTACTCGGTTGGTCTTCAACTATACAAACACTTCCACCTTNACCCTCTTCCGTATAACGTCAACATCTCTTCACAGTCGCCAGCAATACAATACAGTCCCTCTCGCACTCAATTGAACGAAAATATAGAGAGTGGTTGGAATGTCACATATGCTCATGGAACCACACGTATTCCATTCGGTCCTCTAGGACTCAGTGGTGATAGCTACCTTCAAACAACACTCAGTGGCGCACAATTGTCACTTGATTGGGTCGGCACGGCAGCATATATCTATGGAAATGCAACGAGTTCGGCTGCGTATACCCTTCGGATAGACGGGACCGAAATGGAGCTACCAGGTTTCCCTAAAGGCAACCTGCTAGGTCTTGTTACAGGACTGCCTTATGGAAGTCATCAACTCAATTTGAGCCTGTCTGGATCAGACATATTTGCATTTCATTACGCTACTTTGACCATTGGAATTGGTTACCAAGGGTGCGATATCACCATTAGTGTTACTGCCTAATCACATCTGATACAATCCAAGTTCTCCATTCACAGTTCAGAATAGGTCGATTCTGGCGGCGGCTGGGGAGGGTCCAAATGTCGGTTTTTTCAACTTCCAACCAACGGTTGATTCATGGCGTGACAACGACTACAGCTTTCATGAAGGCAAGTGTTTGCCACCACACCATGCTTGGTAACTGAAAAAAACTAACACACAGGTTTACCGCCGCAGTGACTCTACCGGGTGGTAGTCATACAAAACCTATCCCCCCTCCAATAGGCATATCCCTTGATAATGACACTACTCGGTTGGTCTTCAACCTTACAAACGCTTCCGCCTTCTTTATGAGGGGTATCATAGGCAGCTTTCAGGGATTAATGCTGGCTACTTTGACACCCGGACTTGATGGAGGTGCCTCGAAACGCACTCCCTTCAACGACGCGTCTTCAGTAATGGACACCGACCAGATCTTGTATTGGGAGAGTGGTCTTGATCGCGACCAGACTTATACGGTGGACATTGGCAAGTCTCCCGATGCAGATGAGCCGCCCAACTTCAATCAAATTAACTTTCACACCCTTGATATCATTGACGGGTCAGAATTTTTGGTCCTCGGGTGATTTGTTTCTGTACTGAACATGGATTTGTGCTTCAGGGGTCCTAAAGCGTTCAATCCAACTTTAGGACAGCCAAAGGACCCGACCTCTTCGACGTCACTGGCTGTCAATCCCACAATAACGCCACCTGCTACGGGATCAGATAGAAGAAAGCCGTCGGCTGGATTAGTAGCTGGGATTACGGTAAACTAATCCATTTAACTAGCGTTGCGTCTCCTCATTGACTCTTCTGACTTATTGTCAGGTTGGCGTTATTTTGACCGTCACCACGATAACAATATTGATTCTATATTGGCTGCGGCGTTGTAAAAGGTAATTAATACCAGTCATGTTGAGCTATTCATTGACAAGGTGCAGGGACAGGACCGAAGCTGCTGAAATTGCCGAAGCTTCCAAAATCACCGCTTTTGTTGGAAGAAGTATGTCTGGTGAATCCTTCGAAGACGCTGCTCCAAGTCCTAATATTCATCCCTCAGAATCTGTCCCTCAACGAGCAGCCCCACAGTTTAAACATCGTCATGAACACGAGGCTGCTCCACCTTCCTCAGAGTCCAATTCAAACCTACCCGAGAGTTCCGACCCCAGTGTGCTGACTTCTCCAACCCCAGTGTGCTGACTTCTCCAACCCCAGTGTGCTGACTTCTCCAATAAGAAGTGTACAATTCGCGACGCCCGTCCGTGAAACCGACGCTGGTCCTGTCGAGGCTGCAACCTTACCTCCAGAATATGACCACTCCTGGGCTGCGAATACAGCCTTGTCAAGACGCGTTCTCCCTATTCCGCAGGCGGTCATGATTGGTCCCGTACCGCCAAGCGATAAGGTCGAACGCCATGAACCTTAGGTTCCATAGCCGAGTTCAGGTTGACGTGTAGTTCATTGCATGTTTTTACCTTTGGTTATTTATCTCTAATTATCCGAAATGGTTGTCTCTTCGCTACTTCCCACAAATTGAACTAGAAGTAGGCGTGAACGCAGCACGCTGCGCTTTGAGTCTTCCCTTCGAGCAAGTCATCTCCCCAAAGAATAGTTTGTCAAGGCAAGTACATGTAGCGGGACTCCGAGTCAACCTCTCCGTGGTGACTTCGTTTCGTATTGCCCCTTTGAGATAGTAGATACTAACGCAAGGTCCTCCGAGTCTGGGACTTTTACTACCTGCCGAATAAGTATGATCACTCCAAGCTCGTGAGTTGCTGGTGTACCCGCACCCCTGGCAATTCCGTCAAATCAAAAGGCTGAATGCCATGAACAACCTACAGAAACGAGTACAATTTGAGGGTTGAGGTGACTTTTGCACAGTTTCATGTATTTGGGCTTCATAGTGCCTGGGCACATTTTACTCATACCTATTCATTTTCAGTGATTGTTCGTTCCAAATGCTCTTCCGCGTTACAATGTATACCAAGTACTTCGCAATCGTTTCTCGTTATTAGTACTACACCTCGGTCGCCACCCGAATGTCAAACATCGACCTAGAAACATTGATGAATACAAATTAAAAATACGTCTATAATTCCCTAGGTATTGCAACTACATGTACGAGGTATGTATAAGCTTGGTTGGTTACAAATCACAGCGTCTATGAAGAATAAAAGAGAAAAAACGAAAACATAGTCCATGCACCAACCTAACGCATCAAAGTAACCCCCTCTCCCTGTACCACTCCTTCAACAACCCCAGCGCCTGCTCCTCCTCCTCAATCCAACGCATTCCAACCTCTTCTCGCACTCGCCCCCTCACCTCCGAACGTACACTCTTCACCTTGACGTTGAACACCGCGCTAACCGGTCGATGATCCGAAACATTGACTTCCCAGCGCCGATACGACCCATCTACCTGCTCCACCTTCCTGTCACCTCCACCACCACCACCACCACCCGACCCAACATGCCACAAGATCCGATCACACCACGCCGGCGCCCTCTTCTTCTCACTAGAATCATACGTATCGCTCCTCCGATCATACTTGTATGTCGGCGCAAACGTAATAAATCCTTCCTGGAACGACCTCAACCGATAGCCCTTGTTGTACTTGACTTCCTTGAGTAACTGATCGTGCGCTAGCAAAGTAGTGTGCTCTCCCGCTTGGACAGCAGCAATGATATTATCCCGGCGTTGGTCGATACGGTAGTTCATGTCTCCGTTCCACTGTCAGTGTCGGCGTGTTAATGAGAGTTGCCGAGGAAACGACGACAAGACACCTACGAAAACAACTTCATGATCCAAAACCATACTACCGTCTCCACCGCCGACAAACTCTCCTCCACCTGCTAATCCTCCGAGTCCTCCTACGCCATTACTATCTGTAGCACCAACACCGAAATCCAAATCTCCGTCATCGTCTCCGTCAAACAAGTCGCGTTCTTCTAGGATTCCGGCCACGTCCGCATTTCGACTTCGGAGAGCGTGTTGGCCAGCTGCGAGATGGCAGTTGACAAAGCAGATGGAGGAGTCGGATAGGATGAAGCGCGTTATGATGCCGCCCTGTGAAGGAAGGACAGGTTAGCTCCATGTTGAAAGGAGGAGGGAGCAAGAAAAAAGCAGAAAGGAGCCAACGCCACAGAGAGAATACTCCCCCCAAAAGGACCACTATACAATGAGAACACTCGCACTGTTCATGACACGGCAACACTGAAACCCAAAAAACACCCAGCGAGCGAACCGAACCATGAAATGAAAAAAAGCTGAACGTGTCACGTAACCGTCGGAACGAGACACATATCAATGACCACCGCAAACAGGTACACAGAACAAGAAAGCCCGAACCGCCAAACGACAAATGCGAAAAGGAACAAATACCACCTCCAGAAGAGCAGAAAGGAAAACACCCAAAAGACTTCGCATACTCACCTTATTCCCATACCTCCCGCCCATACCCCTCTTCACGCAAGCCACTCCAACCTCTCTCACCCCACCCCGCAATTCCTTCTTCACAAACACACAACTAAAAAGTCCCACAAGCGACTCGGCGTGTACAACCACATACGGTATCTCCGGGGGATACGCCAACCTCACAGCCAACACAAGAGCATCGTACCACCTCTTGTACGCTCCCGTTATCCTCGTCGAGAGTGCGCTATCATTATTGGAATGATGATGATGATAACGCGAAGAAGACGCAGAAGCAGATGTAGAAGCAGACGACGAAGACGAAGACGCCTTGCCCAATCCCTTCTTTTTGTTGCCAAGGATAACATTCTTGGCCGTCATCTTCCTACTCTCCAAATCAATCACCTCTTGGAGACCAAAACTGATGATATCCGGTTCCCCGCCTCCGCCTTGATCTGCAAACGAACGCAGCATATCAACCAACCATTCAGCGTTAAGCCCATCCAAGTCGGCTGGTTTCGCAGAATCGCAGTTCCATGTAGCGATTCCCACTTTACGGCCTTCATAAGACGCGTACTCGTTCTCTCTCTCCCCAACCCGGCCCTCAACCCACTCTCTCTTCAATAACCCATCCCACAAAGCGGTCTTTTCGTCTCTCCCCACACTGAGGACCGCTAGCCTCCGACGCGTCGATATCCCATTCACATCGAGTACGAGTGAAACAACCGGGACACCCGTATGCGCTGCGAACGAATTCGTTTGTTCCCAAGGCTTTTGCATCGTCTTGTACGCCGAAATGAAACCGTTCCTCTGTCCAACCCATAGAAGGGAACCGACAGCTTCCATACTCAGAATATCCGAATTGGATATCTTGATAACTTCTTCGCAGGTATACGACTCGGCATTCCATATCGAAATGTATCCTTCTTCGTGTCCGAGGTATACATGTTGAGGTGAGGTGGGTAATACGGCGCAAGACGTAACGCTCCCGCAGTGTTCGATGGGGAACACCGTTTTCGGTGTATTCGAAGGTGATTGGACTTGGAACAGGTCGTATATCCGTATTATGGGTACACGGTTAGGTGTATTTGGGAGGTGAACTTCCGTTCGCGAAGACGTCCAAAGACAGCCGTTAGTGAGGAGATGGCAGAATTCGAGTTTATCGGTTATTCGTAGGACGCGGGGTGGACATCTACATTCACGTAAGCTTTGTTTGTTCACAGAAAGAGAAAGAGAAAGAGAAAGAGAAAGAACGTACTTGATCAGCTCACCATCCGACCTCGAAGGCGAAAAGATGAGCACCTTCCCGCCTTCATCAACACTGATCATATTCTCCCTATACCTAAACAACCCAACCACAGGATGTAAATGCGCCGACAGCTTGCTTTGTAACACCCTTCCGGCCCTCACGTCAACTTCAACCAAGTGTCCTTCCTTCGTACCAACCCACACAATCCATCCTTCACCCTCGCCCTTAACGCACAGGCTCGTGACTTTGGGCTCTTTTCCAGCACCCCAGCCAGAAGTGTGTAAATCAAATATGGGCGCCAATAGCGAAACACCTGTATCCCATACCCTGAGATGATGGCCCGCTCCGACGATGATGAACCCGTTGGACATAACCACATGACCGGTGTACGCAGGTACTGTCACGGCATTGACACCCCCTATAGCAGCGTTGAGCTGTAAATACGGTGGACGCCTCGACGAACGAGAGGCATCAGGCAGCGTGTCAATACCCTTCGCTGTGCCATCCTCTTCAGACTCTGATTCGTCCTCATCTGATTCTGGTGTCGGCGGCCGACGCGCAGGTGGAAGTTTGTCACCGAGACCAATGGTACGGGTAGGTGGAGGTGGAAGACCTTTCAACCCCAATAACGTATCCTTCCGACGTTCGGCGAGGAGAGCGGATGTACTTTGGGTTGATTGTAAACTCGGCGGTGTAAGCTGAGTAGACGTATGTAAGGCAAGGTTCGTTGAAGACACCGATGCTATAGGTGATGATACGACCTCTGCGGCTGAACCAAAGGAATGCGAGTGTGCATGCCGTGAAGGTAAAGGTGGATGTGGAGGTGGATTAGGCGTTGTCGCACTCTGCGGATGTCTCGGAGGCGGGTTCTCGACGGTACTTCTGCGGGCGGGTAAGGGCGGTGGAGGCGACAGACTAGTCGGTGTCAGTGTGGTATTCGTGGATATCTCGGGGAGAGACTCGGGTGTGGCACGATGACGGGGAGGTGGTCTAGGTGGTGGTATCTTTGTTGGAGTTGTATCAGATACGCTGGCTGTACTGGAAGCTGTGGAAGACCTGGATGGCGGAGGTGGTGGTTTTCGTGCGATTAGGTTTTTGGGTGATAGGATGGTAGTGGTGTCATCCACGGAGCTAGAGCTATCCGAAGCCGAATCTATAGGCGAGTCATCCAATAGCGAGGAAGAGTTGGATGACGATTGTGAATGGTAGACGGAAGGGATACGCTCTGGTAAGTTCGGTGTTACAGGGATAAGCTGCTCGGGCATAGCTTCGGTTATTCCGATACGAGGTGGAACGATGGGTTTTCTAGGACTAGTTTTGTCATCGCTGGAAGTATTGGGGGTGTTCCTGCGAAAGCATTAGCAATAGGCTAATGGTTCAGCAGAGATACACACATAAATTTGCTCCGTAATGCCGATACACTACTACTCGGTGTCATCTCTACTCCTCCAGCTGTCTCATCACGAACGGGTGGTATAGGAACGGGTCTCAATAATGGCGATATCGACGGGAGTGACGTTGCTGAACTCGATGATGACGGAGTAAATGTCGGTGATGGGGATGGACCTCTTGAGCGAGATGCTGGCAGTGGAGGAGGAGGCGGTCTCTTTGTGAACGAAGGCGTCGGTGAGACAGGTCGTGGAGTAGGTGAAAGTGAACGTCGAGGTGAAGTCGTTGGGGTCGTTGGAGTCATTGGATTCGTTGAAAGTGATTCAAATTTTGAGCGAAGACTTGAGACGGCTTGAAGCGAGTCTGACTCGATTTCTGCCATGGCCTAAGAAGAATAAGTATAGAAATTAATTTTGAGAATGCTAGAACGCACTGAGCAGGCAGCTGGCAGCAGTGGTGGTGGTTCGGAAGAAAGTGGTCTGATCGCGCACAGACCATCAACGCAAATCCCATTTCAGTGATCTCACACCCAATTTGGCTGAATGATGCTTAATGATGCCTTATTCTCTTGCATTACCGCGTTTTATTCAGTTCTTGTTGCCATCTCTACTCTTTCCGTTGCTCAGCGACATCGCACGACACCCGACGGCAAATACTGCGGAGGATAGCCCATGACAAAGCAAACAGCCTTGTAGAGGTGCGGCATCCCGATTATCTCAAGTTAGCAGCTCATGTCCGTCTCCTGCTCTTCCCAAAATACTCCTACAGTAACAGAACACATATTTCTTCCCATATGTAGTCCCAGGCAAGCAAATTCAGTCCTCAACAGCTTTCCGTTTCCGAAGTCCTTATCCCGGCAGCCGACGCTCCACCACCTCGCTTCTGTCATTGACTAGCCTGAGTTTGCCACAAGACGTACTCGCCTTTACAAATCGCCATTCACTGAAGAGAATACTTCCCTCGAAACCAAGATTCCAAGTGCTTCCTTTACGGACCGTGGCTAAGAGAGTCGATTGTTTTCTTACGACAGTTTTTCTCGGGCCCAGGTAAAACACGGGCTTTTTCAGTACGCACCTTCCACATCTGAGAGCGAAATCAACTTAGTATGTACTCAGGACGACAGATTCTTGCTACTATATTCAGAAGTGCGGGTTGATGTCTTTTAGCATTCATAACATCAAGTCGGACAAGCAAATATCACTTTTCGGGAGCGCGTGCGTCTGCCTAATAACAATTGCATTGAGCCTTTCATACTGACTATGCATTTAGGTAGAATGCCCAGAATGTCGTTTATGAGATCCTACCCGTCGATCTGAACGTCTCTACTCTGCTGCCGTCATCCGCTACTTTGCAAGCGAACGGCAATATAGGATCCTGTAGCTTGAACAGGCTTTGTGTGCGCGTACAAGAACCCAGACTCTGACCGTGCATTTCAGATTGCACTTGTGTATGCACAAACTGATACCGCTGTACCGACAGAAAATGTCGACTAGGAAGTTTGTCGGCTATGAATACATTTACTATCCAAGCGTTCCACCATCACGAAGCACGCAGGAGGTGCGATGACCCGATTATCTAAATTTAAGTAACGCTCGCTCACGGCTGCCTGAAACTAATAGTAAAGATACAGAGTTCTTTCAAGAGTCTCCTCGCCCGAGCAAATCCAGGCCTCGACAGCATTCCGTTTCCGAACCCCTTATCCTAATAGTCGAGGCTCGCTGCTCCATTACTCGCCCCTTCCCCACCCGATCCATAATGGCTTTCGTATAACTCGCTCGGAAAACTCGCGGCACTGCGTCACATTCAGAAGCGATTATAGCTCATCCATCTAGCACCTGTTTGCCCCGCACTTTTGGCATCCCTGGTCTCGTTGTACCTGTACTTAATCCCACCCTTTCAGACTTTGCATGCAACAAAGGAGGTTGATGACAATGGAAACGTAGGTCGTCCCGCTCGAAGAATGCGAGAACTACAGACAAAGGTACTACAAGTAACCAAGTAAACATTCTCCCTGAACCCTCGCATGTGAATTCGTGTTGAACGACAACGACAGATCTCCCTGGTCACTCCTTGAACTGGGAACGTCAAACCTTGAAGACACATTATCCCATATCGTCCCAATAACTCTATTCGTCAAGCAATCCCTGCAGTGAAACCTTTTCGGACCTCTCACAGCATTCATTTTCATTAAGATACAGGATTACGCTCCCGAGAAGATTTGCAAAATTTTCGAAACACTTGAGGATGTCGTGCTCGTGGTTATAGTGTGGTTATATCTGACATCTCAGGCCGCCGAGAAACGTTTTTCAAGTTACTCAGTACTGCATCGTGCCGCAATCCCAGATGTTTTATGACGCCGGCAAGTCTCTCTGTGACGATATTCTTGCTTATTCGTTGTCAGTGAAAACCCATATACGGGAATACGGCATGTATCCACATGGCACTGTGCCCTCTGGTCAGCGGCGTGCGCTGTGGAACGAGTTGCAGATAACCAAAACAACTGCCAGCTATATTAAGTACCCTTGCTCAAGCTATTTCTTCATCAGACGACTATCACCTCACAAGCAACAATGTCTAACTATACTCGCATCCTTCTCATCGGACTTTTCTTGGTCCAAACATCTCTCGCGAAAGGTCTCTCCTGCCGCTGCACCAACCACAAACGCCATTGGGATCCCGACGGCACAACCGAGGGATGCACTCATCTGAGGGATAGCAGAGGCCTTGCTCCAGCTGATGCTGTCACGTACACAGACGCACACGGCACTGTAATGGTAGACTTGTTCCTCTCTACAAAGAATTTCTCTTGCTGACGTATCATTTTAGTGTAATATCGCTGAGTGGGTTCCAGGTGACCCGCATTTTGGAAAGGATTGGGATAAGTGGTGGACACACAATGTCTGCGTAGATCATCAAAAGCTCCCGAGTGGACAATGCTATTGAACATGGCCACCTGGAGAAACCTCCAGAGCAATTGCACGCGTTATCATCTGCTTGATACGATCAACGTTCGTTACTATGTATTTTTTTTGCGTTTTTTCATCTATAACCTAAAGCACAGTATAAGTACCTGTATCCATTTATATTGACTAGCTTTGATGATTGTACATGCTACTCGATGCCTGGCCTGACAATCCGCTGGCAACAGTCCGCCGACCAGAGACACAACCTCATTGCAGAAAACTGACAGAAGAGGCATGATACAAATACTACATGTCTATAGTATGTATCGCAGTCACTTGCCATGTTTACTATTCATAGCCTCTTATTGCACATCCCTTCAATACCATCAATGCACTGCCCATACAACGTAACCTGATGAGCTCTGCAATAATGTTGGCCATTTTTAAATCCTTTCCCTAGTCTCTTGCCGATGTTCATTGTGTCGCGGTATAAAGAAATTTTACTCAGTTTACATCTGGAAAGGAATAAACCGGTAATGAGGAAGATTTCTTTACACGAATAGACGAATGTACCGTGAAACCTATATGACCTGCAAAGCTCATTCCCGGCTGCAGCTGTCCCTCGTCTCCTATTTCTAATCCAAGTTCTGACCCCTTCGTCAATCCAAGCTTTTCCGATTACTGTTTCCATTAAGGACTGCAACTCTCGACAAGAAGAAAAACTAAGGACGTGGAATGACAAGAGGGTCGGAGAAATGGTGGTTGGGGTAGCAGCGAGTCTCAGTAGAAGATAATGTTTTGGGTTTGATTGGGTCATTCAGTACAACGCGACAGTAATCAAGGATTATAATTAAAGTCTGGAAAAGGCTAGTATTAGCTAGGATAAATTTTCAAAATATTGGGACACACCTAGTCTCGAGTATCCAGACTGACGATACTACCTGACGATCGCAAGCGATCATCAGCAAAAACCGTGTAGTGCTATAATGGGTTCCCTGGGGTTTATAATTGACCTGCAGGGTATTATGACCCTTAAAACCAGTCATAACCCCCACAAACCAGCCAACAACTAGGTTATAATCCCCCTGGAGCTAGGCTATAGCACTTTCCGGTTTTTGCTGATGATTGACTCCGGCAACGACGAGGGCAGTTGACGTGGCAAAGCGGCAGGCAAAAGAGCCACGTGCACGAAGGACGGCGAAAATTTTTAGCAGCGTCGATTTCCAATACTTATTAATGGGAACTTGAAATGCGGGAGTCTCGATTAGACCCTCCGCGTGTCAGCGTGGAGGCGAGGGGTTTGATCCGAATCTAGGATGACGGCTAATTACTTAGCATTGTCAGGTGGGAACCAAAGATGGGCCGTTAACACCAAAATTATTATAACATCCTATTTTGTCTTGAATCAGCTCTGCATCCTGCATCGAGGAGATATCATCAACAGGCAAGTTTGAACATGGAGGACATGAGAGCGGTTAGGACTGGTTGACGAGAAAGAGATGACGTGAAAAAAAATGACATGGTCGTCCATGAAGGGGTTCTTTTCGGTAAATCGCTAACGGGTCTCCTGCCAGTTCAAACTCAGTCCCGCGGGTTCCTCAGGAATATCAAATCAAAACGACTGCCTATATATACATAGTATTTCCGACTATTGCCCCACAAGCAACAATGCGCTATATTCGCATTCTTCTCATCGGACTTCTCTTCGCCCAAACATCTCTCGCGATAGAAGCTCTTTCCTGCCGCTGCATGGACAAAAATAATCTTTCGGTCAACAAAGGCACATCCGACGGATGCGCTTGGTTGATGAAGAAGAAAAATCTCTTCGAGAATGATGCTTGGACGTCCAAAGATCAGCACGGTATTGTAACGGTAAACTTGTTTCTCAACCCAGACAAAGAATTTCTCTTGCTGACGTATTGTTTTAGTGCAATTTCGCTAATTGGGTTACACAAAACTCGTACCTTGGAAATTATTGGGAACACTGGTGGACAAAGCTTGTCTGCATAGATCATGAAAAGCTCTCGAGTGCAAATTGCTGGTATCGCAAGGGGTAAACACGGTCACCGGGGGAAGTCTCCAGAGCAACTACGCACATTATCATCTACAGTCAACTCCCTCCTAACCCATACTGCGGATAACCCATACTCTCCCATAGCCCATAGGAACTTGCATCTCCCATGTTCGTTCCGCAGGGATAACCCATACATACGCTGTATCCCATAATCCATAGGTTTTTTGCTGGGCAAAACCGACTCAGCCCATAATTTATTGCCTTTTTTGGAAATATCTGAGCGAATGGTGTCCGACTCACCTTGGCGACAATTACTGTGCATCATCGATGTCATTGCCCACAGTGGTGAGTTATTTTCCCTGCATTCCTCAATGTTTGAGAAGGATTCAACAGCTGTATTTATGCAATTCTGAATCTATGAAAATTTTCAAGTACTGTAACACTGCTGAATGTTTAATGATGGGCATGATGATGCCAGAGATATCAATGTCGAGCCTCCCGTCACTCGTCGTGGTGCGCTTCAGGCAGTTTCAACATTGCAGAGATACATTGGAGCACTTGATGGTGGATTTGCGCGCAAGCTTGAGGGGCTTTTGGCTTCGTTTGGGCGTCAAACCTGCCTCGAAGATGTCAAGTCTATCATCAGCAAAAACCGTGTAGTGCTATAATGAGTTCCCCGGGGCTTATAATCAACCTGCAGAGTACTATAACCCTTAAAACCAGTCATAACCCCCACCAACCAGACCAAAACCAGGTTATAATCCCCTGGAGCTAGGTTATAACACTTTCCGGTTTTTGCTGATGATGGTAGACCAGTCAATTACTAATTTCTTTACCTGTAAATAGTTTATACGATGTCATAGATACTTGAAATATCTCAAAATGCAATTTTTCATCATTTTTGAGCCTTTTTTTTTTAGAACTCCCTCTGAACCCATACTCCCTCTTAACCCATACTTTGGCCTGGGAACCGAGGGGTATGGTTTAAGAGGGAGTTGACTGTACTTGATATGACAGGGGGGAGGCGGGCTTTGGTTCTGGAACACTGGGACGGTTGGTTGGTTGCCTGATGGCTGGCTTAAAAAAATTTTGAGCCAATTTTTTTTCAAACTTTGAACACTTTCTCAGTAACCAAAGGTTCTTTTATGACCACCTTCATAGCAGAAAGACTCAAATTTGCTCCTATATGCCTTTTGGATGCTGGTCCAGATCAGTTTCCTGCCCACCCATGGTCCTTGGGGCTCACTCACAGGTATTTTAAGGGTTTGTGGTGGTTTGGCTGTACATCAGCGAAATGGACACCTAAATATATTGGAATAAAATGAGTGAAATATGTTATAATGGCCAAAATACATTATAATCATTATGGTTTATTTTAATGTAATATAATTGTTGTTCCTTTATTTTAATAGATTAAAATGAAGCAAAATGGTTATAATGTATTCTGGCTATTATAATGTATTTTGGCTATTATAATGTATTTCAGCCATTATAATGCATTGGCCCCACCTGGGGGTCGGGGACAAAAAGAAATACTATTTATTTGTTGCAACCTCCGTGAGTCGAACCCTCGACCTCAAGGTGGATTAGTCAGCAATCCTTGGCAGCCGCGGGGTGCTCAAGACCACTGTACCACAGTGCCATATACTTACCACCACGCATAGTGCAATATATCCCCTTACTCAAAAGACCTATCTCCACCCCCTTGCTGTTTCTATTGATCAAATCCCCAACCAAAAGCTTCCCTTCACTTTATAGAGTCCTCTCCCTGTCCTCTGGAAGGCATAAAAATGCACTGTTTTGATTGCCTCTGTTACAATCTATTTTACTACATTATAATAACTCTGTCTCATTTTATTGCATTTTAATACACTATAATAATACCATCCCATTTTATTGCATTTTAATGTACTATAATAATACCATCCCATTTTATTGTATTTTAATGGATTATAATAACACCAGTCTCATTTTAATGCATTTTAATGTATTGTAATAGCATTGCTTGATTTTAATCTATTACAATGGACTAAAATCAGCAAAATACATTATAATTTATTATATTTAGGTGTCCATTTTGCTGATGTATAGGACTGGGAGTTCTCCATAATAGGGTTACATTATATGCCTTCTTGAACCAACTTACACCCTGGATACACATACTATCCTTAGACCTTAGCAGATATCAATCCCTAGAGATTTGCAGTTGCTTGCTTGGGCTCCTGTATCTAGAATATAATGTAGATGAACCTTACAAACAGTTTGAAACATTCTACTGCAGACTTTGGTATATTGTGCTTGCACTTCGCTGAACCTAGCTAATGTGAAGGGGGAAGAGGACCAGCACTAGTCAGGCACTTGCTACTTAGTGCCGGTGATGTCATGTGAACTACCTTCCATATATGGTAGTCAGTGGTTGGTTGGTTCACCACGACAGTTCTTAAAAAAAAATTCAACCCCATGTACAAAAAAAAAATTTCCCTCCCCCCTGTAATATGATCAATGTTAACCCAAGTTGTTACTATGTTTCTTCATTAGTTATAATCTGTAATCCAACTCCTTGATAAACGTACATGCTACTCAATGCCTACTCTGATGATCCAATCATCCAGCTGGACCAAACTTGAACTGGCTGTTGCACTTTGTGTTTGACACATGCTGGAAGAAGTTATAATGAAAGCTATGATGCAATAGTGGAATATACCATACCGTGATGGGTTTGTTACAGACTCACATCTGTACTTGCTCATCTCTGCTATGAAGGCAAGACTTAATAAGGATCCCAGGTTGATCTTTTCGCAGTGAATGGGGTATCCTCTAGGTACAATTGACTGTTGGCATAATAGACCTCGATTCTGAATACAAGACAAAGCAACCCTCAGCTGTTCCAGGTCCAAAGTCTCTGAGAGATCAAAGGGACATATCAATGGTCCATGGGTGGTCATATTCGGGAGGTAAGAGTGCCAAGGTAATGGGTCTCGCATCAATATCACTCTCAGGCCGAGTTGCAGCGGCTCCGGGTAATGTCACTGTCAGTGCTATTGGCATTGCTTAGGAACATGACTCAGAAGGGATTGAGCAGGGTCATACCTACATAGAAATAGTTAATCATTAAGGCTCAAGCTCTCTTCTGACTTACTTTATTTATTCAATGAATGCATCAATGTTGAGTGTGGTCTGAAATCATTGCCATTGGTTGTTGAGCAAGCCTGGTCTGGTCAATAGGGTTGTTCCCTATATCCATATACGAATACAACTGTACAAACAGATGGTCAGGAATGGTATGATATCTCTGTCACCATACTGTATAGATTGCTTGTAGGGGACCTTTCGAAGATGGAGACAGACGTAATTACTGATTTATGGCCATATGTATGATTGTTCACCACCACCTCTTATTTAGAGTGTAAATTTAAAGAAAAAGAATAAAAGAGATTATGGCTACAAAGCCTGACTACAATTGGACACTGTGACAGAGAAATTACCAAACACAGCTCAGTTTATATATTAATTATCACCCAACTCAGTTTTATATGTATTTGTGACAGATATATTAGATTATTTATGTTGTAGGGTATATAACACTGGGTGCAGGAAAGCATAAGTTGAGGTAACTTATGTAATGTCTATGCTTTAGTTACAACTAGGGATTTTAAAATAACTTAAATTAATTATTCAATAGATATGTTATATATTGAAAAGCATAATCTGAAAAGTATCTATTGAATATCTGCTATAAATTATGCTATAGATAATAGTATAGATATGCTATATAGTTATGCTACAAAGCAGAACAGACATATAGCATAAGCATCAGATACAAAAACTCAAGTTATGCAGCATATATGCAATGTGACTTTAAAGTATAAAGGAATAATATCTTCTGTGTGGTAACAGTTATTACACACTACATCTAAAAACAAGGTGTGCATACTCAATATAGCATAACTATTACAAAAGTTGAAGTTGACTTATGCTATAGTTATGTAATACTGTAGCATTTCAAGCAGTTTGAATGCAGATGTGACCAGTGACCAGATGTCTGAAATTTGGGTTTTGGCTGATAGATAAGTGACCTGTGACATGTTTAAACATGTATGAGAATAGTTTGCCTGACATTGAGCTTTAAGGTATTCAATAGTCTCTTAAATCTTTTGCCTTGAGATTGCAAGTTAGTACAGTTGAGATGTTATTTTTGGGTTTCTCAGCTAATTTTTTAAATTCAACCTATCACTTTGTGACCAGTAACTGACATAACATTTCAAGCAAACAGAAGTGCCCTGTAATCTATAATGTTCAAAGTGCTTGAAATGTTACAGTACATAAAGATGGAGAAAGTTAGAATATATTAAACTTAGGAAGGCTGCAGAGGCAAGAGACCCANATGAGGGATAAGGTCCAGCATCAATAGATCTCATACAGTACCATCCATCATCCTATTTCAGGTTTTTTCAGTATTTTGCTCATATATACACCAATACTCAATTGAACTGGCTTCCAAATCTATTTTCCCATATACTAGGACACTTAATCTGCATTATTCACCACTTAGGACATCCATAAAACCACCATAAGGCATCTACCAGATTGCATAAAGTTAAAATGTCCATATTCTGCATGTACAGGCTATTTACCTATTTATTATAGTACCAAAATTGATGGGGAAAGGTCATCTCAGAGTGCCAATGGGTTTTATAAGTATATAAGACTATAAAGGTGAAAGATTGGTCATCAGGAAAATTCATATGAATAGTATCAATACTATATCCTGCACATACAGGTTGTTTACCTATTTATTGTGCTACTTTTAACATAATTATGCTTTCAAAATCACAGGAAAGGCATTCTATAATATAACAGAACATACTGATCCAAATTACCTATATGACAGCCTCTCCAGCATGCTCCAATATAGTCCGGTATGTATCTAGTAGTGCATATTACAGCATTACTATATCAAATAATGTCAGATAACATTATTTTTAGTACCATTATATAGCCCCAGCTAAGGCAAGTTGAAATATATATAGCTTACATAATGCTTTTAAAGTATTCTCACATGGTCGCTAAAATGTGTCTCTTTTCTAAGAAAAAAGTTGTCGGTCTAGTTATTGGTTTTTTTTGCAAAACAATTTCTGACAGTTGTCAGTGTTTTTTGCCAAAAGGTACCTGCTATGGGTGGAATAAGTTCTGCTATGTTCAGGATGAGCAATGGAATAGTGATGAAGATTGTCCACATCGTGTATGGAAACTGGGAAGGACAATTTTCATCTGAGTAAGAGTGTGTGCCAGAGGCTGCCTCCCACCCTTTGCATTGGCTAGACCGAGCTCAGAAGAAGAGAAGTCAGAGACACCCAAACTGAGCACACACTCAAAACATAGTGCATACTGACTAATGAGATATTCTGAGCAAGGTAGACAGAACACCCCAAATTGAGTGGGCAGGAGGTATAATGATTTTAATGAATAGAAGTACAAGAATGGGTACAACATTGTTCAATAAATGAGTACAAAGGAGGATACTAGACAAGTGTAGAGTTAACATATTATGCAAATTCTGTTGCAGACATTGTGAGGTGGTCCGCCCATGCATTTATTGTTGTGATAAGGTTCTCAAGGGCCTGTTTTTGATATGCATCAGTAGTAAGAGCAGGCAAAATCTCTTCACATTTTCTCCAATAAAGTAAAAAGGCCAAAGAGTCCCAGCCTCTGATCTTGGCGACTGTCTCTGGAGAGACACCTACAAGCAGGAGTTCCACTGCCCTGCCTATCTGGAAGCTGTGACCTTTAATGGGAGGCATGCCTGCTTCTCTCCAGATTTTTGAGCATGCGTCAAGAAACTCTTTCTTTGTAAGAGGCTTAGGTTTACTGTCGTCACCCATGTAAGTGAAGAAGGGGAATGTCAAAGAGATGTCAGCATTGACGATAAGGTGGTTATCCATGCTATCCACTGGGCAAATAGCATCAGAGTCATGAGGTCGTGAAGTAAACGTGAAGTTTCTGCCTTCTTCCCAGGTGGATTTGGTCCAGGGTAGTCGCAGATTATATGCATAGCATCCATGCCAAGTTTTAATGCAGCTCTGAGGTTGACAAGCTCCTCTTATGATGTGGCATTTAGAGTTGAAAGCCTTGCTACTAGGAACTGTTGTTTCACCTAGTCATCAACAGCCATACAATGTAGATGTGGCACAAGCATAGATGGCTGCATCCTGAGGCTTTTTGAGATCAAGACTGTGTTTTAAAATGATGAGGTGTTTTCTAGTAGTAGGAGGTTGGGGATCACGCTTGCAGTGGGAACCAGCTTTATTTGCAGACATGTGAGCTAGCTTCAACCAGTCATGGTCCTTCCATGGGGCATCATTGAGGATATGCCAGGCGTGAAGGCTAGAAAGCCATGACTTGATGGTGCCTCCATTTTTGGTACCCATGAAGAAACCCACAAAAGCTGTAATTAGGGTCTTGTCTGCTGGCATGTGCTTCTCCTCATCTATATTCATCAAATCACAGAAATCATAGAAATGGCGTAATCCAGCACCATATGTAGAAGCTGTACTAGGCTCCAGGCTACTCTCAAGCACTGCCTGTGAGAGAGAGCACAGCCTTCCTTGCCATAATTTGCTACAGTCTTCTTTGGTGCAGATTGAGTATGGGGATTTCCACTCGTAAATTCGCCGGTTGGCTGGAACATCTCGTCAGAAGGTAGGGGAAGATTGTCGGGTATGTGTTGTAGTCTTGGCAGAGTGACCACACTTATGAGAAAGTGTGATCTTCAAAGATGATCTGGCTATCTCAGCTGAGGATGATGAATTGCAAAGAGAGAGAATAGAAGTCTCATTCAAGGTAGGCAAGTGTACAGGTCTTGAATTAATTAATGTGTGAGAGGAGGAAGATTCAGAACTGAGGCTGCAAAATTAGAAAAGATCAAGGCTATGAATTTTGAGAACTAACCTATTCAGAAGGAAGTCTGAGAAGGACCTAGAAGTTTGAGTGACTGTCGTGCACAGAAAGACAGCACTCTTGATCTCATGTGAGACCGATGAAGCCATGAGGAAACTAAACATAAGAAAGGAATGGTACAAGTTCAATAGGAATGTCAATACAAGGAAGTTTATTAACTTGCAAGCCCATAATCCCACGTGAGATAGGGTCTGCCAAGTTGTCCTTGGTGTTGACGTAAATGAGTTCAGGAAAGATACCTGATGAGTTGAGAGATTCAGTCATTCTGCAGATGAAGAGGTTGATCCATTTGTTAGTGCTGTGTGCCTTTATGAAGGTGCCTATAGTACCCTGGTTGTCTGATCTGACCAGAAGTCGGGTGTTGCTGTAACCTTTTGCAATGAGAAATAGGAGTGTGAATTCTACCACGATCGTCTCAAGCCAACAAATGTCCCAATCTGGAAGCTGAGACTTCCAGTCAGGAATGAGCTGGAATGCTGCCCATTCTTGCCCAATGACAATACTGATACCCCAATCAGTAGAGGCATCTACATAGACACCAAGGTCCACAACATGAGGCAATGGCTGGAGCTGACAGTAGTAGAAAGAATTGCTAAGCTGCTTCTTCCACCAGATGAGATCCTTGATCATAGCCTCAGGAACATGAAGCTTCTTGCCCTGATTACCTTTAAAAGTCACCATGAAGTTGGACATTGAAGGTAGCTGATTGTGACTGTCCTGGTGAACAAAGAAAACATGGCATAGAGTGCCATGAATAGTCTCAACTTCTTCAATACAACATGGGTAGAAGGTGAAGGTGTCAAGGAAGGAGGTGACACGGAAGAGGTACTTCAGTCACTTGACCTCAGGTAGCAAAACTCATTTGTGGGGAAGGTCCCAAAGAAAACCCACAAATACTGACATCCAGACAAATGTAACATCACCCTTAAGAACATGCCACGGAGTGTTGAGTTTACGAATGCGGTCCATCATGATTCCCTTGTCATATTTGTAAATGTAGATGTTGTCATCATCTTCAGCAATAAGAGTTGGTGAGATAGCAGAAATATTGAAGGGTGGAGTGGACAGTGTGCTCGTGGCTGGGATGGTGGGCAAATCATGTGTCAAGTTCTTGTTGGAAGAGCTGGGTTGGGTGTGTTTTGAGATTGTTTGTATGGGCTGGCGACCAATGTGGATATCATCTTCGTACTTTGATATTGGACCAGTGTTGTGGGCTGTCCAAATATCAACCAAAGTGTTTGCAATCATCCCTGATTTGCTACTAGCCAAAGCAAGACTGAAAGGATGACACTAGTCAATATGGAATTGACCCTTGCAACTCTGGACCACAAGGAAGGGTTTATGATCTGGATGCACTGGGCATGTGCAGTGGAACTTTTCGATGTCTACAGTGCAACCCTGATAGCCAGGGGGGGCAGCAGCCACCTGTAAAGGCAAAGCCTAGGTAAGAACCATGGTTGAGACAGGTCAACACTAGCAGTACACAATAGAGAGAAGACACCCAAAGTGCCTCCTAGAGTAAGAGATGCCAGAAGTGCCCCATATAGAAGCACCAAAGGCACTGTAGTGCAAGACACCAGAAGTGCTGCTGAGAAGAGCACCAGAGGTACTATGGAACCGGGCACCAGAAGTGCTGTGGATGCCAGAAGCACCATGTGAAAAAGGATGCCAGAGACACTATGGAAGGCAGAATCTTACTCACCAGTTCGGCCATTCTGGATGCGGAATCAAAGCATGTGGGAAAGACCTCTTTGTTGATGAAGTAGTTGACTGGCGGGTGGTCTGGAAAGGATTTGGAGAGGTTCCAACAGACCCAATACTTTGGTGGGATACCAGGACCCTGGTCTTGAACCACCACAATAAGAGGGGACACCACAACTGGGCCCCAACATATGCATTCAGCTTCGTGTAATAAGAAAGGTTCTGACATATGACCTGCACTCAATTCTTCTCCAAGGTATTTCTCAACCACATGGAAGTGAAGATCAACTGAATTGTGATTGGGTTCAATGATGGATTCGTCAAGAAATGGCATATTCCCAATTGGGAAACCATGTGTGAGGTTTTGAACAAGTAGGGGGTAACAGTTAGAGAGTTGGAGATTGTATAGATCTGCTTGAAATTCAGTAGCATTGTATGGAGTGACTGTATGAGAGAAAATGTTGATTTCTTCTTTTGTAGAATCAGGAAGTGGCGAGCAATGATGAATAGTAAGTGAGAAGTCATGATATTGGAGGGGAGTAGGCTTTGAGAGGTCAAAGAACTCCTCAGGCATCGGCTGGCTTGGATCTGCACTTCCAACAAAAAGCCCTGTGCTGTGTAGAAGAGCACCAGGTGCAGACATGTCAGCATTGGCACCCGCCTTGGCAGCCTTTGGTGTTCCAATTGACACAAATGGCTTTGTTCAGGTCATCGGGGTGGAAAAGTTCTCCTTTGCAGATGACGGCTCCCGATTTGACAATGTTTGAGTGTTTGGAACTGTGGTCCCTAAGCCTGTGGCCTTGATCTCCACATCCAAGGCAATACAAATGTGAGGCCTTGTCTGCATTGCCAGATTGAAAGGGATGGTAGCGAAAACCTGATGATGAGCTCGGTTCTTGAGAGGAAAAGCCACATTGTGATCTTTTGCCATCTTGAACTGGAGCCAAGTGGCCACTGCTCATCAAAGGTGCCACTGCAGTTCAGGCAGCTGATCTTGACTCGACCACATGAACTGTCTCGACCCTGCCCCAAACTCCAGCGTATCGTGCCAAGTTGAAACCGACCGAGCACTGTTTCCAATCACACCTCAGCATCCTCTCTTCTTTCTTCCATAGTGTAAATAGCTCTCTGGCCTTGTGCTTGTCCATGAAGAAATGGAAGTGCTGCTCCATGAAGCAATATTCATTGCTGCCCTGCCATCAATGTTGACTTCTTTGACAAACTTGAGATAGTTGACGACTGCCTCCACCCAGCCAACATAGTCAAGGCCCTCGAGGTCGTCATCTTTCGGAAGGGAAAGAGTCGATGTACAGATATCTGCGATGTCCCAGACCATCTGTTGTCCACATTGGGGATGAGCACGTTTTTTCGGAGTGAATGTTTCCCAGAGGTTCCAAATCTTGGTAAGACTAGCATTAGTGAACATTCCTAAAGGCATGTCGTAGAATTGAGCAGCAAATTTTAGCTCATCAGGGAATTTTAATGGAGCGTCTACACCTTCAACCCAGTCCACGACCTCAACCTCAGGTTTCTTGAGAGAAATTGAAAACTTCGTGGATTGTTTGTCTGCCTTCTCTGAACCTTCTGCCCTGGCCGAAGAGCTCTCCTTATCCTTCTGCTTCCTCAAAGCCTCCACTTCTGCAATGAAATCATCTGGGAGCCATTGCTTGTTTCGTTCAAACACTGTGGTGGAGTTAACGAGGCTAAAGACTTCATCATCTGTGATGTATATGGGGGAGCTGGTGCGTTGAGTAGGAAGAGGGTATTGTTCAGGATCTTCTGCGTGGTTCAATTCGCTCTCTCGAATGGATTCGTTTTGATTACGGATATTGAAATTTCGCTCGAGTTTCTTGCCAAGTGAAAGGCCATCAAAAAAAACTTTACGGGCATCAGAGTGATGTGTGACTGGAACCCGCGAAGGGTCTTCTTGGAATTTTTTGGATAGCGCTTTTTGAAGAGATGCAGCTAAATGTTCCATAGTGACAGAAGTACAGGATGAACTATGGAATCTGAGGGCGAGAAAAAAAGAGAAAAAATTTTTTTGCGAGTCGTGACGTGGCAGAAGGTGAGAAGCAAGTCGCGCGTCAGCTCAATCAGGTGTGTGCGCGACACTCATCTGCCACTCTTCGCAGAACTTATCTCGGAGATTTTCCCGTCGATATCGGACTACTGCCAGTGCCTCCAAATCCAAACTGACGAGGGTTATATGTGTTCAGCGTTGAATTCTGGGAGGCGTTTTTTGTATTCTTGAAGCCGACATCTGGCTTTGAAAGTGCTGGAGGTTATAGCGGGCGCATTCTACGATCTTCCTCTTCCTTTTTCTCCTGTGCCTAATCATGATTTAGCTTGGATTGGAGCGACGTCTACGCAAGGAGCTATTTTCCCTTGTTCCTTTTTTTTCCATTTCACCATTACTTAACAGTTACTTTATTATCTCCGACCTTATGCCTTCAAGCTCATTCGATGTTTATTCCCAAATCTCTCATTAATGGTCTAAATGATGTTTTCGAAGACTTTGAAGAATCGGGGAGGTTTGTGGTTGGCTCGTGATTCTGAGGTGTCGTTGCTGGTGTCGCGATGGTAAGAGGCAAAATGGTCTGATCCTTAGTAAGCCTGTCGACTTTAACTGATTCTTCCCCTGCTCGTCTCGACATATGACACCCTTGTTAAATAAAGCTATATCATTATCAATAAATATACTGTAGCTACCATTTCAATCAAGTTGTCAAAGTCATCGTCTCTCGCTTCACGACCACTTCAGGCTCAGGGGCAGCCCACCACTCATTTGGGTCGGTGATTGGAGGCTTGGGGAGTGACTTCGAGTCGCTGGTTTGTTCAGCACCTCTCGAGTTCTGCAAACCAACTCGTGTTAGCTTTCCGGCAAACAAAATGGTTGCAGGTATGTCCTACCAGTGGATGAAGCACATAACCTCTCTCCAAATCGTCCGCAGGCTGCTCAGTATCTCGCTCTGATATCGTACTGTTTTGAGTATTCCGAACGCTGACCAAGACGGCCGAACTATCACCCCGAAGCGATGATCTGCTGTTGAGGCTATGAACAGATTCAGTTTCTTGGGATTTTTCGGCATGATTGGTTGCGTACATTGCGACTAATTGGAGAATAGGATGAGTGAACAGTCCATGACATGAAAATGAGGGTACGCACGCATCGTAATCACATAGACTTTGCTACCACAGAAAAGCGGGGCCGTCCTAAGATGGAGGAATCTCAGAACCTTTCATTAATATACTAATATAACTCACCATTTAAGCTTTACAGGATCGTCGCCAACATATAACGCAAATAGGCTCACTTGAACGAGCGTTACCAAGATTCCGCGAGTCACCGTAAACTGTAACAGTTTATATAACATAGTGTCCGTCCTGAGAGCGATGTCAAGATATCTCAATAATGAGAAACAAGACATACATCTTGAACCCTGTCTTCGACATCCGAAATGACCACGTAAGGGCCATTGTGGCGGAAAGATCGCAAAGAGCAGCCAGACCACAAGATAGCCCCAGTTTCAGCTGTGAGCAATCCGTATCAGTATGGCTGAGTTCCACGTATGAGCGACGGATTGACCTTTGTCTTAGGGTCGAATAACAAGCGGATACTCGGATGCATAATTCCTTGGATTCCAATCACTGGCGAAGGATGCTTGAACTTTCGTTCCAGAAAGTCAATCAAAATGAGAATCATACACAGTCCCATAGCTGCGTTGAACGCGGAATATTCAGAACATGGTGTATTAATCTGATCAAATTGACACTTACCCAGAGTTCCAATAGCACACAGAATCTGCACGAAGCCTAGTAGTTAGCGAAACACAGTATTACCAGAAATTGAGGCGGAAACCATACAATGAAAACGGGAACCACTCGATGAAGCCGGTTCACTGCTCTCTTGTTGAGATCCGAAAGGATAACCTTTTTTTTGCTGTACTCACGAACGTAGACGCGACTCGCAAAGAAGATTTGGACGCTGTCCATCCAGAGTCAGCGATCATCAATTCTTGGCAAGGTAGCGGGAACCCACATAAAGGCTATAACTGCAGAAATTATGACTGTTTCCATCGTATGTCTGATCCTGAGAGATGTATACATGAGTCAGTATATAAGCTACAACCGCAGCTCGTGAGGACTCACGATTTCTCGCTCGTGACAGCCAATACATTACCGAAATGTACGATCTGAAAAACAAGATCCGTCAAAGGTTCCTGACGAACTCGGAGCATCTAACCAGAAGATACCGGTAGGGAATAATTTCAAGGACAGAGGCGGCGAGATCCAAGACTCTGGAAGATTGTTTTTAGAGACGGCGTCCATAGGGGCGGGGTTATCACTTACACCATGGAAAGAACCTAGCAACATCGGTCGTGTTTGCAATCTGGCTTTGGGCACGAGCAGGAAGATTTTGCTTACCAACAATCGGAGGAGCCAATTGTCCTTATTCCGATTGAAGTAGGTCCAAGCCTGTACCACGATCACACCATAGAGGCTACCAAAGTCAATGAATATCGTGTTCATTTCGCAGTGCAGAAGTATGGTACTCACGCTATGGAAATCAAGAGCCCTAGAGAGCGGAGAATCTCAGACGGGGAAACACACAAGGTAAGCGTAAAGCTTCACCGGAAAACGGGACATCCAGTAGTGAAGATAGATCGATACCAGTGAATACTGGGGTGGTAGACATTGGCTCCGGATGTGGGCCTTTGTCGGACGACAGCTTTTTAACAATGCAGCTGGCTCTAAATAGCCCTGAGATAACAGGTCAGCTGTACTCGGGAACGTGGGAACTGCACGTACAAGATCAGATCAACTCCGCATATTAGAACAGTGTTGTGAGTGGATGGCTAAGAACACTCCCAGCTATTCAAAACAGATTCTTGTGTGATGGAAGTTTAATAAACTTTCCACGAAATTGTGGTTTACCTATGTAGGATCAATTTATGTATGGAGATGTAGGGGAATATTCACCTCTTCAGGTGGCGCTCGTTTGCATTGTAAGGCTAAGGAAACTTCGACGAATGCACGAGTCGTAACCGAAAGCAAACGTTTCTGAACTCAGAGTTCGATCAAGGTCCATCAAAACTCAAACTATATTTGTGGAACGTGTGAACATATTGGCATCAAGAAGGCTTCTGCCTCCTGTAAAAAAGAGGATCTCTCAATACCGTGAACCAAATACAGAGGATTGGAAAGCGTACAGCCCGAAATAATGCTGTCTCCTAGATGCCCTGTTACAATGCTTTCCTTTCGCAAAGGGATTCGATTGCAGACAGACGGTGCACTAAAATACAGCTAATCAGAGGTTATGAGCCGCTCTCGTTCCAAAAGCCTTAATTGGGTGGTTTAACTTAGGACGCCTGATATCAGTTTCATCTAGTCCATCGAAGAGGATCAGATAACAGCCGAAATTGACGAACAGTAAAAGAGTACCCAACAATGAAGAATGATTGATTGATGTAACTCCCTTGAACCGGTGCAAACATGAGTACAGATTCTCCTCCGCATCTAACGCCACAAGGGCGCAACCAATGCCCAGTCTCCTCCCACATCTCACATCCCACATCCCAAACATCATAATAAGGATGTGGTCCGAGCCAATGCTCCGGAAAAGCTCCTCGCCCGACAACCTACTCCTGAGATTCTGAAAGTACCTGCATCTCGCGCGACCGGTGGAGAACCAACATCGCGGGGATCCGTTTGTTGAAGGCGTTAACGAGTAATCTGGGCATTTGCATAGTATGTCTTGCATCTGGAGTTGGTTCGTGTCCCTAAAACGGTAGTCAGTTTCCTAGCTCAACTAAGAGCTTAGGACTTACTGGATAAGCGGTGCAACTCCGATGAACAGACCGACTGCCTGTATCCCTGTAAGCATCTTTGAATGTTGAGCACTTCCAGAGAGAGATTGGTAGCACCTGTGAGCTCATCAGCCAATTGTGTTCCCAACTGAGGTGCCGAAACTACCTAGCCTCGAGGGCTGGAGAGCTGACTAACCCTAAGAATAGAGGCTATCTGGTGTTGTACGAGAGAAGCTGCGAATGATTGGTCTCATTAGAAATGTACGATTAGTTTAGAATGGTAGCCTACTTGGATCGGCTGCCATATGCGGGTGCGAGATCTGCAGACAATCTCTCGGCACGATGCTATGAAGCACCCTCGAACATCAACGGTTTCTGTCCTACGGTTTCGTGGAGAAGAGCCCTTCAGAACGTCCAGCTGGTTTTGGAGTCGGTTCAGTCACTTTCATCGTCAGAGATAGTATGAAACGCACTTCGTAGTGATATACTCCTTGGCCAACAGTTCTCCGTCGGGGAACCTAAGATCCAGCTCGCGAGCTCCTTCCGGCTTAACCCGATATCGATGAACCTCGCGAAACACGGACGGAGCTGCAGAACGCCTGGAAAGATGAATGTGAGCAAAAGTCAGGAGAGAGGTCATTCGTTCATACATTGCACAGTAGTCATCGTGCCAATGCAGAGCTTCGCCTTACGAGGCCTTGTGACAGGTTTCAATAGAATGCAGTGTTGATAGCGACGGGAGCGAGGCCAGTGAAGAAGGCCAGTTTTGAATGGTAGGGATATGGTGGGGGGGAGGCTCAAACGCGGACGATGAATTTTGGTAGGGATTTCTCTGTGGTGACCGCTCGTACAGAAGCTTTGAACTATGAAAAAAGTGCATGGTGAGTTCGGTGAGCGAGGGCGGGAGCGTTGAACATTGAAACGTACGAGTTTCCAATTTCCTCCTCTCAAGACTGCGATATCTTATTTAGACCCCCGAATTCAGTCGAACCTCTTGTCTTTACTGAGATACTAACTAGAACGGAAGCTCAGGTATCAATACGGAAGATGTAGAACACGGACAAGACGCACCCAAACTTCACATTTTCTGCTAATTCCCGCACGATTTGCGATTCGGTTCAAGAGCCTGGACTCGTGTAGCCATGGGTTTTAGTTCTTCGCTGTGTAATTTTGAAGCGCCGTTGCTTGAGGAGATGCAGTACTTGGTATGGTGGTGGTGGTGGTTAGAGACAAACAATAATCGCAATTTTCTGATTCTTTACGCACGGACCATTTAGCATCAACAGTCGTCTTCTACAAAACCACGGCTAGGATCTCTAGGCTATGCTACAAGTTCTATCCTCACACCTTTGTTTCTTTAGAAAATAATGAAGCCAGCTTCCAGGTTCGTTTGCTACTACGTAACACAGCAGTTTCTGGTCCTAAAAAGTTATGGTGGGCGTTCGACTCGAACACCGCTTCAAGGAAGGATGTACCAGTTGAAACCACGTCTGTCCCCGGTCCTGTTTCTTTCTCGCCACAGTGTGAAGACCGTATCGAGCTTGCGCACGGCTCGGGACATGTAGGAATGTGTGGGGGAGGGTTATGGACGTTATATAGTATGTACCCGCTGCAAGTCTCTACATTTCTCCATGTCCTTCAACCCAGACATTAATATCGGATGCTTTGGCGGTTCCAAGAGCTCAATACTTCTTGCTATCGATGAATGAGCGCTGATGTTTGTTATGGTGGGGTCGCATTCGCCTACCTTCTACCACGCCGCACGCAATATACTGTCAACAGCAATAAAGCTATGACAGCTAGAGCAGTGGTAATCTAGCCGTAACAGATTCAATGATCAAAAGACTCGGAGTTCGAACAAAGAAGGCGCGTACCACGACGCCAGCCATAGCACCTGGCTTTAGCCCTACGTCAATCCTCGTCAAAGCAACTGATGTTGGGTTGGTCATGGTGGTACTAGTAGTTGACCCCGTTCTGGGCGAACTTTGTGGGGGGTCACATCTGGTTTCATAGCAGGTTTGGCATGACCTATGGTTTTAATTTGGTTTGAAACCCGAATTCACATTCAATAAGAGATCTATACTGACTTGATAGCAATCAAGGTACATTCCATTGTGGGGTCAGGGCAGGTGCACTGAGGTGGTGCACCACAGGCCACACACTCCTCACGGCCATAGAGAAGGGCATCAGGACCCCACATAATCAATGAAGGAAAGAGGTAGAAGGAGTGTAGGGGGTCGGTGAAGGAAAACCCTATGATCCAACGAGGATGAAGGGAGAGAAAAGGGATGAAGGGAGCGAAAAGAAGTACATCAAGAATGCAGTGTACGAGCTGTTTTCTTATTCTCTTCAATGTCGTATCGTGAGAGTAAGATGGAGATGGCGCCCACTTGGGAGTTGAAATTCCCGAATCGCATCCTCCAATGTTCACCATCGCACACCTTCTCCAGAGTTCGTCATGGTGAGTTGCTACCGCGAAGGGAGATTTTCCGAGCTATGTTAGAAGAAAATATCGCGGGATTGTGGACCTCGCTTGACCATGTCCCGGATCATTCGGCATAACTCGAAGCACAGAACAGAACTCAATTGAATGTAGTATCAGACATCATTTATAGCAACCGGCAGTGCATTCGTTGTATTAGGGGTTCCTCTTTACGACAGGACCTCTCGTCAAGACAACACGAACACATGAAAGTGATGGTATACAAGTCAAAGAGTGGCACTAGCGGGAGGTGGCCCCCAGACGTTTGAGTGCTGTATTCTTCACGGGGTAGCTGTCTTCGATGCTCGCTGAAGAAAGAAATCAGCTCCGGACTCCGACAAAAGACTATACAGAAGACTCACCTGGAGATACTGAAGATCCCGCAATCAGCTTTCCATAAGTTCATGACCCTCTGCGAAGTCACCAGTCAGCCTAACCCATCGCTTTTCAACAGCTTCTCCATTTGAAGGCTCGTGAGCCGTACTAGCTGCCGCGCTACACGAGATACCTTCCCACCTTCGCCCAATAGCCCAACAGGGGCGAATGTCGCATCCAAGTATTTGGCGCCATAGAACTTGAGGTCGAAATGAGCTGGCTGCGAAATTCGAGTCAGGGCCCTACTCGCGTCGGCGTACATTGGAGAGGCATTTGCAGAAAATTGATGGGAGTCACAAAAGAGCGTTCTCCAATACCCAATAGCGATTTTGCCGTATCGTGAAATGTCGTCAGATCCCCTACACGTTGTAATCGCCACTGGACCGAATAACTCGTTAATTAATTTGACGGTTATCCGGGCTGCCAAAAAAGCACTCACGAAGATACGACCGAGAATGTTTAGTGATTAAAGTGACATCCTTCATTGAAATGTACTTCCGTTGAATCAAACAGATCTTCACGACCCCAGAGCTTAGCCGTAAGGAGCCTGGAGCCGGGGGTTCGTTCGTCCAGACACAGGACCGCTGGCCCCAACTTTACACAAAGCCAGGCATCGATTTCGAATCTGAGGGATTTTCATAAGCCTTTTGGATAAACGATATCTGTGGAGACAAACCGAGAAGTGATGGTAGGCAGTAGCACCTATAAGCGCATATCCGACCTAGAGTACCTGCATAGATATCGAGCAGCCTTCGTCAGTCCAAATGCGCCACCGGCAAAACACACCATGTACCTGATCGCTAGCGATAGGCAGAAGGTTTTAAGCCCCACTGCGAACGAGCCTGCCTGCGCCAAAACAAATGCCTCAGCCGTGGCTTTATCGAGCTCGACTGGGATAGACATGCGCTCATTAACGACTAGCCTCGGGCTAATGGGTGAAAGATGTAATTATGTCGGTATGAACAGAATCCGCGCTGTATCAAAAAAAATTGCACCCTGGATACGCTTAAATGGAAACCGGCTTCGCGTTAAAAAAGCGCCGGAAACGCTGCGCGGGTACCTTCCACTCGTGCTGAAGGTAATAAAAAGGCTCGGGTACCCGGGGTCTGGTTTTTGGTACTAAGGACTTCTTTTCGAGATGACACCTAGGGAGCCAAACGCACTCACCATAAGGATAGCTGTTGCTAGAACGGCAAGCATTTGATGTTGAGGCTAAGAAACCATGCAGAGCTCCTCTTTCGGGAAGATCACGTCACGTATATCTGCTTTCATAAATAGGAAGGACGGCGGTAACGGATCTGGGTATGAATCTAAGCCAAAAAACAAACGAATACATAACGAGCCAAGGCATACCTGTAACGCGTTCAACGTCAAGCAGATACACTACCGGGGATAAGATCGGGGCATCAATATGGTTTGAACGATGATGGCTGGTCTAGCCTTGTGCCAACTTCGAGTTCAGGTTGAAGGGTGCAATCTTCCGCCCTCTGCACAATCTTCCTCAGTCGATCCCCATCGTAGGTTTTTCGAATTCTGTCTTAGAAAGCGTGAGCTCATAGTACAGTATGCGCCACAAAGCGCACATACCAGACTCGCCCTTCCTATCTCCCTGAAATATCCTAGTCTTCGATTCACGACCGGTACCGTTGGAAATTTTTTATTATTGAGTATCGTCAAGGTATGTATGGCACTGGGCGAAAAATCAGACAACCATCAAAAGTCGCTGGAACCAACTTGTGCTTACATATCCCGTCCCCCCAGAGATTCCTCCGCGCCATTGATAGCAGGTTACGCAGAAAAGCGAAACAGGACGAGAGCAGGAAAGCAGAGTTACCAGGGTTTTAGCGGTCATCTGACGCGCACACCACGTGTGCGCACGGATCATTCCTGTTTTGGCTCTGCCCTCTTCGTTTAACCCTACCACAAGTACTGCAGTCTGCCGTTCGAAGGATCTTGCTCAAATGCAGGGAGTAATCAGCTATTCAGCAACTGGAAAAGTAACTTAGGTGCTTCAAGTGATAGTTTTCGTAAGTCGACCTTGCTGATTTAGTTTCTGTTCCTCTTCCTAACGTCGACCAAAGCGCTACCCAAAAGAGAGTGCCAAAACATATTTGTTCATGTCTTTTCGAGTTATATACGCTCAACTTGGTGGATCATGTCACCCAAAAGGTCTCCCGAACAACTTGAGAGCAGGGTCGTATAATGCGTCCGTCTCTTATTTATACTCATCTTGGTTTGATAAATGGCTGATTCCAGCTTAGCCTTGGCTATTCCCAGGAAAACGAGACACCAGACCAAGGCGCAGCTTAGCTAGCGACGTAACCGAATTCTCGAGCGATATCCAAAGTTCTGAATCTCCGGGCCCCAGTGTGCCATAAATGCCGGTGGTGATATGACATTAAGACTAGCAAGAGCTCTGACGGTTCACCATGATTTTGCGTTTTTGCATTCTAGTCAATGGTAAGTGGTCTGCGATAAATTATCACAAGAACCTGATATCTAGTTCCCGCTCATTCTTCAAAGACTTTCTCGGTTCTACAGGAAATGTTGTTAATGTAGCTGGATCCGAAACAAGGACCTGACAATCACGACTGGGGCTTAGTCCGTCTGATATTTATCCATTGTAAAAACACCCAGCATCCCGCATATGTATACTGGAATTCTTGATAGCACAGCAGAACAACTTCATGCCATGTCAATGGTACGTGCACAACTCTCAGACATATCTTCACAATCTTGTCTCTGATGCGGGAATATAATCACGGGACAACCAAAAAAAATCTGCTGTACTACCACTAGTACAGCACTTACAGCAGTACTTATATGAGTACCACTGTCAAGCCTAACCCGGGTTCCCACCGTCCCCCAGCCAAGCGTCTACTCGTCCTGGAGAAAATTATTCAAATCATCCCTGTCTTCAGTTGGATAGCTATTAGCAACTACTAGCACTGCAACTGGGTTGCAAGTTCACGCCGTCATTTGCATCGGCGGCTTTCAAGTTCATAAACCACTCCATCTCGGAAGACCACTAAAAGTGCAAGGAACATGGCCGATACCCCTCCAGCCGCCGTCCATCTTGAGCTCGGAGATACGTTCGGCGCCATCCTCATCTCAGTCATTTTATCATCATGGTGCGTACCTGTTATCAGTTCTCAATCGTAAACAGCCTTCTAAAGCCGCATTTTACTTCTGCAGCCTGTATGGGGTCGTCTGTCTTCAAATATGGTACTACTTTCGAGACTACAAGGATCAGTTACCCCTTCGACTCGTTGTAAGTCTCTCGCATCCTTTAGGTGTGTGTACAACGCCAACAGAACAAAAATTAAGGTCTTAGCTGTCCTGTCGGTTATTTAATCGCGTTCCGTGTCGGGTCTGATATCTTTGTTTCTTTCAGCGTCCTCTCAACACTTCATGAGGTTGTAGCTATGCATGCAGTGTACCATTATTTAATCCTAAACTTTGCCAATCCTCTCGCGTTGGAAAGAAATGTCTGGTTAGTCGAATTGACTTTGGCTTCACCCATTTTCATTTCAAGGCTAATCGTTCTTCAGGAGCATTGTTATCATGGTACCCGCAACAGTGAGTCTCTCGTCGTACGCTGTATTTTAGAGATTGAATCCTATTCATAGGCCGGACTGAATACCATCGTACACTTGTTTTACGCTGCCCGAGTCTACTGGCGTAAGCAAAAGAGCTACCTCCGCTCGGTACAAGTACTGAAGCCTCGACAGTCAGCAATAAAAGGGGGTGGTGGATATCTGCGATAGTGGTGAGTGAAAACTTCATTCATTGAGTGCTACTTCTCAACCGAACTTTTCTAGTGTTTCCTGCAGGTCGTTCAAATCGGTACGTGTTCCGGACTCCCATCAGAAGATTTTCTTTGCTGAGAGGCGAGATTGGCAGCACTCTCCATTTGTGCGTACCCATACTATGCGACTTCCTCCAATGACTGACCGCCGCTGCTGCTTAGCCGTCACAATCAGAGGGTGAGCATTATCACTAGCTCATGTCTTAAAACCACTGATACACAATGAGTCCAGAGCACAAGTAACCAATTTTTCGGTCGTCGCCAATGACAAGCAATTAATGGTGTGTAGCTCCATTTCGCCCGCTCGCTCGACTGATCCGAGTCGGGCAACAGACAATGTGCATCACTTCACTTTCGTGCTCTGCCGCTGAGGACGTCATCTGTACTCTGGCAATATCATATTATCTGCACACAAGCCGTTCGGGCATTAAGAGGTTTGTAATTTGGACCATCACATTAATCTGGATGATTCCTGACTTTCGTTCCATCTTCCAGTACTGATACCCTCATCAACAAGCTCATCGTCCACACTGTTAACAATGGAGCGTTGACCAGGTACGTTCCTTCATTACTTTACCGCCCAACAAGTCTCACCGAGGATGTGCAGTGTGGCTAGTATCTGTATCGTCAGTGTTGTGCGTACAGCTCCAGTAATTTTTTTGAGGTACAGGTACACCCTGACGAGTCTGTCCCTTGCAGATGGTCCCAAAACCCAAGAACCTTTTATACCTTGCCATATTCGAAGTTGTTGGAAGCTGTATGGTTTATCTCAATTGATTATTTTCGCGATATTGACCTTAAGATCCTCACAGTGTACAGCAACTCAATCCTGTCGACGTAGGTCCCTCGGTTGCGATACTAGCTGGTTGTACTGACGGGCTCTAATAGACTAAACTCGCGAAGATCTCATACGCAAGCAAGGTTGCCTGACACGATCGATTACTCGTATCCCAGCTTTGCGACGAGTAGGCACACGGTTACGGGTATGAGTAGATCGACATACATCGCGGATACACGTACTATAGATATTTCAAAGGTATAACTTTTTCCTTGTACTGCTTAAATCCTGAACTAATATTTTCCACGATTAGCCACCCATGGAGATTTTAGTTGAAACGCAGTCTGACGCGCATCGTAGCGAACAGGATATGGTGTGTGAGAGCCTGCATGTCTCCTCTCAATCCCATAATCTTTCAAAGGAATTGTCGGACACGAAGGTCAACCCATAATGATGCTGTGAAGATATGCTACGGCTTCCAGGGCCTTTGTGCATCTTCAGCCGATTCGCATATTGTACTAGTTGCTTCGTTCATCTGGTTGAATACAGAGTTCGCACGTCGGAAGTGGTATGGAACCTCAAAGTTCGAGACTTGAAACATACAGAGGTTACAAAGGGAATGGGTGGTAGCGATTAAGATGATAAATAATATTTGCAGAATTGAAGCGAGAAGGAAAGGTGAAAAAGAGTGAGCTACGATGTTCTATAGCGTAGCATAACTCTTACAAGGAGATCCAAAGGGAACGAAGCAATTGATCGCCATATGCATTGTCTCCATTGAATGGAGTTTGAGACCATATGTCGCGCCACTGTTGAGACAAACGCTTTGCTCGTTCCCGCAGATGATAAGTTTCTTCGCAAGGGATTGTCAATCTACTGAATGACTCTAGGACATAGGTCATCACAGGAAGAACACGAGAGGACTGGCAAGGACGGATAATGTTAGTCTCTTGTCGACCGTTAACAACAATCCATACCCGGACGTCTTCTAGCCCGAACTTGTATCGTTCAAGGACCATGAAAATATCATTCAATATTGATATGTTCTGGGGAAAAGGGAGCCAAGTGAGCAAACGGGTGTAACAAAGGGAGAGCGGTTGTACCTCAGAGAGATTTCTAGCATTGGAGGCCAAGGTGAACGCTGGCTGAACTGCAAGAAGCGTCGACATGGGAAGGCTGAGACATGATGTCCTATCGAACATTACCCCTCTGATATTTATGGCGATACCACAAGCTCCCAACGACTCGAGTTCATCAGCCACTTTCACATCCGATGCGTCCGAGAGCACCTCTACCTCGAGTGACTTGAGCCTAGGGTGGATGTGTGCTACATTAACATAATGGCACTGGCAAGTAGCTCCACGCAATCTTGCAACCTCCAAGATCTCCCGAAGTGGCGGGGAAAGAACAAAGTTTCGGTTCGGAAATCGTCTGACAGCGAGATGTTCCAGCTTTGGAAGCAAACGGCCTGCTGCAAGATGCCAAAATATGTGAGGAAACACGTATCCTTCGAGAGTAAGCGTTGTGGCTTCTGGTGCAAGCTGAAGCAAACGCTCCACGCTCCCGTCCATAAACTCCAAATCCCGAATGGTGATGGACTTTAAATTGGCCCTTGAGCGTTCTACCATCTCCATGATTCGCCTCAAACTTCCATTGGGCCGAAATTCCACAACAGTCAGCTCCTCCAGGTTTGGGAGAGTGAGCCAGGAGCATACCGACTGGTCATCTCGCTGGAGCGGGAGCTGAAGCTGACGAAGATGGTATAAAGTGATGTCTACACCAGCATACCCGCTACTAGCATATCTCGCCAGGATGAGGCTCTCAAGTCGGTGACACTGAGCTAGAGTCTCCATGATACTGGACTCTGAGTGATATTCGCCTGACAACTCGAGGCGAGTTATCTGAGTGTACGGAAGTACAGGGAGGATAGACGTATCTTGCAGAGGACTTGCATCAAAACTGTGTAACTTGATGCTTGTCAAAGCAGGAGCATCTTGTAGAGCCAATACGAGTGCCGTAACAGCTTCATTGGCAAGGTCCATAGAAGCAAGTTCCACAGCTCTCAAAGAACGAAAGCCTCCGGAACCCTCGCCGGGGTGTAATTTGGGCATCATGTCATAGCGACTGCGCCAATCCGGAGAAGAGAGAGATAAGGAGTGCCAATCTTCGCAGTGATCGAGGAGCATATCGATGAGGGGCTGAAAACGCCGTGTTTCGCTTATTCCGCCCAGGGAGCGTGTCCCGAAAATGCGAACATGAAGAGGCTGGCCATTCACGGTCCGGAGGACGTGAGTCAACGTTTTGAGGTGAGTCTCGAGTTCACCTCGCGAAACGACGTCAAAATCGAGCGATATCTTGTTCCATAGACTTGGTGTACCCAACGCCACGTTGCGCCAATGTCTGTCGAAAAAGAGGTTAGTTGTATTTTGGATCAAGGGTGGGGCTATTTCACCTGTTAACGCGAATGAACGTCCACGGGGACTCTTGCTTACAGAATGTGGATTCCGTATGCGGGCAAAGTAAGAAGATAATTGATAAAAGCTCCGGAAATAGCCTGCCAAAGGATGATGAGACGCTGGGGGAGTGGGGGGTGGAGTTGAACATGTCGGTGCTTCTGGGAAGCGGAGAGGAGCCGCTTTTGAAGGCTGGCTAGAGGTGCGATGTGGTAATAAGCCATTTTATCCTTCAGACCGGACGGGGAATAAAACTAGTGCGTACATCAACATTCGATAATTTTATGTCACCCGGCAGCGGAAGTACTCACAAAGCAAATTTAAAAGGTCTTTATTCAGTAGGTCAGACGAAGACGGAGATAATGGATAAGCGACACTCGCGGCATAACCCAGCTCGGACAGCTTTTATATTGTAGATCTAGCGAAGGAACAAATGAATATTCGAAGGGCGAGGTAAAGACATGCTTATTACGTGCCTTTATTATTTATTGGTGATAAAAGCTGCAGCATCAGGAAGACACGAAAGTTGAGGAAGCAAGGTTTCCATGAGGACAAGCGTTTCACTTTGAAGTTTCAGGATTTGAGGCCTAGTCACCACCTAGAATCCGGCTAGAATGAGAATTTGAGCTGAATATTCCGAACGGCGTTCACTGTTACTAAGCACCTCAGGCTTCGTCGGTAGCGTCGGCAGCCATGCGAAGCCACGCGACGCCCTTGATTGACCCTCCTTAGCCCGATCCGGACAATCAAACAAGGCCCGCAGAAAGAAAGGTTTGACATAGTACTGAGTACATTCACCAAAATAACATATTGTACAACATAAAGACATCCGGAATGCAAGTGATAAGGCAAGTCAAGAATAGCTCAAACATCAAAACCGATGTACTCCCAGTATTCCCTAGAGTCCGGAAACTTCTTCACATACTCCTCTACTCTCCCCTCCATCTTATAGATAAACCCGGTCGGTAGCCAGTCTCCATCTGACGACTCCAGTTGAACCCCGTGTTCGTCCACTGCCAGCTCCAACATCTCTCTTACGTCCGCCGCATCCCGTTGAACCTTCGCCTGCTCCCATCTTTTCTTTGAATGTCGATGATCCACCCAACCTTGAAGTTTCATCAAAAGCAGCGGAAGGATCGGCATGACAGGGATGTCGTAGTAATAGTTTATCCTGTCTTTCGGAATAACCGGCACCCGCAGATTGGTGGCTTGACCTGGGTGCAAGACATCGACTTTGCAGGAGCGACCACGTCCGAGGTCGTAGAAGAGTTTCTTGTATGTGGCGTTCGGATCGATAGAGTCCACGGGGTAGAGTTTCGCGTTGCTTAATGTAATAAGATATTTAATGTATTCGATGTCACGACCATCGTTTGTAAGGAGAACGATGTCTACGTCCTATTCATGGAAAGTAGTCAGTCACAATTACAGCATACGTGGACTAGCACGACTCACTGCTGGATCCCGGTTCTCCATTCCATAGAAATGGCATGCGGCACTCCCAAAAACACAGCAATCGATGTTGTTGTCAGCGAGTGCTTGAACGGCTGCTCTTGCAGCCTTTCTCACTTCTTTGGCGGTGGGTTCTCGTCGCATGGGGGTTGATGGGGTTTAGTGGGGTTGGATTGCGCAGCCGATACTCGAAATCCACTTTATATCATAGTGATGTCCCAATAATGCGGTAGCGACCGAGCTTCTTGAACCTTATACTGCATCGCTTCCGGCACAGTCAGACTTTGGTGCTGGGTAAAAGACAAAAAGGCGAGAACAATACGCACCGCGCAGATGTGAAAAGAGCGAGTCATTCATATTCAGTGGTGTAAAACACAAAGAGAGTTTGCGAGTGTCCTGGTTCGGATGCCTATGACAACGCCGAGCAAAATCAGAATGACTCGATCCACATTTACTCAACAGCACACGCACTAAATTCACAAACCCCCTCCAGGTTTCGCTCTGTATCTCCTGTCTTAATGTATTGTCTCCCCAGGCGGCAAGAATTGCATTTAGGTTTGATACGTCATTTGTCGATTTTCTTCCTCCGAGCTTCAATGTTCCTCGGTACCTATGGGCTAAGACCATGAGTGTCCACCTCAAATGTAAGTTATTGACACACTTACAAGAATTGAGAAAGCCTTCAGACCTTGTCGCAAGGGAATGAAGCATAGTGAGTGGTGGTCGAAGAAAAAAGTGTACACGGCGGGACTGCGCGCGACTCCCGGCTCAGACTCGGAGCTTTCGGAACGAATGCTCTGATACTCACGCATTAATATCACTCTCGGTTTCGCTGACATCTACCCTGCCATTTCTACTGGCCCGTTATGTAAAATCTGTCCATTCCCAAATTCAATACACCCTCGCCTTTAATTCACAAATGCTTCGTCTCAAGAACCAACTTTGCTCGCCCACTATTCAGCATCCCATGGTTATTGCAGGCTGCCAACATCAACCATCGAGATTTCGACGCATGGCGACTGCGCATGCCTTCTGATCAATTCGGCACTGCTAGGGTGCTGATATCGACTCAGTGCACCCTGTCCTCTCACCAGTCACACGGGTTCAGGAAAAAAATCAGTTAGCCAGATTTCAGCCGGAAACCGCACCTGATTCATCAGGGAGCTGGCAGAACAAAAGGTAAGCAGAAATGGCTTGCAGAAATTGGGTGATTCTGAACTTCTGACCTGACGGCTGAAAGGAAAGGAATCAGGAGGCATTTCGGTGGGCAGGAAGCCAAGTCCGAAATACAGACAATAAGATGCTCCGAAATCCTTCCATATTTGGAGACAATCGGCGTACATTTCTTGTCTTCTGAAAGAAGTCCATTCAGGTAAGCTTTCTGGGCTTCCTGAAATGCCCCCAATCAGACTGCCTGAAACCGGCCGCCGTGGGCCAATGGAAAAATATCTGGTAGACAGATTCGACCCAAATCTGCTGCTGTTGCGGAACCCCCGAAGCTTCGACTGAAATGCTGCGTTTCGGTAATCTCAGAAATGACGCAAATCAGCATTCATTTCGGTACGTCCAAGTTCTCACCTTTTTCTTCACCTTTCTGGTGGTCCTAAAGCGCTCCTGATTGGTTGAGTTCCAGCTCAAAATTTCGGGCGACTTAAACTCCATGATTCTGGACGCCTTTCAGTTTGCCATATCCTGCTCCTTATTGCAGGTAAATCAGTATATGTTTCCGGTTGAAACCTGTCTAACAGATTTTTTTCCTAAACCGGTGTGTGTTTAGTGACTTGAAGCGACTTTAAAATTGTGCCCATAATCAACTATCCTGAACGCCATTGATGTCTAAAAGTCAAGGCGTTGACTTGGGCGTTGATCTGAGGTTCTATATCAGGAACGAATGACTGTTTTCATTTCACTCGGATCGTAAACTGGCAAGTCATTCCCAAACTGTTATAATTGATCAAGATTGGGACCCGTCACTTTTGCGATTCTTTGTTCTCCAATAACAATGGGATTTTATATTCATGGTTTACTGTGAATCGTCGGGTGCACCTTAGAAATACACGATCCAGTACGAACGACTCTGTATTGGTACACGGAAAGGCATCCTGAGGAGAGAACAGGCGGGGAAATACCAGGTGCAAGAACACGGTTGAAATGGGCATAAGGCGGGGAACGTGGCTCACTACTTGAGCACTTATCGATTGCGGAGATTTGAAAATTCCGGTTAGCTATCAAGATTGTACAGCAATAAGATGTGATGCGACGGATTCCATGGAGTAAATTCTGCCTCATGTTCAAGACACCTTTATTCTTACCCGCAGGGCCCCAGCAAATGTCCCTCTCCAATCTTACCGACTTTTCTATCGGTGGAAGAGCTCGAATCCAGAATGCCGAAGGAGATCAGTACAACAATTGTAGCCAAACCTTAGTCTATGTACAAGACGCCACGAACGTGCTGGATATCATACGCAAGGGCAAGAAGTGACCAAATCGATGCGTGAAAATGTGGGTTTTTTTGTGAATACGGGCGTGATGGTTTGCGGAGGTAACGCGGAGAGAGATTCAATGATTGGTATGTGAAGCATTACGTTTGCAATCAAATTTAACCGGATACGCCAACGCACATTGTGCACCTTGCTGGATGCACGCTTCAAGGTTGCTTTTAAACTGCTTTAAGGCTATGTTAACTTGTAGTAACCCTTCCCCAAAAGTCTCCAAGCCATGGACATTTGTTCAATCCCTTCCAATGCAGACATCTCAGGTCTCGGGGTGCGAATAGCAACATACATGCAAGCATGTGCAGCCATCGCCATTATCCCCGTCCCAGTCTTACATTGTCATACAATTATACCCTGGAAGAGGCTCCTCAGCTTTGCTTCGATATTCCTTGACCATTTCAGGATATACCCCGACCGCCATTCCAGAAGACACCTTGACCGTTTGTTGGTTGAACAGGTCATTCCTCTCCTCAGCCCCTGGGAATCGACATTTGCTGGACTCAGAAGTAGTTTGGTCATCACTTCTGTCTCTGTTTTGCTCGCTGCTGTCATTCAGCCGCATACTAAAGAGGGTCTGACAGTGTATCATGGGCTGATCACGATGAACCTTGCGCTATTGAATGTTCTCAGTTTATCCTATATCGCATGCGGGGAGGCTTTGTTGAGCCTGCATCGGCCATACTTTTGGCGCAAAATGACCCTACTTCTCTTGAGTCATGTTGCTCATGCAGTTCTTGTTGGTAGTTTTGGGCTTTGGTTCTGGTCTCGCCAAAGTCGTTTTGAAGGTTATTCAGTTGGATTGAAATGCATTACCAAAACTCTATACTGGTTTTTCATTCCTGTCAACAGCCACAATACCAGTCTACGCAAATTTTTTCTTGCATACAATGGTTTCTTTGTCTATTTAGGCTTGGGTCTTTTAGTGAATGTGATCATTCTGGAGCTTTTGATCCTTCCTTTAATGGTCTTATTCTTCCCACTTTCCTTCTTTGTACTCATGTTTTACCGGTCTGTGGACCAGGAACATGCTATACTTGTTTATCAGTCCATCATGGCGGTGCCAGTTGTGATTGGACCATTACTTTTGGTTTTCTTCTTCATTTACTCAACAGAACAAACAATCCAGTTGAACAGGGCTGCATTGAAGGGTGCAGGAGAGGAGAGTTGGAGCTATGGTCAGATGCTGGCTGTAGTCACTGCAACCATGTCAGTGGGCATGTTGCTTGGGAAGATTCTTTGGAAGATATTGCCCATATTGCCTAGAATATTTGATAAATGGATAAAGGTGCTGGAATTGAAGTTGGCTGCATTGCCTGGGATGTTCAACAAGGTGCTGGTATCAACTCTAGCAAGGAGAGTTGAGAGTAACACAAGGTATGTTTGCAGAAGTAAAAACTCATCCTACTTTCTGAATGTGTTTACAGCACTTCACTGCATGACAACTCTGCTGGATTTGAATATCAACGCCCTGTGTCTGCACCCTTCAACATGGTATAGCCCAAACACATGCCACAAACCCATGTGAATTGGATGAAGTCTCTATACACATTGGTTGAGAGTGTTTGACAGCATGTACATCAGGCAGTTACATACAACTGCACAGTGTGGAAGAGCCTCTTGGACTCTTGGAGGATTCAGTGGTATCAGGCTTCTTGGACCATGGGTCCTTTTTCAACTTTTCTGCTGCATTGTTTCTAGCTTCATTTGAATTTTCCTGACAAGATGGTTTTCACTTACAGACTCCTTTATGCCTATAAAACTCACTTCAAGTGCCAAAGCACCTATTCCTGATCAATTTCCCCATTACACTTTTTCTCTTGTTATGACATCATATGCTTCTATCTGCTTCCAGACACTTCCACCTTTCTAGCTCCCTTCTCCTTCTTTTGTCTATAATAACACTTGTATCATAGTCTGTTCTTAGCAGCTTATTATTCATACCCTGATCCTGTCACTATATTACTCATATCCCAACAACATAGGTATTTACATGTGTCAGACATGTAGGAACCACCTTTGTGTCCCAGGTATCAGAACTGATAAGATGCCAGGAACAGGCTTTACCTGGCATCGAATTAGACTGATTCTGTGTGGAAATTAGGCACACCTCATTGCACCTCTCCTCTGCCCTCCATTGCACCTCTTACATCCTCTCTAAGTCTTCAAGTTCCCTCTGGACCACCTGCTGGTGGGTGATCACTTCCGGTGACAGTGACTCATCACTAGCCCCTCAACTTCAGCCATCAATCACATGGTCCTTTGTCATTGTACTTGTACTCCTTGTCATTGCTTGTCATTGTTCCCACTGTCCCGGGCACCATTTGGCTGCTGTGGTTCTTCACTGCTGGCCTCAGCGACTCATCGACTCATGTGACTTGTCACCAGTTCTGCTATGTCAACCATTGCTTCCATGGCCTTTGTCATCATTCCGAATGCCCTCGTCATTGCTATTGTTGTTGTTGTCTGCTCAAGATAATAATAATAATAATAATAATAATATAAAAAATAAAATATTAGGTAGGTCTCAATCCTACCAGGAATTTTTATTACTAACCGTCTGTCTAGATGTCGACAATAATTACTATTGAATAACCATTTCCTGTCATAAACTGCACCATGATGGCAGCAAATACTTTCACTCACACGATGGTTCACTGTTCTTCCCTCACAAGTCTTACAACGTGTCATCTTCTATCCTTGCAAGCAGCATTTTCACTCTGTCCTAGTGCATCCCTCATATTCCATGAATGCTTGAAGCCCAGGAATGTGTGTTTCTGAACATGAGGGATGCATGATATGGTTCATTATTCTCTCATACCCTGGCCTGGAGTTTGGTATGTGGTCCCTTGGGTCCATATGAAGAGTTAGGAAGAGTTTCATGCATTTGCCTTTGACATTTAAGTAAGGTGAGCATATCATAATCTCTGGTTGAAAGCCATATGCTGCTTTAGTCTCAAGCCTATTCTTTGCTTGTCCTCCAGATTCCACACCCAAACAACATACTCAAAGACTCTCCAACTGCAAAGTTCAAACCTATTTCCTTGTCACTTCGCATGTTCAGCAACCTCAGCATCATGACAAAAAAGAACATTCTTCGAGCTAAATCCACGCAGCTGAAATACTCAATGCAAACACCTATCCATTCCCAGCCTCCATATCAAGTGGCAACCTGCAGTCTCACCTCCACTACCTCATGCCCACATTGAATGCCTCGCTCAAGCTGTAGTGAAGTGCACTGTCACAGATTCGCTATTGTTCACCCAGCTACATGACAGCTAGATACTGTGTTTTTTTCATAGCCAAATAGCTGTGAAGGTTGTGGGTGTGTAGCATCATCAGCAATAGACATCAGGTATGGCCAATCTTCAGTCTTGCCTCGTAACATGCACTCACAATTTTCAGGCTCCTGTGTACTGCACTTAGCTACCAAGATCTTAATAGTTCACAGTGTATCTTTGTATTATTAAATGATAATGCTCTCTGGATTTTGCAGCTGTGGGATTCTATTTCAGGACACATAAAGTGTTAGGCCATCTAGAGTCTGGTGCCTGTCCCAAGGTGGTGAATCTCATCTGGGTTGACTTAAATAGTATCTTGATGTCTCAGAATAGTGCAGTGTTGTACGTGGAACAGCTTTCCATTGTAGTCCCTGTGCAGCCAGTGAAAAAGGTCATCAGTTTAGAGAAATGATTGTATCCACTAAATGCACCCTTAAGTCAACATTTTCTGTCTCTTTGGGTCTTGGTATTTCAGTTACATTCAAAGGTAATCATATAGAGCAGAAAAAGAGAATATAGTGGGTCTAGCTCTGAGTTTGCGGTGGGACATTGAGTTGAGTTGAAGATCATGTATGATTAACATGTAGTTACACATCAATGTCTGTCTGAGACACAACCTCAATCCGACCACCATGTTCCCCAAGTCCATTTGCTCTCAAAAGCTCCAGAAAGCTCCTAAATATTGTAAATGATAGTTAATTACCTGGTTTTTAGTCACAGACTCAGAGGGGAATCAAAAAAACCAGAAATTGCAAGAAAGTGGTGAGTTTCTCAGTTTTTAGTGACTTCTGACTTGACACACAGATTCTCTCCTAGGGATAATGCTAAGATAATTGCTAAACACATTCTTTTGTGATACTAAAGTGTTTCTAGACTGGTATATTGAGTAAAATAATGGCACTGAGTGTTACAGGAGCTGATGAACCTTCAGAAGAGGTGAGTTTCTTAGATTTTTGACTGGAATTACGCTATTGCACCATCAACCAGATACTGAGACATCTGTAGAGCTCAATATACAATGATATTAATGGCTAATACTCACCTGTGCTCTTCTGAAGGTGGTAGGCTGGTGAAAACCCTTGCAATGAAGTTGGGATCGAGGAGATAGACAACCAGCACTTATCAGGTGCTAGGGACTTGGACCAATCATAGTTTCCAGGTGTGCCCCAGTTTAAGACAGACACAACTAGGAGTACACATGTATAGATTACACTGTGTAAGTGAGACTAAATATTGAGTTCTGTACAATAATATACTGTATTCTAGTTCCAATGCATAGGGTAGCAAGATAGTCACATCACACACAAGACAAGAAAGCCATATTGAGATAAGTAGCAGAGTGGGTAGAAAATGCCTCCCATGAAGTGTAATTCAATGTCCAATGTATATGTCCACTGTCTCCTTAGTCCTCACCATTTCAGTCACTCATCAAGCATTCCCACGTCTCCCAATAACTACTTCTCTCTCCCAGATGCCACCCTCTGGATGGGTCCAGTGGAATTGTCAAGGTTGGAAGAGGGACAATAGGAAGAGGAAAGAGTACATTGAATGTCTTTGTTGTGGTTGCAGAGATACAGTGCAGAAGTAAGTAACAACATTAATTTGAATCTATAGACAAAATGTTAGCATTGAAGATTCTTTCACAATACTAGGACACACCTGAAATTCTTCTCTATGACAATGGCTACTGGGCAATGGTGACGACAGAGGCCACAGGAGCAATAATTGACATGGTGGAACCAGTGACATCACATGAGTCAATGGCTGAGGCTGGCAGTGAAGAACCAGCAGCCAAATGGTGTCCAGGACAGTGGGAATGACAACAAGGGGCACAGATTAGAGTGTACCTTGAAACTGGTCATAGTAAATATCTAAATAAAATGTTAGCACTGATAATACTTTCATAGTATCGAGACACACCTGAGGCTCTTTTATGACAGAAAGGAGTCAACTATGACAATGACAGCTACTCTGGGCAATGACAAGGGCATTCAGAATGACAACGAAGGCTATAGGAGCAATAGTTGACATGGCAGAACCAGTGACAAGTCACATGAGTCAATGAGTCACTGAGGCCAGCAGTGAAGAACCACAGTGGCCAAATGGTGCCCAGGACAGTGGGAACGACAATGAGCAATGATGAGGAGTTTGAGTACAATGACAAAGGACCATGTGATTGATGGCTGAAGTTGAGGGGCCAGTGATGAGTCACTGTCGCCAGAAGTGATCACCCACCAGCAGGTGGTCCAGAGGGAACTTGAAGACTTGGAGAGGATGTAAGAGGTGCAATGGAGGGCAGAGGAGAGGTGCAATGAGATGTGCCTAATTTCTGCACAGAATCAGTCTAATTTGACACCAGGTAAAGCCTGTTCCTGGCATCTTATCAGTTCTGATACCTGGGACACAAAGGTGTAGGAACATGTAGATACAACCTGTACATATTTAAGCAATGCAACTATGGTCATAGCTCTCCAGCTTGACCTGGTTAATTCTACTACTTTATGTCAATGCACACCAATCAAACCTTGACCTCAGAACTCTCTCTCTAACTTGAACTTTTTTTTTGTGCAATGTCAAGATTCCCTTCCATTTTCATTTATCAAATCTTCCCAGGTTCTGAAAGGGTGAGCATTCTCCTACATATATGTATGCACTAGTACCAATCACAGATCACATATCAGTGGATCACCATCAGCACCATTTTAGAGAATGAATAACAGATCTTTTGAGTTTCCACCATAGTGTACTGCATTTTGAATGGCCAGGGCTGTTCAAAATCTTCCATTTCCTCTGCTATCCTGTTACTCAGAGCAGCATTAATGCAATCTTCTGAAGGCACTGCAATTTTCCCTTGATTCTCATGTGCTAAGTCATCTCAAGTTTATTTAAAACCAACTGCTATATTAAAAAAGACCATCTGAGAAAGACCCAGTCCAAGAGCAATGTCTATTGCCCAAGGATCCAATCTATCTGTTACAACTCTCTTTTGTTTGCTTACCTATGCTTCCCTTTGTCATTGGACATATCCACCTTCCCAGTCCTCTTTTCCCTCTCCATCATGCTTCTCATTACTATCAGACAGATTCACTTTCCCAGCTCCCTTCTCATTCTCACTATTGTAATATCAGACAGTCAACATTCACCAACAGCATCAGTGATTAGTTATATTTATCTGATACTACCACTTATGAATTAGTCATTACTTAGTTGTCAGTTGTACCTATTTAAGTGCTCATATCAGAGTCCAAGCCCCTCAGCTTGACCTGGTTAATACAACACTTGTGTCAATGTGAACAACTGAACTCTTGAACTCTGACTCACTCTCAAACTTGACTTGTGTCCATTCTGTCATCATTGATAGGGTGGAATATTGAACTTGTCATCTGAGTTGATGTAACATAACACTATCTGCACAACTGGATGTCCCATTTTCCGGTGAAGCTCCACAATTACCTTGCATGTTTGTCCATCTGAAACTTCTCATTTTCTAGGGCTCTTGGTTTCCATAGTGTGAGTACCGTGTTCCTGCACCATAAATGTGTGAGGATTGGATCAGTCCACAAGACAGTGAGGATCCAGACCTCTGATCTGAGAGCTGAAGATGAGGGTTCAAGACTCGAAGAGCAGGGTAGTTGCGAGGGAGAATTATTAGAGTTGATTTGACTAAGAGATAAGGTATTTACAAGGTTCTTAAATACTAATGCTGTGGCTAAGATATCAAATATGAGTGAAACGAGTATGAAATAGAGTGAGTACGAGTGAAATAAACATTAGCAGAAAGTATGTGGATAATGCAGATAATGTGGATAAAGAAAGGATAAAAGGGAGTAAGAGCCTGTTCAGATAAGATGCCAAAATTTTTGATTCTGACGTTTCGCATGTCGGAAACTGCCAGCAGCTGTTCCCACCACTATATTTCCTTATCCTCCTTTGTTATCTAGCAAAGTCCTGGTAGTTCTTTCATATCTACCTACCTATAAGCTATCTATGACATGGTGAGAATCATAAGATGTCAATTTGCTGTCAACATGAGGATACAAGGTCATGCAAAGCTCCCAATCCACTATGAAAGACATTGCCAAGTCACACAAGTTGCTGACAATAGCAAAATATAGCAGTATAGGCAGTTTTTACAGCCAACCACTCACATTACGATGACTGAAGGGATTCAGTATACGTTGAAAGAGGTCCCAAGGCCACAAGCGCTCAATCAAGCGCTCATCAGACGCCGATGTCGTAAGTGGTGGGTCTTTGACTACTTTTAATGAGCACTCACCCTTCCCAGGCTCTAATAACATGCTGGGGAACTTATTATTGTATGTGAGGTGCTGTGAACAGCATATAGGATGTGGTTGAAAGGGTATAAATATTGTCTTGGTCACTTCTACATGCAGTTTGGGATTGTAGGAGATATTATTTGGGATATTGAGGGTTTAAAGAGTCTAGAGCATATATATGTATATTCTCATTGTCATCCTGATAATTCTGAGTACAAGGGAATGTCGAAAATATGGCCAGGAACCGAATGTAAGTGGTGGGAACGGGCGCCGGCAGTTTCCGACATGCGAAACGCGAGAATCAAAAATTTTGGCATCTTATCCGAACAGGCTCTAAGAGATATGATACTTGCGTACTTCGGATGTGGAATTACAGTGAAATGGAGCCCGGATCGTGACAAAATGCACCTGACATGCCGGTATTTGCCGGTTGATCATCCCAACTGCTAGGGTCATATTACTTGCATCCCAGTACAGATAGTCATACATTGCGATAGTGATACATTGGGTATGAAGCCAAATGATAGCGGAAACAGTAAGCTGCTTCGCTTCAAAACCCGATAGCTTCCCAGGATTGACTCGAAGCAGGATATTCCTTCACAAACTCTTTCACCCTGTTCCTCGCTGCGTTCACAAATGACTCGGGCAACCAAGATTCCTCTTCAGTCAACGTCTTATCTGCATGCCGAGCCCCCGCCAACTCCAACAATCTGAGCACGTCGGTGATATCCACGTATTGCTTCGCTCTCATGTGACTCTTGGGTGATTCTTTATGATCCGTCCACCCTTGCAGCTTCAACATCAGAAGCGGAACGAAGGGCATGAGTGGCCAACTCAGGGCGTTGTCGACGTAGATACGATCCGACGGAACATTAGGGATGTTCATGATGCCGGGAATCAGGAGATCCACTTTGCAGCTACGTCGATAGTAGTGGCTGGTATTCAGCCGGTAGAAGAGTACGCGGTAGGTTGCGAAAGGATCTTTAGATGCAACGGTATAAAAGTTGGCATCCGCGATTACGACTTGTCGCTTGAGCTCTTCTTGAGTCCAAGGGCTGTTCAGGACCACCATATCGACGTCCTGCAGCATGATATCAGACTATGAATGGATGATCGACGTGAACGAAAATCGTACATTTGGTAGTCTCGACATGCCATACGCGTGGCATGCGACGCTGCCCATTAGACAGCATTCCAAACCCAGCTTCTTCAGTACGTTGATAACGGCGCGAGTTGTTCGTCTGATTTCTTCGGATGTAGCTTGGAAGCGAGGCATAGTCGCGAAAGACTGTCGGTCGTCAAACAGGTAGGTGCCGGCAAAGTAGGGTTTTGGGAAAGCAAAGCTAAATAGCTTGTGGCCTATCCCTCACCTTATATCCTATCAACCCCAAATTAAAGGAACCTTGCACGTTCGAGACGGCAAGCTATGATTTGAGTTACGCGGATCTGCCATTTAGTGGGCATGGTCAAACCTTACACGCATTGCATCAAACTCTGAATTGGGTCTAGCCCGATATACAGCAAACGTCTGGTTGTAAGCTCAACCTAGAGTCCGATAGCCACCCATTGACTTCTCGTGTCCGGATACGACTTTACGAATTCCCGCACATTCCTCTTCCCTGTAGAGATGAATGCAGCGTGAGGCCACGAACCGTCTTCTTCCAGTTTGATATCCGGATACTTCCTCTTCAACACCATCAACATCTCGATAATAGCCTTTGCAAGCTCCTCGGCCCGCTCAGCGTTCGTCCTTGCCTTCGCCCACCTCTGCAACTGTAGCATCATTAAGGGAATTTGTGGCAATAGCGGGTGACCATTGTAGTTGCGAATGCGGTCTTCGGGTATGGCCTTAATATGCATGCGTTGGGGAAATTGGAAGTCAACTTTGTAGCTGCGTCCAGGGCGATACGATCTGCCCGGTTGGTACATCCTTTTACCAGCATCCTTATTTGGAGTTACCCAGTAAAAGAGGGTTTGGTATATTTCGCTCGGATTACTGGGAAGTAGGAGGTAGAAATTTGGATCTTTGGCAACAATCCTGGATTTCAGGGTGTCTTCTGAGATATTAGGGCTGAGAATAGCGACGTCGATTGTCTACATGTCCCAGAAATGATTATTAAATTGAAGAAAAAAGGCAAAATGTACAAGCGACGTACCGTTGGTATCACTGTGCTCCCATAACAATAGCAAGCAGCGCTACCCGCAAGACAAAATCGGTACTTTAGCTTTTGAAGGACGAGGATAAGTGCTTGTATAGCACTATTTGCGTCGTTGTTGGTAAGAGAGTACTTCTGCGGCATTCTGGTGAATAGTCGGTCTTGTATGTCGATATGGGCCACTTATAAGTCGTGGCAGGCGCCTCGTGGATACCTTGTGGAACCTTGTGGTCAGATAATCTTAACTTGAAGTATTTAAACCTTGATTCTGTGACGTGTGAATGGTCAGTACAAGCGATAGGAAGTACTATCTCTATGCTTATCGATCTTGCCTCATTCCAGCACGGTATTCCGTCAATAACGTTAACCATCCGTTCATGCCTACTAAAAATGGTGCAGAAACGGGGTCACCGTACACAATCGAAAGACATTCTACGATAAACGTCACCGTGATGGTCGAGAATCAACTTGCGTTAGCACTCGTAAGCGCCTGAGGCAACAAATATCCAATAACAACCCCATCTTTTCAAACCATCACAATCTCATAGCAAGTTCGAACCTCCAATCGGAAGGCTTCGATATCCTGCCTTGAAATCATCCTTGGTGGAAATCTGGAGCTCTTTGAACTCGAACAGCGTTCGCCGAAGCCTATTTCAGTACCTTTTTCCCGAGTCAGTGGTTTGAGTCACCATCATCATGAGATCAGTGATACCTATCTATTTTGGCCTCTACCAAGCCTTTACCGAGTTTTTGAATTAATGACATAGCATTCTGAACATTACAAAGCCCCAGTTGGTAATCGACGCCGCTCTATATATATGGAAGCACCATTCGTCAGCGACTTGTTCACGTCCCATCATGCCGACGTACTCTGTACCTACCGAAGCTTTCAACTTGCTGAAAGATAGACTCATTGAAAGCCCTTTCCACGCCTCAATTCCTCCAGAGATCCACAAAATATACCATCTCGTCGAATACCAAGGATCAGATGAACCATCTGTGCCCGTCAACTGGCGTCTTGCAGAGAGTATATCCGCACTGAAAGGCTTTCAGGCGTGCATGGTGAACGTCCTATTAATGAGAAAGTACGGGATACCGCCGCAGAAGGTGATAATAAACACGTAGGTCTCATCCACGACCCTCGTCACTATTCGATTGCTGTCAACTGATGCTAATTAACATAGGGATCATGCACCTCTCATCTTCATGAGCTGGGCATTGCCTGAAATCGTTGTAAATGGAAAAATTGTGACTGTTTCCGACACGGAGGAGTTCTCCAAGCTATTCCCTCCACAGATGAAAGATCCACATTATCAGCTGCCGCATAATCTTGCGTGTACCAATATCTACAAGACAAAGGATGGAAAATTCTATCACATACATGGTGCGTATCACGCTATTGAGACCAGATACGGTCGCTGACTGATTGCTACAGGTAGTCTGGATTCAACACCGACTCAAGCCGCCCTCGGTATTCCACATGTGTATGATATCAAGCCTGGGGATAGTGTTTACTCCATTTACGAAGAAAAGGTTGCTCAGCTAGATTCGCATGTCATCGACAAGTTGATGAACGACCAATATCGCCAAGCGGGAACGATATGTCAATCCATTGGGGAGTACCTATCCAGCGAGCACGGAAAGGCTAATGCACACGTCGGGTTATACGAGGTACACCATGTCCCGAATCCGTCCCAAAAGTCTACCTGGTGGGCCATGCCTGATGGTGTTCAGTCTGATCCATCCCGTCCACTGTTCGGACTCAAGGTGGTGGACCTGACTCGCATTATTGCAGGACCAACCATAGGACGGGAGCTGGCCGAGTTGGGTGCCAGTGTAATGAGAATTACATCGCCGAATGTGAGCGACATGCAGTTTGTGAACTTCGACCTGGGCTGGGGAAAATGGAATGCATATCTGGATCTGAAGCGGGAAGACGATAGGTCGAGGCTGAGAGATTTGATAAAAGAGTGTGACGTTGTTATTGAAGGGTATAGACCTGGGGTGATGAGGAAGTGGGGCTTTGGGAAGGAGGATATCCTGAAGATGGTCGAGCATAGGGACAAAGGGATCGTATATGTTCATGAGAATTGCTATGTGAGTTTATTTAAATTTTGTATAAGGGAAGCAGTTTGTCAATGCATATCTAGGGCTGGAATGGACCGTTATCTTACCGCTCGGGTTGGCAGCAAATCAGTGACGCAGTACGTGCTGTATTTTTGCGATAAACCAATGCTCACGCCATTATGCAGCATTGCGGTTTATCTTTGGAATACGGGCGGGCGATGGGTCATGACGAGCCGGTAAGTCCTGTTTTCCCGCACTTAGACTATGGGTAAGGATTTGAGCGCATCCAGATACTGGAAGACTCTGACGCTATCCTACATAGGACCGGAGTTGCCGGATCAATAGGAGCTATACAAGCTCTTATTGAGCGCGGGGACAAAGGAGGTTCATATGTCGTAGACGTGAGCCCATGCAACTGCTATTGTTTGGACTTTCCAAATAACCATTGGCGGAACAGGTTGCTCTGACTTATTATGGTCAATGGCTGATCAAGTCATGTGGCACATACTCTCGGGAAGTATGGAATCATCTGTGGGAGAGGCACGGAAAACCGGTCTTTCGCCACAAAGATAATATGGACGTCACAGTACCAGCGGTTTTTGGTCTTCTAAAAAGGAATGCCCCGGAGTTATTCAACTCTGATTTCTTCGAAACTAGACAAAACACAGCTATCGGTACTTTTGTCAGAACTACAAAGCCTATTGTCAAGTACCCGGATGGCGTAGTGAAGTTGGGATTCAACGTAGGATGTCGTCCGAACGGTGTTGATCAACCTCAATGGCCATTTGACTTAATGACAGAGATAATCAAGTGATTTTAGCCTAATGTAATAATACAAGTAGTACTCTTCAGTTCGCGCTTTTCATCGTGTGCAGTTTGAATGCCGACGTGACGCGTCAAAGTCACATGGCATCAGGATGACGTCACGTGGTATTTCCGACCTTTTTGCGGCCTTTTGGGCCGAAATGCCGCACACAATCCACCACCACGGCGGCTAATCTTAGTGCGCAATTTTCATCTGCATCTCACATTTATCTTTTCAAACCATTGCGAGAGTTCAAGGCTAAGCTTCGAGGAATATAATCAAAGGGGTATGTAGCGGATACAGGCACGAGGCATGATATATGATACGTCGAGGAAAGTTATTCAGGTTACACGTAAGTTTTCAACGGAACTTATTGACTCGCTCAACCTCCCGCAGTTCGACTATGCATGATGTCGCTACCATTCATCTTTCGCTCTACTGCGGTCCGTTGGCGATGCACAAGGGCTAGCATTCGAGTCAACTTCCGTTTCCAGACTGAATAGTTAGCTCACGAGTTGTTCGGCATCTCGTTGTAACCGGAGTTTACATTTTTAGCAGCATCATAACTCAGCGACTGCCGATAGAGAACAGTGATTGGACGACATCAATCATGATCATAGAAGGCTTCGTTCCCTGTTCCCGTTGCGACTGCTAGGTATAAAGAACCTGTCCTGAGTTGTGGATGCGCTGCCCGGCTGACAGCCTCTCTTACCATTATGTCGACATACTCTGTGCCTGCCGAAGCTTTCAGGTTGTTGAAAGACGGACTCATCGACAATCCTCTTCATTCCTCCGCTCCTCCCGAAGTCCGTGAGGTATATAATTTGGTTGAATACCAAGGATCAAACGACCCCTCTGTCCCGATCAACTGGCGCTTTGCAGAAAGTATCTCTGCAATCAAAGGATCTCAGGCGTGTATGGTCAACGTCTTACTGAAGAAAAAGTATGGAATATCGCCACAGAAGGTGATCATCAACACGTACGTTCCCTGTACAGCAGCCTTCCATCATTCAATCACTGATCAAGATTCCACGCAACAGAGACCACGCTTGTCTCATCTTCATGAGTTATGCCTTATCTCAAATCGATCCCGACGGAAAGAAAATCACAGTTTACAATTTCGAGGAATTCAACAAGCTGTTCCCATCCCAAATGAGGGATCCTCATTACAGGTCACCACACAATTCTGCATGTACGAACATTTACAAGACGAGGGACGGAAGATTTTATCATATCCACGGTAAGTGCACCCTTCTGGCAGTTTCTGCAACTAACGACGGCTAAACTATTCGGATAGGCAGTCTGGATGCAACCCAAACCCAAGCTGCTCTTGGTATTCCCCATGTGTACGATGTCAAGCCTGGAGATACTGTGCATTCAATTTACGCAGAGAAGGTCGCTCAGTACGATGCATCTACCCTTGACAAACTGATGAACGATGAATATCGTCAAGCGGGAACGATATGCCAATCCACCGAGGAGTATCTATCCAGCGAGCACGGAAAGGCTAATGCGCATGTTGGTCTCTACGAGGTACACCATATACCAAATCCATCTCAGAAGTCTACGTGGTGGACCATGCCTGAGGGTACTCAACCCGACCCATCTCGTCCACTATTTGGTCTCAAAGTGGTGGATCTGACCCGTATTATTGCCGCCCCGACCATAGGACGGGAGCTGGCCGAGTTGGGTGCTAGTGTAATGCGCATCACATCTCCCAACGTGAGTGATGTACAGGGTTTGAATTTCGACCTGGGCTGGGGTAAATGGAGTACACATCTGGATCTGAAGCAGGAGGGAGATCGGGAAAAATTGAGGGCGTTGATAAAGGAGTGCGACATCGTAATTGAAGGGTATCGGCCTGGAGCCATGAAGAAATGGGGATTTGGGAAGGAAGACATCTTAAATATGATTGAAGGAAGAGAGAAAGGTATTATCTATGTTCACGAGAATTGCTACGTGAGTGTACTCCTTATCTTTGATTGAGAAAACTCAATTCGTGGTTAGGGCTGGAATGGACCTTTATCCTACCGCTCAGGATGGCAACAGATCAGTGACGCGGTGCGATACAATCTATTTTCCTGGGTTGACGTACACGATTCTCAACTTTCATGCAGCACTGTGGAGTATCATTGGAATATGGATGTGCCATGGGACACGAGGAAGCCGTTACGCCCATTTTCCCCAATTCAGATTATTGGTCAGTACTTGGTTCCGACTATCACTGAGGTATACTGATTTTGTTCTAGTACCGGAGTCGCGGGAGCCATTGGAGCGATTCAGGCTATCATTGAGCGCGGCGAAAAAGGAGGTTCGTTCGTTGTGGATGTAAATAATTATTTCCGTCCTCCGTTCGATCTCGTTGCTGAAATATTGGCGTTACAGGTCGCTCTGAATTATTATTCTCAGTGGCTCGTCAAAACATGTGGCACTTACTCCCTGGAAGTATGGGAAAAAGTGTGGAACAAGCACGGAAGGCCGGTGTTCCACCATAAGGATGACATGCTTATTTCAATGCCGGTGGGTTTCGGACTTCTCATGAAGAACACGCCAAGCTTGTTCAATCCTTCGTTCTTTGAGACCAGGGATAACAAAGCAATAGGTGCTTCTGTGAAGACTGTCAAGCCAATCGTGAATTTCCCGGACGGCGCAGTGAAGTTGAGATTCAATGTAGGATGTCGTCCCAATGGCGTTGACCAACCAAGGTGGCCTGCAGACTTGAGGACAGAAATTGTTGCGTAGATAAAATATCTATATGTACTTGTGCGCAAAAAAATCTGCCGGGATTGCTGCTAAACATGGCTGTATAAGCGACGCGTATCGAAAAAAGGACACTACGCGTTTAGGTCACGTGTCTACTTTAGGGCAGGTGTCTGTCACATCAACGACGTGTCATTGGATTTCCACAATCGACGCCGACAAATTCCTCTCACAGCTCTCTTCTCATAGAATGAAACTCAAGGAGATCCACAGGACCTCGACTTTTGCGTGGTCTCCGTCCACATCTCTACCCCTCATAGCTACTGGATCTGTAGCTGGCGCGCTCGACGAATCTTTCAGTAACGAGAGTCAACTCGAGATATGGGCCCCCGATTTTTTGGACAAGGACGAATTCGACCTAGGTGTTGAAGGACAGAGTGGGCCGAAGGGAGTTGTGAAGGATACTTCAAGGTATGCTGTTCAATCTTATCGGAAAGTAGCAGAGATTAATACAGACCGACAGATTCAATCGTCTGACATGGGGTTACGTAGATCCTAGTAGACCACGCGGAGTCATTGCTGCTGGGATGGAAAATGGTGAATTGGCACTATGGGATCCTTCGAAGATACTCGCAGGCGAGAGGTACGTGGGGCTCTGGGTCAGAAAACATATACAATTAACGGTTCAACCATTACAGTGCCACAGATTCACTCCTTCTGAGGAATAGTCAACACACCGGGCCAGTTCGTGCTCTCGACTTTAATCCTATACAGACAAATCTACTCTCTTCGGGAGCAGTTGGCGGAGAGGTGCGCGGTTTGATGCAGGAGTCACCTCGCGCTTGGTCTAATCTTTCTACAGGTGTATATTTGGGACTTGAAAGATCCTAGTAAACCATATACTCCCACTCCTGGCACGCGATCCACAAAACTCGATGAAATCACGTCAGTAGCATGGAATCAGCAAGTCCAGTACGTCCTCGCCGGAGCCAGCAGCACAGGCTATACCGTTGTCTGGGATTTACGTGGAAAGCGAGAAGTCGTTGCTCTGGCTTATGGTGGTGGGGCTGGGACGCTTGCTGGTCAAATGAACGTTGCCGGTAATGGAATGGCCGCAGGTGGTAGAAGGGGTATGAGCGCGATTGCCTGGCACCCTGATAATGTAAGAAGATTCACGTTTCACACATAGAGCTCTGTGGCTGAATTATCAATTTTCAGGCGACGAGACTGGTCACTGCCTCGGAAGATGACTCCTCTCCCATCATCATGGTTTGGGATCTTCGTAACGCTCGCGCTCCAGAGAAGGTTTGGTTTTTCATCTACAGGTTAGTATGAGCTAAGGTCTTCTCCAGATTCTCACGGGACATGAAAAAGGCGTTCTGTCACTGTCATGGTGCAAGCAAGACGCTGACCTGCTCCTGTCGTGCGGCAAAGACAATCGCGCCCTATGTTGGAACCCTCAAACGTCGGAAATCATCGGCGAATTGCCCTCAGCCGACAACTGGGCCTTCCAAGTCGAGTGGTGTCCTCGAAATCCAGATCTCCTTGCCACCGCATTCTTCGATGGCACCATTGGCATTCATTCTATCCAATCAACCAACGAGTCGTCTGCAGGCGACACTGCCGCTGCCGCTGTGCAGCCTCGCGCAGACGGCTCTGATATCTTCGATGTGCCAGGATTCTCCCGCACGTCTCAGAGTGGAACGTTATCGTTAAAGCAGCCACCGAAGTGGCTTCGTCGGCCGGCCTCTGCGACATTTGGATTCGGCGGCAAACTTGTCAGCGTTTCCAACCTCCCGTCAGCCCAAGGCAAGAATCAGAGTGGCGTCGTTCACATTCGGAAGGTTGTTACCGAAGATGAGCTCGTTGCTCGCGCAAGCAAGCTTCAGGCAGCAATCGAAGGAGAAGCATTGAAGGAGTTTGCTCAGCAGAAGAGCGGAGAACATAACGCTGGAGAAGAAGCTTGGAAAGCTCTATTGAGCTTATATCAGGCCGACTCCCGGGACGAGCTCATCAGCCTGCTGGGTTTTTCGAAGGCTGAAGTTGCGGCACGAGTTGCTGAAGCAGTAGAGAAACTGAAGGCGGCACAGACTCCCCGCACAATCGAGCAGGATCTCGCATATTTTCGACCACCTGTCGTTTCCTTCCTTGAACCGGAGACTGAGGTGCCCGTGTCTGGTATTGAGTCGGCCGGAGAGGATATGACGGAAAAGGGCACTGACGAGGATACCGAGGCTACGCCTGAAGCAGACAATGCCAGTCTGGAGAAGACACCTTCTGAAGTCAGCGTTGGTGCATCAGATGCTACCAGCGCTGCTGCGCGCTTAGCCGAAACCGAGTCCAACACGACCGTGCCCTCGCTTTTTGGAGACGATAATGCTCCGGGCCAACCCGACGCTCAAGACGACTTCTTCAGCACAATCTCGAACGTATCAACAATCGGTGGAGGGGACGGCGATTCGCAGAGAGTATTGGTTCCACACCATAGCTATGGTTTGGACTCGTCTGTTGCTGCAACAATTGGGTCGAGGCCTTCTTCAGTAGCTTCAGAAGCTCTCAAGAGCAACACATTCAGGATCTATCCAGCAGACGAATCGGAAACCGAGAGGCTCGTCACGAAAGCCCTCGTTCTCGGTGACTTTAGCTCTGCCGTCGATCTCTGCCTTTCTTCTGATCGATTCGCCGACGCGTTGTTGCTTGCTGTCCGAGGCGGTCCAGAGCTCCTTCAAAAGACCCAAAAGGCCTACTTCGAGAGACAAACCATGACCTCTCCTTATCTCAGGCTCTTCCAGAGCATCGTCAGCAATGACCTCGCAGATATTGTCCAGAATGCGGATTTGGCAGAATGGCAAGAGATTTTCGTTGTGCTGTGCACATTTGCTTCGAAAGAGGAGTTTGGTGGCCTGGCTGAACAATTGGGAAGGAGGATGGAGTTCCAATACACGATTGCCAAGGGTGTCAGTGCTGGAGAGCTCCAAGCTGAGGACGCGGAGAAAGACAAGGCTACCGAGTATAGGAAGAACGCGACCTTGACGTATCTTGCTGCTGCTAGGCTCGAGAGGCTTGTCAACATTTGGGCGGAGGAGATGGCAGAAGAGGAGACTACCCTTCTCAACAGCGAGTCTAGCTCGCATTTCGCTGCTCACGCTCACGCCCTTCAGACCTTTATCGAGAAGGTTACTGTCTTCCGCTCGGCAACCAAGTACACCGACAATGACCTGACACTTGCGACGCCCGCGAGCAGTGACACTGCAGATGCCAAGACTTACAAACTGGCTACGCTCTACGATCGTTACTTGGAATATGCTAACGTGTTGGCTAGCCAAGGGCTAGTAAAGGACGCAGTTAGTTTCTTACGTCTTACACCGGAGGATTACAAAGGATCAAGTGTTGGTGAAGATTTGAGTGTGGAGAGGGAAAGATTATTGGTTGTTTCTGGTGCTAAACGTGTGCCTGCTGCGCCTTCAGCACCCGCTGCTGCTGCTCCGGCCGCAAGCACGCGAGGTGGACAGTATTCAGGATACGCTCCGACAGTGCCTGCGCCTGCTATACCTTCCGTCGGTCCATACGCCAGCTATGGTGCACCAGCAACCTCAACTGGCTATGCACCTGCACCTACCAATACTGCACCTGGAGTATTTGTCCCTGCAGCTTCTGCCTCGCAACCAATGACTAGCCCGTATGCACCTGCTGCTTCATCGAGCGCTCCTTATAACGCTTACTCTTCCGCTCAATCTCTCACCCAACCACCTCATCTCCGTCCTCAGCAGCCGCAACAAACGCCCCCACCACCTGGAGCAAACATGGCACCTCCACCTCCCAAACGTACAGAAAACGGCGGTTGGAACGATGCGCCTGTTGTCAATCCCACTTCTCGTAGCCCCAACCCACTCAACAGGGAAAAGCCTGCCGCCATCGTATCGCCATTCCTCAACGCACAGCCTTCGCCGAGTCTCTCACCAACTGGAGGATCGCCGTACATCCAATCACAACCCGGACTTCCACCACCACCTCGGCCTGGTTCGCGCACAGCTGCCGGTCCCCCACCAAGAGCACCAGCAGCCGCTGGGGGAAGTATGTTCTCACCGCCACCACCTGCTAGACCGCCCTCAAATCTGGGAGGCGCGCCTCCATCAAGGTTGATGTCACCCCCTCATCAGACTACACCTAGTAATCAACCCGTGTTCCCACCTCCTCCTGGTGCTCGTGTGGCTGGACAAACTCCACCTCCTGGACCATATACGAGACCTGGACCTGGAGGTAACGCACCGCCGCCACCATCTTACGCTCGTGCTACGCCGCCACCACCAGCGGGACCGTACGCTGCTCCTCCTTCTACATCTGCGCCTCCTCCTCCAAGTGGGCCGTACGCACCACCTCCGGGTGCTGGAAATGCACCTCCAACAGGTCAATATGCATCGCCGCCAGGTGCAATTAACGCTCCACCATCAGGTCAGTATGGTCCTCCGCCAGGTGCAAGTAACGCACCTCCCACTGGGGCCTATGCTCCTCCGCCTGGTGCAGCGCCAAGAGGTCCTCCTCCTTCGAATGCTGGCGGACCACCTCCCCCGGGTGGACCTGGACCTAACGCACCTCCACCAAGAGCACAGAAACCTGTACCTCCCGCGCCTAAATATCGTATGTCTCCTCCGATTCCTCTCCTCTTTCGTTCGGCTAACTGACGTTACTTGTTACTTGTACAGCTCCCGGTGACAGAAGCCACATCTCAGATCATGCACGACCGATATACAATGTGATTCACGGACAGTTGCAGCAATTGAAGCAAGCTACTCCGGTGCGTTCTGTCTCTGCTTTCTTCGTACACGTGTCTGACTCGTTATGAATAACCTAGTCCTCCCAAAAACGTCTCGTTGAGGACCTCGAACGCCGAATCAACCCTCTCTTTGATGCGTTGAACTGTGAGACGTTATCCAAAGGTGTCGTTGATCAGTTGCTTGTTCTCACTAGAGGTACATATACATTTTTTCTCGCTACTTGCCGAATAAAGAGTGCTGATATGACTTTTATAGCGATGGAATCACACGACCGAGCAGCAGCACTAGCCATTCATGTTGATTTGCTGACGAGGGGATCACAAACTGATGATATTGGATTATGGATGAGTGGTGTGAAGCAGTTGATTACGCGGTTGTAGGTTGTAGACCGTAGACCATGGGATTAAAAAAAACTTGATTCTATCATTTCGAACGGATGTTTTTGTTTTTTTTATAATAATTCTTGTTGAATGAACTGTTCAGTGCAAAGACAAGAGTTGATTGTGTAGTGTAATAAGCTCAAGCTTTATAGCTCTTTGTCAAACCTACCAATGCTGTGGGAGGAACCTCCCACGGAGAATTCAACCGATTCTTAAGGTTCTCCCACAAGCAAGAGGACTTCGGTGACCAACGGCCGACAAACTTGACAAGGCGATATGCGTTGTGATCGTACCCAAAAAAAAAAAACTCGTCGTGCTGCCCGTCGCGAACCTAACGTACGGGTTTATCATCAGCACACGGATCGGCATTGGAACTAATAGCGTGAATATGTGAACGAGAAATGGACAGGCTGTGTCCTAGACAACGACCCATCGCGTTCTCTTTTACCACTCCTACAAAGTTCAAGCCAAGAGCTGTAAAGTGGAGACCTCATTCTGCCTCGGTACATTCATGAAATACTCATCGACGGGATACGGGGCCTGATATGCCATTGATCCAAGCGTAGATGAGTCAAGGTATCGGCATGTAAAAAGCAAGAAGATGCGGACATGATCATAGAGTTGTTGAATTTGGCTGTGAAGAGATACTTCGGGGAAGAAAGAGTGTGGAGTGGTTTACCGGGAGAGTTTGTGACGGCGACGAGGAACAGAATATAGCATGACAAGTCGCATCCTAGTTTAGGTACTGAGTGGAAAGCGATTGGTTTTTGACTGCAGGTTGCATTGTAGGGTGGTATAAAAGTGTTCTCGTAAATTCAGCAAGATGAGCAGGTTTGACATTGGGTCTAAATAGTTGCTCTAGTACTCCGTCTCGAATGTCCAGGCAACCTTCAGCGCTGCCAGACAAATAGCTACAGACTGAGTTCATGTTCAACATCACACTAGCAACCAGAATACGACGGAGAACGCACTTTTGAGATCTCATTCTTCCTCTGACAAGTGGTTTCGACAGAGAGTTTGAGTAAGCGGGTTAGTCTTGCACGAGTGATGATGGTTGTGAGGAAATGCACTGGCGCGTCTTTACTAAATCCTTTCCTCTGCATCATCACCTTCATCGCGGTTATTCCTCCACGACTTGCTTCCCTATTGATAGTGAGAAGCCATTCTGCATCCTATTGATGATTTGGTACTAACTCCGTCTCTTCCCGTAGTGGTCCTCAACACGGCAGGCGATATCCAAGTTCTCAAGGGTCCGACCATAACATGATTCCCAATCCTCTCTCCTCACACTTCCCCAGACGCCATCAAGAAATATGGTTCACAGAATGCTGATGGGAGATATGCCGTCTCATATGGGGTTTTATTTGACAAGACTGCTAATGATCGTGCGTTTGGTTCTTTCTGTCACTGTGTGAGGGACGGGATTGGTTGACTGAGGATTGGGACTTGGAATAGTGGAAGCATTGAACGGGACTTTACTGGCTGCAAAGAGGCAGAAGAAGGTGCGTTATACAGTCTATTCTATGTTGAATGAAGGATATTGGTGATAAGAGAGAACTAGGTCGCATTTGATGCGGAATTGTTGATGATGCCAAAGGATAAGGATGTCCAAGTCGTTCTACATGAAGATTAGAAGAACCGAAAGAGGAAGATACCATAAGAAATTGTACATCAATTGGTATAGCAGGAGTTTATGAACGAGCGGGTGATATATCCTTAGTCGCGATGAGAAACACTTTCAAGCCCCTCGGGGCGTTAGCCAGTGGATCATCTTGAGACTAGCCAACACTATTCTTCCATTCTCATCGCATCGCAATTCGGTGTATTTCATCGTCAATTTGAAAAGTAATTTTCCAAGCTTTCGCATTTAGTTGCTGTAACCGCAAGAAATTGTGGGGGCCAAAAATACCTCCAGAAAGCAAAAGAACATGGACACACTGGGAATTGAACCCAGCACCCCCCGCATCGCAATGATAAGATGGACATTGCTAAGCGGATGTGATAACCAACTACACCATGTGCCCGTTGACCCTGAGTGGGGCCCTGCGTATTCATATCCTCGTCGCAACTTCGACCTTTATGTTGGCCGCTCAAGAAGGCAAGAAAACCTAAGCTCATACACCCTGAAGTATCTGTTGTTCTCTCAATGTCCTTGCTCAGATCTAGAGCCTGTTTGCTGGATCCTCTTCTGATCGCGGCTTTTGAATTTAATGTGCTGGAGAGAATACACTTCGATCGTCGTTTCAATGCCGCGGACGTACTATAGTAAGCTTACATACAGCCTTTTCATTACAGACGAATGTTCGATTCTCGTTAAGTACAGTATTTCTGTGTGACAAGCTTGAGCTCCATGAATGCTGCGGAATCGATCGATTAAACGTACCACAGGCTTGGCGACACTTGGACTCGGAGCATATCTACACCAGTGATTGTGAAGTTCCACTACCACCCCTTCCCATACATTTGTGAAATTGCTTTGCTATGATGCAGAATGCCCCAAAAAAGAAGACTGCGAATGAGCTGCATTAAGAGAACTAGTGACCGCGACTGGGGACTTACCAGAAAGAATGGAAACTAGGATGATTTCGTCCTTGTTCATGGTTTCGGTTCTAGTTGTGTGGGGCTTTATATAATGGAATGTGGCGAGAACCTGTTATGCTGTCATTCACAGCGTCTAGAGCAATGTACTGCAGCTGTTTCGGTAAACAGCTTCCTCTTACCGGTCCGGAAACCGGTCCATTTCTCATATCAGCTCGAATAGGTCGACGCCATATCTGGAAATGTGAAGGATGCGAACAAGCAATTGTTGACTGCTACATATCCGTAAATTCTGCTCGGCACCAAGAGTCGACGCGTGGTGATCACGCCGTGCGAATTTCGAATCGTTGAACGTCCGTTGGGCGCTTAATTCATCTTTTTCTCCGACTTTGACCTTGTCCGCAAGTAAACCTTTATCCTCCTCCAGGGCCGAATCCAAACCTTGCTATCTCTCTAGAAATGATTCGAGTTGGGACCTGAAGTTATCAACGGAGTTTTTTTTTTCCCTCTGGCTATTTTTTGACGCCTTGCTTCCCGACATCTTGTTCGCGTGTACCGCTGCTTACCGCTCAACAAGACCATTGGAGCATAACCGACCTGTATGAAGAGAGATATTGAGCCTCTATTTCTCTGAAAGGTGTAGAGGTACACCGCCCGTTCCATTCCTCTACGCAGCTCAGTAGCGCTGGTTGAGAGCCGTCTTGGCTACACCACCCAGACCGGACCGAGGAAAACACACTTGTTTTGGTGTGGGACGTCCCGACACACCCAAAAATCACAGATCTAGGGTCAAAGCCATATCCATGCCGCTCCCGCCCGCCGCGGTGTTTTGCTGATACAATATCATCGTGTGTTGATTGATTTTCACTTGAATCCCAGCGTGACTTATACATTATCTTTAGATGTTCCACTCAACTTAAATTTGAAGCTACATTTGGTGAACGTCTATTTTGAAGACCTGTATATAAACTTTTTTGGTATGTCGGCGTCTGAGCTCAAGTCACAGGACATGCTTACTGTCAATCCGTCGTCGCGTGTTACCTGCTTTGCTATGGATTTTTGGTCTGGGGTGCGTCCGAAATTCATCCTGCATCAGCTAATTTGCCGTTTTTATCATGTTTGCCGCCTAGTTATCCTTTCAGGAGAACATGTCGAATGGAAGCTAAACAGATTTGACGGATTGTAAGATAACATACTCCAATCATTGATTCTCCCGTGACGCGTGTGTAGGAACGGTGCGATTATTGGACGCTCGGTGCCTGCAAACAGCGCCTACAAGACTGTATACCCTTCGAGCGCGCTTGTGGCGAAGATAAAAAAGTCTCAAAGTTGGACAAGCTGCCCTTTCATGAGCTTACCCACATGGATGCTAGCGCTAATCGTCCAGGTCGCCCAGACCCTTCACTCGAGTCGCAATCAGCCATACCCCCGCACTCAAGGCTTTCTCATCTCATCAAAGAGGAGCCTGGCGTGCGAGGATGCACCTGGTTCTCTCAGTACAGGGAAGAACCGTTGCATCGTTTTGCAAGTATCATACGCCTTCTTTTCCACATCATCCTCGCTCCAATCACCGCAGCTCTACATATCCTTCCAATGATTGCACCGATTGTCAACTTTGCAACTCCCTTCAACCTCTCCAATATCCAAAAGAAGTTGAAAACTCCTATCCCATATAATCCCGATGACGAAGAGGTCGACCTTGATCTCGAACTGTCAAGCGCCGTATTAAAAAACCCACCCGGCGGGTGGGTCCAAGCTGGACAGGGCCAGAAACACCCTGACGTGTATGAGACCGTCGGCTTTCAACCTCGTTGGATGCTGAAGGTTACCACTTGTGGTGGGAAGCATGCCGACCATAGTCAGGTCGAGTGGACAAAGGAACTGAGAGGTGGTGGATATATTGCCCTCAGCTATGATATGGAAGCGGCTTTCGAGCTTTTCAAGGATGCCGGGGGAGAGACCCAGCCAAAGCCCGAGGGTAAAGCACGTTGGACATTAGGAGATCGACGAAGGATAGCGGAGCAGTTTCTTATTGAATATTGCTCGGCAACAGGCCATTCCGAACTAAATCGCGAGGAGTATATATGGTTAGACGAGTTCTGTATTTCTGGTGATAAACAAGAGGCAATTAGCGATGATCAGCTACGTGAAATACGCAATGTGGAGCTGGGTCGCCTTACGGATATTTTCAGTGGCGCACAGACAGTTGTGGTTTTTTGCCACAAAGTAGGCTGCGACCACACTACTTCCAAATGTGGTTGGGGAAATCGACTATTCACCCTTAGCGAAATTCTACATGCAGAGAAAACACAACAAATGACGAGGGAGGAGGTTCAAGTTGGAAGCGAAACAAAGAAACAATGTCACGTATCGCCCATCGAATCTGGACACTCATTCCGCAGAAGAATGATGCATGAGGCGGCTAAGGTCAACAAGTGGCACCTGCATTCTATCCTACGACATAGTACCAACAGTGGTGCAGATACCTGGCAGATGGCTATTCACGCTCTCATTGTTGAGGCTATACGGCGGGATCAGGAGAGTGGGTTTCCCGAGCACAACTACATTGGGAAGGCTTTGAATGGTCTTCTTCCTCGAAGAGCACGCTTGGCTGACCTGAAAGGCAAGGACGGTTGGGCTGACCTGGCCTGGCTGCTAGAGCTCAATCAGGGATTTTATAACACAGCGGCTCTCGCGGCTATCTGTTGCCTTCCAAGTCTTAGCAATGATCAACAGGACGCTGCAAGGGGATGGTTGGGACCACCGATTGAGCCGAAAGCAGGAAACGAGCGGTTGGAACCACTTGTACATGCTTTCACAACCGTGGAACTTGAAGAGGACAGGCAGATGGTAGCACTCAACTTTATGGGTGCACAGACTATCGGTATCCATCCATATATTCAAAGAGATAGCGATGCACTGTTCAACAATAATGACGCTCGAATGGCTAAAATCATCTCAACATCACTCCTATTCCTAGGTGATGTGAGTGGTTTGGTACTCATTCTAATCAACTCCCCAGTCCTTAGGGGCATCTTGATACGCATCCCGGTCCTCGATATCCAACGCCCAGTGCCAGTAGTCGTCGGTTTCCTACTCATTTATCTGGTCTCTATCATATTCAACCTGTTCCGCCTATGGAAGAGTTCACAGTATATCGAACATAACGGTTGGGTTTTTCTAAGTGAGGGGAGTTGGGGAGACGGTCATAGAGGCGACGTTGCTTGGGGCAATGACCCACGTACCAAGTTGGAGCACCTCGATTCAACACTTTGTGACGGTCTCAGGGAATGGGGAGATGATCAGTTGGTCCCAAAGTGGGACCTGGATGACTCCAAACCGCCTGACCCCACGCAGAAGCTCATGCGAGGGTGTTTGGTCGATCTCCGCCATGGAGTCATAGTGCGAACCATCGTGTCTGAGCCACCAAACTCGATGATGGTGCTAGCAATTCATGGATGCGGGATCACGTACATGCTCTTGCACCGCCTAGGGAAGACAAAGGGAGTAGCGCGAAAGGTTGGCATGGCCAGCTTACCTCCCTTTACACTTGGTTTCACCACAAACATTGGTGCAATGAAAGTTGCAACGTACGGAGATTTCCCTCAGCAGTCGGAATCTTCATCCTCCGAGTCCAGTTCAAGTATTGGTTCAATGGTGGGCCGGGGTGTGAGCCGCCTCCTTGATCGCTTCGATTTGCGTACTGCTCAGTAGCATATGAATGGACGCGCTTCGGTATCGAAAATATCCTCCTCGTTGTAGTCATATGGCTTTATAAATTATATGTCGGTTGTGTAGTGCGGTACTTACTTAGGTTGCTATTTTCCTAATAACTTCCTCCAGTCCGGATCAAGAATTTGTCAATTTCTCAGGTAAGTACGTCAAGGATCCTAAACGACTCGATGTCATATTACTAGATAGGAAGAAGCAGTTTGGCGACGGAATGCATTCCGCTACAGGCGACTCGACGCGTTCCGATCACGCCGTGTGAACTTGTAAAACGCCCACGGTTGAGCGCTTAAAATTCATCGATATTCATCTCTCGGCCCCTCATCGATCATCCCCAACCTTATTCAGTTTTCTCCAGAAACGACGGATTGACACTAGGACCTACTACACATTTCATTACCTGATCTGCCACTTGGACAAGCAGACTTTACCAAGCCACCTGATCTACATAAAAAGAACAACCACCTGCCATAAGGCGCGAAATTCTAAAAAGCCAGAGGGTAGAATTTCTTTTCTTTTCCTTTTCTCTTTCCTTTCCTTTTCTCCCAATCTTCGGTCTTCACGCTTATTCAGACCCAGGTTCAGCTTTTTGCTTCACAGCTTGCAGTTCGCTTCGCCCCTACCGTGAATTATGACATACCTACTTGCGCATGAATGGTTAGAGACGAAGGATAATATTATATGCAGGGAACTAGTGCTCAGCTGTTCTGGTTCGAGGTACGCGCTATGTCACGGTTCCGAACCTTACAATCCTTCATAGTACTCGTTAACTGGGTTGTTGTATTCCGGATCTACACGCGAAAGGCTATGAAGCAACCGCCGCCGACTCAATTCGCCTAGCCCACCTGGCCTGTCAACGCGGTGAGCTGTTTACGATACCCCCTGTGCCGTCTCCTTTCTGCATTCAGTTCTAGCCCTTGTAAATCGGATCTTCGTGTAGAGCGATATAAACCTTGCCCTTGTTATCATGGTAAGTATCCCAGTTCTCTCTCCCCTGGGACGTTCTTTGGTCAAATCGCACTCCTCTCTTGCTTAAGCTCAATTCGCCCAACTCGTCACGGTCAGCTGATGTATCGTAGAATCACCTGGGTAGTCATTGGTGCGTGAAAGTGGAAGTGGCCCATGCTCTTTCTCTGTTTGTTTAGTACTTCTTTTTTACAATATCCAACAATGCCGCAGACGTATCATACTAAGCTTACATACAGTCCTTTCGTTACAGGCGAATATTAATTCTCGTTAAGTACAGTATTTCTGTGTGAATGCTTGAGCTCCACGAATGCTGCGGAATCGATCGATTAAAACGTACCAGAGGCTTGGCGACACTTGGACTCGGAGCTTGGAGAACTGCTAATTACGCCAGTGATTGTGAAGCCCTACTACCACCCCTTCCCATACATCCGTGCAATTTCTTTACTACGAAGCAAAATAGCCCAAAGAAGATGACTATGCGAATGAGTTGCATTAAGAGAACTAGTACCGCGACCGGGGACTTACCGGACAAAAAAACAACTACTATGATTACGCTTGTGTCCATGGTTTCGGTTCTAGTTGTGTGGGGCTTTATATAATGGAATGTGGCGAGAAGCTGTTACTGAAACCAGATATAGGGAGGCAACTGTAATGTATAATGCAGGCCTGGTTGTGTTGCTTAAATACAGGCCTGTAACACGTAACGGTGGGCCCATTGCCTCCCCATTTAGCATTACAAGGGAGAGAACAATGGGTTTTTGCTTCGCTGGCCATGATTTTGTTGCCAGCTCTGCCACTGTAATGCTCAAGAGGACCCCCGATAATAGGTGCTGATGTTGTTTGGAGGTTTGGACAAAAACTGGCCCAGCGGAAGCCGGATGCAGAGTTTGAACAAGAACAGTCATCAGCACACTCAAATAGGTAGGTCCTGGAGCGCTGCATCACACCACAACGGCCACCCATGTAGGATAGTGTAGGACAAGGGCAATACCCTGCTGCCACAACCACAGAGATTAGCACATATATTTACGTAGGACTTGTAAGTGAAAAATTAGGGCGGACTTGAGGAAGCACAAAAATGTGAGGAAATAAGCTAATATGTCTGCTGTTTGGTACTATCGACTCCTGAGTGTATCAGTGGTTATTTTCTACTTGAATCTTGTAATTCGACGTGTACCAGAAACACTCAGAGCTGAAATTGGATGTTTAGCGGTTTTTGGTATTTTTCCCGATTTTTAGGGGCCATTACGCCAGCTTGGACAAAAAGTGGTGAGGCCCCGAAAATGGGTGTGGACAAAAACTGGCCATTTTGTCAAAATTTCCGAATGATATTAGCGCCTATTATCGGGGGTCTTTTGCCTCCCTACAACTAGGTACAGTATGCTGTCATTCACAGCGTCTACATAGAGCAATGTACTGTAGCTGTTTCGGTAACAGCTTCCTCTTACTGGTCCGAAAACCCTTCCGTTTATCATGCCAGCCCGAATAGATCGACGCCATATCTGAATATACGCGAAGAAGCAGTTGTTGAACGCTAGCCGTAAGTTCTGCTCGGCACCAAAAATCGACGCGTGGCGATCACGCCGTGCGAAATTCGAAAAGTGGGCCGTTGGGCGCTTAATTCATCTCTTTCTCCGACTTTGACCTCGTTCGCAAGCAAGCCTTGTTCTACTCAAGAGCTCAATCAAAACCTTACTATCTCTCTGAAAGTGATTCAAATTGGGACCTGGAATTATCAACGGAGTTTCTTTTTCCCTCCGGCTACCTTTTGACGCCTTCCCTCGAACAAGAACCACTAACCAACCTGTTTCAAGTTAACACGAGCTGAAAAACACGAGTTTGTCCACCACATTTGACATTTTGCGAGTCATTGCCGTCGTGCATCATGCCGCGAGAACCTTATCCCTCTCATTTCTACAACAACTGTCGACCAAGGTGACCATTCTCTGTCTGTTTAGTACTTATTTTATACTTACTTGCAGTCGTAGTCTCGAACATAAACGCGTGATTCAGCAGGATTGGATTTTTGGATCCAAAGTTATCTTCACTCTGGCTGTTTAACGTTTAACCTCCAAAGTTCAACCATCTGGAGTACTCCTAATCCGAGTCGAAATATGTGGTCCAAAATTGGACCTCGGTTGGATAATCACGCTGGCACGCTAGATCCCCATATGATCGCGTGTTTGCCCAGGCGGGCGGCCATGATGCAAGGAATACACCTGACTCTTATCGTCTTGCTCAGTGTATATGCTACAGCTGCACTCAGATGGATCCTTGGAGACCGGGTGGTTTCGGAGAACGCTCAATGATAAAAACCAAAGCATTGTGTCGGCTCATGTCAAGACCTCTCATTTTTCCTCATCAGTAATGCGACTTCCATCCTTCGAACCTCCGAAACTGAATGTCCCTCGATTCGGAACAGCATCGTGGCGATCATGGTTGTCAAGTTCCTCGTCCAGATGACCCGGTTAGCGCGTTCCGAGTATGACCCAACGTTTGCGTCACATACTGGTAGAGGTATATAAGAAAGACCAGGTGAACTTTTTTGCCACCCTTCGGTTGCCCTCCCTGATGTCAATCGAGCTCATTCTCCCTTATTCCCAAACCAGTACGATGTTGGATATGACATTGGCGAAGGCACGACGATGAGATGGAGTTGCGATGTCGTATTAGAGGTGTCTGTATCACGACTCTTGCGGTGAGTGCGACCATCACCATTGATTGAATCTCCCCCCAAGTAGCCTACAAGCATCTTCGCCGTAGATGGCTGAATATAGAGATATTGTGAGTGCAACATTCCTGTCATCGTGCTTCAAGTCACACCCTCTTATCATTCTTGAAGCAAAAAAATATCTTAATGATTCCTTGTGCTCGTGACGTACGTCCGTTTCCTTCACGGACCAGGTGGGTGCGAGCATTCTCAAGTTTCCTACCGAAGCGATCAGCGACGATCACATTCTAGATGCCAGCACCCCCATTAACTCCAAGCGTCTATCGCCAGTGAGTGCAACTCTTGTCGTCACCGTGGCTCCTTCGTTGACCTGTCATAACGTGGCTTCGAGTTTTTCTTTCGGGAAGATGCGTATTGGTCACCCTCTCCCCGACCCAACGTATTGTAGGTCCTGCTGGGAATTTACGACTCCGCAGCCTGCAGGAACAACACTATCAGATGGGATGCAAGCGCAAGAGTCATGCGTCGCAAGTTTACTCTTTTTGGGTGAAGCAATTGGTGAATGGAAGCAGGTACGTGTTGCTCTCTCCCTAATCCGATCTCAACTCATCCGTCGTGGGTCCTGCTAGGAACCTTACATTATACATATAAGCTATATGTCGTCTCTAGTAGGACGCACAGATTCCGGCTTGGATAAGACTTGCTATTTATTTTTGGGATGGTGTAGCGACCATGCAAGATACAATCGCCACAGCGTCGGATCGATGTACAGGACTCGCGATTTGGATTGTTTGGTATCGGGAAAGGACGTATTATTCGGTGAGTCATCGCTCTTGTCTCTTCTTCCCCAGTCAATCAAAACGATCGTCATCGATATCGAGAGTAGTCTCTTTTCTAACAAGTTTAGGCGAGCCGTCGGGGTTTTTTTTTTTTTTTTGGCTCAACGTTGCCCCACAATCTTCCGTCTTCCATAGCCCTGAAAAGGACTAGCCCCCAGCATATCTTCTTCAAGCCAGGCTCACGACCTATCGCTTCCGCTCTCAATATATATCCTCCATTGGTGGATATTCACGTACCCGAAAGGACACGATTGTACCGTAAAATCCTTCAAGGTGTTTCTATTTCTCCGCCAGGGCCCAGCACTGTCTCCATTCCCAAATTTACCTCTCTCTCTCTCTCTCTCTCTTTCCCCGAGTTCCACTGGAAAACCATACTCCTTGGTCTTGGGGCAATCTCGGCGCGCGCGCGCCCCCAAACCCCCGCTTCTCTTCTCCTGTAGGGCCGTAATCCGTAATTGCGGCGATGATTTATTTGAAAATGTAACGGATGTTCGGAATTCACGATGTAGAAATCGTCATGGTCATCTTTTGCATCGTCTACGCCTACGCCACAATCATTATCCTTCCCTAGAATCACTCTCTGGAGCTTTCACGTGTTGAAAACGCATCCCCCCCCCACCCCCCCTCTCTTCAAAACACACGCACACACATACTCTCTCTATCCCTATGCTTCCTAGTCCCAAAAATCCGTCGGTTTCTCAGAAATATAGCCCGAACAGGTTCGCGCCATATACAAAACAAAAATATTCAAGCAAAGAGTATGGCGACGCGCGATGATCACGCGGTATGAAATCACGTACTACTTGCAGTAGAATCTCTCTTCCCAAGAAATGGGGGTAACATTGGGACCTACAAAGTATCATCATCAGCTGATCTCCGTCTTGTTGGGCAAGTTCCCACCTGATTCTACATGATCACCTGCGAGATTTTTATAAAAAAGCGAGAGGGCAGAGGTCTTTTTTTTTTCTTCTTCTTCTTCACCCAATGCTCAGACTTTACGCTTATCTTTTTTTTTTTTTTTTTGCTTCGCCCAGCTCCCAGCTCCCAGTTCCCAATTTCGCGTTATGCACGAACGATTAGAGATGAAGGAAGAACGTTAAATGCAGGAAATGTTCCGTCCGAGGTAGGTACGCGTTATATTACGGTTCTTTCGACCCCTTACATTCCTCATTAAACTGGGCGCAAAAGGCAACTGTCGCCCGACTCAATTCGCCCAGAGACCTGTCAATGTGATGAGGTTGTTTACGGGTACCCCGCTACGCTGTTTCCTTCTGACCGGATCTTCATTTTAGCTATAGAGCGGTATATAAACGTTGAATGTTAAACCCTCTCCTCCCCCTCTGGGATGCTTCCTTGTCTTGAGCTGATCACCTGTTCTCAGGGTCACTGGCTATTTATCTCTCTCTCCACCACACTCGGAGGGTTTTCTTTTTCTCGTCATCTGAATGGTCACCTGCTGACCCCCCAGTGGGTTGCGAAATAGCGCGTGAGGATAACGTTTGACGCTGATCTTTCATATGAACGGTCACATGAAGGATGTCGTCGTGTGTTATAAAGGGGGGGCGCATTCATGGTTAACATCCCGCTTTCCATTCCAATTCACACTTGACATTTGGCTAGTACTCTATTCGTTCCAAGCTCCGAAGTATGTTCCTTTTTGAAGCAAGGCGGGATTCATTGTCTTCTCTCTCTCGGACACGAGGGGGCTCAAGTGACTTGGGGACTGGTGTACGCGTGAGCGATCAGCTGGTTATGGGGGTATATAACCCGGCCCTGATTCAGACTCTGAGGCTGAAGAGCCCATTGGGCCTTTTCCCCCCTAACACTACGGTCTACCAATGCTTGCCCTAGGTGCTCGACTCGCTTGTGGAAGAAGAAGAAGAAGATGGTGATGTGCTGGTTGGTGGATAAAGGCGTCAAGGTGTGTAATACTCCTTTCTCTCCCGAGTCCTCATTCTACGTCCGTATGGAGTTTTCCGCCTCACTCGAGCACCTCCCGTTATCATGATTCGGATTTCAGGTATTCGCCGTTTGGGGGGATACGTTACCATCATCGGGCAGTTGCGTTGGAGTCACTGTTGTTGAGAAGAGATCCTATGGTATAGAGCCGAGAAAGGCGTCAAGGTGTGTAGTACTCCTCTCTCTCCCGAGCTCTTGTGCCAACTTAAAATACGTCCGTATGGAGTCTTCCGCCCCACGACTCACTCGAGCACCTCTCGTCATCATGGTTCAGTGGATTTCAAGTATTCGTCACTTGGGGGGGATGCGTGTTGTTGAGAAGAGATGTGGTATATAGAGCCAAGGTATGCCCCTTTGTCAAGGAACGTGGTTTCACACACGAATGACCCAGATTCTGAAAGGGGTACCTCTAGGGCTCAATGGCGCAAACACATATCACGGCTTAATCTTAATTTGGTCTCCCTGGGCGCCTGCCGCAATTTCTCTTGACCATTAGGTTAACCTCACACTCGCGTATCTCTATTTGGAAAGCGCTCGCCACCGTCAGTGACAACGCAAATGTTCCGCCTGACACGCCCTGGTGACTGGTCTGGTGGACGATCAGCTGGTGCTGGAGGATGAGATATATAATCTCTGTCCCTCTACACGAACTCTTTTGTGATTGTTCTCCATTCTTCCTTCCCTACACACCCAGGACGAGTCAACCTTTCTTTCGGGCGCTCGCCCCGCTGACATCATCGATATCGTCAAGACCTACATCAAACTCTCACTTCTCTCGCTGGTATGCAACCTCCATGATCCATTGCCAGCATCCATTCCAATCGCAGACATCCATCCATCGACCCAGCAAATCGCACCAAAGGGCTATACCCTACACCCTAAACCCTGAGGAAGGCGGAGGGCGGAATAAAGTTTTTTTGAAACGCGTGTGTGGGGTAAAAAAGATGGGCGATGCGGGGTAAGTATCAAGATCCTGCCGACGCCGATAGCCAATAGAGGATGGAGGAATATGGAATTTTGGAAATTGGTGTCGGCGAGTGGATCCGTGTGCGTGATGTTCGGATTGATTCGATTTTATGCAATTGGTGGTGGTAGGCAGGCGAAGTGGATTTGTTTGTAGAATTCGGGAGCGCAATGGCATATGGATCTTGTGTTATTGATGTGCCTTGGAGGAGAAAGAAGGGGGAACCACGCTACTACAAAAAGGCGGCCGCGGTTTTTTAATTTCCATTTGGAGAAGACATGTTTCTGATCAGATATTCATTTATTTATTTAATTTATTTTTATTTTATTTATTGGGGCTCCGCGTGGGGTAAAATGATCTGATTTGGCATTGTTTTGGATGAATTTTCCCACATTGACACTCTTTTGCCCGCCGCCTCTCAATCTCCCCAAACGTCTTCTTCCTCGTCCTCGTCCTCGTCCTCCTTCTCCTTCTCCGTCCTCCTCCTCCTCTCCCCTTCCCGTCATGTATACGCATACTTACAAACACCAACCTCACATTCGACAGGAAGGTTTCTCAGTCGATCCTACCCATCCATCAGCCAATGACTATTCCAACGATCCAATGGATTTTGGTTCCATGACTCGAATGGACTTTACAGACGAATTGGCCTCATTAATGGGTGCTGCTTCTCCTCCTCATCCTTCTCAACAACAACAATCAAACGAACGCTCAACTCAAAGTCCAGATCCAGCATCATACAAAACACACAACATCTTTGACATGTCGGCAAACACCACACCTTCAACAACAACGACGACAAACTTTAATTCTACCGTCCCAGCTCTCAATTCTTCTATGCGTTTCGAACCTCATGGTTCAAATGACGCTTGGAGACACACTCCCAGTCCCATCGAAGGCAGGAGCGAATCTCGATCACGCAGTCGTCCTCCTCCTCCCCCCGCAGGCGCAGGTGGCACCACTTCCAACTCGTCCACCAACACAAACGGTACCGTCGGTCCAACTCGAACAACTCGTACCCGTAGAGGAAGTAGCGCTGCAGGCGAATACGGTCGTCCAAACGCCATCGTCATCCCCGGTACTCGTAATCACGGCCATGGCTTATCTTCCCCTCTATCTTCCAGCGCAGCTACAACCAGTGGCTCATGGCTTGGTCCAGCTTCCCCCGCCAGCGAGTTTACATTGCCTACTCCCGATTCGTTGCATCATCATTCCCTTCATTCGTTGCATAACCACCATCACACTCATAGTCAAAACCATAGTCAATACTATGGAAACGGTCATGGTGCTTATGGATCGTACAACTCCAATACGGGGAGTAACGCCTACTTTGGTGGTGGTGCTGGTGCTGGCGCTGGCGCTGGTGGTGGTGGTGGTGGCGGTAACAATGGTGGTACAAGCATGTCACCACAAACCGAATATCATCTAACGACTCCTTCGACGTCGTTACCCGTTCAAGGGAACATTCATCAACATATCGGGGGTGGTGGACATCCCCATGGACATCATCGTTCAACATCTGCTTCTAATGCACCCGCTCCTCCTACGTCAGGAGCGGGAGCGACGCCTACTTCGGCACAAAATATGACGCCAGCTGAAAAACAAGCTCTAGCCGCGTCTGAAAAGAGGAGAAGGAGGAGAGAATCGCATAATGCCGTAGAGAGAAGACGGAGAGATAATATTAATGAAAAAATTAGTGAATTGGCAACGTTGATTCCGGAGGATATGTTGGAGGGTGGTGTTCCTTGTACGTGTCTTTGTTTACCTCTTTCTATGCGCCACTAACATGGATTTTGGCTTTTTTTGTTAGCAGTAAACGGTGCTCCACAACCCATCGCACCGTCAACGTCCGGTGACTCGCCTACTTCACCTACAGGTGATAATCTCATGTCGCCTTTGGATGATTCGGTATCGAGTATGTGGGGTGATTTAACAGTGACCAAGAAGGAAGATTCGAATGGCATGTTTGGTGAAGATATCTTGTCGACTTCTATACCTGCTACTTCACCGACGAATGGAAACGGTGGTGGTGGTGGTGCTAATGGTAGTGGTGGTGGTGCAGGTGGAGGCGTGGTGAAAGCGAACAAGGGTATGATTCTGAGAAAGAGCGTCGAGTATATTCGGTATGTTCTACCCCATTTCGATGCGGGCGGAGTGTTACTAACGGGTCCGTGCGTGTGTGTTATAGATACCTCCAACACGTCGTCCAAACTCAAAATGCGCGCAACAGACAATTGGAACAAGAGTTGGCGCAGTATAGGCCTAGCAATGGTAATAACAATGGCAATAATTCGCCTTCGCAAGATGGGTTTACTACCTCGACTACTACCGCCACTTCAGCTGGATCCTGGACAGGTATCGAAGGTGCCGGCTATGCCGGTTCGTATCGTATGCTTGATCCTATGCCTGAGGAAACCACTACCACCACTACGACGACCACGACGCAAAACGAAATTAAAGGCATGGTTTCTCCCGTTTCACAACCTGCCAGTGGGAGTACGCCTTCTTCCGTTGAAGATGACGATGATGGGGATTCGGATTATGAAGATTCTGCTAGGAGTGGAGGAGGAGGCAGCAAAAAGGGGAATGGGAGTGTGGTTAGGGGGAGGAGGACGAGTACGAGGAGACGTAATCCCAAGGCTGTAGGAGTGGGAGAGGATGTGGATATGGGGAGTGCGGAGGAAGGGGTTGGGATGGTTGAGTGAGTGAGTGGATGTGTGTTTCATAGTCATCTTTGCTTTCGTTGGACATATATATATATATATTTTTTTACTCTTTTTCTTTCTTCGCCTCCGCTTCACGCTCTCATTCTCTGTATTCTATTATATATGTTACCTTATGCATACGTTTCCTGCTTTCCTTTCTTACATGACAAATACGTTTTTTTTTCTTTTTCGCTTCGCCTCATATCATCTCTCGTTCGTTTGGTGTACACAAATGCCCTCCCTTTCCTTCCTGCTGTTGTTGTCGTACTTGAATGATGAATCAAAAAAGTGTATTATATATACTCTTTGTTACTTTTTACCTTCGCAATTATGTTACTGCAATGCAGGGTTGAATCGAATCGAATCATTTTTTATTTTACTTTATTACACGTGTGAATCAAGAAATCAGGGTACATATTTTGTGGTCTTTTGTTGTTGAGATGGAAACGCGAACGCGAGTGTGTGGGGGTGCGGGGGGTAGGAGGTACCAAAGTTTTTTTTTTTTTGCTACGAATTGATGATCCCATCTCACCATCTCCCAAAAACCCCAAGAGTTCTAATCCTCCCCCCCCAGAAAATGTTACCGTAGGGAAGAGAAATACTCCGTAGCTTGGGGGGATCGGAAAGTTCGGCACGTAAGCCACACCAATTCCACCATTCTACATTCCACACACACACACACAAGATTTTTATGGGCGCTTTAGGTTCGCGTTTACGTTGGACCAATCGATTTTTTTTTTTTTTGTTTCTTTTGACAGCGAGGTTGTCAATGACAATTTGAAAAAAAAAAAAAGAAAGAAAACTTAGGAACGGGAACTAACATGTGGTTCCAAGGAACTCTAAATTCTCTCTAACAGCAAAATCAAGTTTTGTTGTTGTTGTTGTTGTTGGTTCTATATAAGCTTCGCGGTGGTTTTGAGAACAATCTTCGGAGCGGAGAAAGAGGCCTCTTTAGACCTTGTCGATCGTCGATATGGAGCTTATAGAAAAAAAGTTTACAATGATTGCGAGATATCCTTTTTGATTGTTAGAACGGCCCGACGGCGTCCCGTTTGTCCAATCGCAATCAAAAAAGAATGTGGAGAAAGAGATGGACAGCAACAACCCCCCCTCTTCTCCTTCCCCCCCCTTCACGCACACACACACCCCCCCCCCCCCCCCCATCAAAAAGAAGCGAAAGATCGTAAGATGAAAGAAGAAGCACCAAGGAGACGGGAAAGAAGCGAAGCCATCAGTGGACATGTTTTTTCTGATGGGTTTGTGTAGTTCGGGTGTATATTGCCGATTCGGATATTCTAGCGGGAAAACAGCATACCAAGTGCGTATGTATGTGTTGAGGGAGCGGAGGGGCAGTGGGGGGGGGGGGAGAGATGCAAATGTATAACATTCACTCCAAAAAAAAAAAAAAGGTCCAGAACCCAGAACCCAGAACCCAGAACGATGATCGTGGCGTAGTATATACTCAGTAACTGCGGGAGAAAGAGAAAAAAAAAAAAGTGGACACGATGACAAGATGTTTCCATGATGAACCCATTCGGGTAAACTTCCGAAGATCCAGGAAATCACCGTTAATGAGCAAATTACATTGAGTGGAGAGAGAGAGTCGAGAATCGAGAATCGAGAACCGTAATGTCCGTCCGATTGTAAGACGGAGATGTTTTGACGGTGCCACGGGAGAAGAGAAGCCAAGCCAAGTTTGTTGGGCTGGGGGAGCTGGCGAGTTGGCAGGCAGGCGTGCGCCGAAATTGCCGTAGGAGGTCGAGACTCGAGATAAAAAGGCCAGGAGAGCTTGAGTGAAGAGTGAGATAAATTTGGGAACGGAAACAAGAAGCGATCTGAGCTGGCGGAGAAGCAAGGATCATCTTGGAGGGGTTTACGGTAGCGAGGGCAGACAATCGTGAGCTTTTTAGTGTCCTTTCAGGTACGTGAATTCCAAGGAAGATCCACCATATGTTTGTGTGTATCTGCAATTGAACCATCAAGAAGGCATATATTTAGATTTCAAGTTGCGGAAGCGAGCTAGTAGACAAGTCGTGAGCTTAAAAAGCCTGAAAAAGATATGCTAGAGTCTAGTACTTTTTAGGGGCTTGTGGAGAATCCCTTGACAGGCATGTAAAGCAGCCGGAAGACGGAAGATTGTGGCGCTGCGTTGAGCCAAAAAAATCCGACGGCTCTCCTAAACTTGTTAGAAGAGAGACTACTCTCGACATCGATAACAATCGCTTCGATTGAGTGGGGAAGAAGGGACAAGAGCGATAACTCACTGGATAATACATCCTTTTTCGATACCAATCAAATGTCCAATCGTGAGCCCCGTACATCGATCCGACGCTGTGACGATTGAATCTTGCATAAACCCAGTATCCCAAAAAGTAACGAGTCTCGTCCAAGCCCTGCTCATGAAATCTGTGTATCCTACAGTCGGAAAGGTAGAGACGACATACAGCTCATGACTATAATGTGAATTCCCAGACGGACGAGTTGGGGAAGAAGAGAAAAGAGCGATGACTCACCGGATAATACATCCTTTTTCGATACCAATCAATTATCCAATCGTGAGTTCTGTACATCGATCCGACGCTGTGACAATTGAATCCTGCATAAACGCAGTGTCCCAAAAGTAATAAGTCTTATCCCAAGCCTGCTCATGAAATCGGTGCGGCCTACTATGATCGGAAAGGTAGAGACGACATACAATCCATGACCATGATGCGAATTCCCAGACGGACGAGTTAAGATTAGGGAGAGAGAGAGAGTAACACGTACCTGCCTTCATTCGCCGATTACTTCCCCCCTCACAAAGAGTAGACTCGACCTCTCGCGTGCTCGCATCCCATCTGATAATGCGTTATTTATCCCTGCAGACTGCGGAGCTGTAAATTCCCAGCAGGACCCACGATACGTTGGATCGGGGAGAGAACGACCGATACGCATCTTCCTGGACAGAAAGACTCAAGGCCACGTTATGACAGGTCAGAGATGGAGCGACGATAACAAACTGGCAGTAGGACGCTTGGAGTTAATGAGGTGCAGGTATATAGGGTGTGATCATCGCTGATCGCCTCAGTAGGAAATTTGGGAATGCTCGCACCTATCTGGTCCATGAAGAAAAAGGACGTACATCACAGCACCAGAAACCATTGAAATATTCTTGTGATAGGAGGATGTGACTTGGGAGAACGATGACAGGTATGTTGTACTCACAATATCTCTATATCCAGCCATCTACGGGGATGGTGCTTGCAGGCTACTTGGAGGAAATTTAACTGTCGCACTCACCGCAAGAGTCGTGATACAGACACCTCTAAGACAACATCGAGACTCCAAGGCATCGTCGTGCCTTCACCAATGTCATATCCAACATTGTCCTGATTTAAGGGTAAGGGAGAGTAAGCTCGATCAACATCAGGGAGGGGCAACCGAAGGGTGGCAAAAAAGCTCACCTGGTCTCTCTTATATACCCTCCCACCAGTATAAGGTCCATATGTGACGCAAACGTTGGGTCATACTCGGAGGTAAGGATTTAATATGTCGGAACACGCTAACCGGGTCATCTGGACGAGAAACTTGACAACCATGATCTGTTCCGAGTTGGGGGTCATTCAATTTCGGAGGTTTGGTGGATTGAAGTGGAGTTGATTGGAGTCGCGTTGCTAATGGGGAAGAATGAGAGCTCTTGACATGCGCCGACGCAGTGCTTCGTTTTTTATCCTCGAGCGTCTTCTGGAATCACCTGGTCTCCGAGGATCCACCCGAGTGCAGCTGTTGCAGCATATACACTGAGCAAGACGATAAGAGTCAGGTGTATTGAATGAATTGTTCACCTGGACTGAATGCGATTGCAGGGGTGCAATTGTCACCGAGTCAGCAGGCGTACAGACGACGATCCACCTGAGTGAGCTGGTAGCACATAAGCTACGAAACAAGACCATGAGCCAAGTCAGGTGTATTGAACACAAGCAAGTTGCTCACCTGAGCTGAAAACGCGATCACCTGGGGTCGATCAGCCATTGACAGCAAATCAAATGTCGAGTTTCAGACGTGTTGTACAGAGACAAGCTAGTACGTTGTTGTTGTCGTCCCCTTGGCATCATGGCCGCCCACCTGAGCAAACACGCGATCGTACTACTATATGACGGTAATGGGGATCTAGCGTGCCCAGCGTGATTGTCCAACGATATTCGTGCTCGAATATACCTACATTTGGACCATATATTTCGACTCGGATCAGTCGTATTCTAGATGGCTGAATGACAGATGATAAGACGGGAGACAATTTGGATCCGTTCTGCGTTTACTTACACGTTCGGTTTAACGATTGAAAGCATGCCAACGAGATCTGCAGATCAAATGCCTATCAGGAGCGAGCACGAAACGAATGGGGAAAGAGCTTGAGCCCGCTTCGGTCAACGGTCGATAATGGGAAATCAGAGGTCAAGAAGGTTAAGCGCCCAAAGGGCGGGGTTAGGAAAGATTCTCACGCCGTGATGCTACGCGTCAGCGTGGACATATTGGAGAAGCAGTAGTAAAGTACTGATTAGCGTTGTTCATAATGGTACGACTATCCTATTGATAAGCCTCGCAAGCTACAACTGAAATCATGAACAAAGAGGAAATCATACTAGTCGTTATTCTTTCTGGTAGGTCTCCCCGAGCCAGTACTAGTAGTTCTCAATGAACTTATTCGCGTAGTTTTCTTTCTTGGCATTATCTGCATCATAACGAAGGAGTTTTACAGCTCTGTGAAAATGTGAAGGGGTGGTAGTAGTGGGATTCCACAAAGTGTTGGCCCAGCCCAAGCCTCTAGTGTGTTTAATTAAATAATCAATTTTGCAGCATTGTTACAGAGCTCAAGTTCTCACACAGAATCCGATGAGGATCGATTTTCACCTGTAATGAAAGCTAAAATACCTACGTCTATTGTGTCATTCAGGGCTGAGATATATACAATTGACTGTACCGGAAAAAAGGTTTCCAAGTCGATGATTGCAGCCAATGTAAAAATTGGCCTTGTGTGCAGATGAGGATCCAGCGCGCTTGTTCAGCAGAGTTGACATCCGGATCTGGGTGGATGAACCCGAACTTTTTTTCGAATTGATGAGCAGTCGATGTTAGGGGTCAAAGGTAAAGGGCGCTAGAGAGCACGATATGCAAATACAATTGAGCATCAAGGTTTTGAACGCAGTAGATTATGGGCACATGGTGTAGTTGGTTATCACATCCGCTTAGCATACTGTATTATGTATTTCCATTCTCATATGTAATGCGGGGGGTGCTGGGTTCAATTCCCAGTGTGTCCACATCCATGTATCGTGTTTCGTCCTTTTTTTCATGGGCAAATTAACTGTCAAAAGTAATCGGTGATTGAGACGTGAGCTCAATTACTGACTTGCCCTCTTATCTTGAGAATGACCCGCGAGCTCGAGCCAGGCATAGTGTAATTGTATTCCTCAATTCGTCCCGTCTCAATGGTCCGTCGATGCAGTTTTTCAATAGCCTCATAGACCACGAGGATATCCTTTCAGCCTATTTTTTTTTACTACAGGTTATAATGTGTATTGCCTAATTTTCAGTATCTTTGCGCGCACATCTCGAACTTTTTAAGGCCGGGGCAAACATGTACAAATATTTTGTAAGGGCCCCGGATGGTCTTCGCATATTCTCTAAGGCTTCTTCAGCCTCCCGGCACTACATTACATTCATAGACTGGAGTGAACAACCATTGATAGTGTCCACCGCCATGCTCGGAAGGTACCGTTTCATTGCCAGGCACCCTATCCCATATTTATCGGTCGTTTCACTTAGCGATTATCCGAGTTCCAACAACCCTTACGCCAGCAGCATTAGGCAATTTATTGTCCTCTCTAGACGGCCGTTGTGTTCGAATCCGACCCACGCGTCGTCCTCCACACTTGGGATTCTTTGTTACCCAGTCGCCGACGGTACTATATTAGACTGCAATGACGATGCTTCGACTCCGAAAACAAGCATCCGCCACAAACGAAGATGACCGTTAACGGTACGAAAAAGATCCCGTTACGTGCCATCGGCAAAAATGGACATCAGGTCGGAGCAATTGGCTTGGGCACATTGTGTATGCGCTCAGATTCCTCCACTTGGAAAAAAAAAAAAAAGCACACTCATTGACGGCGATTGCAGCTGTTGGAACTTGGTATGGCAAGACAGATGAAAGCGAGGCATTCAAAGCCTTGACCTACGCTCTCGATCGTGGAATCAACTTTTGGGATACAGCTAACATCTATGGGTACATGTACGTTTGGTCATTTCATCTGCGTCTGGACATCATCTGACTGTCCTTTGCAGCTGAGGGAGACCATTGGAAAGTGGTTCAAACTGACTGGTCGTCGCTCAGAGGTCTTCCTCGCCACAAAGTTTGGTGCCTTCGACCCCGCTGGGCCTCCCCAGAACGGCCCGATATCCAAACCATCCCATATCGTCAAATCCTTAAATTCTTCCCTCAAGAAACTTCAAACCGACTATATCAATCTCTACTACCAACATCGTGTAGATCCCAAGGTGCCGATTGAGGTTGTGATGGAGACACTTCGGGCTTTTGTCGAGAGAGGTAAAATCAGGTATCTGGGATTGAGCGAATGCAGTATCGACACGCGAAGGCGGTCAAGGGTGTCGGAGAGAAACTCATTGCGATTCAGATGGAGTACAGCCCCTTCACACTTGACATCGAGCAGAATGGGCTAGCAGCAGCAGCTGAGGAGCTTGGGGTCTCAGTTATTGCATACTCCCCTCTTGCTCGGGGTCTTGTCACTGGCCGGTGAGTGTTTTCCGAGTTGTTATTAGATTCCATTGCCTTCTGATTGAGCCGTTATAGCTTCCGATCAAGAGACGACTTTGAGCCCGACGACTATCGGTTGATTCTCCCACGTTGGTCCGAGGAGAACTTCCACAAGAATCTTGCTATCGTTGACAAGTTCAAGGTGATTGCAGATCAGCATGGCGCGCCTGCCAGTCAGATTGCACTGGCTTGGATCAATGCAGAGCATCCTACATGGATTCCCATACCAGGGAGCCGCTCGACAGAACGTGTGGAAGAGAACAGTTGCTCTGCAGAGTTGACGTTATCACCGGAGGCTATCAAGGCCATCCGCACACTGGTCGACAATGCCGAAGTTGCCGGAACGAGAAACAGAACCATTGCTTGGGTAGTGGCTGCTATGGAAGGAAACTGTATAAAACTGGAAGATTGGAAGGGCGAAGGGAACATGAGAACATTCAACTCACACTTGTAATTCTAGCACACGTACATTATAGCAGAACTTTCTTTAATATTCGCAGAATGTGATACGAGCATACAGTATGCACACATGTCGTTCGTGATAGGACCGATCGGTTGATGATACTCCTGAGAGGTCATAAGAGCTCCCAATGTTACCCGACACCCGTTTCTGAAGAAATGAATATCCAGGAGAGAGATGGATCAACGCCCAAAAGTCTGGGGTGTTCAAGACTAGACTGTTCAAGACTTTCGCACGGCGTGATCGCCACGCGTCATGCCGGCTAGCCGCTTCGTTTGAAATCCTCCTTCACATTTCCAGATATGGTATCGACTCATACGGGCTATAACATGGGCGGCATTCCTGAGAGATCGAGTGGATTTTCGGTCCGATACGAGGACTTAGCTGTCGCCGAAACAGCACCACACTAGCTACAGTAAGTCACGGTGATCTCGGTGCTGTTGAAGACATAGCCACATATAAAGCTTCACACGACTATGACCAAAACTATGGACAAGCCTAGCTATTATTCTTTCCGGTGAGTGCCTTGAGCCCATTCAAGTTGCAGTAGCCCTTACTCGCTGCATTCGCCTAGTTTTCTTTTTCGGCATGATCTGCATCATAGCGAAGAAGTTTCACAACTGTATGGGAGGAACGGGGAGGGGTGGTAGTAGTGGAACTTCACGATCAATTGTGTAGCAGTCACTCCAGGTGTCGCCAAGCCTCCGGTACGTTTAAGATGAATTAATTCCACAGCATTCCGAATGGAGCACAAGACGTTTCACAGAATCTGACGAGAATCGATATTCGCCTGTAATGAAAAGACCGTACGTGAGCTTGGTATGTCCGCGGTGTTATTGAATATCGAATATACACATTCGCCGCCCCCAAAAACGAGTAAGGAAAGATTATTGAGTCCGATGTTCAAGTTATAGTAAACAGCTGAATCTTCAGTTCATTAAGAAGCAAGAGACACGATCAGACGATGATCCAGCAAGGTGAGATGCAGACCTTGACAAGTTGCACTACACGTGCAGATTTGTTTCAACGAAAATAGGTAGAGGGAGTAAAATCATGAGATTCATGGACAGTGGAGAGATACAAACTGGATGGATGATCGTCAATTATTTTTCTTGCCCTCCTGGGCAGTCAGTGTGGAGACCAAAGGTCAAGCTTGCAGGGTGATTACGAGATAAAGGAACACAGGTGCTGCTAAACCGTTGCCGGCATTGTATGTAGTTAGTTATCACATCCGCTTGGTTTAGCATGGATTTTTCGACCACTGTATCACATACATTTTTGCGAACCCCTGCGAGAGCCGAATGCTAAGTTGACCCAAATTTAACCGGCAGAGCGCCGAGTTTCAGATCCTGGCTGATTTTCAAATTGACGACGGAATACGCAACGAGGATCCCTGAAAGCTCCCACAAAAATGTCCGAGTTTCAAACGGTCTGTACTACCAAATTTGGTAGATTTCGTTCAGAGGTAAAGAAAACCGGTGAAAAGCGTCCAAAACGGCTGAGAATTCAGGGGATTCAAAACGACCTCCAGAAAAGGACCTATAACCGGAAGGGCTTTGACGCGAAAACACCACTGGGGCGAGGTATTTTGTCCGACATTTTGGGCTTCCCGAAGTCCATTTTGTCCGACTTCGAACGGGAGTTTGGAATTTTATCCAACCGACAAGGCAAACGACCCGGGGCTTTCAGGGGTCCTAATACGCAATAGTACGCAATGGAAGAAGAATGTGCGGGTGAGAATGTCTGTATCGCATGGGCGTCTTTAGATTATCCGCTGGCTATATGGCTATCATTTCAAATCATTTCAAATAACGTTCTTGGCGTCACCTGGCACGTAAACTGAACTAAGAACGAGAACGCACCTCGCAGTTCGTTCAATGCTTTCGCCATCTCTAGTCCACGTACAATTAATCAACTAGCCCCATCCTCGCACAACGACAGAAAGACGAAACGCAAAAGAATTAGCAGCCTGAACCGTGCTCCTTGATGGCTACCGTGACAGTCGGTAAGTAAGAAGAGGAATCGTGCGAATCAGAGAAGCGCGTTCAAAATTTGGCGCCCATCACTCGGAGTCGGACCACATCATCCATCCAGCCTTGCTCAAGATGTATGTCCACTGTCACATCCCACCCACTGACGCATATTTATCACTCACTGCAGGAAAGACCTTGTAATTCCACTGTGGCATTTTACGGATTGGATATCATTCTCTTGTCGCTCATTGCTCACTGGCAGACAGGCCACGGGTAATTCGCCTTATCCTTCCTGTAACAGGACTCGGAAGTCTGGACTCTGCTGTTAGAAGGCGTGTACACCATTAGGTGTCTGCTGGAGAGAGAGAAAGGGAAAGAGAACGTAGTTGGAACGTAGGCATATGACGGTTTGGATTCAAGGTAGGTTGCTTCCTTGCGTGACCGTAATGCCACTCAGCTCATTCGGCCTTGATATAGTGATCGGGTTCCTATCTCCAGTTCCTTGCTCGAGAGGTTGAAAACTCTCTGGGGACAACATGGACTGTCGTATTTGTGAAGGCTAGACATGCCAACCATAGCGAGGGGGAGATATGGCGAGGTACGTTCAATCATTTCGTACCCGCTCCTATAGACCTCAACTCATTCAAAACCCGGGAAGCTCCCGGCCTCTTGTCTCACAATGCGGAACATCAGGTGGTCCATAAACACATTCACGGTTCACGAGATCTAAACTCACTCTCACAATGATGGAAAACGTTGGCATCAAGCATGGTGATCTACGACGAACCCGAATCTACCTCACATTTTTTCGCATATAAGTGACCCCTCGACGATGACTTTCCACCACAAGAACCCCTTCTCCATGAAGAATCTCATCAAGACTATCATCTTTGTCGTCATTCTTGGCGTCACACTCGCTAGCGGAAACCCAACGGGTGAGTGGACCAATGTCTTCTCAAATAACTTTGTTGACGTTGTAACCAACGACTTTTCCATGCACCAGATTGACAAACGATGTGGAAGCAACCCGAGCTGCTGTGACCGTCGTGGAGTGTATTATGGACGTGGAACTGCGTGTATTGGGAGGTAAGTACTTGTGGCTCGGACTCGAATGCCTTTTTGTCCTGACGTGTGACTTATAGCTAAACATCATCCTTTTTGGCACTACGCCTCGCATATCGCGTACCTAGTTCATGTCCTACTCGTTCTTGAATCGAATCATTTTTTGTTTTTTCTTGATGTAGCAATTGTCAGTCGTTGAAACCAATCTCGGAACACTCGATCGGGGACCCTGCGGTTGAGCGTTGAATGTATCTGCTCAGCCGTCTGGTTATCGACTGAGAATTCTAATCCGACCAGACTTGCTCTCGACTTGAATGCGCTTGACGAGCATACCATTACACCAGGAGCAAAGAAAAACGACAGTAGCAGATGAGGTACGGGAATTGGCGTTGAGAGTTGTTACGATATGTGCTTGCCATCGTCACAGCCTCGAAGCTCGAGTCTGAATCAAATGACAGTATCCAAGGCTTTGCCCGATCATCTCCTCGAAACACGGGACACATGGTGATCTGCGGTAGTACTGCAATAGGGACCCCCNCCCATAATGAGATCTCCAGACTTCGTCGTCGTCGTCGTCGTCGTCGTTGCACCTGGCAATGATTCGTTAATGAAGACTGCGGAGGTAGCCTAACGATATAACGATGGTCGATACCGAATCGTCCCAATATACCGCTTACTTACACAGAATATTCCTCGCCTGACGATATAGCCTAGGTGCGTTAAAACCAAACCCTTCGTTACATAAACTACCGCTACAGCTTGGTACAAGTACAGCATTTCCAGAAATACCATACAAGGGTTACACTTCACTTGGGAATCAACCCCGTCGTACTCTTCACACTACTCTGACTCTCCACACTTCCTACACTCCCCTGTCTACTCAAACCCAAAGCCAAATTCTGCTGAGCCCTCTCCCTAGCCCTCGCCTGCCTAACCTCCCTCTCCCTCCGATAACTCTCCGCCTCCTCACTCTGCATCAACATGAAAGGCGTCACACCCGATTTACTATTATACGCCATCTCCTGATCTTGATCATTCCTCCTCGGTGTATTAAATTCAGGTAGGCTTTGCATATCGGGAAAAACGTGACGGATGATGATGATGAGGAGGACGTTGATGAATCCGGTGAGGTTGAAGATGACGGCGGCAAAAACGGTGGCGCCAAAGGGAGGAGGTGTTGGGCCCATGAATTCGGTGAGACGAGTGATGGTGATAGGGATGAGGATGATGGTGTATGCGACCTGTGGTGTTACGAGTCACTTTAGGTGCGTGGAAGGAGGGGGGGGGAGTGTACGTACGGGAAACCAAACCATCCTCTGTGCAAGCTTCAACATTGTCGAATCGATAAGATCTCTCGCAAATCCCAACCTCCAGCTCTCATCGCTAGAGATAAATTGAAGTTTCCATTTTCCTTGATGATGTACGAGGTTTCCTCGGACTCTGAGGAGAACGATGGTGTTGAGGATGAAAGCGAGTGTTGCGGAGAGGAATTCGAGAAAGTATTCGAGGAGGATTTGAGGTTCGGGGTAGGAGGAGGTTATCCAGCACCTGTGGGTTCGGATTTTCGTCATTGTTGGGTAAGGTAAGGTAAAGGGGAGAACGTACCATCGACCGGAAATACCGAAATAAGGACCCGATTCTGGTTTCTCAATAGCTGCGGGACCGATGAATACGATAAAAGCTACGGCGAACCAGCCTCCGGCGAGGGTTAGCCAGAGACCTAGGCGGGTAACAGAGGTGCGGAGGAAGAGGATGTTGAATAGGTGGAGGGATATCATGAATGACCTGTATCGGTTGTTAGTGTATGAAAAGGCTGGCGTGGATGCGGGCCATACCATAGGGCGGTAGAGATGTTTCCTGCCTGTTTGATTGCACCTAGTTGAACGATGAGAGGAGTATCTTAAAGGAGACCGGTACGTACGTACCTTGAGCTGTACAAAACGACCCATTGGAAAGACCGTTTTTGACTACCCAACGGAGGTTCATGGTTGTTCCAATGGATTGTATGACGTTTGCGAGGAGTAGAGAGACGAGGTACTCGAAGAGGTGAGTGCGGAAGGCCTTGGTTGTGCTGATGAGGTAGCGCTGTGTTTCGCGTTTGAGTAAGGGTTGGTTCTTTGGTAAGGAAACGTACCATCACGTATAAGACTGAGCAAATGGATAAGAGGCCTGCAACGGCTAGTACCTAGAGGAACAAGGCATGATTAGTATGTTGGAGAAGAAAAGGATGAGGGTAGTGACGCACGATGACACCGCTTCTCTCCCAAGGCTCGTACCACACGTCGTTCACATCCGTAACCGAGTTATTAGACATGATTAATCTTCAAGATTCCCGCCAGCGGGGGTGGTGATAAGTTAAAGAACGAATGGAAAGCTGAAGCACCAGGCGGGGTGAGGGGGCGAAGGGGGCAGAAAGCCTCACAACCAAACGGTTGATGGCCGGGGGTAGTTGTTTTATATACATGAACCTAGGTGATAGCGGCTAGGTAAGGATACTGAGGCCATCAACGGTCATTTGATTGCCTGTTTGTTGGTTGTTTGGAGAAGAGTGCCTCGAGGCTGGGAACGATTCCTTCAAGTTTGCAACTGGAGCCAAAGGCGGTGCAGAGATTGCGAGGGTAGCTTTGCGTTTCCCAGGAGAGTCCGGAGGGGGGAACGAGAGGGTAGGTAGGTATCGGGAAATGATGACCTCCGCTATAGAGATCATGGCTATTGAATTGAGAGGTACACAGTGGCAGTATCATGACGCATCACTCGCACATCAGCTTGGACACGCTGACAAGAAAAGATACCGTTAATAACTGAATATAAGACTGAATATAAAGTGATATACGCACTTATACCCCGTACTCGCATCCATGCAAATGAATGGCCTCGGTTAGTCTATGAACGATTCTGGAATGTGTGTGTGTGATATGCGACGAGCATGTTTGTAGGCTGTGTGTTGCAATCATCATTCAGGTTCACCGTATCATTGCAACCGAATGCTAGCTGGCAATGAGTGTTGTGTCAGAGGGCAAAGAGCCGTGTGACAACTGGTCATCATACTCTTGACTTCATGCAGCTTTACTATTCAACACAAACATCACCCTCTCCTCCAAATCCATCATATCTCTCCCAATCACCCGATACTCAATACCCAATTCCTCCAATACCTCCCTGTATATCCTCAAACACTCCTTCTCATCTCCAACATGTCGAAACCCATCATCCTCCAACCACTCCTCTACCGGTTCAAGCAAATAAACCTCTGTCACCTCCGTATCCCGATATACAGGCAGAACACTCTGAAACGCAGGCGAATTCACTAGCTTCTCCTTCCGCAACTTGGACTCGGAGGAGGAATCCTTTTCACCACCAGCAGCAGCAGTGAATACAGCGTACACGATAGGATCCACTGCAGACCTGTCACTCAGCAATACACTAGGCACCTCCTGATCCTCGTCCATCTCCATCTCACGAGCGACATGCGCGTCCAAAATAGCTTGTTGCATCTCGACCAACCCAATATCCTTTCGTGTCCATCCATGCGATTTGATAACATGACGCGCTACTTCGGTGATGTGTGCGGAAGGAGGAAGAGAGAGACGTTGGGATAGGGCTTTGCAGAGGGTTGTTTTGCCTGTTGACTGTGTCGGGAGAGATTGTGTTAGCGTACGGTGGTGGTGATGGATGGTTCCTCGATACTTACGGATGGGCCAATGATGTATATCCGTCTGGGACGCATTGGTGGCGAACGAAACCAAGGCCAGATTGTAAACCATCCCCAAGTCCAATTCCACTTTTCTTTCATGGCTTTTGCGCAGTATGTATCTGGGGGTGCTGCGGTCAAGGTGAGCGTCTACGAGATAAAGTTTTTGCTTTGAATTCTGAATTCAGATGACTCACAGGCGGCTTTATGTCGCACTTACCCTCCAAAGCTTGGGCTAGCATCCGTGCAGACACCCCGTTCAAAACCCTCCCTCCATCGTTCTTCCGCAGTTGCGTGTACTGCAGTTGGAAGTTAGAGAAGGTGAGCATCTATGAAATAAAGTTTTCTTTCTCTCGCATTTACGGAGATTTGACAGGCTGGGGCTGCGCTCGTTGTGACTATCTTATCTACATCGTACTCTTCCTCTTCCTTCCGTTCGCCGTTCACGTCAGGGGAAGCCTCAATCACGACACATCTAGGATCATGTGGGGCGTCTCGCACGAACGAAAATAGAGTAGACGCCCAGAAGCATTGCTGCGCGATCACCTCTCCCTCTCTTCCTACTTCCACGACCAAGAGTTCAAGAGTTCATCCGCCCGCAATGATAGAACTTCAGGTCATGCGAGCTTCTGCGTAGCCATCATAAATAAAACCCACTCTCAGCGTCACTCTGGCCTTTCACCCGTAACCACCACCCATGCCCCCAGAGTACACCCTCCGCCCAAACCTCACTATCAACGACACCTCATGGTCATTCACCGTTCCTCAAACCTACCTCTCCTCTCCAACACCCAACTTTGGCAAATGCATCCGCTTCACCCAACCCAAACTCGTCTTACAAATCCAAAAGTTCCCTTACAATCGAATCTTGCATGAAGACAACCCGACGAAATTCGTTTTATGCTCTTTTGGTGATTTGCGGTTTCCAGAGACACCTCTCAGAACGACGGGAGAGTATATTGGGAGAGTATTGAAGGAGGGTGTTTGGTTGAATGGGGTACAGTATAGGTTTTATGGGCATAGTAATAGTCAGTTGGTACGTGCGCGTTCTTTCTTTCTTTCGTGGGTAGTGGCTGAAACGTGAAACAGCGTAGTCGAAGTTGCTTTTTACGAGAAGCGAAGAGTGATGAAGAACTCGATCGGAGGTTGTACGTCTTGGGTGATTTTGAGAAGATCATGAATGTTGCGAAGCGTATGTGTTTACGGTCTCTACCCTCCACTTCTTCCTCACACCTCACACCTCACCCCTGTACAGGAGCTAAACGAATCGGTCTCCTCTTCTCCGAAGCTCAAGTCGATTACCAGTTGGACCCACAATACATCATCGACATACCCGACATCAAAGTCGGAGACGAGTTGTTTTCAGATGGATGTGGGCTTGTATCAAAGAGGTTGGCTGTCATGGTTAGCAAGCAAAAGAGGATTATATTCCGAGGTGTGAGGTATACACCGTGTGTGTATCAGATTAGGTGTGTTTTCCACTCTCCCTTTCCAGCCCCAAAACGCCAACTCACCTAATCGTGATATGTATAGGTACCTAGGATACAAAGGCGTCCTAATGCTCCACCCCGCAATGGACAAGAATAAAAACCATCCTCATCTCGCAGAGTTTAGAAAAAGCATGAAAAAATTCAGTACTACGCGGAACCACACCTTTTCCGTCGTTGACTATTCCAAACCATACGCTTTTGGAAGGCTCAATAACGATATCATCGTTCTCCTCTCCAGTCTCGGTATCACCAACGAAAAGCTCCTCGGCAAACAACGACAATATCACGATTGGATCACCGAAGCTTCTGTTGATCCTATAAAAGCGTTCATGTTCCTTTCCGCATCCGAGGATCACGAATTGGCAGAAAGAGTCTTACTCGACGGGTTGGACGATCCCCATATCATAAATGCTATTCGTCGGAAACAGGCCAAGGAAGTGGCTAGTTTTAAAGGAGAGAGAACGCATAAAGATCGTACGAGGATGATTATACAAAAATCGAGATTATTGTTTGGGGTTTGTGATCCGTTTAGGGTGTTGAAAGAGGGAGAGGCGCATATTAGGATTACGACGGGGAGATCAGGTCCTTCGACGCCGATACATGGGGATGTGTTGGTGGTGAGGAATCCGTGTTTGCATCCTGGTGGGTTTGGGGGGTTTGGCGTTTTTGAGTTTTGGGTGAATGATAATGCTGAATGTTGGGTACTGTCTTATCTTAGGTGATTGTTTAAAACTCCGAGCGGCGAGTTATAACGAGCTGTCGCATTTGACGGATTGTATTGTCTTTGCGTCGGTGGCTAAACCGGGGAGGCATTCGGCTCCTTCGATGAGTAGTGGTGGCGATCTAGATGGTACGGTTTGATACTCCTTTTTTTCGTCGACGCAAGGGGCTGATCTTCCCTTCAAGGCGACAAGTATTTCGTTTGTTGGGATCCGGATCTGGTTCCCTCAACAGTAGCCGAGGTATGTTTGGTTTGATACCGATACTTTCTCATGCGCGCACGAGGGTTGAAACCTACACCCCTAAGTCATATGATTACCCTCCAAACAAGGAACGCCCGAGTAAATCTGTTTCTCGTGCAGATTTGGCTAACCATTTTGCTGCGTATAACAAGTAAGGGTTCCTATCACTCTGTCTGTCTGGTCACCACTCACATACTCTTCCTCCTTCCTCCTCTACCAGCTCAGGCCTGGCCAGAGTCGCGGCTCTTCATGCAAAATGGGTACGCGGCAGCCCCAAAGGAGCATTGAGCACCGAATGTCAAGAGCTCAATGCTCTACATTCTCAAGCCGTTGATGGTGCATCAGTCAAGATACCTGAACGCCTCGCGTCACCTCCCGAACCACCAGGAGACTTTATCCTCGACCTACTAGCAAAAGAGGCGACAGAGTTTGCAGAAAATTTCACTCGATCCATCGAACAAAGAAGCGCGATAACGTCTATCCAAGGTGGCGGCGACGACGATATCACCCGCGAAGACCATGAAAGGATCCTCTTACGACTTTTATCAAGTCAACACAATACCATTTCGGAATACGAGCTCTTTACACTCGCTTGGCGGTTTTGCCAAAAGTTTTCTTTACCACTTGCACCATATATGGCTCATTTCGACTTGGGTGCATTCACGGCGCAGCAAAAGTATGCAATTCTCAGTACGATGGGGTTGGATTTGGATAAGGAGAGGTATCCACATTTTTGGAATTCCCTGTTTCGCTCGGACCTTTTGAGTGAGAGGGATTTGTACCAGAGGTGTTTGGATCGGCCGTTTTCGATTCAGAGGTTGTATTCTTCGAAGATTCATGGATTGGCCACGTTTTTTGAGTATCTTCGAATGGCGATGCAAGAGTATACACGCAAGGTGCTGGTATTGAAGGTGTGTGTTGCTTTTGCTTTCTATAGTAAAAAAAACTCATGGCCTGGAACGTAGACAGATGACCGGCTCGCTGTAGGCATCTTCATTCGAGGCGAGATACCGTGGGACGAAGACCCTATCGTGAAGGATAACGTGGTTGTCTGTTCATTCCTTCCGCAGACTACGTCAACGCTGTCTACGTACCGCCCATGTACGGCGGATTACAGGTTACACTGTAGTGATGTGAACCTGCAGCTTTACGATAAGCTTCGCTTGAACACATTCATCTTTTTGACGATACCGCCGCGTGCTTCTGGGGCCGAGGTGATAGCGAGCATTGCTTTGCAAAAGTTTTCGACTAGGGTGCAACAGGTAGGGTTTCTGTCGTCATCTGCTGACTTGGGTATTGACATAGAGTCTCTTGGCAGCAATTGGGCCGGTTGAACCGACAGCCCGTTACGGGCATCGAGATACATGTTGTGTCTAATCGTGATCGGGTTTCACACCAGCTCTTTGACCTTTGGTTTGAACAGTACGTGTCTCCTTTTAGGTCCCACTCATTGTAGCTCATCGTCGTACACAGTGTTCCGACTGAGCAACGCGTAAAGAGGTTCGAACGCGAAGTTGCTCCATACAGTCTCAACGAGATCAAGGATGTAGAATGGGACGAGCATCCTCCTTGGATGCAAACCATGTTCTACCCAAAGCAGGATCAGGATGTGGTCACTCGGCTGCTTGAAGGCAGGACGCCAGACGAGGTGGACAAGTGCATGGAGCTTGCCCTCGCATACCATGCCGAGGACGAACTTTTTTGGATCTACTCAGTCATTCTCGCTCAAGAGCCCATCCGTAGGGAGCAGGTCATCAAATGGATGGATCTTCATCCCCCGCTTGCCTTTATGCTTCTCAAAAAGTATCCGCCCGACGAGGCAGGCTCGTTACCAGCCGAATCTCGACCCTTTTGTCGAAATATCCTGCACAACATCATCCGTTCTTCAAATCAGCTGGGGATAGCCTGTCTCGTAGCTTTCGAGAAGATGACTGGAACGATCACCCAACTGTCAGTAGAAGACTATTTCAGCCTCCTCTGGCTCTCTGCTCTAACCATTCGGTCTCTTCAACTATTACAAGAAACACTCTTGGTACTTAACGACTGTCGAGCTTCGCAGACGGATCCTCCACATTCTCCTGCACTCCAGTATGGGCACCGTCATGCACTTGGTATAGCCATGGATCGAGCAGAAGAAGCTGCGGACGAATGTCCCTGCGATGCAGATGGTAAACCTCGAAAGCAACGTACACCTCCATCACAAACCCGATTGAAGAGAGTCGAAGATAACCCTTTTCAAGTCGTAGCTACACTCCGTGTAGATTCTCGGACACCTATCCGGTTACATTCGCATGTAAGGCTACAAGCTGCGTCCAAGCCGGATAACCGATGGGTACCGTCGATCGTGTTGGATGGAATTGTGATCCAGTCGATGAAGGGCGAGTTGAAAATCGAACTTTTGCATCCGCCCCCACCAGAAATGGAAGTTATGGACTGGAATATGTATCACGCTGGCAGTACAGGTAAGATTCCTCGAACGGGATCATCCACCTCTACTGTAAACTGATGGCCGCCTAACAGCGACTTCCCGAGCCATGCTAGATGCGTTGGCACGTCTCCTCAAGGACAAGAGCGAATGCTGCGGCTTTTACAGTATCATAACGGGACATGAAGAAGAATCAGCGGCGCCCGTAGAGATGTTCCGTCCGTTACTTGGCCAAGAAGAACATCTCGAAAATCTAAATGGAAGCCAGGAAATGGCTGTTCGTTCTTGTTCGGTGCCATTATCACTGATCTGGGGTCCTCCTGGTTCGTTTTTTTCTTGCACACCACTCAATCTCGATCAAGATGTTGGCTAAGTGTAGATTCTAGGTACTGGTAAAACGACGGTCATAGTCCAAATTCTATGTGCCCTGGTGAAGACCAAAAGTGAAGATTCTCGGATTCTGATGACTGCATCTACACACAACGGTGCTTTTCCGACATTTTTTGTTTTCCTTGTGTGACTACTAATTGTAATGTGACAGCCGTCGATAATGTCCTCGAACGGTTCATCTCCATAAACAAGACGCAAAACATTCTGCGCGAAGAGCAGATACTTCGAGTGGCGACGGACCTTTCCAAGGTCAACAAGGACCTGCAGAGCTTCACCATTGACGCCCGAGTGGGAGGAGATATGAACGAAAATAACAAGTTATTCAAAAAGGCCCAGGAGAGGTTGAATGCTGCAGTCATTGTGTTTACTACGTGTGCGGGTAAGCGCTATCAATCTTCTCTCAAATCTGACGGCAGTACTGAAACGTTATAGGTGCTGGTCTTGGGATCCTGCGCAAGGCAGACTTTGACATGGCATTGATTGACGAGGCTTCGCAGATCAACGAACCCTGTGCATTGATTCCTTTGGTTAAGGGTGTGCAGAGGGCAATACTGGTGGGTGACCAGTGAGTGAAATCCCTCAGCATACCGAGAAACGTTATGCTGACGAGTCACAACTACTCTACAGTGTACAACTTAGACCTACCGTGAAGAAGATAGGCAAGGTGCTCGAGTTCGACGTCTCTCTACTCGAACGGCTCTACACAGGGCCAGACCAAGTCGGCCTCAGTAAGGCAATGCTCGATGTAGGTCATCGCACTTCTTCTACGCACTACAGCTGCTTACGATTTCCTAGATACAATATCGGTTCCCACAAGAACTCGCAGCGTTCCCCTCACGCGAGTTCTACGAGGGCCGGCTGCATTCCGGTATACAAGATTCCAATGCTGTTCTTGGGGTTCTCCGACAAACAAGGTTCCCCTGGCCTGTCGATGATAACCAAGTGATCGTACCGACGATCTTCATCCAATGTTCGGCCGAGGAAGATATGGGTGGTCGTTCAAAGAGTAATACTGGACAAGTCGATCTTATAGTCGACCGTATCATGCCTCTTTTGACGACTCCTAACGAAGGCACAACCCCCGCTGACCTCAAGATCACCGTTCTTTCACCCTATAATAAACAAATCACCGAGTTACGCTCTCGCCTCCCATCTATAGCTACAGCATCCACTATCGATGCTTTCCAAGGCCGAGAGAGCGATATTATCATCTTTTCTTCCGTACGGTGTAACGCGGAAGCGGATATTGGATTTGTTGATGATGCGAGAAGGTTGAATGTCATGTGGACAAGAGCGAGGCTGGCTATGATTATTGTTGGGGATCGTAGAACGTTGGAGGCCAATGCCATGTGGAAGAGAGCAGTTGGGGCGTGTAGAGAGGTCAAATTGGATGAGATTGCTTCTGCCGGTGGCGGGTAATGGAACGGAGTTGATTATGCGGTCGGAGAACTTCTTTCAGTGTCCGAAAATATCCACTTCCTCACACATGCCACTCGTTTTTTACTCTTGGATCTAGAACTTGAACGTTCTGTCGGTAGCTTTTTTGAAGAAGCCCAATGCTCATAAAGCTAAACTAACTTTCCCGAATCATAATGTCAAACCTACCGATGTTCTGGAAATCGAATGTTTCTTCATCTCTCACGCTCCCCAACGAGAAACCCCCACAACAATGGCACCCTTCCAGGCAACAGCGGATGAAATCAGTCGCACAACGCGCGCTATCGTCGCTGTACTGAAGAAGCTCAACTTGGACTGCTGCCTCGTAGGCAGTGTCGCTTGTTCGGCATACGGAATGACTCGGACACCGAATGTATGCTTCCAGCACAAGGCAAAATTCATTGAGCTGACTATACACGACACGATAGGATATTGATATGGTCGTTCTAACCAAGATCTGGACCCAAGAAGAACTGAAACGACAAGTCGTAGCCAACGATCCAAACTTCTATACCATCGCCTCCAAAGATCCCCTCGCTACTTATCGCGTACTCTTCTACCGTCTCACGCCTCTGTATGGCACGAGCCGCTACCTCCGTCGAAGCTGTAAGGTCGATTTGCTTCTCCCAGGTGTGATGAACATTCCCGATGTACCCATACGTCGGATATTCATCGACGACAAGCTAAGGCCGCTCATGCCTTTCCTTCCGTTGTTGATGCTAAAGCTCCAAGCATGGATGGATCATGGGGAGTCGCCCAAGTTGCATATGAGGCAGAAACAACCGGTCGATGTGAGGGATATCATGGAGTTGTTGAATTTGGCTGTGACGAAATATCCGGATGTAAAGTTGAGGAAAGAGGAGGGTTGGTTACCGGGGACATTTGTGAATGCCGCTAGGAGTAGGGTGAAGGCGTTTGTGAGATTGTATCCGACTTCGAGTAGGCATTGGAAGGCGATTGGATTTTGATATGGCGTGTTACTATATTCGTTGTTATCAATTGTATTCAGGAGATGATTTTTTTTGGAACAAAGACGTTTTACGCAATATCGGAAAGCTCTCTGCATCTCACTCGTGGCTGAGCGCCGGGGAGGTACATCGCCTTTCGGTAGCTCTGAATCAGAGTGAATTCGGAGCGATTCAAGGATGACTTGCGATCAACCTCATGATATTCAACCTCCAGATTTCGACAGTATATTCCTCTATGATCATGAGGAAATCTGGAATAATTTACTGTTAATAGTGTTATTGGACTAGGGAAATGACGTGCCTTCTACCCGGAGCTGCCTCCATGTTTTCCCCCGGGCTTAACAGCCTCAGCCCCGAATATTGCGTTAGGAGTTAAGAACGCACAATTTCTCGGTTTTCTCCTACATCTCTTACGAAATGAAAAATGACTGAAGTAAACCGGGCATTGAATATTGTCGTAAAGCACCCGGGTCCATTCAACGAATCAGCGTACAGTACTGGACCAGCATCGCTTGATTCACCTCTACGCAGACTCCGCCTCGATTAGGTCCATTGTCCGACTTTGTGCGGGGTTTGAGGGATAGGTAGTTGACGGTGATGACGGTGATGGCTGTGGTCTGAGCCGCAGTGGGCGCTAAAGCTGACGCACTTCTCTGATTTACACCATCATCTTCAAAAGGGCTGTCAAGTATGGGACAAATCGTTGTCCTCTTAGTGACGAAACTGATTCGTGATTTTTACTTCAAGCGTTATTCAAGCCAAACCGAGGTCGGGTCAGTGATAAAACGACACGACTCAAGTACAGTTAGTATCTGACTACTAGTCCCGACGGTGCACCTGGTAAGTAAAGATGTCCTGATAAAAATTGACTCCACTGAAAATTTGAAGCTAATCCGCAGAATCTCAAGCTAAAAGCCAAATGGAATTATCCCCTGTCAGGTCTGGCGAAAACGAGATACCCGGTTCAACAAACCACATCACACAGAGCATCATAAAAGGAGCCTTCGAAAGACTTCATAGCATTGAGGAGCAGATTTTGAGACTCGAAGCGGAACGCGATGAGTTGAAGAAGATCATCTATCACCACAAAGCTCTACTCTCCCCCATCCAAAGAATCCCCCGAGATGTCCTCGCGGAAATATTCATCAAATGTCTCCCGGATGATCATTTTCCTTCGTGCAACATGAACGATATTCCTTTGCTGCTCACCGTTGTTTGTCGATCGTGGCGCGATCTTGCTTTCTCCACACCGCGTCTTTGGAACAAAATTCACATATATCTTCCCTCGACCTTTTACGAATCCCTTTTTCCGGTCCTTTCCGGAGTTGTCAATGAGCGAAGAGAAGGGGTCAGAAAGTGGCTTGATAGGTCGGGCTCATTGCCAATATCTTTCGCAGTTTGCGCACCCCTTTGGCACACTATCCCCCCCGACATCCTTGAACAGGATACGACACACCTTTCCATTCGCATTATGAGGCTCTACGAAGGTTTTATGAGCCTGTTGTGTCAGTATTCCCGCCGTTGGAACGAAGTCGAGCTTAGAGTACCTTCTTCCACTCTTAAATTCATTGGAAGACAATTGGACAACAACAATATGGATACGCCGGATCTACTGAAGGTTTTGAATGTGACATGCCTTACGGAGGAGCCCGAAGAACTGCGGGCGAGCAATTTGCTGGATATACGGCAACTGATTCAAACACCTTCATTGCGTGCCCTCTATCTCGCTTTTGATGGCACCGAATCGCTTTCGATTCCAATCCGTTGGGAGAACATCGTCGAGCTCCAGATCTGGCGTCCTTTATCAGAAGGAAGATTACATCTGGGTACAGCGATGCAGATTCTGACGCGGTGCAGTAACAACTTACGGACTTGTGTGCTGACCATCGTGTCTTTACAGGATCCCCTTCAGCTCTTCCAGGACGTACAACTTCCTCGACTAGAGGAGCTCTATATAGAGTTCTATGAGAAAGTTGGCGACGTTTCCAGACTCAGGGATCTCTACGGTGCCATAATTGCTCCGGCTCTGGTTACCCTCGAGCTTTCCGTGATACCTCATCCTGAGGCTACTCCTGTGTCTGGTACAGTGGACCCACCGTTTCGCCCACTTCTTGAACGATCGAGGTGCAACGTGCTTCACCTGGGGCTGCAGATACCTTACACGGGTGACGTGTTGACTCACTGGCTACGACAGCTCCCTTCACTTTCCTTCTTAAAAGTGAGCGAAGAGCGTCAGGCTAATGTCGGCTGCCACACCATCACAAGTCCCCTTATGCACGCTTTCACCGATATATCGGATATGTTGTGTCCAAATATCGCAGAAATTCACTTTGAATCGGTTCACCCGTCTACCGCCAAAGACATGTTGGCATTTGCTCAATTCAGGCAACGTAGTCATACCGCTCACGTTCGACCACTCAAGTCATTCAAAGTCGACTTCTGGAAACCGATTCCAGAAGCAACAGATCTTTCTCAGCTCCATGTGTTGCGAGAGACTGGCATGGTTGTTCGATGGCGTTCCCCCGAGTGCAGAGAGGATGTGGAGCGTAAAAAGATGAAGGCTGTTCCTCGCGACTTTGGACCGACCATTGTTCCTCACCTTTTCGAGGACGAGGATACGGAACTCTGGACTGGAGAGGAACTTAGAGTATTGTACTAGGTATCAGATGATTGGGATAACAGCATTAAACCATGGCCTACGTGACCTGGCCTGTACCGGTAGAGCGTGCTACATGAGACGGTCGGTTGTATATATAGTAATAACAGCAATTGAAAGGATATGAGTAGAATAAGTCAAGGTATACTAGGATCGCGAATTGAGACCAAGGGCGGCTAAGGAATGTACAGAAGTGACTGTTCCGTCTTTTTCCAGTATCCGAGTTGTACTTCTACGCTTCTTCAGCCACGCTCTTTTCCTCTTCTTGTTGCTCGTGCTCCACACCCCATGTTTCTGTGCTGCACCTCCATCGGCCGTCGCCTCATCATTGACGCCATCCGCCGTTAAGCTTTCCTCTAAAGAGAACTCCTCATCAAATGACGAACTCCCAGGCGATCTCAACGACAGCATCATTGGAGGTTCGAAATCCACATCCTCATATAGGTCATCCTCGGTCTCCAGCTCTGGAATATCAAACAGGAAATCGTCCAAATCCCGAGCATCCCCGAAGTCATCGGTGACTGGGGAAAGCGAGAACGAGCTCGACGTCGACGTGGAAGGCGTCGTGGGTGAATCCAAATACAGCTCCACAAGTGAATCGATTTCGTCATCACTTAGGTCACTCGGGACAGCTGATCTAGGCGGCGGCCTCCCCAAAGCCAATGATGGTGGACGTTCTCGCCTTTCGTGAAAGGTGGGGGGTGGTTTATTGTGCGTCAAGGTACTCTTCCTGTAGTATCCAGGGTCGAGCTGAAACGAGGGCGACGTGAGTCCCGTCATATCGATAGAGGCTCTCGAGGCACGATTATGGGAGTGGGTGAGGGAGCGAGCTCGTGTGTGCTGGTTTGCTGAATACAGCGTGAGCAATGTGCCTAATTCCTGTTGGTACCATTTTGCATCCTCCGACTCGTCGTCCCGTTGCTTGGCCTGTGGCGTACGGAAACGTTTGCGTTTGAGTGAAGGTACGGATTTTGCTCGAGAGTGCATCTCCACGTCAAGCCAGGAGGAGGGCTAGTCGGCAGCTGTACCAAAAGAAACCTTTTATGTAGCTCCACACGACGCCCATAACGTGCAACAACGCACGTTTGAGACCTGATCGACCTCGACTCAACTCCGGCGACATGTCTGGGACTATGACAACCGAGACGACGGCAAAACGATTGTGTTGGTAACCCCTGATTCACAATGTGATCTAAGGCATATTTGATCGACGGCGCCAGGTCGCAAACGAGGCTAAATCTGGGTGCAGCAGTGATGCAGCTGCAAATGACCTTTAATAATGTTTATAGATGCATAAAATAGACGTACCTGACACAAATTTGCTAGTGCGTACGGCTTTAGAGCCTGTTCAGAACCCGTCGGAATCTACTAGGATCTGATGCAAGTTGTCTCGAGGAGCGGGTCTCAAGAAGACGAAAGAGAACGTGAACTCACCTCGGTTGAATATCTTCGAGACAGCTGTTCCATTTATCTCGTTGCCATCGCGAACTTGGTTGCCGACATGGGGTTTCCCGAACAGACCACGGGCTGTAACACGAGAGCTCAAAGCTTCCTGCATTCGCTGCAAGTAGTACAATTTCGAATAGGTGAAAAGGTGCGAAGGGTTCACCTTAACGCTCTTCATATATGTATTATACGGCAAACCTGCCTCCTTCTGAGCGTCATGAAGTATGGTTAATCCGAACACTTCTTTGATCAAGCTGCCAGAGTCTCGGCTGACAGTATTTTGCCCAGAGCTTCTCTCTAGTATCGGGTGAGGTGAAGGCATCCAGGCCTTTGACTTTGCTGAAAAGAAAAAGACCAGCTGTTCTATCGACTTTCGTAAGCCCACATTCAAACGGAAACGGTAAGAGGAGACACCGCAACCAACCTCGAGTGTCATCAGCCATCTTTCCTTATAGCCTCGCTCCACCGAGGAACAGCTTTTGACGGCAGTTTAAACCAAATACTCCATTGTCGAGCGCTTCTCCCGTGAATGATTATTCTTTAGCGTTGATGATCAGTTAGCTATAGTTACGCATAAGCAGAGAGAAACCGTAACTCTGATATTCCGCAGCCTCTTGATCTCTTTGATGTGGCCGCATCTCCAGCTAATTCCTTCCAAAGGACAGTCCGTCCTACTTGTCATCGCCACTGTGATTGCGAAAGACGAAATTATTTGATTCCAAAAGTCGGCGCTATAGGAATCATACCACGAAAAGCCCGTGTTTTCTGGATCTACTGTCGTAAGCGCATATTCAAGTGGGCGAAAGAATAAGAAAATGGCACATCATGATCGATCTCTAACCAACGCGGATGTGGCTCGAGACTTGACCTCAAGAAATAACGCAAGGTGCAATGAGAGCCTATTACTTCCTCGATAGAGCGTATAACGTGCCGGTGTGCATGCTACCAAAAGCGTTCTCGGGTGACTGATGCTGTCGACAGACATGGAAGCTCGAGCTAGACGCCGAGTACCAGCTAGTTCAAATCTTATACTGCTGAGATTGAGGAGGAAATCACTTAGCTGTGATTGCGTGTACAGCAAGGGAACGTACCGTTTACTGTCCGCATCCAATAGCATCCGACGGAAACCGATGAATTATAACCACGTCGTATAACGTTGGATGTCATCGGACAATGTCACACTTTTCCGATGCATCTTGCACAGGTGTTCGTGATTGTCATTTTTCATTGGGTTTCATCGGATAGCGTTAGAGAACATTACTTTTTATTGAGTATTACTATAATACATCGCACCTGAGATACTGTAGTAACCAACAAGTCCGAGGGAAAGTCACAACGCCCTATGCCTCCGAAACCCCCTGCCGTCAGTGCCCTGACCATACAAACCCTTTGCCCAACACCTCATGAAACCCTCCGCCCAATGCCCAACAGACTTTCACCCCACCCGTTCGCCATGTCCGAGTCTTGAACTATACATCTGATACGTTTGACAGTCAGGAATATGGGATAAGCCGATAGCAAGGGTTTAAAATTCACCATTTGTGAGGCTTCCGAGGTTGCGGTGTTGTGGTACCTCTCAGCGCGATACAAGAGAACGACAGAGAAGCGTACTTGGTGTCTGTGTATCTCCTCGTCAGTCTTGATAGGAGGGCCTTCGTCTTGAGTTTTTACGAGATCTACTGCATTTCGTTAGTACATTTGATTGCACGAAAATCGTCGCAGGCGCACCAAAAGCCAATCCTACTAGTGAAACCCAGACTAATCCACTTTTGACGCGTAGCTCGCAATATTTTCGGGTTATTGTGGCTGGGAAGTTAATGACCTGACAGGGAAAAGAGGAGATGGTGGTGGTTGGAAAGCAAGAGGCGACGATGGTGGTTGAGAAGAAAGAGAGGAGCGCGGGAAAGTTTAGGGCAGGCCCAGTTGACTTCTTTCTCGCCAAGTCCTACATGTCAGTTTTAATGTAGGTACGTCTCAGATGAAAGGAAAGAGATTTTAAAAGTTTATTGCCAGGACGTCGAACTGTCATCTGAAACACGTTTGCCGCGTTTCATCGGGTACCATTGGATGGCATCTCGTTGGGTATCATCACCATGTGTCGCTCGCGTTCCCCCTGAAGGCGTACGGCGACAAAGCTGATACTAGGCGGTGTGCAGGAGTAGATTGGGTCGCTCGAAGGTTCACTATTGGTATGTTGTCTTTTTCTTTTGCCTTCCATTCTGATACTAGACCTATCGTCACATGTACAGAGTATTTAAGTTATGGGTTTTGCTCCCGAAGGACTATCAAGCAGCCCCTTTCCTGTTCTTCTCAACGATAACCCACGTAGCGCCGTCTCTACGCTTCCCGTCTAACCGAAACTCAACGTGAAATCTTGCGACCACGCACATGCTACGTGGTATACGTTCTCGCTCAGTCTTCAACGCTGGACATTCCAGATAGATAACATATGAAAATGGGAGCGTGATATGTAGGCTTTGCATCGGCCCAAACCTTCAGCAGGAGATGGATATGTGGTATGACAGCCCAGTCTGGCGTGTGGATCAACCGTCTGCGCTTGGTAGTGGGTAGTAGAGTATATGGTTAGGAAGGCGTCAAACGCCGGGAGATGTGCGATTTCATTCTCGCTAGGCCTTTGGGGTGGTGGTCTTGTGGCGGGTAGAGGTATGCTTTTGTCGCCTTTACCCGTATTCCGTTCACCTCTCGAGCTCGCCCTCCAGACCATTGTCGTCGATTCTCTCGGGTGTTGATTACTGGAGAACGTTACTGTGCGAGGTGGCACCAGTCGCCAATCAATTAACCGAGTGCTACACGATCAGGTGAAAACAATAGAAAGCTTTGGGTAAGACTCAGAGGACAATACGGTGCCTCGACTATAGCTCTGTGGCCATACAAGCATTGGTGATAAATAGTACTCCAGATTGAACCATTTTCGTCTTTACTCCCATTGCCTCCCGCTGCCAAAACCAGGTGCGTTATGCCCTTTTGAATCCAAAACCACACTTCTAATCTTTGCGTACCCTAGAGATCATGCGCATTCCCCAGGAACTTGTCAATCTCATCATTGACAACTGCACCGATGACGAAAAAGCTCTAATGAAGCTTTCATTGGTGTCCCGCAGTTGGCTCCCTCAATCTCGGACACACCTCTTTCGTGAGCTCTGCCTCCTTCCTAACGGTCCGGACTCATATAATCCGCATCTGAATGTTGAGTCATACATCAACACGTTTATGGAGTTATGCTCTCATCCCTGGACCACGATTCCGACTGCTGGTCCAAGACGTATTACGCTCATAGGATATGTGTATCGTCGTGTTGTTGATGACGATGTCATTGAGCAACACAGAAAGGTCTTCCTCAAACTTCTTCGGTGGTTTCTTATCCGTTCACCATCCAACCCCGCCACTATGGTTCGTGGAGTCGATGGCAAGTCGACACACGCGGAGCGCCTGTTCTGGAACGTTCGGGAAGTCACTCTTCATGAGTTTCCGAAGGCTGCGTTGCTCGAGTTGAGACAACTCCTCAACCTCCGTCCTTTCCCAGAGGCCGTCGATTTGCGTTTGGATATTAGCGCCTGCCAAAATCCCTTTTCCGATATTGTTTCCTCATTCCAATCCCTCGTATTTCTCACAGCGTTCGACACGGCGTTTGCAGATATCCAATCTGCCCAACCACCCGTCACATTTCCCGTGACGCTAAAACATATCAACATCCTGACCACGACACAACAGACGTTGAGTGAATCACTGTTCCCCATCCTTCAATCTTGCGAAACTATCGAAAGCATATGTATCCCGGTCGAAATAATAGCACCGGAATCATGGTTTACAGCGTTCAACCGATTCCTCAGTGAATCCCTAGCGGTCAAAAAGGGTGTTTTGAAGCGGTGCTGGCTGAGCTTGTTCGCTCCATCGTATCACGATGATGCTCCTGTCCCGACAGCTTGGACCAGGTTGATCCATTTTGGCAAGATTCGGACCTGGTTTCTTGAAGCAGATCCCGAAGTCCTAGTCGGAATAGCAGGCCAGAAAATCGTGTTTGAGAATGTTGAATCAGTGATTCTAGTCGACCAGTCTTGGGAAATTGGTTCTCAACCTTCGATATTCAAGCATGCGAGGTTACTGGATGAAATACTGGCTGACTCGAGACGTTTTCCGAGCCTCCGGAGGGTAGAGTGGTCTGTGACACTAGATTGCGGGATAGAAGAATTACCATCCTCGGGATGGGATGAAGAGACAGGCACCGCATCAAAAGGATCCCGGATAGACGAAGAAATGGAAGCAACTGTGAAAGAGATCCGCAAAGAAATGAATCAATGTGATGGTAGAGGGATGCTGGCGTGGGAATTTATGTGTAGGTGCCGTTGATATCGAGTGGGGAGGGGCAATTCCCACTAAGGCCTGAGTGTGGGAAAATTCACCAGGCCATCCGCAATGTCACTGAAAAAACGGCCACCCCAATTGAAGACTGCAGGAGCATCGAGCAACATTCGGATGATGGTAGATGGAGATTTTATATAGATATCTAGCTTGACTTGTAAGGGAATTTTAAACAATGAAATATTCACCATTTAATTTTTTATAAAAATGTTAAATGACTTGTTCTCGAAAAACCCTCACAAGTCATGCAAGGTATCGAGAATTGAAACATATTTGTCTGCAGACACCCTCCTTGAAAATGGCTGTGGAAGGAAGTATGGAGGGCAAGCCCTTTTCTCTCCCTAGGGGTCAACGACGCGTATGACTAAGTCCGTGACAGGACGCGCCTTTCGCGTCGTGTAAACTGATGATGATTCACAGGGAGAGCACGTCGGAGAGATGTAAAGTAACACTCCTTGGGCTCTATGAACAGCGGAAAACTTGCTTGTAGCATATATCTATCCATAATACTTGAGATATGTCCATGTTACTCCGACTCAAGTTAGGTCCCAGAAATTGTGTGGCTGTGCTACTCGCGGTGATTACAAAGCGTCACGGAAAAAGAACTGAGATTGCCCCACCCCATCGATTATCGAGTCGTGCAGGTAACGCACATGTTCGAACGATATCCTGTATTTGATATCGTGGTACCTGTTTATCAACGATTCAATGAACTTGTGCTATCCTTAATCCACGTATCATATTCCTCGTTATCTGATATATCCCACGGCGTTCGTGGTCGAACATATCGGAGCCAAAGCCCAATCTCCATAAGTTTGGCTTTGGTTAATTTCAATCCTTACTGGGGAACGAACAGACGCGTTTTTCTCCTTTCTTTCTTCTGTGAAACATGTTTTTTGGTTGAGAGCAGGAGTCGGAGTGAGGTTAAAAAAATCGTAGGTGTGGATCCAATCGCAAAAATGCTGGCTTGGAAGATAGATATAGTGGCTGGTACTGTACGTTGAGACATCCCCTCAAGCCAGCCAAACCCAGACCCAGAAAACTGACGCTATCTTCGCCTTGTCTCTCAGTTCACTGCAGTGAGTAAGCCTTACGATACACAAATCACATGTAGATTTTGTTGAATGAATATTCTTTTACGGCCTGGCTTCCTTAAAGAAAATAACGCGCGTCTCCTTCCTTCTCACCATCATCTTGACTCGATATCACATAATGATGGACAACACAGGCTGTCGAGTGCAGGCGGCCTTGAGGCAGCCTTGAGGTTTCGCTGGTTGTTTAGTACCAGCAATTTCGACTCCCGGGCAGGTACGAATCCTCACTCATTTTCCATTAACTCTTTACTCAGAGTAGCGCATCGCCGGTGTCGGCTGCACAGATATCATTACCACCTTCAACTCAGTCTGTACGAGAAGACGAGGTGCGGTTAATTCAGTACAATGAATTACCCCAAGTTTGCTTATTGGTTCCCTCCATAGCCTATGTCGCACCCTGGAACAGCACCACAGCCAGCCCACGCGACAGAAAAGACCGAAGAAAAGAAAGGACCTACGGTACAACAATCATGGGAGAAGCTGATGGCAGAAGTCGATAAATACGACGAGGGAATGGTGAAGAATTGGAAGGAAGATATTGATACCCTACTGGTCTTCGTACGTCTGCCTTTTCTACTACCATGAACATTTTCTAATACTTGAACAGGCCGGTCTCTTCTCTGCTGTCGTCACCGCATTCCTCATTGAAGCATACCAATGGCTCTCAGAAGACCCCGCAGATACCACAGTCGCACTCCTCACCCATATCTCGATACAACTTAACGCGCCACAGACCATGCCCCTCGAACGCTCAAAATTCGAACCAGATGCATCCTCGATCCGTATCAACTGCTGGTGGTTCCTCAGTCTCGTTTTCAGCCTCACATCTGCACTTTTTGGGCTTCTATGTAAGCAATGGCTTCGGGAGCAACAGCGAGACCCACCGACTGCAACACCAGCGGAGGCATTGGCGTTACGCCAGATGCGTCGAGATAGCTTTGAGAAGTGGGGCGTGTCACCGTTCTTGTCGGTGTTGCCCATTCTACTCGAGGTCGCGTTGCTATTCTTTTTCGTTGGGATTTTGGATCTGCTGTGGGCCAGGCATTCTATCCCATTCACATTCTGCCTCGTTTCAGTCGCACTCAGTGCGGGGCTGTACTTTGTCACGACATTCCTCCCAGTATTGGCCCTCTTCCTCCGTCTCCGGAGGTCCACCGTATCTGATGACCTAGGCTTCCGAAAGTTCACCCCATCCTACCATTTCATATGTCCATACAAATCACCACAAGCATGGGCAGTTTACCAGCTATTGTTCAAGGCCCTCCATGCACTCAACAAGATTCCCTCCATCGAATCCTATATCTACAGACTGCCTGCAACATTGAGGACTCACATATGGGACCCTGCCTCAGACTGGTCCTCGTTTGACCTTCGAGTGATCAGACGGTCAAGCGATCAGTTGTCGGACTCTTTCATCTTCAACGTTCACGAGTTGCGCGCATTCCAATGGGCATTCATCACGTTCCGGGACAGTCCGTCGATGCTCCCCCATATTCAGAACGTCTTGGGAACAATCCTTCCTTCTGTGGCGATGTCAGCCGTTCTTGGGGATTGGGAGCTCACAATGTGGGGAGATATCCAGAAGTCGGCTGTGGAGCGCTGGTTTCACGATTCATGGGCGCTTCGGGAGTCCCTAGGCTGGTACATACGTAATGCACCGCAACCAAATTTGAGGGATCCTACCCTTCTCCACTCGGAGGGGGTCAGGTTGCTGTATTTCCATCAGTACTGGCAGGAATTAGCAACTCGAGGCTATACAAGGACTCTCATTCGCTCTATCGAGTCACACCAAGCAGAACTGCAGAGCCTCGTGAACCTTCGATTTGTCATACCGTTCACCACCCTTGCAAAATTGTGGACATACAACTACCCTTGGGAAGAGCAGAATTCACAGTTGCTATCCTTCCTTGAAGATGCTTTCTCCACACATCCAGGGTATGACGAGCAACGTCATGACCTGGAACGTTTAGCGTTCATCTCTGCCTTGGCAAACCATCTCAACGATACCGACTTCACTTCGTACGTGGCGACAAGTACCCGTGGACAGGAGTTTATACGTTTTGTTCATGATCAGATCCTTTCTCAGCATTTATACGAAGGATACCATTGGCATGAGTCCTCCATTAGCCAGAGCCTGTCATCGAAATGGACTCGAGTGACTCAACGGATAATTGAAATGGGAAATCTGCCTCCCGACTATTTCGTGTCTATCCCTGAATGGCCATCAGCTCAATTCATGGATACTGGCATTTTCCTCCAAGGGATCCCTAACTACCCGCCTCGAGCAGACGATGGTCAAGGTGTTCTGGGCTTGGCAGAACAAGACGAGCAGGGCAATACAGTGGCTGGGGATATTGGTGCCGAAGAGCTTGCAGATACTCCCCATACGAATATCGACCCGGACCATCCTCGAGTCCATGATCGACACAGTGAATACAAGACGACTGGTACTGGTCAAGAAGATGTTCCAGGCTTGGTAGAACGAGGTGAGCAAAGCAACAAGGTTGGCGGAGTTGGTGCTGATGAGCGTGTATGATAATACAAGTAAGCCGCTCTCTATTTATGTCTTCTACTTTGGGCTTACTGTATTTGAGCAGAACAAGGGTACTCTAAGGATTTGAGAAAGTGCACAGGAAGGTTTTTCGTTACTCCAGGTGCGCATCGTCGTCTCGAGCGCTCATGATCATTGGAGCCGATGCCTTGATAGCTCAGTACCACGATCTCCATTCTGCCTCTCAAGTCCTTCGCGTCATGCCCCAAGCTAAACTGGGTAAAAGGTTGGGGTATCTGTTTCTATAGGCACGTTGTTCTGCTTGTAACTTACATAGTTTAAGTACCTTGTTTATACAATTCAGTATCCCGTATGTCACTTACTAAAATCTCAAGTTTTCGAATACGGAATTCTTTGGGACGTTCTTGAACGTGCTGCCGCCGTCATCCTAAATCAAGACCATATCGCTCAGATCGAACGTTCCTGTCATCTTCAAATTCATGAAGATATCGCTGCCATCGCCCTATATCAACGGCGTATCGTCAGAACTCAAAATCGAAACCAAAGTCAAAGTCAAAGTCACCATCATCGACGTCTGGAACCCGACCTCAAACTCGATCTGACTCTCCAAGAACTTGATTTGTTGAGACGGAGGTGTAATATCCGACACTTCGAGGTTCTGCTGCAGCTTTTCGACTTTCCGACCTCCGATGATAGGGAATACACGCGTCCTCTTTTGCATGCGATGGCCGCTATATTGGAAACAATCAGACAACGAACACAACATAAACTCCGCAAAGACACTTGCCAGAAGTGATACTCCTCGCACCCGTCCTCGAAACCTTTACTTCCACATCAATCCGCTGCCATCCTGGACTGGACATTTTCCTGCCATGCCCATCCGAGACACTTTTTCCTCAGCATCAATTCGGGGTTTTCCTCCTGCTAGGACGTCCTAGGGAGCTAGCGCCGTAACTGAAAGGATAGAAGTCGCAGGAGCGTTGAAGTCGGAAGCGGGGCAGAACTAACCGAAGTCCCTATCCACAGGTATGATGTACTGATCAAAGACCTCATTCGCTTTGATACACAACGAACGAGGTCTTTCCGTGATCCTCGGCGTGCTGCCTTGCTTTTGCAACGACCCAGACCGATGTATCTGAGATGCCCTATCATGCTCAAGCGTCAGCTACGCAGATGCCGGATACCAGAATCGGATACACACCAGGTAAAGAACCTTCCCTTGAACGACTAGATTATGCAGCTCGTCCATAACCTCTTCAATTGGAAGTATCCCAATCCCACCAATGCACGTAGAACAGGTAGATATATGTCGCACGGAGTTTCTTTGAAGTGTCTTCGACGGAACATTTCATACTACTATTCTTGATGCTGTTCCCCACGAACCGAACCTTTTGCATAGCAGACGGGTTGGCGTGTTTGTAGAAAGCCCTGTACTGTTCCGAGTCAAAGTAAGGAGTGAGTACAGTGTGCCGACAATCGTAAANTACTTTATAATCATTATGGTGTATTTTAATGTAATATAATTGTTGTTCCTTTATTTTAATGGATTAAAATGAAGCAAAATGGTTATAATGTATTCTGGCTATTATGATGTATTTTGGCTATTATAATGTATTTCAGCCATTATAATGCATCGGCCCCACCTGGGGGTCGGGGACAAAAAAAAAATATTATTTATTTGTTGTGGCCCCCATGAGTCGAACCCTCATCCTCAAGGTGGATTAGTCAGCAACCTTGGCAGCCCCAGGGTGCTCAAGACCACTGTACCACAGTACCATATGCTTACCACCACACATAGTACAATATATCCCCTTACTCAAAAGACTCATCTCCACCCCCTTGCTGTTTCTATTGATCAAATCCCCAACCAAAGTTGTTCCTTTATTTTAATGGATTAAAATGAAGCAAAATGGTTATAATGTATTCTGGCTATTATGATGTATTTTGGCTATTATAATGTATTTCAGCCATTATAATGCATCGGCCCCACCTGGGGGGTCGGGGACAAAAAAAAATATTATTTATTTGTTGTAACCCCCATGAGTCGAACCCTCAACCTCAAGGTGGATTAGTCAGCAACCTCGGCAGCCGCAGGGTGCTCAAGACCACTGCACCACAGTGCCATATGCTTACCACCACACATAGTACAATATATCCCCTTACTCAAAAGACCTATCTCCACCCCCTTGCTGTTTCTATTGATCAAATCCCCAACCAAAAGCTTCCCTTCACTTCATAGAGTCCTCTCCCTGTCATCTGGAAGGCATAAAAATGCACTGTTTTGATTGCCTCTGTTACAATCTATTTTACTACATTATAATAACCCTGTCTCATTTTATTGCATTTTAATATACTATAATAATACCATCCCATTTTATTGTATTTTAATAGATTATAATAATACCAGTCTCATTTTAATGCATTTTAATGTATTGTAATAGCATTGCTTGATTTTAATTTATTATAATGGACTAAAATCAGCAAAATACATTATAATTTATTATATTTCGCAAGAGGGTGGCAGGATCAGAATTACTGGTCCGAGGAGGGGGGGGGGGGGGTCTGAACTTTGTTAAAAATTTTTTGGACCTCACCTGAAATAGGCTTCCAGCAAGCTCTAGATCCTCCAAGGTATTGTATTATGGTGTAGAATATGCTGTTTTGAGTGTCTGGAGACTGTTCCAACACCTCAAGGCAACATGAGGTCGATTAACAACTTGCCACGTAGGCCATCAGAGTTGGATGGCAAGTACAAGTCCATTTTCTGGCATTGTAACTTTCTGGGCTAACAGATGATGAGAACAAGCAGCAGAACAAACCAAACAAAATGATCTATCAAAATCTATCAGACCACAACTTTCCCACCCATCTATACCTTCCATAGGAAAAATTGGCAGAAGAAGACGAATCCTCATAAACTACAGCTGCTTTGTTGCTGATGTCATGGCTGGGTTGCATAGAGGGCCACTGAGAGTGATGAGAAGGGTTTGAAGCACATTTTGGCAAAGGATAGCAGGAATTCAGGTGAGAGCCATGGTCATCTCCCGCAAAAAGACTCTAACCACTGCAGGCAGCAGTGATGCTGACATTTCCCTTTTTGGAAATGCATGGGAATAACATACCCAGTAAGGCAGGAAGGGGGGGTGGTACTACCCCCTCTCGGCCTTAAAAAATTTTTTGACCTCGTACACTAATTAAGGTCTTGCCACCCCCTTGATATTTCGGTGTCCATTTTGCTGATGAAAATGCCGTCGTACGACGTTTCTTTTGGTTCTTCAGCGTCACTTTGATTCCTTCCACATCGTCCAAACCGATCACCACCTTTATTATGTGAGGGACAGACCAGTCTGCGGGACGGAAAGGGTCTGGACCTCTACTAAGGACGAGGAACGAGGGTTTGAGGCGCTGAAGAAGCAAGAGCTTTCGAGGAGAATATTAGAGAGGGAAAGATTAGAGAGAGAAAGATTAGAGAGAGAAAGATTAGAGAGAGAAAGATTAGAGTTGATTTGACTAAGGAACTAGGTAATTACAAGACTCTTAAATACTAGTACTGTGGTTAAGATATCAAATAAGTGAAACGAGTACAGAGTATGGTGAGTGTGGATAATGCGGATAAAGGAAGTAAGAGATATGAGACTTGCATACTTCGGATGTGTGACTATGGTGAAATAGAGCCCGGATCGTGACATATTAATACCATCAGTACCGGTCAAGGCAAGTCAGGCTCACCTTCTGGGGCCTTCATCGAAGGTGAGCCGCTGGTCTTTTCACATGCATACCAGTTCTAAAACCTTTGGTAGTAATGACAGCCATGTTAAATAGGAAGCACTTCTACTCACCATCGCCATATACAGTTCACTACTGTCCTGTCTTTCGAGAGTCAGTGAAGTTCATTTTCCTTTGCAATATCAATTACCGACACTTTTAAACGCTCGCGAGCGCTCAGCGTGAACTTTGCAGAGCTGCAAATGACCATAACTATTCAATTTCCCCCATCAACTTTGAACTCCCTTGGATTAAACCGTACACGCTGACAGTACGGTTACGACCCCATACCCATACTGTTGAGGCAGTCAGAATGGGCTTGTCTGTACATCTTATGACCCGTACCTTTTACGACCGTACCCATATACGGGTACGGTAACGAGCCCTAGAAAAGACCACTCACCACTTGCTGCGAAGTTGAANTTCTACTTTGTGCTTGCTGTATCCGAGCAGGACAAGGGCACTCCAAGACTTCGAGAAAGTGCGCAAGAAAGCTTTTCGTTACTCCAGAAGCACATCCCAGCCTCGAGTGCTCATGATCATTGGGTTACAATCAAAGTGACTCGACGTGCCTATAGAAAAAGATACCCCAGCTTGTATACAATTTAGCTTGAAGCATGATGCGAAGAACTTGAAAGGCAGAATGGGATCATAGTACTGGGCTATCGAGGCATCAGCTCCACATAATTTAAGTACCTTATCTGTACAATTCGCTATCCCATTTACTAAAATTCAAAGTCTTCGAATATGGAATCTTTTGGGACTTTCCTTGAACATGTTGCCGCCGTCACCCTTAAATCAACGCCATATTGCTCAGATCGAACATTCCTGTCATCTTCAAACCCATGAGGAGATCGCTGTCATCGCCCTAAATCAACGACGTATCGTCAGAAATCGAAATCGAAACCAAAGTCGAAGCCAAACTCACAATCATCGACATCTGGAACTCGACCTCAAACTCGACCTGACCCTCCAAAAATTTGATTTGTTCGGACGAAGGTGTAATATCCGACACTTCAAGGATCTGCTGCCGCTGTTCGACTTTCCGACCTCCGATGCTAGGGAATACATCTGGTTTTTTTTGCATGCAACGGCCACTAAACTGAAAACAATCAGGCGACAAGACCTGACACAGACTCGGCGGAAAGACAATTACCAAAAGTGATACTCTTCATACCCACTTCAGTTGCGACCTTTTCAAGTGCCCTCGAAACCTTAACTTCCACATCAATCTGGTGCCGTCCTGAACTGAACCTTTTCTGGCCATGTTCGCCCCATTCGAGACACTTTTTTTTGCTCAGCATCAATCCGAAGTCTTCCTCCTGCAGGCTGCGAGAACGCCCCAGAGAGCTAGTGCCATAACTGAAAAGATAGAAGTCGCAGGAACGTTGAAGTCGGAAGCGGGGCAGAGTTGATCAACATCCCTATCCATAGGTATGATGTACTGATCAGTGACCGCTGCAGACAGAACGAACGGAGTCTTTCTCCCCCAACCTTTCTTGTAAAAATCAGTGCTCCTGCAGTTTTGTTTGAGATCCTGCAGAATCATAGCATGAATGTCCCGTACAAGTCAGTGCAAACGAAAAGACTAGGGCTCGTTATCGTACCTGTACACAGCCGTCTATACGGGGTCGTATATACGGTTACGGACCTGTACCGTGGCCCAGTGAAGGGAAGAAAAGTACGGCACGGTTTACAGGTCAGTCGTAAGCTGTACAGACCGTACCGTCAGGCGGGTTTACGACCATAATACGGTCTGGGTGAGCGCTTAACTCGGCAATGGACTCCAAATTGAGAAAAATGCCGTCGTACGACGTTTCTTTTGGTTCTTCAACGTCACTTTGATTCCTTCCACATCGTCCAAACCGATCACCACCTTTATTAATACCATCAGTACCGGTCAAGGCAAGTCAGGCTCACCTTCTGGGGCCTTCATCGAAGGTGAGCCGCTGGTCTTTTCACATGCATACCAGTTCTAAAACCTTTGGTAGTAATGACAGCCATGTTAAATAGGAAGCACTTCTACTCACCATCGCCATATACAGTTCACTACTGTCCTGTCTTTCGAGAGTCAGTGAAGTTCATTTTCCTTTGCAATATCAATTACCGACACTTTTAAACGCTCGCGAGCGCTCAGCGTGAACTTTGCAGAGCTGCAAATGACCATAACTGTTCAATTTCCCCCATCAACTTTGAACTCTCTTGGATTAAACCGTATACGCTGACAGTACGGTTATGACCCTGTACCCGTACTGTTGAGGCAGTCAGAATGGGCTTGTCTGTACATCTTATGACCCGTACCTTTTACGACCGTACCCATATACGGGTACGGTAACGAGCCCTAGAAAAGACCACTCACCACTTGCTGCGAAGTTGAAAGCATATTGGCTCAAACAATTTGGACCTTATGTGTTTATCAACACACGAGGATCACAGGCGCGCGGAGTCATTTTCAGATGGAGACCTGGGAGCGTGTGTCCTGCGTTGAGAGCTTGCTCGTTCGACGGAAAGTAAAAAGATGAAGAGATGTCAAATTTTCGAATGGAGCGAATGTTGAGTGAAGTGTGGGGTCCGCACACGTGGCGGTGCTTCTTTCCTCGCTACACTTTCGACGGTCCAATCTAGTGTTGACATCTCATAAAACCAGGTGTTTGTCGCAAACAGGCAAGTTCATTGGCTGGGACTTTGATTGACTTTCTCTAGATTTCAAGCTATCAGCACTCACCTGATAATGGTCTACACTACGTACTCAACACCGAATACCTTTCGGAGACTCGGGTACCTTTCCCCTTCAAAGGACTATGCAAAAATGCTTCGCTGGTACTGTACGTTGAAAGCGGGGAACGTGACGCGTTACGACCAGACATCTTACATCCCACCGTCATGAGCCTCAAACTGAACGTTGCGGGCACTCATAATTGGAACATCATTGGGACATTCCATACGATTTGCAGATATCTATGTCCCTCCGAATCCAAGTTCAAGATCCTCTTCACGCGCATACCCTGCTCAGTTCGCCGCCTTCCATTTCGTATCATCAAAGGTTCAATATCCTCCCGCCCCCCCAAAGCTTTTAGCAGAAATCTGCAGATTTTCACATTCGATATTGCCGGCTCTCCTTCCCTCAAAACACATAGAAGACGACTAAGCTACCCTTTGCCTCTCGAGCATGCTCGAAGCAAACAAGTCCAACACATCCCCTCAAGTCTGAGCCAAACCCAGACCTGCGACGCTATGTACGCCTTATCTCATCCTTGCTCAGTTCACAGCGGTAGATAAGTCGTACAATATGTGAATCTCATCTAGATATTNGACTTTGATTGACTTTCTCTAGATTTCAAGCTATCAGCACTCACCTGATAATGGTCTACACAACGTACTCAACACCGAAAACCTTTCGGAGACTTGGGTACCTTTCTCCTTCATCATTGCTCCTCTGAAGTTTCTGTACCGAAGACTGCAAAAATGCTGGCTTGGAAGATAGATATAGTGGCTGATACTGTACATTGAAAGCGGAGAACGTGACGCGTTACGACCAGACATCTTATATCTCACCGTCATGAGCCTCAAACTGAACGTTGCGGGCACTCACAATTGGGACATCATTGGGACATTCCATACGACTTGCAGATATCTATGTCCCTCCGAATCCAGGTCCAAGATCCTCTTCACGCGCATACCCTGCTCAGCTCGCCGCCTTCCTTCTCGTATCATCAAAGGTTCAATATCCTCCCGCCCCCCAAAGCTTTTAGCAGAAATCTGCAGATTTTCACATTCGATATTTCCAGCTCTCCTTTCCTCAAAGCACATAGAAGACAGCAAAGCTACCCCTTGCCTCTCGAGCATGCTCGAAGCAAACAAGTCCAACACATCCCCTCAAGTCTGAGCCAAACCCAGACCTGGACCCAGAAAACCGACGCTATCTACACCTTATCTCATTCTTGCTCAGTTCACAGTGGTAGATAAGTCGTACAATACGCGAACCTCATCTAGATATTGTTGAATGAATCCTTTTGCCGTCGTTATCACATTGAGTGTATATATACAAATGATGCGCGTCTTCTTCCTTCTCACCATCACCTTGACTGGCAGCATACATGTCACATAATGATGGACAGGCTGTCGAGTGCAAGCGCCTTGAGGTTTCGCTGGTTGTTTAGTACCAGCAATGTCGACCCTCGAACAGGTACGTTGGTTAAACAAATCCTCGCTTACTTTCCTTTGACTTTTTACTCAGGATAGCGTATCGCCGGCGCCGGCCACACAGATACCACTACCACCTTCAGCTCAGTCTGTACGAGAAGACGAGGTGCGGTTAATTCAGTACAATGAATTACCCCAAGTTTGCTTATTGGTTCCCTCCATAGCCTATGTCGCACCCTGGAACAGCACCACAGCCAACCCATGCGACAGAAAAGACCGAAGAAAAGAAGAAACCTACGGTACAACAATCATGGGAGAAGCTGATGGCAGAAGTCGAGAAATATGACGAGGGAATGGTGAAGAACTGGAAGGAAGATATTGATACGCTACTGGTCTTCGTACGTCTGCCTTTCTACTGCCATGAACACTTTCTAACACTTGACTTGAACAGGCCGGTCTCTTCTCTGCTGTCGTCACTGCATTCCTCATTGAAGCATACCAATGGCTCTCAGAAGACCCCGCAGATACCACAGTCGCACTCCTCACCCATATCTCGATGCAACTTAACGTCCCACAGACCATACCTCTCGAACGCTCAAAATTCGAACCAGATGCATCCTCTATCCGTATCAATTGCTGGTGGTTCCTCAGTCTAGTTTTCAGCCTCACATCTGCACTTTTTGGGCTTCTGTGTAAGCAATGGCTTCGGGAACAACAGCGAGATCCACCAACTGCAACGCCAGCAGAGGCGTTGGCGTTACGCCAGATGCGTCGAGATAGCTTTGAGAAGTGGGGCGTGTCATCGTTCTTGTCGGTATTGCCCATTCTACTCGAGGTCGCGTTGCTGTTCTTTTTCGTTGGGATCTTGGATCTGCTGTGGGCCAAGCATCCTATCCCATTCGCATTCTGCCTCGTTTCAGTCGCACTCAGTACGGGACTGTACTTTGTTACCACATTCCTCCCAGTATTGGCACTCTTCCTCCGTCTCCGGAGGTCCACCCTACATTACTCGAGTTTCACCCCATCCTACCATTTCATATGTCCATACAAATCACCACAAGCATGGGCAGTTTATCGACTCTTGTTCAAGGCCCTCCATACACTCAACAAGATTCCCTCTATCAAATCTAATATCGACAGACTGCCTGCGACATTGAGGAATCACATACGGAACCCTGCCTCAGACTGGTCGTCGTTTGACCTTCGAGTGATCAGAGAGTCGGGTATTCGGTTGGACTCTTTCACTCTCAACATTTACGAATTGCGCGCATTCCAATGGGCATTCACCACGTTCCAGGACAGTCCGTCGATGGTCCCCCATCTTCAGAATGTCTTGGGAACAATCCCTCCTTCTGTAGCGATGACAGCTGTTCCTGGACATCGGGGGCTCACAATGTGGGGAGATATCCAGAAGTCGGATGTTGAGCGTTGGTTTCGTGAACCATGGGCGGTTTGGAACGAGATAGGCTGGTACATACTTGCTACACCGAGGCCAAATTTGAGGGTTCCTACTCTTCTCCACTCGGAGGGGATCAGGTTGCTGTATTTCCATCAGTACTGGCAGGAATTAGCAACTCGAGGCGATACAAGCTTCCTCATTTCCTCTATCGAGTCTGTGGTTCGTCTTGACGTCTCGGAGCACTTGGAACGATTTGTCATACCGTTCACCGCCCTTGCGAAATTGTGGACACACGACGATCCTCATATCCAAGAACAGAGTTCGCGGTTGCTACCCTTCCTTGAAGACGCTTTCTCCACGCATCCAGGGTACGATGGGGAATGTCATGACAAGGAACGTTTGGCGTTTATCTCTGCCTTGACGCACCATCTCAACCGTACCGATTTCACTTCGTACGTGGCGACAAGTACCCGTGGGCAGGAGTTTATACGTTTCGTTCATGATCAAATACTTTCTCGGCGTTTATACGAAACACCCTATTGGGATGCCTCTTTCCACCGCCAGGAACTGTTGTCGAAATGGACTCGGGCGACTCAACGGATAATAGAAATAGGAAATCTGCCTCCCGACTATTTCACGTCTATCCCTGGATGGCCATCAGCTCAACCTATGGATGCTGGTATTCCCCTCCGAAGGATCCCTGACTACCCGCCTCGAGCAGACGATGGAAGCAGTGTTCCGCAATCTCACCACGCGATGCATGGCGATGGTCAAGGTGTTCTGCGCTCGATAGAACGAGACGGTCAGGGCAATATGGCTGGGGATATTGGTGCCGAAGAGCTTGTCGATACTCCCCATCCGAGCATTAACCCGGATCATCCTCGAGTCGATGACCAACACAGTGAATACAAAACGACTGGCAGTGGTCAAGAAGATGCCCCAGGGTTGACGGAACGAGGCGAGCAAAGCAACGGTGTTGGCGGAGTTGGTGCTGATGAGCATGTATGATAGTACATCATTCGGCGAGAGATAAATACAGATCTACTTTGGGCTTACTGTATTTGAGCAGAACAAGGGCACTCCAAGACTTCGAGAAGACGCACAGGAAGGTTTTTCGTTACTCCAGGTGCGCATCGGAGTCTCAAGCGCTCACGATCATTGGAACCGATGCCTCGATAGCTCGGTACCACGATCTCCATTCTGCCTCTCAAGTCCTTCGCGTCATGCCCCAAGCTAAACTGGGTAAAAAGTTGGGGTATCTGTTTCTATAGGCACGTTGTTCTGATTGTAACTTACATAGTTTAAGTACCTTATCTATACAGTTCGGTATCCTGTATGCCATTTACCAAAATCTCAAGTTCTCGAATACGGAATTCTTTGGGACGTTCTTGAACGTGTTGCCACCGTCATCCTAAATCAACACCATATCGCTCAGATCGAACGTTCCTGTCATCTTCAAATTCATGAAGATACCGCTGCCATCGCCCTATATCGACGGCGTATCGTCAGAACTCAAAATTAAAACCAAAGTCAAAGTCAAACTCACCATCATCGACGTCTGGAACCCGACCTCAAACTCGATCTGACCCTCCAAGAACTTGATTTGTTAAGACGGAGGTGTAATATCCGACACTTCAAGGTTCTGCTGCAGCTTTTCGACTTTCCGACCTCCGATGACAGGGAACACCCGCGTCCTCTTTTGCATGCGGTGGCCACTATATTAGAAACAATCAGACAACGAACCCAACATAGACTCGGAAAAGACACTTACCAGAAGTGATACTCCTCACACCCGTCCTCGAAACCTTTACTTCCACATCAATNGCTGCTTTGCTTTCGCAACGACCCAGACCGATGTATCTGAGATGCCCTATCATGGTCAAGCGTCAGCTACGCAGATACCGGATACCAGAATCGGATACACACCAGGTAAAGGGCTTTCCCTTGGACGACTAGATTATGCAGCTCATCCATAACCTCTTCGATGGAAGTATCCCAATCCCATCAATGCACGTTAAACAGGTACATATATGTCGCACGGAGTTTCTTTGAACTGTCTTCGACGGAACATGTCATACTATTCTTGATGTTGTTCCCCACGGACTCGACCTTTTGCACAGCAGACGTGTTGGCGCTTTTATGGAATGTCGTGTACTGTTCCGAGTCGAAATCGGGAGTGAGTACAGTGTGCTGACAGTCGTAAAAACCAAAGGCACCTTGTGGGCAATGAATATCTAATCTTGCAGCCCACTTTTTCCGCTCATTCTCCAACGAATCCTTCTGATGTTTCATCTTGGTTGTCCGAAGGGTGACGTCCATCGAACCTATAAAGTTGTTCCATTTACCACCGATGCTCATAGCATCAAGGCATAGAGGTGATACATAGACACCTGCACGGGAAAATAAGGTGCGATAAACACCGAGTTAGAGGAGGTGCTGGGGTGAATGCTGACACTGGAGGTTGGCGGGTGATTCTGTTGTAGCTCATCGCAGCAATCAGCTTTTGAAGAATGGCTCGAGCATGGACGTGGATTCTCTGAGACTCTGCTGCTCTGCTCTGGCGGACCTTTAGCCGTCGAATGACGCGCCCAATGACCCGCACGGTGTATGATGTACTTTGCAAGAAGTGGAACTCGGAGACATCAATTCGAATTCACCGTCACTGTGACGATCAGAGGAAAGGGCTCTGGGTGTATCCGANGATACACACCAGGTAAAGAACTTTCCCTTGAACGACTAGATTATGCAACCCATCCATAACTTCTTCGATAGAAATATCCCAATTCCACTAATGCACGTAAAACAGGTAGATATATGTCGCACGGAGTTTCTTTGAAGTGTCTTCGACGGAACATTTCATACTATTCTTGATGCTGTTCCCCACGAACCGGACCTTTTGCATAGCAGACGGGTTGGCGTGTTTGTAGAAAGCCCTGTACTGTTCCGAGTCAAAATAAGGAGTGAGTACAGTGTGCCGACAATCGTAAAAACCAAACGCACCTTGGTAGCAATGAATATCTGATCTCGCACCCCACCTTTTCCGCTCATTCCCCAATGAATTCTTCTGATGTTTCGTGTTGGTGGTGAGATCCATCGAACATATAAAATTGTTCCATTTATCACCGATGCTCATAGCATCAAGGCATAGAGGTGATACATGGACACCTGCACGGGAAAATAAGGTGCGATAGACACCGAGTTCGGTTGGTGGAGGAGGTGCTGGGGTGAATGCTGACACTGGAGGTTGACGGGTGATTCTGTTGTAGCTCATCGCAGCAACCAGCTTTTGAAGAATGGCTCGAGCATGGACGTGGATTCTCTGAGACTCTGCTCCTCTGCTCTGGCGGACCCTTAGCCGTCGAATGACGCGCCCAATGACCCGTACGGTGTATGACGTCCGGAAGTGTACTTTGCAAGAAGTGAAACTCGGAGACATCAATTCGAATTCACCGCGACAATCAGAGGAAAGGGCTCTGGGTGTATCCGAGCCCACCGTGACTGGCGGCTCCTCGTATTCGTTCATTTTAATGCTCAATGGGAGTCACTGATATCAGTGTCTGCAAAACCATTACTAGTCTGAGTTAGAAGCTCACCGGATAAGCCATGTTAGCTTCCTTGAATGGGTCCAAGCCTTCTTGTGTATCAGTAAGGGGTGTCCGGTTTCTTTTGGGATCCTGCAGAACCATGGCATGATGCAAACGAAAAGACCTGCAAAGTTGAAAGCCAGCGGCGAGCCATCATTGCTTTCCCAATTTGGCATGTGCCACCAACTCCGACCTGTGGCAGATCATTTCACGGTCACGTTGTGATTTCCGATCTTGCTTCTCAGCCACGACCATTGTTCACTGTCCACGCCAACGACCCATATAACGCGCTCTCTCAAGATGCTTTCAGCACACTCGGAGACCCACATCTACTTTTTCAGTTCTTACCATGAGTCAGTCCACTACACAACCCCCGTCTAACACCACTCCTCGAAAGTCTGGGGCTAATGCTACAAACATTTTCGCCAGCAGAGATCTCCCCAGGGACAAGCGCTTCGAACAAATGGAAGCTGAGATGAAGGACCACTATCACGGACCGCTCCCACCCGCAGAGTTTCTCGACAAGTATCTTGGTCAGCGACCAGTTCGACCGAGGTTCAAGTTCAGTCAGAAGGACGAGGCAGCCTTCAGAAAGGTTGGAGAAGCTTCGGAAAAGGTTGATAGAGTCAAGGGCAACAATCTCGTGAAAAAGGTGGTGGAGGCTGACATGTATACCAAGATGGTGCGTTATACAAGTTGATTTAGACTATATTACGCTGATTCGTATTATAATTAGTTAAAAGCTATGAAACCGTTCTGCCCGACGCTTGACNGATCGAGAAGACTGCGACTTCATTGGTTACTTCCAGTCGAGTTGATACTCGCTCTGGTGACAACAAGCGCAAATCCGTGCGGGAGCAACCCTCTGGCAGTGGCAGTGGAACAGTTTCAATGAAGAAGCGTGGTGGCTAAGCTTTTCCTTCCCATAATGTTTCATATCATCCTGGTCACGCATCTCTCACCATTTTCTATACAATATCATAGTTGACGTTTCTTCATCTGCTCTGGAAGCTTGTAAATAGAGATAGTAATAAACCAAAATGGCATAGCACTGTACTGAACTTGAAACCGGGCTATCACCTGTGGCTCTGAGGGAGCACCTCCACAAGCGTTCACGTAATGTTAATGCAGCTCACAGCGGGCTTCCCTTGTCCCAACCGTCTAAACCCAATACGGGTGCTAGACCCACCAAGCCTGGTTCTTGTCCAAAGCTGAGATCCACTTCACCTACCCGCTCCACCGGGTCCTAGCAGACTCCATTTTCGAGCTTTATGTTCAGAGGTAATATCATTGATACGTGGATAAGTCGACGACGTACGTCGGACTGGTAGTTACTATCTCCATGAATCTGGATTACATTTAAGGATATACACAAGTCGTTAGTCAAAATCTTGGGGATATATATATGCGTACGTGGCATTAATTATAGTACTACTTGTCGTCGAGTAAGGTAATCGATCCAGCGAAAAAAAAAAAAAAGAAAAAGCGAAAACAGGGGAATTACTGAGGTCATCTTAGATCATACAATGGTGAGGATTAGGGTTGGGGAAGTAAAACGTGAAACAAATTTCGAGAAAATCTTGCATTCGTTGTACAATGTCCGGATATAGAGGTGGTATAGGAGATGGCGAACGTGAGAGCGCTGAGAGAACGGAAAGCGCTCTATCTAGGGACGTTGATCTGGCTCCGGCGATGATATTCCGTTGTTCTAAATCAACGACGTATCGTCAGAAATCAAAATCGAAACCAAAATCAAGACCAAACTCACAATCATCGATATCGGGAACCCGACCTCAAACTCGACCTGACCGTTCTCCAAGAACTTGATTTGTTCAGCCGAAAGCATAATATCCAGTGCCTCAAGGTTCTGCTGCAGCTGTTCAACTTTCAGACTTCAACTTCCCTTTTGCATTGCTGTCAGCAATCGGATTGTGAAATGTGACTTGGAACACTTACCAGAAATGATACTCTTCACACCCACTTCACTGCAACCTTTTCAAGCACTCTCGAAACCTTCAACTTCTGCGTCAGTCCTCTTCCATCCTGGGCCGAACATCTTCCAGCCATGTTTGCCTGATTCGAGGCATTTTTGTTGTTCAGCATCAGTAGGGCTTTGAACCATCGCTGTACTGACAGGTGATACAGTAACGGCTTTACAGGTACTGGTACCGTACTATCACAGAGATTTCGAGCAGAATGTACAGTACAGTGCTGATGGTGAAGGATGCTGTCCTTCAGCCAATGAACCCAATCTGTTACCGAACCATGTCACCAATCACTTTGGCGCCCTGCCCATGTCTTCCAAAGTTGGAGCCTTCCATACACTCCACCACCACAAATGGCCAATAACAGCACCCAGAAGAGACTGCACTGCAAAACCTGTAAGCAGGTCCATGCTGAGCACATAATGAATGGCATATATTCATCACACAAAATGACAAAAGGCGCTGACAGGTTACGGGCGGCTAAAACACCTGAAACTTGGCAGTGCCTGGTAATAGGTAGATATAACTGTAGTACAACTTGACTTGATCAGTAATAGGGGATATAACAACCATATGACTTGTACTCACTGGTATTGTGTGGGATATAACCCCCTCCTAACCACCTCTTTACCCGCTATTACCAGTAAAGGGTGGTTAGGGGTGGTTAAGGGTGTTATAACCCTTTCAACCAGTCTTAACGGTCCAAGACCAGGCTTAAAGAGTTAAAGGGGGGTAATACGAGTATAAGGAGGCCAATCTGAGTTTTAGGGAGGTCATACCAAGTATTCCTAACATTCTTTTCAGCATACAGACAGTTTAGGTAGTTGAAACAAGTTTTTCAAGAGTACAATGAGTCTTGTATAGGTATAACAACTATAGATAGCACAACAAAAGCAACAAGAAAGCAACAAAACATGGACAGTACACTACACCCCATTCTCAACCTCTGCATTGATCTTCTCAATTAAAGGCTTGATGATGGTCTCCCAGGCATCTGCACGAGGCAGATGGAAAATCTCTTGATACCTTTTCCCACCTTTAAAGGTATGAGTATGTGAATGAAGGTAAGAAAAAAAACTTACAGTCGGGGCAACATTTGATGACCCTTTTGTACCCGCAAGCCATCAATTCGAGGTAAACTAGATGCTCTAGAGTTTGAGTTAGCATGTTGAAAATGAAAAATGTGAAAAAAACTCACCAACGCGATGCGAATGATTGACATTGACCCCGTCGTACCAGATGTGTGGCTTGCTCGGGCACTGTCGATCCCATTCCAACTTTCTTTCCTCTAACGGCCAGCTCGTTCTGCCAATCTTGAAAAGAAATTCCAATTCGTCATCCTCCACAATATGAAAAGTGTAAATCTTGCTGCGTCTATCGAAGATACTCAACACTTTGATAGTGGTTACAATGAATTTGATGGCGGCCAACATCATCTACAAGCCATTAGTCAAAAAAATGGCCAAAAAAGATAAATAACCTACCCAGGATGTTGGAGAACCAAGCATCTCGAAGATCCATTTGATAATAAACAAGATCGAGTGCATAGAGCAGGAGAGTTGTTGCGGTGTAAAGGAAAGGGCAGGCAACACTATGTATGAGGTGTTCTTTTAATGCTATTAATACAAAGGAAATACACTCAGAATACTGCTATATATTTGCTTCCAGACTAAATTTTCTGCCTTATAAAATAGTGAGAAAACATTTAGAAAACAAATATAAGATTTTGAATTTTATATTAAAGGAAACATGTTAAATACAAAAGGAAAACTAAATGAAAACTATCTAAGAACTGCTTTAAAATATAGTGTTTTCATATAATTTTCCTACTATTTTCCTAGTGTTTTCTCTGACTTTCCCACAATAGAAAATGCGGAATTTTTATCTTATCTTATCAGCATTTTCTGAGGATCTTCAACTAGAGAAAATTTAATGTTTTCTTAGTATGGAAATTATTCTAATATATTGTATTATCTTTTAATTCTCAGAATTTGAAAATTCCATATCTTTTGCTGCTGAAAATTCAGTATTCTCCAGGCATATTCTTGTTGAGAGGACACAATTGAAATTTAGAATTTATATATGGTTTTATAAAAATTCTCTTTGCAAGAAGATCAAGTGTTTTCTCAATGAGAAAACCATGTTAAAAGAACACCTTGTATGTAGTGACAGACAATACCAAATGAGCCTGTGCAGCTCCTGACAATGCATTGCACACATCCAGAGAGCACAGCGGAGTCGCTCTGGGGGTCTTCTGGGTGTAGAACATGAATTTGGCATCCTTGAGGTATGTTGTGTTGGTCAGTTTACAATTACATAGGCTTTACTGTCTAAATGCTGATTCTGCAGGCGATCTTGCATGCTTGTGGGCACTTGTGGGCGCTTATGAGTGCTTATTGTTGGGAATGACGAAAAAGTTATTTTGGATAATAAGTGCCCATATTATTGGCATTTATCATCTGAAATAACCATCTTGATGGGAAAAAAATAGTTTAGGGTCATTTTGGACCACACAAATGCCTGACAGTATATGAAGCATTAGTATAAGGCCATGCATTGAATCAATAAATACCTTACAAGTGAAGTTCTGATACAAAAAGTCAGTATACCATTGAATATAAGATAAAAAATAAACATACCAAGTGAACCACCGAGACTGTAGGCAGTATTTTGTCAGATGCCCAATTGATGATGTGGAATGCGGAGGGATTGTTGAAGGGATAATAATATGGTCTCTCTTCTACCTGGGATCGTGTTATGCCCATTGCAGTTGCGAGACGATCCTCATCACCACTATCTTCCCCAGTATCGATTATTGACACATCTATAATGTCAGCTTCCTTGATATCCAGATAAGGACATCAAGAGGGTAGCTTTATATCATAAATCTGAAAGAGGTTATGTTCATTCTTTTCAGTACGAACATAGGAGGTACTGCTGGGTGAGTTGAAGGACCTGCTATGGGCTGGTTATGCTGAAAAGAAGATCAGGAGATGTATGATACTTAGATTCTATGCTACTTACCACTACTTTACAGTGCTTTGCCATATTAAACAGACCCTGCATGCTCTGATGCCCTGCCACACATCTCTGCACATGGTTTGTCAAGGCACTGGGGCCATTATAGGTTCGGTTACAATGAGGACAGACATTATTATGCATTAAAGGATCTGTTGAACATCTTCAGTACATAGTTTACCTTCACATTGATTGAATACTTACTGTAGAATTTGTGAAATGACTGTGTGGGGTGAACGAAAGATGCGAAGGTCAGACCTGTACTAGCAGTGTATTAGCATGGGTTCTTTGATTTTTTTTTTTTCATATTATATGGCCAGAAAGGCCTTGGAATATCATTGAAATGATATTTTGAATATTTTAGAAATTTGTTGTAATTTTAATGACTACTGTACTATGAGGGAAAAGACTTACCATCATCGATGGTGATGGNGAGAGAAGGGAATTCAAACTCCAACCCAACGGCAAATTTGGCTGCTCAAAAATTTTCCCACCCTTCTGACTCTGATCCCAACCATTATCATCGACAGTGGCCAAGGCCATCCACTTGTCATTCCCCACATTGTAAGTATATCTTTACATTATTATTGTCCTATTAGATACAGTAGTGATAGAATACTACAATAAATGAGTTGAAACGATGTCGAAAAGACCTAAAAAAATTTTTTTTAATTCCCAATTTTTTTTTTTTAAAAAAAAAACAGACATAGATGCTGAATGTCATATATACAGGATATAGCATGGTTCATGCTGCTTGGCAACCTGATATCGACTTTGGAGGCTTGGCTGCTGTCACTGGAAGAGAGAGTAATGCAGGAAATGTCGGATATAGATTTGGGAGCACTGTGGGAAGGAGCACGCACGCCGGAGTACGTTCAGGAAGATGGATTCAGTTTACTGGAGGCCCTCAACACATCCTTCGCACTAGAACCATCAGAAAGCTCATGCGCAAAGACTCCAGAATACATTCCACCATCCAGACTATCGACCCCATTGTCTTATACCCCCAAGACCTCAACTGATTCCTTACCATCGACTCCTCCTGCGTTAGAACCTCATTACAATAATCTAATGGTCATATACAATCTACAAACAGCTCACCCTAGCAGGTATGCTCTTTGTAATGATTCGTCCTCGAACACGCTCCAATTGTTCAATACATTGTTTACAGAATATGAACCATTACATGAAGGGGATGATGTAGAGATGGAGATTGATGTGTCTATATCACATGGGGATTTCCCAGACAAAGACATTCAGATAGACCTGGCTCTAGGAGCTGTCAAAGATATTCCACAGCACAATGAGAAAGAATGCCCATCTCAAAGAGTCAAAGAGTTGGAGACGGAGCAAGAGCAGGATGATGATCATGAAACATTGGCTGAATGTCATCGTTGGAAGGCAAAGGTAAGCACTATCATATATAGTATTGACAATATCTCAACTTTTCACATAGGAACATGCTCAGAACATTGAGCATTTCCTTGACCTGGAAGCTGAAGTCTCACAAGATGAAGACAACAATAACAACAATAGAGATATGGGTATGTTATTCTATACCCTGAATTACATGTTCTGACAAGATTAACAGACGACTTCATTGCTAATAATCACAATTTCGAGGGACGGTGGATTGATGCTGCCTACCAATCTTTGGCTATGCAGCCTATCACCCAGAAGAACCAGGATGAGCTTTGAGAGGCAGAGAAGCTTGCCAACAGGTTCAACGAAAAGGCCAGATACCGACTGAGTGTTGAACATCCTTCAACTTTCTCTCAAAATGGTATTGTCTTGTCATGGGTCATACATTGCAAGGTATGTATATTAATGGAATTTACCTTTACAGATCATTGATTTCTCTTCCTAGCCCAAGAAGAACCATCTTGTCATTACCTACATTCTTGGTTGTCAGAAACAAGACCTGTCCATTCAGGCTCTCACATATCTCAGATGTCGAGGAGATGGGTACATCTACCTGGATACCGCGATGCCTAATCGATTGGGAAAGCTTCTCCGACAATGTGTTGTTGTCAAAAAGCAGCCAAGATCCCCGAACAGCATCAAAATGGTCAGGTTGGATGCTTTCACCACCCCTGCTCCAGGAGATAACTACTCCAATCCCTGTTCACTTTCTGATTTAATCGCCACTGATAATGTGACCAAATATCAGGTTGGCTCCTGGCTTCAACTTCATACAAGGAAACCAAAGAAGCCTTCAGGCGATAAGGACAAGGACAAGGGGATGAAGCCAGTCACTTCAGATGAACTGGATGCATCTGAGCCACATTCACTTGAGTGCTACCATGGGGATGCAGTGCTGCTCATTGAAGCAACACAGACTGAAGCGACAGTCGTCTTTGCTCTTTGAGTTCCTTCCAAGGAGTTCATTAATCCAATGCTCATCATCTTGTTTCCTGGGAAGAACATCCAGACCCTGCTTCTCGAGTACATTCTGTTACCAGAATACTCTTCCAAGATTCATCTTTCAAATTGTGCATTCTAATACTGTTTATGACAGCAAAAGTTACTCTGGAACAAACTCTGCCCCCTTTCTCGACAACTTACTCTTAGAGAGGGTCAAATCTTCTTCATGTCTCGATTACCAGAACTCAAGTTTCACTTTCCTTATGTCACCTCATGGGACTTTGCCATAGGAGATGAGGTCGAGAGTTGGGGTGATCTAAGAGGTGATATTGTGGAGGTCAAGGGTGATGGGTTATACATCAAGGTCTGGGATGGCGATGAGTCTGAAATTCATTATATCGGTTGGCTCACACACAAGATATGGCAAGTTGGGAACCTGGTTAGACACAGCATTCATGGATGGAATGGTGCCATAGTTTCTTTTTACAGAGAAAACCATAAAACCACTGTGCATGTCATGGTTGAAAATGAAAGATGATATCCAATGCCAATCTCCTTGTTTGACATCACCCTCATGAATCTCTTTTTGTCACTCAATCATCCTCCAGCATGAACCAATCCGCTGTTCCATCACTTTCTCCTCAAATGCAAAAAATTGGCCTTGCACAAACTGGTCAAACACCTTGGCTCCACATTGACATTCTCTCAATGGTGGGGACAAACAAGTGTACTGCTTGCATCGTCAATGTTCTAATCAGCCAGAAGAATAAGAGTGGTCTTGCTATTGTTGCTCGTTCCACAATTGTCAGTGCTTCTTCTCAACTATTCACTGTCAACTACGATGATGTTCTCACCCTCAAGTAAGTATCTTCTTACTAATGCTAATGACTTGTNTCAAGACCTTATATACCGCATTTTGGCTACCTACATCCTAGGTGGAAACTGAAAGATGAGTCTTCATTCAAGCATTTGACAGTGAACCCCTACCTCCATATTCGATCCGCAACTCCACCACCTGACACATTCAATGATTTTGACAATGTGCTTGACGAAGTACAGCCTTCAAAATCCAAGATGGATGATGCAAATTCTGAGATGCCGATTTGGAAACACCAGATTTCTTGTCAAGTGATCATCTCACACTTCATCAAAAGCTACAGGTTGATGCTGCTTCCCAAGTCAATAACGAGAATAAAGAAGAGGACGATATTGAGAGTATCCTGGAGAAGCTCAGGCAGGAAAAATCGTCAAGCAAGCTCTCTGGTCCTGAACTTCATTCTCCTATGATGGTGAACCTCGCCAAGCCATCTAAACCTGTATGGTCAGATGTGGCTCATACCTCACATCGATGGGTCTATGACTTGGCTGAGAAAGTGAGAAACACAGGTGTAATGTACCTGGTATATCTCACTGGTACGGATCCTTGAGTCAGAGCCCCGATGAAATGATTGCAGAGGCATCTTCAGGTTTCAACATTGGAAGGTGGCGAGAGGTGTCTAAAGTACTGCTTAACAGGCAAGCAGTGGAATCTGGTTCCAAATGACACTCTAATCAAACCTTTAGGAATCACAGCACAGACCCAAAAACCTCTTGTTGTTATTCGTGGGGAAGAGTTCGGCAACTTTGTCGTTCAAATCAAGTCTGTCTCCTGGAATCCAATAACTCAACCTCAAGCACTCTACTCTTGCCACCCCATGGACATTCACAGTGGAGGGGTTGACAAAGGGAAAGAGGTCATTGTGACAGAGGGCGAGGTTTGCCAGGTTATTCCTAGCAAAGAGGTGTAGAAAAGGCTCGATGAACAGGTTAGGAACGGTGCAAACGAGAAAAAGAGACAGATGAATAAGAAGAAATAGAACTTTTCATTGTACTTTACAGACTATATGTATTGCTAGCAGCATCTTTTTTATATTTCTTGTCACAAATGGACTCTATGTATCAGTCACGTGAATGAAGACCCCTGCAATGTGTTTTGTTTATTCCAATCATTATTCAAACTCCACTCTTTCTCTCTTTCTTTTGTACCACCACCATCTCCCTCCAACACACCTCGTTGTCGTTTTTGTCATCATCCAGCCTTCCAGTCTCCCAATCCTCATCCCTTGTTCCTCATCATTGTCCTCTCTCATTACCTCACCATGCCTGGGCGTCGCATCGAGAGTCCAATTCCTGATTGCAGCCATAGTGCATCTCCCCCACCTTGTGGTACTGGTACCTGCTCTTGTCGACCAACGCTAAAAAGAAACATGCATATACCTTGATGGCGAATGGCAAACTGAGTTTTTTTCATACCTCGCTCGCATGGTAAGTATCACTAGTCCTCCATGTGTTGTTATACAATTGATGTACAGAGTATCTAAGCTATACCAATAACGAGACGATAAAAGGCTGATACTGGGAAAGCCAAGGTGGAGATAAGACTCATCCCCAGCAATCCAGGTATCAATTGGAATGACCACAACCTTATCCCATATCTCGACCCAAAGATGAAATATGGTTGAGGTGTCCAACATCCCTTAATTGCACCTCTTCTCTGCACCGCTTCCTTTATTGACAAATTCAAAAGTGTCGACGCCAATGTCAGACTTGCATACATGACCAGAGTTTCCCTATATATGCTACTAATATTTTGTCAGTGCTCATAAAGAGGTCAAAAGATTACCACTCAAGACTACGAGCCTGTTTGGATTCCTTTACAGCTTCAAAGATTATCAGACTGGAAAGTTTTATCCTGGCTTCCTCCAAGGTTATTTGCTGGTCCACATAAGTACTGCAATGTTTCATGAGTATCTTACTGACTATCTGTGTTGTCTAGCTCTGGTGAAGTATTCTTGTGAAACCAACAGCTGCCTTGGAGTTATCAGAGGCTATTGGCAGAGATAGTGGCAACACTGTTAGAGATGGTATCAACACAGTCACAATTGAATCCATCGCCTACATTGCTTACCAGGTATTTGGATCTATTCATGTGTTTCAAGTTTCTAACCATGCTTGTAGGCATTCTTTATGCTCATGACTCACAATACCTGGTCCCACACTGTCGGAGGATTCAATCTTTTTTCATTTTATCATAACATCATCAGCATCTTCAAGGCAGGACATCCTAAATGGCAAGAAGATACTCTGGATTGGTGGAACATGTATGTTCTTGAACTACTTTTAAACATTTCACTGATTTTGTTCTTATAGGGAAGTTTTGCAACTGGCTGACTCTATTGGCAATGAACCCAAAGAAGGTTCAGATATGGCTTTGGCCCTGGCTCAGGCTGCTGCCGAGGCTGCTGAAGCTGAGGCTGCTGCCACTGCTGAAGCCAATGTCTCTGCCGCCAACCCAACACCGTCTGATCCTGCACACAGTACCCAGGCCACCTAATAGGTTACTTTTCAATTATTTGCTGTCTTTGCTGTTTTGCTACACTCATACTTGCTCCTCTTGCTGTCCTTGCTCTCTGCTGCATTTTCTCTCATTCAGTGACTCCAGCATCTGCTCCCATTCAGACTCTCATCCATTGTCATCACTATATTGCATCAGACACATACCCCATTCACAGAATAATGCATCACTCTCATTACTGTACNCTAAGACTCTAAGTGTGTCACAACCTGATACACACACAGGCCACACTCCAAGTGCCCAAGGCTCCTTCTTGGTGTAAAGTTTCTCTTAGAAAAGTGCTATAATGCACTCAAGATGTTACTCTTATCTCTTACGACGCAAGTTCATTATCAGATTTCTATCTCTCTGGAGTCACTCAGGACCAATCTCCAGGGCCTGTAGTGAGGAAGTAAAACTGGAATGGCACACAAATTTATACACCAAACAAACTCGTCATGTATTCACAATCAGAGGGGGCAGAGTTACTTGAGTATGTCCAAATATCTAGCTGTCCTTATATACAGTCCAAGGAATATATCTACAGAAAATTATAAATAATGTCCAATAATTCAGGAAATGACAAATGAGTGACTGAGATACTAAAAGAAGGATTATTCGGATGTCATGGAGTCTGGCCACTAGGGTATCTGACCATATCCACACGGGTATCTACGCCTCCAGGCGTTCTAGACTCTATAATTTGTATTTTCTCCTTTCTAAGTCGGGTATCTACGAGCGGATGGCTGTATCTGTCCCATCTTTTGACAGCATTTCCCCTTTTCTAGTATCCGCACATCAGCAGAGGCCTAGATGCCAAAGTTTCCAAGGTCAGAACACGCTGTTATTGTCCCTATCTCCTTTGACAATGCACACTCAGTCTTATTTAGGATTTCTTGCACGTTAGATATTCTTCATATGTCTCGTTGTATCTGTCTATAGGTAGTGAATGTCCTTTGGAAGTGATTTCTGTCTTTCTGAGCAGTCTTTGTACCTAGTTTGCTTATCGCATATTGTTTAGCCACCGGTGAATTCTTTATTAAGAGATCGCCTGCTTTGACTCTGATCTGTATATTGACTTCGGAGGAGGATCGTTCTATGATCATTCCTGTTCTAAGCCATCTTTCTGTTTTGATGTCTCCTCTAAGTACCTCTGTACTGTTTGACTGCAGCTTGCACTTTGCAGATGTCATAGAAAAGTAAAGTAGAAGTTAAAATCCCATTGATAGCACTTTTGAGAGCTTGGTTAACTAGCCAATGCATTCATTGGGCCATAGTTAGATTCCCTACAGGTTTCGGGAGTGATCTGCTTTGGATCTGATACATAGATAGGTCAGAAAGTACAGCTTAGACACCTCTGTATAGCATATCATATAGCTCTTCANCTTGCACGTTAGATATTCTTCATATGTCTCGTTGTATCTGTCTATAGGTAGTGAATGTCCTTCGGAAGTGATTTCTGTCTTTCCGAGCAGTCTTTGTACCTAGTTTGCTTATTGCATATTGTTTAGCCACTGGTGAATTCTTTATTAAGAGATCGCTTGCTTTGACTCTGATCCATATATTGACTTCGGAGGAGGATCGTTCTATGATCGTTCCTGTTCTAAGCCGTCTTTCTGTTTTGATGTCTCCTCTAAGTACCTCTGTACTGTTTGACTGCAGCTTGCACTTTGCAGATGTCATATAAAAGTAAAGTAGAAGTTAAAATCCCATTGATAGCACTTTTGAGAGCTTGGTTAACTAGCCAATGCATTCATTGGGCCATAGTTAGATTCCCTACAGGTTTCGGGAGTGATCTGCTTTGGATCTGATACATAGATAGGTCAGAAAGTACAGCTTAGACACCTCTGTATAGCATATCATATAGCTCTTCATACTTTCCCAGGTACCACAGCTTCTCTAAGGCAATGACTAGCAGACTGGGCTCACTCTAGTCCTTATTACCCGTTATCTTGTGTCATATTAAAGTGTTCCAATTCAGAAATAGTGTAAAAATGAATAAAAGTGGGTCTTTTCTAGGTTTGACATATTAGCGGTTATGGTGACAAAAGCAGAAAGGTGACGAAATCAGCATTGTGGGGAATGCTGAGTCAAGCAGCTGGAGGGAAGGACTGGAGGACTTTGTGAGCGAGCTCAGCCAAGCTGAAAGTTGTTGAAATTATTCGAGATGTGTGAGGGTGGTTTCTGTGTGCAGCCAGAAAAAAGTTTTAACATCAAATCTGATGGACTGGCGTCCCCCTTCTGGCCCATCAAATATGATGTTCTGGGTGGGAACTAAAGGTGTCTGCCACTGTTCCGCAACACTAACTTGGGTTGGACTGTTGCTCTCTTCCTGCTTCCCACTGCCTGCTACACCCAAGGTATACATGTTATATGGATGGTGGTTTCGGCATCCTGCAGACAACATGCCAAATGATTCCTGAGCCAATGATAACACCACCAAAATGAAGCAATAATAAGTAGCAGTGATGCTACTGCAAAAATGACTGCACCAGCAAAAAGGGTCTTTTTTGATGAAGCTGAAGTATTTGAACTTGAATTGACTGCATCAGTGGGAGTTGTGTTGATCATTTCTGAGGATGTTATCTTGGGGCTGTATCGTATCATCAAGATTTAGTTCAAGATGAAAACAATCTGTCTATCAAAACAATGTACCATGAATATTCTGATGTGGTCTCAGCAAAGGTAACAGCATCTGCAGATGAGTCGGGGCCCGGTTTGGAAGAGATAAGGATGGGAACACCAAAAGTATTCACCACATTCTTCCTGATGTAGAATGTCAGTAGTTTCATGGTGAGAAAGCCTGAGCTGTCTTACACATCTTCTGCAATAACCTGCAGAAACAACTGTCTAACCGGGTAACATCAGGAAAATATACCAGCTGACCTGGCAAGTTATATGGAGTTGGAACCCTATTGAACTTGTTAAGACTGGTTTTTGTAGGTTATATTCCTATTGAGCTTAGATATATTGGGTTTCTGTATGCTAGGGTACACTATAATCTGATGTGTTAGGTCTCAGTGCTTCATAACCTCACATATAGCCAGTTTTTTGAGGGTTATGACTGTCTATAGCCTGACAAAACCAATGTAACTCAATATAACCACTACAATTCTATGTAACTGGTTCTGAAGGTTGTATTGGGTTACAGTGGTTATAACAAGTTCCAATGGGTTACAATGAGTTCAATAAGGTCACACTATGTTCTCTGAGGTGATAGACTAGGAACACACCCTTTTGCTGCCAGTACAGCACTTAAGTGTGAAGTTTACTTGTAACAATAATAAATCCTGAATAAATCAGCATATGAACACAATAGAGACACAGAAGTATAGTCAGTAAAGTTATTCTATCATTTATAAACTCAATGGTATTTTTTTTTGGAGTTTACTGATTTTTTTACTATCTGAATATGAGGGAACAAGATTTTTGTAACTGGATGTAAGTTGAACAAGCGCTCGCATTTGGGTGCACATGATGTGTGTCACATGCATCAAGACTGGGTCAATCAGGAGTATTTATTTCCATAAAATTTTAAACTCTGACTTTTCCTTCTTTCTTTTGTACCACCACCATCTTCTTCCTCCCACTGTCACTCTCTTCCTCTCATCGTCATCGTCATCGTCACACTCTCCCTCTTGTTGTTGCTGTCACACCCTCCCTCTTGTTGTCACTGTCACACCCTCCCTCTCATTGTCACTGTCACACCCTCCCTCTCGTCATCACTGTCACACTCTCCCTCTCATTGTCACTGTCACTCTCTTCCTCTCATTGTCACTGTCACACACACTCTCTCGTCATCATCGTCACTCCCTCCCTCTTGTCATCGCTGTCACACTCCCCTTCTTGTCATTGCTGTACTATCACCTTTCCTCTCCTCTCCTCTCCTCTCCTTCTTACCACACCTCATGCCTCACCCTGCCTTCTCACCTCCATGACCTTTCTGTCATTGTCAAAGACTAAACAACAGCCTACCCAGCAAACACCTTGGCCACATCACAGCTCAGTCTCACTCTCACAAGAATCCTTATGACGACAATCCATTTGTGAGCACGATTCCAACATGCCTTCTAGTTGACTTGACAACAAGCTCAACCTCATAGCTCTCTATGTTACATTACTTGCGCAGCAACGCTAACTCAACTACTCTAAGAGAAAGACTTCTCTTGCTAGTAGTTTACAAGTTCAAGTTTGAGTTCGTTCAGTGGATACTGAAGTTCAGAGATCCTTTGATAGTGGTGTTGACATGAGTAGATTAACCAGGTCAAGCTGAAGACTTAGAGTCTTAGCTTGAGCGCTTAAATACTGTACAACCGTCATAACGCTAACTACATATGTAAAGCGAAGAGTTCGGTGTTTACCTAATGTTTCCCGAAGCTATCAGGATATGAGTAATACAAGTACAAATGGATAAGCAAATGGGGATGAGGAAGGTGTATAAGTCCGATGGAGTAAGAAGCATACGAGTGAGAAGGAAATGGGAGCTAGGAAGGTGTATAAGTCCGATAGAAGGAGAAGCATAGGGGTGACAGCGAAGAGGAAAGGAAAAGAGTCTACTAAAGAGAAAAAGTCTGTAACATTACCCCCTCAACAAGGGGCAAACTCCGATTGCCTTGCTTACGATTCTCCATCTCTGTACAACTCAGTATTGTAATCGTAAGATGTATCCGGCCTATCATCCGTATCCGGCATTTCATCCATAACTCCCATCATTGGAGTTGCCAGCGGGTCAGAGGTCGGCTGCCATCCCATAGCCTGCTGCTCTTCCACTGAGAGTAACCTCACCTTTTTTGGATCCGCTCCTACAAACAACAATTGAGCGTCCTGATCATATTCCTTGACCAACATCTCAACATTCCCCTCCGAGATTGTCGTAGGGCTCATCGTTATAGTTTCGTTCATCGTCATAACGGCGACCATCCGACAGAGAGTCTGAGCCTGAATTAGACCGTCGATGCGCAATGCGGCCAGACCTTCGTTGGTCAGGGCAGTGGCCAGATGTATGTCCAGGCTGAGTCTTGAAGCATCTACGACACATGTACTGCGGGCAATGTCTGGCGAAATGGCGCTCCAATCCGCACACACGGCAGAGATGCGGTCGACGAGCTGCATCATCGGGGTCGGGGCCAGAGTCGGACTTCTCAAGCTGGGCATCAGTGGGCCTTCGACGTTTTCGGGAATTTGGTTCTCCCGATCTCCGTTCTCGGCCACGTCCTCTGACTCCACGAGTGCAACCTCCCCTCCAACCGTGGGGATATGCTCCACCTTCCGGTGGAACTGTGGCTTCAGGTGTCTGAAGATTTCTGGGGTCAACGGCGGTCGGAGGTTCGGGTCTAGAGGAGGTGAGGGAGTCGAACGACTCGACCTTAAATTTGATGTCAGGATTGGGAGTGGGGTCAGGATAAACGAGGGTGTTGCTTGGTTCGGGGGAGGAATGGGCAGTGGTGGGGAGTCCGGTTTCGTTGTCCACGGGTTCGGAGGTGAGTCTAGAGATGAGACTCCGAGTGTCGTTGATGTCAGGACGGGGGTATCTGTTCCCATCTGTTCGTCGTCCGAGACGGTCGAGGAGGCTGAAGGTGAGGGGATCAGGGTATTCCGACATCACTCTGGGATCTGCAGGGGGAGGCATGGACAAATGGGGGTGATAGGGAAAGGTGGATGGTACCATAACGGGACCTTCAAGTCCCAACTGATAATTACAGGCGTACATCACCTGGTTTGCAATTTCGAGACTGCAGCTTTCAATGATTCTTTCAAAAAGCTTGTGTTGGGACCTGAGGAAAAACAGGCTTTTGACACAGGGTTCCAGTCAGTTGTGTTGATCAGCGGCGTTTCAGATCTGATCATCGTACTGCTCGGTATTGAAGAGATGAAGGAGTTGGTAGGGGTTTGGTTTGAGGCCATTTGGATAGGTGATGTTTTCTCCGTACCTTCCCTCTCCTGACACAGTAGGAACAGGGCACGGGTTTCGGGCTGGCTGGCTGCCAGTAAGAGAAGAGGAAGAGGCGGCAGAGGATGCATTGGACATGGTTATGTTGGAGTGGGAATGGGGTCTCTGGGTTTTACTCGATGTTTCTTTATATACCCTTTGAGAAGGTCTAGACAGTTCACCATTCCTTCCATTTGAATCCATCGGTTATGGGACGAGTCATAACCAGTGTATGACACGAGGAATTCTCGTGGTCGCTTCTTCGGTCTATGTCCTACCACCGCTTCTACTTCATATTCTTCGAACCCTTCGATAAGATCCAGGGGTGGTTCCGTGAAGCTTGGTCCGTGGGCTTCGGTTTGCTTGAATGGTGATAGTAAGGCCGTGTGGAAGACGGGGTGGATTTTCCATTGATGGGGTAGGTCCAGTTTGTACGTTACGGGTCCGAGTACCTTGAGGACCTTGAATGGTCCTTCCCTTTTTGGGGCTAACTTCTTCGATGGATATCCCGTGGCTAGGTTCTTTGCTTCTAGCCAAACCTTCTGTCCTTCTTCAAATACATCTAACTTCTGCTTTTTCCTTCATATCATTTGTTGTCATGCCAACTCTAGCAGGCTTGCTGTTTCTTCTCTCACCCTTTTCAGCTCTTGGAGTCATTCTTCTACTGATGGAATTGTCGTTTTTTCAAATACCATTGGAAGTGGACGAGGGTGATATCCCATCATCATAAAGAATGGGGATTTCTTGAGGACTGAATGGGTTCAGTTATTATGGGCGAATTCTGCTAGAGGGAGGTACTCCTTCCATCGAGTCTGTTCCTTTAAACAAAATGCTCTGAGGTAGACCTCGACTTCTTGGTTTACTCGTTCCGTTTCTCCATCCGTCTGCGGGTGGAATGCTGTGCTCATTGAATGTTTGATAGACAGCTGCCTTCCCATTTCCTGAAACACTTCTGCTGCGAATCTGGGGTCTCGGTTGGATATAATACGGTCCAGTAGCCCGAACCTTTTGTAGAGATGTTGGATCAACATTTCCACTATCTTGGTGGCGTCTGCTGTTTTGGTGCATGGAGTAAAAATTACCCCCTTCGTAGATGAGTGGTCCACCATGACTAAAATTGAATCCATTCCATCGCATTCGGGTAGATCCGTAATAAGATCCATAGTACAGACTTGGAAAGGGAAGGAGTGCAGTGTCGGTTGTATCGGCTGAATTGGGGTTCCCGTTGGGTGAGTGTTGATCTTTGATTGTTGACACACTACGCAACCATCAACAAAGGATTTAATGAATTTAGCCATTCCCGGCCACCAGAAATCTCGTTGTACTTGTTCAATGGTATTCCATTGCCCTGGATGTCCTACTCCAGGAGTCTCGTGAATGGATTGTACTATCTGTCGGCGGAGATTGGTGTCGTTAGGTATGTAGACTCGTCCTTGGAAAAAGAGCAGGTCTCCTTCAATCTTCCAGTCAGATAGTGCAGATTTGATTGGCGGCACGCCCTGTTCTAAAAGCTGCTCCAGGGCCGATTTGTGAAAATCGTCTGGGCCCAATCGTTCTGCTATGTCATCCTTCATTCCTAGATCGGTCCCTTTGATGAAAAGCCATTCTGGCAGCACTACAATGTCTTCATTATCACTGTCGACATCGTCTTGTTCATTACTTCGTCTCGACAAGGCATCTGCTTGAGAGATTGATTTTCCAGGGACATGCACCAGCCCTAAGTTGAATTCTGATAGGAAAAGACTCCACCTTGCTTGTTGCCTGTTTAGTTTCTGTGCTGTCCAAAAGTACGTTAGGTTCTTGTGGTCTGAAAGAACCACAACTTTGAATTTTCCTTCCATGAGGTAGTGACGCCATTCCATCAGTGCTCAATAGATCGCGAGAAGTTCACAATCGTAGATTTCATAGTTTCGCTCCGTGGGAGAGAGTGATTTTGACAGGTAACCACATGGATGCCATTCGCCATCAGCCCCTTTTTGTCTAAGCACAGCGCCAGTGGCCCACTTAGAAGTGTCAGCTTCTATGACGAACGGTTTGTCGACATCTGGCATGACTAGTATTGGTTCGGAAAGGAACTTTGCCTTCAGAAGATCGAAAGCTATCTGGCATTGCTTTGTCCATTCGAACTTTCGATTTTTCTGCAGAAGGTCGTTTAATGGTCTCGTGAGGTGTGCGTATTTCCCGATGAATTTCCTGTAGAAGTTCCTGAACCCTAAAAACGCTCGTACCCCTTTTACTGTCTGCGGGGGTTCCCAGCCGGCTATTCCTGCTAGCTTTACAGGGTCCATGGCAATATAACCGGGCTGAATAACCATCCCTAAAAATACCACTTCTACTACATCGAATTCACATTTCTCCGGTTTGAGGAACAGGTTGTGCTCCTTGAGGCAGTGCATTAGTCGTTCTGTGCATTCCTTGTGTTCGGTTTGATCTTTGGAGAAGAGGAGGATATCATCCATGTATACTACACACCATCCTTCATCAATGAAATCGGAGAGGATGTTGTTCATGAAGGCTTGGAAGGTGGCGGGGGAATTGCTCAATCCGAAGAACATAACTGTTGGTTCGAAAAGTCCTCTATTCGTCTTGAAGGCAGCTTTCCATCGATCTCCGTCTTTTATCCTGACGTTATTGTACCCGTTTCGAAGATCGAGCTTCGTGAACATCGTTGCCCCTTTCAATTTGTCAAGGAGCTCCGAAATCAGGGGTAGAGGATAGGCATTCTTCACTGTTCCTTTGTTGAGTTCTCTGTAATCCTGCGTCGGCCTCAACACTCCTTTTTCCTTCTTGGCTACAAAGAAGAAAGGGGAAGCCATTGGAGATTTCGATTTGCGAATGTATCCTTTCCGTAGGTTTTCCTCAAGGAACTTGTCTTGTTCCTCCTGCTCTGCGGGGCTTAGCGGGTACAGTTTGCAGTTCCTTGGAACGAAGTCCAGTTTGAGATCAATTGCGTGGTCATATGTCCTAGCGGGTGGGAATCATTCTGCTTTCCCCTTCTCGAAGCGGTCTCGATATTCCAACAAGTAACCAGGGATAAGCTCCTCGATCTCCTTCTTGATGCTCTGTTGTTGATGAGCCATTTCCTGCGATGCTGTGATCTTGGCTCCTATAAGGACTTCTGGTTCGAAATCATCTAAGATTCCCTTGAACCTCTTGATCTGAATTCTTCGTCGGGGTTGGAACTGTATTTCCCCCGTTTCCCAATCGATCACAGGGTTGTGATATCTCAACCATGGGAGTCCTAGAATCATGTCTTCGTCTCTGATACCTGAGATCATAAAGTTCTCCCAAAACTCCTTTCCAGCGATTTGGAACTCTAATTCCACAACATGTGTTATCCACGCTGTCTTGTTGGCTGTTCCATCAACATTGAAGACCCGGATCTTTTCTGGTAATTGGATCCATTTCTTCCCAAGCGTTCTAGCGAGTCCTGTACTTATGAATCTTCCTCCTGCTCCTGAGTCCAGCAAGGCCTTTGTTTCGATGTTTTTTGTTCCCACTTTGTACTTGAGAGGAATGTGCATAGAATTTCGATCCATTTTAGCTAGTACAAAGTGTGAAATAGTTATCGGTGGTGGAGACATCGTCCTCGTCCACCGTTTCAAAAACCCTCTTGTTCCATTAAATCGAGGAGGAAGTCCTTGTCTTCTTTCGGCTGCTCATTTACCAAAGCTCTAATTTTAGCGAACCTTTCTTCTCTCGTAAGCTTCTTCAGCTCTTCTTGTTTTTGTTCATCTTTCTTCGGTGCATCTGGGCAGTCTCTGATGTGATGCCCACTTTTTCCGCATCTGAAGCATAGTCCCTTTGCCATATACTCTTTTCGATCTATCTCGGTAATCTGCTTGATAGCAACATCTTCCTTCTTCCTAAAGCTTCTCTGAGGTTTCTTCCCTCCATGTTCATCGTCCCATGTCTTCCCATACTCCAATGCCTGTTTGTAGCTTTCGTCAAATAGAATGGCGGCGTTCATCCAATCCTTGATTGTAGTAGAGGCTCCTTCTGGCCTCGTCATGATTTTGAGAGCTAGGCTTCTGGGTAACCCCCTCTTGAATGCTACTATCTGTGCTGCATCATTGTATCTGGTCTGTTTTGCGAGATAGGTGAATTGGTATGTGTATTCATCGGCTCTTTCCTTCATCCTTAGGTCTTTAAGCTTGAGCTGTGCTTTTAAGGCTGGGTTGAGAGGTTCAAAAGAAGTCCTGAAGTCATCCAAAAACTCTGACCAGGTGACCTTCTCGGCATCCACATTGTATGCAAGCAACAGATCAGTCTTATCGTTCTTCCAAAATTCTCCCGGCCCATCTGTCATATATGAAAGGAGGAAAAGCTTCTTCAACCTATCGTCTGGGAACGCTTTCGGATTAAGCGCCACATAGATCAACACCTCTCTCAAGAACTTCTTCGCGTCTTTCCGTGCTCCTGTGAAGGCTCTCGGAAGTGCAGCTTTCACTTCCTTTACTGCTGATACTACTTGTACCGGCATCGCAGAACCTATGACAGCTTCTTCGACTGCTGGTTTCTCTCTCTTGGGTCTGCTTCCGGATGGCTTCTTATCTTCCGCCATTGCTTGGGGTGGTACTTTCAGTGATCGAGGGCTGTTCTTCAATCCCTGTAGTAATCTTTGGAACGGATCTAACTCCTCTGGAGAGTTGGTGGAGATATTCGATGTATCCGAGTCGGGTAGCTTCGGTGTATTCGGCGAGGATTCTTCTTCATGTTCGATCGGTCTTGATCCAATCTGAGTGGATGACAGGGTCGAGATTCTCTTTGTTTCTTCGTCGTCTGCTGGTGTCTCTGTCAGTGGCTGACTCATTAGTGATGGCGAGTGCAAGAGGGTCAATAGTTCTCTGCGGGACGCTCGGGTTAACAGTGGGATCGCTCGTCCACCAGGATTCAATATGGATTGGGTTAGTTGCCCATGCCGGCGCGCCTCCGCTTCAGCGATGTCCTGCTCTAGCTGTCGTTCTGTCCGTGGCGGCGTCTTGTTGTTCCTAGGTGATGCCTAAACCTGGGTAGGTCAGCAATCGATCAGCTTGACCTTGTGTTACGTTACTTGCGCAGCAACGCTAACTCAACTACTCTAAGAGAAAGACTTCTCTTGCTAGCAGTTTACAAGTTCAAGTTTGAGTTTGTTCAGTGGATACTGAAGTTCAGAGATCCTTCGATAGTGGCGTTGACACAAGTAGATTAACCAGGTCAAGCTGAAGACTTAGAGTCTTAGCTTGAGCGCTTAAATACTGTACAACCGTCGTAACACTAACTACATACGTAAAGCGAAGAGTTCGGTGTTTACCTAACGTTTCCTGAAGCTATCAGGATATGAGTAATACAAGTACAAATGGATAAGCAAATGGGGACGAGGAAGGTGTATAAGTCCGATGGAGTAAGAAGCATACAAGTGAGAAGGAAATGGGAGCTAGGAAGGTGTATAAGTCCAATAGAAGGAGAAGCATAGGGGTGACAGCGAAGAGGAAAGGAAAAGAGTCTACTAAAGAGAAAAAGTCTGTAACACTCTATCATTATCATCATCTCTGCAAACACTGTCTTTGCTAGACACTTCTGTCAGTTTCTGTTGGTGTATAATGCACATGTCCTGTACAAAGGTGAGTCATGTATTGCATTGTCATACCAAACTATACTGATCTGCTCACATTTCTAGAACACTTCAATTGTCTTAAACCCACATTATTCCCAACTCTCACATACTCCAACTCTTATGACTCAGGTGAAAATATGCTCATACATTATATGCTTCATCTAACCTGCACATATAGGCACAAGACCTTGAATACTGGCTCTTGTATGTTCTTGCTGTTCGAATTGTGGTGATGTAGGTGATTTCTGCTGAATTGGCCTGTGCCCGACTGAGTTTCTCTTTAACAGTTCAGCTTGATATTATATTGCTTCCATCCTGACTACAATGCACTATATACTGTGATGATTGTTCTTTGTAGTTCATACTAGTGAGTCTTAAGTCTCACTGGCTGTGCATGCTTGTCACTGATTCATTACTCTCAGGCTCCCATGTGTGCCTTGTTATGAGTTGGTTATACAGGTCTAGCTTACATCATATCTACTACCTGATATCTACTGCCTGTATCTATGTAGAGCCTTGGAATATATGTCCTGAACTCTCATTTATTTATGGGATTGATGTGTAGAGGCTGCTGGTGATTCTCTGGGACACAACATAACTGATAGCTGTATCTGACCTTTGATAAGTTGACACAACCTTCTAGAACTTAATATAGCTGAATGAAACCATCTGGGACTTGATGTAGCCACCAGAACTCAATAAAGCTACTGAAACTCAATGTAACCCATGGAATCTGACAAAGCCAATTGAAACCCAGTGCAAACCTCAATAACTAACTGTATTGGCTCACAAAGGTTCACATCAAGCTTGAGCAGGTTCACATTGAGTCCCATGGGGGTTGCAACCTACCCCCCCCTGTGACAATGACCACCTGAAACCCATTACATTGACTTTTATTGGGTGATATTGAGATACATGGAGTGATATCAGGTACCTTAGGGTCAGGTTGCCTGGTAAATTTTCCAGATGAATGTTATCAGCTGGGAGCCACATGGGAATATACACTTACTCACCCAGATATGGCACCAGAGATTTGAAAGAGCACAAAAACAGGAGAGACTGTATCACCATTTACTGTCACATTCAGTCCAGGAAACACAGTTCCAGACATGTTCAATTGAAATGAGAACGTTGCATTGGGGGAATCATTCTTCCCATGGACAAAGAAGATTGCTAACGTATTGTTTGTGTGAAATGCTGTCTTGGGTAGTGAGTTGAGAATGTTAAGAGCATGAACCAGGCCAAGATTCAGATAGATAAACAGTAAGCTGCTGGTGTGCTTGAGTAATTCAACATACTAGGACAGATCACTTGGAACTCATAACAGTAAGATCTCCATAAACTGTGGAGGGCAGAATGGACATAACAAGGTGTGGTGATGCAAAAGAGGTCATTAAGTATACTAGACTAACTGATCATGATGGTTATCTTGGTAGATGATCGTCGCAGTAGTGAAGGTGATATCAGGAGATGCAAATCTGATATTTGTTCTGCTGCAGTTCAAGTTCCAGCCTACAGGGTCTAGTCTTGGGTACCCAGACTGATGATACTACCTGACAATCACAAGTAATGTGGAGGTAATTGCCTGTTCCCTGCCTTTAGCTGTATTGACCACAAGCACCGTACACTATATACCATCCAATACATCAAATTTTTCATCCTGAGAACTGTCCATTCCAATGCCAAAAGATCTCACAGAACCTTCTACCAAGTCCAAGAGGCAAAATTGGTGTATTTTTCTTGATACTCTTGGATTAGGCTGGAATTTGACTGCTCTTAGTACTGCCCACTTCAAAAGAATTGACTTTCTTCCAAATTCCATTGGATACAAGGTAGCATGGGTATAACGAGAGTATATTGAGGGTATTGGCAGTGACATAGAAAGAGAGGCAGCAGCTCACTGTACGAGTAACTGGCTACCTGACTGATTAGCTAATACAAAAAAACGCCCACAGTTCCTAACTAGGAAGTACCACAAGACTAAGCAGGGTCCAGTTGTTACAAGTTTGGATTTATCCAGATTCGTTCTTTATCTGTTTTTCACTTGGGGGGATTTTTGGCCATCATGGAATTTTCTCCCATGAAAGTGAACATGATCCATCATGACGTACAAACACAGGTTCACCCGTGTTTCCTCTTTTATGGCAACACTCTAGGTCTCACTCCTATGTGATAATTTCAGTGTCCTTGGGCTTTTTTTTTCTAATGAGACCTCTTTGATACAGAAAATAAATAGAATAAAAAAATTGATAACTGTAAAATGCATGTCATGTTCAGTTTCATAGGAAGATTTTCCATCATTGCACTTGGCTCAAATTTTCTTCATTTCGTAATATCGTATTCATAATCTGGCCTTGTGGAATTGTATTCCTTTTGTCGTCATATTCAATGGATTTAGCATACCTCTATTGCATACTCTTTCTGTATGATAATCTCAGCATCCTTGGGCTTTTTTTTAATGAGTGTTCTTTGATACATACATAAAATGATGACTGTAGCAAATGCATGTCACGTTCAGTTTCATGGGAAAATTTTCCACCATCACACTTGGCTTAAATTCTCTTCATTTAAATTATAAGGCCTGCTTTGCTCTGTATGCAGCAGAAGGCAAGATTTGATTTGAACATGAACTGTGAGAAAGTGTGTTGCACCTACTTAATATATCTATGTGGTGAACCCAGTAATGAAGTAACATATTTAAAAAAAAAAAACTGAACTTGTTTCTGTTGGTGGCTCATGCCAACCCACTCCTGACAAGTCCAGCTTCAGCAGGATAATTTGGAGTAAAGGTACTGAGAACAAATTTGTTCTGAGAATTGTGCTGATAGGTAGAGTTGTATAGGGAGACTTTTGTGAGAGGTCACAAAATTGATATTCTTCGTTCATCACAGTGGAAGATGTCAGAGAGATAAGTCTGAGACAATCATCTGTTCATCACTTTGTTCTCCATCAGTGATATTTACTCTGCTTTGCCCCCTCCCCAACTGGTCCTCTCCACCTTGGTAGCCTCCAAATGGTTTTATACAACCAATTATACACTGGATGACACACAAAATTGACAACTGTGGGGACAGACAAGATTTGTACCAGGTTCTGTAGATGGAATTTGTCAGGCATTGGATTATGGCTTTAGTGTGCCTATCTTCTTCAACTCACAGATTGACTGATGGACTTGTTGAAACAGGGCCCAGAAAGAATCAAGGGCCTTAATAGTATTGGGCAGAACATACACCAAGGCAGAAACATCACCTTCCTGGTCAAATGTGTCTTCTGTCTTTTGGTTCATGATATTTGATACTGAGGTAACTTGTGCAGCATACTATATCAGAGATGAAAGGAGGCCTTTAGCTACACTGGGTGAAATGATTGATAAGTCACATAGACTTATTCAATGCCTTTTTACAAATTGTCTACATATTTTAGACTTGACATATTGAATCCAAAAAGTCATTTTTCTGATCCATTTGCTCTTGAATAAGTCTCAAGACTGAAAAATGATATATTCTTTATATGTTAATCACTGAGCATAGACATATTTAGAGTGTATCAAATACTAGACCCTATGTATTTTTTTAATAAGTCATTTATAAGCTATTCATATGAGGGCAGCTTTTTATTCTGGACTTATCAATAAAAAGATATTTTGCATAGGACTCAACAATATGTAAATGACATATAAATGAACTTATTCTTGGAATATCAATAGTGTATTTATAATTTATTGCACTTGACTACTAGCATAAGTAATTGATAAGACATGTAACTTTGCCAAAACTTATTGATAAATCTATTGAAGGATAAGTAATCAGTAAGGCATGTAACTTAAGCAAGACTTATTCTTGAGTCTATTAGACATATTGAAGGCTACAGAATATGATACTATAGCATAGCAATTAATAAGTACCCTTACATATTGATCAACATATACAATACAATTGTCAACATTTTAATTGGATAAACCTTGAATAGGTCATCAATGACTTATCAAATGTGAACATTACAAAATATATTATTAATAAGCATAGATACATATTAATGAATAATAGATAAAAAGAGACTGTTACCAGCCCAAAACTGTAACATATACCTACTGTGGCCAGAGACAACAGTTGCTGTTGCTCTATAGAATGACAGTTGCAGTTTACATAAGCCTTGTTGCCTGTCTGGAAGGGTGTTGTAGTGGGAGGCTTGTTACTAGTGTCTATATAAATTAATCAGATCTGTGGGTGTGGGCCACTAATGCCACAATATGGCTCAGGAGGCTATGCATGGCTAAGAGAGGCAGCATGGCACAGCAGAAGGTACAGAGGTGCTGTGCCACACAAGATATATATATAATAGAGATTCTTAAGGATTGATGAAGATTCATTTGTGTTTATGGAAATTTATTACATATATGTGATAGAGATTCCTTCAGATTCCTTAGCATTAATAGAGATTTCCTAGAATTGATGAAAATTCATTGGTGTTCATAGAGATTTATTAAAATATAACAGACATCTCTTGGAATTCATTAGTATTCATGGAAATTTATTAAAAGATGTGATAGCCTTTCTTTTAATAAATTTCCATAAACACTAATAAATCTTTATCAATTCTAGAGAATCTCTATTACATATATTTAATGAATTCTATAAATGTCTATTAATGCCAATAAATCTCAAGGAATCTCTATCATATATATTTGATAAATTTTCATAAACACCAATGAATCTCCATCTATTCTAAGGAATCTGACGATTCATCGAGATTTATTAGCATTTATAGAAATCCATCAAATATATGTATTAGAGATTCCTTAGAATAGATGGAGATTCATTGGTGTTTATGAAAATTTATCAAATATATATGATAGAGATTCCTTGAGATTTATTGGCATTAATAGACATTTATAGAATTCATTAAATATATGTAATAGAGATTCTCTAGAATTGATAAAGATTTATTAGTGTTTATGGAAATTTATTAAAAGAAAGGCTATCACATCTTTTAATAAATTTCCATGAATACTAATGAATTCCAAGAGATGTCTGTTATATTTTAATAAATCTCTATGAACACCAATGAATTTTCATCAATTCTAGGAAATCTCTATTAATGCTAAGGAATCTGAAGGAATCTCTATCACATATATGTAATAAATTTCCATAAACACAAATGAATCTTCATCANTACTTATGCTAGTAGTCAAGTGCAATAAATTATAAATACACTATTGATATTCCAAGAATAAGTTCATTTATATGTCATTCACATATTGTTGAGTCCTATGCAAAATATCTTTTTATTGATAAGTCCAGAATAAAAAGCTGCCCTCATATGAATAGCTTATAAATGACTTATTAAAAAAATACATAGGGTCTAGTATTTGATACACTCTAAATATGTCTATGCTCAGTGGATGACTTCCCATAAGAATTAATTGCCAACTGGCAATTTCAATGAGACATTGAAAGAATATGAAATTAGATTATTTACCAAAATAATTGACTTATCGTTCCCGTAAGTAAATTATTTGATGAGCAGAAGATCCCATTGAAGATGCTCAAAAGCCTATGCCTCTACTATGAAAACACAAGGCAGTTGGTTTGGTGTGGTTCACTGTTACTGCAATGTCAAGAATAATTCTCAATGTCTCGCTTGGTAGTTCAGAGATGATTGCCTTTAAAACAACTTCTCAGATCGACAATGGGTGTTTGTTTTGTATAATATTTATCAGTTTTGTGGTTTTATTAATCACTTTGAAAGCAAATACTGGTATAGATTTTGACTAGAAACTGCCCAAAGAATAAACTTCTTCTAAGTGAGAACAAAGGTACCTCTTGTACCTGAATATAGCCCTCTTAGCTATGTTCTGCAATGATTCTCAAGAGGACAAATATTCTAGACACTGCTAGCCTGAAACCCTCTCTGATTCATGTCAAAACACCAGACTATACTGATGCATGTCAGCTACCCTCTTAGTAGACTGATATAATGTTTCTCTTATCAGAAAACACACCTCTTGCATTAAAAACTAAGCTCTTCCTAGCTTTTATTTATATCTCTGGTTTGGGTTACAATTTCAGGTCTCAACTAGCCTGTGCCTCTTGCACAACTAAATAAGCTAGAGCTCAAAGTGGTTGAAAAATACTGATTGCCAGTAGCTCTTCTACCTGAACAACAATGTCATACACTCTGGTAATTGGTGGGCAATATCTCTCCTGCCTTCCACCTACAAAACATGTCCCCTTATATACCCTACAACATAAATAATCTAATATATCTGTCACAAATACAAATAAAACTGAGTCAGGTGATAAATATTATCTAAACTGAGCTGTGTTTGGTAATTTCTGTCACAGTGTCCAATTGTAGTCAGGCTTCATAGCCATAATCTCTTTTATTCTTTTTCTATAACAATTGTGCAGTCTTCTGACACTAACCATTTGCAAATTTCTCCATCAAACAGCTCTCCTTCCGACTCTGTTTGAAAATATTATACTTCCATGCTGCTCTGCACAGTTCCTTCCTTCTCTGTCTACTATCATCTGCTCTACGGACATGTAATATGCTTCCATCTCTATGTTTAAAGTGTATGCATAAGCTCAGCTGTGCTGGTTTCTCATCATACAGCTTTGTCTTCTGTTTTTCCGTGATACAGGCACCCTTCTGGTAGCTGATCATCTATTTCATTCTTCAATTTGACATTCAGTATCTTGAGTATCTCTTGCCAATAATTTGTCATCCTCTGTTTCTCAATAATATTCTTGTATGTGTTATGTGTATCATTGAAGGCTTTTATTCTTCCTTCAAGTTGGGTATAGATTGGAAATATCGTCAAAAGTGAAAATATTCCCTTTGGTATGCTTTCGATAGAGAAATATTATGTGGTATTGTTCCCTACAGGTTTCAGGATGCTCCTGTGTTCAGATTCACTGTTTATTTTCATACTAGCAGTGGTTGGGTACCCTTGTATGGCCTACCATCAACCATTACTCTGCTAATATTTTATATCCTTCTCTACTACTTGCTTTGACTAGCTGCTCAGGGCTCACACTAGTCCTCAATTCCCTTATCTATGTCATTTTCAACCATTAAAGTGCAAAATATTCTCTATTTGCATGTGAAATAAAAGGTAAAAGTTATGCATATCAGCAAGTAGATAGAAGAAGAGCATAGAACAACATTAATTTTCCACTTGGGGTATACTGGTAGAGTACAGTGGTTTATATCTACTGGAAAAGAGTACAACATGGAGAACATGTGCAGTCCATGAGGATAATGACCAAGATGTCACTACAAGAAAAACATGTGGTAAGATGTACAATGTAGAGATTAATGAAATGTGTAAGATATAATAGAAGGGGCACATAGGTAGTCCTCATACAAGGTCTTGTATGGGTTACAGCCAAGTTGAGTTGTATGGGTGTAACACCACTGAATGATTGAAACTGTAGCTATTTCCAGCTCATGACCCGTGCATCTTCAGGGCCAGAGTTTTACAATCACTATGTTCAGCTACCATCTGCAAATGACCCTCCCTCCCCATATCTCATAAACAACCCCAAACTCTTGCCATTTTTTAAAGGCTGTATTGGTGCATTAGATGGCTCACACACTGCATCAAATTCTACAGCAGAGGATTGTTCAAACTCATGTAACTGGAAGGGTTTTGTATCACAGAATATTCTTGCTGCATGCTCATTTCTTTTGCAGTTTCTCTATGTCCTTACTGGATGGGAAGGGTCTGTAACAGACACCTTTCTGTACTCTGATGCATGGGTTTCTGACTTGCATATACCTAATGGTTGTTATTACCTTGGAGATGCTGGCTTTGCAGTCTCAAAGACAGTTCTGACACCTTATCATGGTGTTCGCTACCATCTAGCAGAGTGGGGACAATCAAGCCAGAGGTNTATCTCTCCTGCCTTCCACCTACAAAACATGTCCCCTTATATACCCTACAACATAAATAATCTAATATATCTGTCACAAATACAAATAAAACTGAGTCAGGTGATAAATATTATATAAACTGAGCTGTGTTTGGTAATTTCTCTGTCACAGTGTCCAATTGTAGTCAGGCTTCATAGCCATAATCTCTTTTATTCTTTTTCTTTGACAATTATGCAGTCTTCTGACACTAACTGTCTGCAATTTTCTCTATCAAACAGCTCTCCTTCCAACTCTGTTTGAAAATATTACACTTCCATGCCACTCCACATGGTTCCTTCCTTCTCTGTCTTCTATCATCTGCTCTATGGACATGCAATATGCTTCTATCTCTATTGTTAAAAGTGTATGTGTAAGCTCAGCTGTGCTGGTTTCTCGTCATATAGCTTTGTCTTCTATTTTTCCGTGATACAGGCACCCTTCCAGTAGCTGATCATCTATTTCATTCTTCAATTTGACATTTGGTATTTCAAGTATCCCTCGCCAATAATTTGTCATCCTCTGTTTCATATCTGTTTCTCGATAATATTCTTGTATGCATATCATTGAAGGCTTTTATTCTTCCTTCAAGTTGGGTATAGATTGGAAATATCATTAAAAGTGAAACTATTCCCTTTGGTATGCTTTCGATGGAGAAGTATTATATGGTGTTGTTCCCTACAGGTTTCAGGATGCTTCTCTGTGTTCAGATTCACTGTTTATTTTCATATTGGCAGTGGTTGGGTACCCTTGTATGGCCTACCATCAACCATTACTCTGCTAATATTTTATATTCTTCTCTACTACTTGCTTTGACTAGCTGCTCAGGGCTCACACTAGTCCTCAATTCCCTTATCTATGTCATTTTCAACCATTAAAGTGCAAAATATTCTCTATTTGCATGTGAAATAAAAGGTAAAAGTTATGCATATCAGCAAGTAGATAGAAGAAGAGCATAGAACAACATTAATTTTCCACTTGGGGTATACTGGTAGAGTACAGTGGTTTATATCTACTGGAAAAGAGTACAACATGGAGAACATGTGCAGTCCATGAGGATAATGACCAAGATGTCACTACAAGAAAAACATGTGGTAAGATGTACAATGTAGAGATTAATGAAATGTGTAAGATATAATAGAAGGGGCACATAGGTAGTCCTCATACAAGGTCTTGTATGNTACAGGTTTTGGGATGCTCCTCTGTGTTCAGATTCACTGTTTATTTTCATACTAGCAGTGGTCAGGTATCCTTGTATGGCCTACCATCAACCATTACTCTGCTAATATTTTATATCCTTCTCTACTACTTGCTTTGACTAGCTGCTCAGGGCTCACACTAGTCCTCAATTCCCTTATCTATGTCATTTTCAACCATAAAAGTGCAAAATATTCTCTATTTGCATATGAAATAAAAGGTAAAAGTTATGGAGAACATGTGCAGTCCATGAGGATAATGACCAAGATGTCACTACAAGAAAAACATGTGGTAAGATGTACAATGTAGAGATTAATGAAATGTGTAAGATATAATAGAAGGGGCACATAGGTAGTCCTCATACAAGGTCTTGTATGGGTTACAGCCAAGTTGAGTTGTATGGGTGTAACACCACTGAATGATTGAAACTGTAGCTATTTCCAGCTCATGACCCGTGCATCTTCAGGGCCAGAGTTTTACAATCACTATGTTCAGCTACCATCTGCAAATGACCCTCCCTCCCCATATCTCATAAACAACCCCAAACTCTTGCCATTTTTTAAAGGCTGTATTGGTGCATTAGATGGCTCACACACTGCATCAAATTCTACAGCAGAGGATTGTTCAAACTCATGTAACTGGAAGGGTTTTGTATCACAGAATATTCTTGCTGCATGCTCATTTCTTTTGCAGTTTCTCTATGTCCTTACTGGATGGGAAGGGTCTGTAACAGACACCTTTCTGTACTCTGATGCATGGGTTTCTGACTTGCATATACCTAATGGTTGTTATTACCTTGGAGATGCTGGCTTTGCAGTCTCAAAGACAGTTCTGACACCTTATCATGGTGTTCGCTACCATCTAGCAGAGTGGGGACAATCAAGCCAGAGGTAGCTGATTTATCTCTCTTTATTCTCTTGATACTTCTGCTAAAATAATGTTTAGACCACACAATGAGGAGCTTTTCAACCTGTGACATGCACAGGCTCATAATGTCATTGAGCATATTTTTGGCATTATCAAGAGACAATGGCACATTCTTGTTTTTCCTGCTCAGTTTAATATGAATCCCCAGGCTCGTATCCCAGCAGCACTAGCAGCATTACACAATTTTATCATGAACAATGACACTAAAAACTACATACCAGACCTCTGTGCAGATAGAGATGCTGAAAATCCATTTCCTGGAGTCCATATTAATGCCAATAAGGTTCCAACTGTCCACCCACAGAGTGAGTTGGCAAGTAGTCATGTTACAGAGCAGGAATATGAAGAGGCACTAGAGCAGTAGGATGATATTGCAGAAGCAATGTGGGTACAGTATCAAGAAGTACTTCAATCTTGTGCTGATAAGGTTGATCAATATCTGAAGGGTGAAAACATACTAGATGGTGAAGTAGATGGTGGAGTAGAGTAGAGTAGAGAATGAGAGATTAAAACAATTGTAAGAAAACAAAAAGAGTGAACAGATTAAAGATATACACAAGCATTAACAGTGGCCCAGTGGGTATATGAATCAGCTTTGACAGTGCTTTCAAGCAAGTTACCAAGCTCAACCTGGCATCCAATTGACAGCCAACCTCCCTCCTTCTCATCAGCCAGTTCCATGGCCTTCTGGTGTTGAATAGAACTTGGCTCCAGCTTGGCTACTATGCAATTCATCATGGTCTCAAAGACCTGACTGAATTCACCCACAGCATTCCCAATTGCCTGAAGACCTTCACCAGGAGTGATGTGAGCTTGCTTCACTGAGCTTAAATCCAGACTATCACTGGAATGCTTCACAGAGACAGCCCTTTGAGCAGGAGTTGTAGTGGCCACAGGTGGTGCTTGAGCCATGTCTCACTCCATAACAGCTTCATCCCAATCAGGACTACTCTGGCAAGCAGATGTCAAAGTACTGGTAGTGGCAACAGTAGTGGTAGTAGGGGTGGAAGGAGTGGAAGGGGTGGAAGGAGTGGAAGGGGTGGAAGGAGTGGAAGGAGTGGAAGGAGTGGAAGGGGTGGAAAGGGTAGAAGTGGGAACTGCAGCAGCAGCATGAGCAGCATCTTCAGCAAGCAAGACAGGGTCAATAGAGATAGATGCTGAGCTGGTGGTACCTGGTGCTGGAACAACAGTAGTAGGCTGGTGAGGACCAACAACACCAGTTGCAGCAGAGTATCAATGACCACCCTTTTGCTTCTCTGGCAGCAGCTGCAGCACATCATCATACAGCTCCCAACCACTGTTCTTGAAAGGAAAGCAGTCAGAATGTGAAAGAATAATTGCATCCCATACTGTTTGTTCATCTGAAGTGATAATGTTGGCACCCTGTTCATTATTCCAGTGAAGGCCTGATACATTGTTCCTCAGCTACTCAACAGCCATAAAAATGGCAAGAAGCTAATCAGGATACATTAGTATCAACATTATTACAAGTCAAAATGGTCACACACATCAGCAATCTTCAAACAAACTGTTACGAACACATCAATTCTTTCTCTTTCTCCTTAACCCCGTGACAATCACGTGACCATTCTCCTTTCCCCCGAGCACCATCGCGAGAACGTACTTCTCTTGTACTATTACCCGACCATGTCTTTTCCCTTTTCCCTTTCCTGTGACTTCGAAGTAGCATTACTCAGCGTTCTACAACTTTCTACAAGGTTCTAGTAGATACAAACGAGTATATACATTGTACATATTTAAGACTGTAGGAACTGGGTCGTAGCTCTCCAGCTTGACCTGGTTAAATCATACCTTGTGCTAGCAAAGAACTGTCGGAACTCAGAACCTCAGAATCCTCTGAGCGTACTCGAACTTGAACCTAGAAGCTTTCTCATTACCTTCGGATTTTGTGGAAGTTGTTGACGTTGCTGCGCAAGTGACGTAACATAAGGTCAAGCTGTCAGATCGCCGACCCATCGAGGTTTAGGCATCACCCACCACGACGCCTCCAAGGTCACCACTGACTGCGGAGCAAGAAGAGAAAATCGACAAAGACATCTCTCTAGCAGAACGGCTAGCGAAACTAGGGATCGCAATCCCGGGGAACCCCGCATCGACTTCGCGTACAATTATAACCCGCCACCACCGTCAGAGCGCTCTCCGACACGCGAGCAAATTGCTTGGGCAAGAAGAAACGATCGATATCGAAGAACCGATAGCCGAAGGGACATTGAACAACTCGACCCCAGAATCCACAGAACAAGACTTGCCTGCGAGCGAGAACTTAGAAACACCCAACGAGAAGAACGCGAACTCACCAGAAGAATCGACCAGCTCATCATTCTTCAGCGCCTTCGAAAAAGAAACAATGTCCGAAGGTGGCAGCTCAACNCCCCGCCGATTGGAGCTCCACCCGGTATAGTGGAACCAGCTTCAGTATGGGACGACGAGATCGTCTCCGAAACTCTGGAACAGGCGGAACGGCGGGCGACCGTAGAGGAAGTTCACGAATTTCTCTGTGCCCTGTGTGCAGAGTGGCGTACCACCGCGCCCGACACTGTCCGAGCTATCGTTGCAAGGAGTGCGGACTATTTGCGCCTGGGCATATACCTTGGCATTGTAGTCTCCGACGAAGGCCGCATCGATTTCCTAGAACGGACAATCCCGGGAGCACACGGCCTCCTAACTACGATCTCTACGGGGGTGACTACGACGACGACATCTACGGAGACGGAGAACAGTAACGGACAAGAAACAGGCGAAGTAACCGATCCCGACGATCTAGTGCCAGTATTTGTGGGCGTTCCTGACCATGGACCTCAAGACGTCACCTACAGACATTTTTCTCTTTCTCTGTAAACTATCATGTGCTCCAATCCCTCGTGTACTACCAGCTGACCATGCGTTCCAATTCTCTTCTGACAAAGGACTCTGAAATAGTGTTACTCAGCATTCTACAACTTTCTACAACGTTCTAGTAGATACAAACGAGTATACACATTGTACATATTTAAGACTGCAGAACTGGGTCGTAGCTCTCCAGCTTGACCTGGTTAAATCATACCTTGTGCTAGCAAAGAACTGTCGGAACTCAGAACCTCAGAATCCTCTGAGCGAACTCGAACTTGAACCTAGAAGACTCCTCATTACCTCCGGGTTTTGTGGAAGTTGTTAACGTTGCTGCGCAAGTGACGTAACATAAGGTCAAGCTGTCAGATCGCCGACCCACCGAGGTTTAGGCACCACCCACCACGACGCCTCCAAGGTCACCGCTGACTGCGGAGCAAGAAGAGAAAATCGATAAAGACATCTCTCTAGCAGAACGGCTAGCGAAACTAGGGATCGCAATCCCGGGGAACCCCGCATCGACTTCGCGTACAATTATAACCCGCCACCACCGTCAGAGCGCTCTCCGACACGCGAGCAAATTGCTTGGGCAAGAAGAAACGATCGATATCGAAGAACCGATAGCCGAAGGGACATTGAACAACTCGACCCCAGAATCCACAGAACAAGACTTGCCTGCGAGCGAGAACTTAGAAACACCCAACGAGAAGAACGCGAACTCACCAGAAGAATCGACCAGCTCATCATTCTTCAGCGCCTTCAAAAAAGAAACAATGTCCGAAGGTGGCAGCTCAACCCCGAAGCCCAAGCTGAGAGAGGACCGGACTCAGACCCAGATGATGATCGAGATCTCAACTGCGGTTCTGGAGGAAATGGAAAAGAAGAAGAACAAGGGATCGAAGGTCGCAACACCGGATCCCTTCGAAGGGGACAGGAAGGACACCAAGAGGTTCCTAATGGAGACTGAGATCTATCTCCGCATGCACCCCACCGAGTACGATAACGACGAAAAGAAATGTCTGTTTTTGCTCTCCTATTTACGAGGGAAAAACACCGAGTCATGGAAGAACGGGCAAAGTGCCAAGATCTTCGAACCCAAGAGTGGGGCGACACCCCTGACGTATCAGGGACTCAAAGATGAGTTCAAAAAGCATTACCTACCAGCAGACATACAGGCTGAAGCACAGATCCGGATCGAAGAAGCGAAAATGACCAATCGCGCTGATAATTATGTAAACGATTTCCGAGTCATGGCCGATGAATCAGGATATGACGATCAGGCGCTCATCCACATCTTCCGCAAGGGATTACCCAATTCCTTATCAGCAAAAATCCTGAATCAACCGCAGGGTCGACCTGCTGACCTCGAAGGATGGTACGAAGCGGCGATCCACTACGATGAACAATACAAGTACTATGAAGCCGTCCAAAAACTGAAAAGATTCCAGATCGTTGACGACAAAAAGAAGAAGGTCTCAATCAACCGCATGACCAATCAGCTGAGTGATGAAGAACGAAAGAAGTACATGGCCGACGGACGATGCTTCCGATGTGCTAAGCAAGGGCACATGTCTCGGGATTGCCCGACGAAGCAAGGCGAAGAAGTCAAAGAGGAGAAGAAGAAGCTCAGCGCTCGAGAAGCCTACGCAAAGATCTGGGCCATTGTACGAGACCAAGATACGGAGAAACAAACGGAGATTCTGGACATCATGGAAGCAGAGGGTTTTTGAAGTGGCGGAAGAGGCCGACGCTCTCCCCGCCACCCCCAATATCTATTTCGAACGTTGTACTAGCTAAGCAATCACGAAACTCTATGCATATTCCCCTTGTTTACAACAACGAAGTAGGAAAAGTCGGAACGAACGCGCTCCTAGACTCAGGAGCAGGAGGACTCTTTATGAGTCCAGAAAAGGCTTTGGCACTAGGCCTCGAACAGACAAAACTTCCCCAGCGAATCAAGGTATTCAATGTGGACGGAACGGCAAACAAAACGGCATGGATCACACGATCAGTAACAGCCACGTACACCATAGGAACGAAACGGTTAACGGACACCTTTCTGATCTCGGGACTGGGGCGCGAAGAAGTCATCCTAGGACTACCCTGGTTAAGGAAATACAACCCGAGCGTGGATTGGAACACTGGACGGACTATATTCCCGGAAAAGCGACACATAAAGATACCTCGCTTCACGGGGATCCTGGATCGTGAAACACCAGAGGAACTCATTCGCAGGATTGATATTAGAGCTAAGTTGTCTACGTCCCAAAAACTACAACACGACGCTGACGAGGAACAACCGAGCACACCCGCGACGATACCCGAGTATCTGTCTCAATATCAGGGGCAGTTCGAGGACAGAGAAGCGGAGCGCTTTCCGATATCGCGATCGTATGACCACGCAATTGAACTCAAACCAGAATTCACTCCACGGGACTGCAAGGTTTACTCCCTCACGGCTTTGGAACAGGCGGAATTGGACAACTTCCTCGTGGAAAACCTTCGGAAGGGATACATTCGGAAATCCAAATCTCCGATGGCATCGCCGTTCTTCTTTGTAGGGAAAAAGGAGAAAGGGAAGTTACGGCCAACACAGGATTACAGGCGACTGAATCATGGAACGGTAAAGAATGTGTACCCCCTACCTCTGGTCTCCGATCTGATCGACAAGCTGAACGGCGCTACGATATTTTCCAAGTTGGACCTTTGGAATGGATACAACAACGTCAGGATCAAAGACGGAGACCAATGGAAGGCCGCATTCAAAACTAACAGAGGGCTGTTCGAGCCTACTGTTATGTTCTTCGGATTAATGAACAGCCCGGCGACTTTTCAAGCATTCATGGACGACGTACTACAGGACTTCATGGCCGAGGGATGGTGTCTAGTGTATATGGACGACATCCTAATCTACTCGCAAACCGAAGCGCAACACCGAGAACGGACCATACGACTCCTACAACGATTGAAGGAGCAAGACCTGTACCTGAAACCCCACAAATGCAAATTCGACGTCGCCAAAATCGATTTCCTAGGACTCGTGATCAGGCCAGGGCAAGTCGCGATGGACCCTACCAAGTTATCGGAAATCAGCAATTGGCCACCGCCGAAGACCGTGACAGGAGTACGCAGCTTTATGGGATTTACAAACTTCTATCGGAAATTTATCGGGAATTATTCGGCAATTGCGAAACCGCTCTACGACCTAACGAAAAAGAGGACGCCTTTTGAATGGACTACGGATTGCGATCAGGTGTTTAACACGCTGAAACGATGTTTTCAACAGGAACCCGTCCTGCGATTACCTGACCCAACACGAGCCTTCGTTATCGAAACCGACGCATCGAAATGGGCATCGGGAGGAGTCTTACGTCAAGAAGGGCCAGATGGAGAATTACACCCGTGTGGATACATCTTGCACGCATTCAACGCAACGGAGAGGAACTACGAGATCTACAATAGAGAACTCTTCGCGATCGTGCGAGCACTGCAAACGTGGAGACACTATCTGATGGAAGGACCCCACCCGGTGACCGTCCTTTGCAATCATAAGAACCTAACTTACTTCCGGACAGCCCAGAAACTGAATCGCCGACAAGCACGATGGAGCCTCATTCTGTCGATGTTCGATTTACGACTGGTACACGTCCCCGGACGAGAAATGATTCAATCGGACGCACTTTCACAACGGGAGGATCATGTTCAAGGGTTCGACGATGATAACGATGATGTCATCCTCTTGCCAGAACGACTGTTCATCAACGTTGTCGATCTAGACTTACAAGCTAAGTTACGAGATCGTCTAGGATCCGACGACTTTCACAAGATGACACTAGAATCGTTAACCACGAAAGGATTGCTGCCAATCAAATCCGCACTGTCAGATTGGGAAGTGAACGATAGTCTCATACGATATCAAGGACGGATCTATGTTCCGGACGATGTAGTATTACGGCGAGACATCACGAGGACGATCCATGAGGGACAGCCGTTCGGACACCCAGGACAGTTCGGCACCTTGGACTTGGTGCAGCGAGACTACTGGTGGCCAGGAATGGCCAAATTTGTGAAGAGTTTTGTGGATGGCTGCGCGGTCTGCCAGCAAATGAAGATTAACACCCACCCAACGAAGGCCGGACTGCACCCGATTGCCGCAGTACCCAACGCAACTCCGTTTCAAGTCATCACGATGGACCTGGTGACAGACCTACCGGAGTCAGATGGCTTTGACACCATAATGGTCGTGGTAGACCATTCGTCTTCGAAGGGGGTAATTTTCATTCCATGCACCAAAACATTGGACGCCCCCCGAGCAGCGGAACTTCTTTTACAAAATGTGTACAAACGATACGGACTACCGGACAAGATCATATCAGATCGGGACCCCAGATTCGCAGCAGCCATTTTTCAAGAAACAATGAAGCTTCTGGGAGTAAAACACGCAATGAGTACCGCTTACCACCCACAAAGTGACGGAGAGACTGAAAGAGTTAACCAGGAAATGGAAATTTACCTGAGGATGTTCTGCTCGAAGGAACAAACTGAATGGAGTTCTTACCTACATATGGCAGAGTTCGCCCACAACAACAGAACCCACTCTGTGACATGGAATTCCCCGTTCTTTATGATCATGGGGTACAACCCGAGACCATTACCCACCGCGTTTGAACCGACCTCCGTCCCATCTGTAGAGGAACGACTGAATAGACTGCGGAAATTACGAGGAGACGTAGCAGGGATGATGGAGATAGCACGGAAAAAGATGATCGAAAGGGCAGACAAAGGAACGGATAAATTCGTGGAAGGACAGAAGGTCTGGCTAGAAGGGAAGAATCTGGACTTTGGATATCCAAGCAAGAAGCTCTCCCCTAAACGAGAAGGACCTTTTGTTATCGATAAGGTCATGGGACCGGTAACGTACAGGCTTAAACTTCCGCATCAGTGGAAAATCCACCCCGTCTTCCACGCTGCATTGTTAAAGCCATACAAAGAAACCGAAGCACATGGACGAAACTTCTTAGAACCACCGCCGGACATAGTAGAAGGTCATGAGGAGTTCGAGATAGAAGCAATCATCAGTCACAAGCCGCTGCGGAAACCACGACGCTTCCTTGTGTCTTGGAAAGGGTTTGATTCGTCCCACAATGAATGGAAGACCAAACCGCAATTGAAACACGCGATGGACCTGTACCTTGACTATATAGTCAAGAACAAATTGTAGCGAAAGACTCATCCCCACCATGCCCGCCGCCAACAGCCAGACAGCCACCACGACCACTCACACCCTCCCACACCAACTCAACTCAGGAAATCTGTGCACCTATGCACCGATCCCCATCACTGCCATCCCTGTCGAGACCCTTTATAACTCATCCTTCACGAGACCCACCACGATCGACAATCATTTTGAAATCTGGAATCCACCTTTCGTCGTCGAAGAGGTGGATTACGCCGCCGAAGCACCCGACGCTTGCGAAGCACCATGTTGCTATACTCCGAAACAAGGCGATAGACGTCCGGTTGGCATATTATGCTGCCACCATCCTGACGTGGTTGACGAAATCATCGAGTATTATGTCTGCAAGCAATGTTACGGGTTGCGACATCACTTCTGTGGAATGGAGGTCGCGAAACGCTGGAGGCTCGATGAACCAAAGCCAGGAGATGGGCAACGGAGAATTAGAGATGCAACAACCCAAACGACAACGCCAACTCGGAACAAAGATCCACAGGTCATAGACTGGTGGAAAGACCCAGACCAGTGGGCTGAATGGAGACTGACGGACGGCCCCAGAAAACGACTCTGCACAGAGTAGCCGTATTGATAGAATGGGATCTATCGTGTAAGAAGGGGGTAGTGTTACGAACACATCAATTCTTTCTCTTTCTCCTTAACCCCGTGACAATCACGTGACCATTCTCCTTTCCCCCGAGCACCATCGCGAGAACGTACTTCTCTTGTACTATTACCCGACCATGTCTTTTCCCTTTTCCCTTTCCTGTGACTTCGAAGTAGCATTACTCAGCGTTCTACAACTTTCTACAAGGTTCTAGTAGATACAAACGAGTATATACATTGTACATATTTAAGACTGTAGGAACTGGGTCATAGCTCTCCAGCTTGACCTGGTTAAATCATACCTTGTGCTAGCAAAGAACTGTCGGAACTCAGAACCTCAGAATCCTCTGAGCGTACTCGAACTTGAACCTAGAAGCTTTCTCATTACCTTCGGGTTTTGTGGAAGTTGTTGACGTTGCTGCGCAAGTGACGTAACACAAACACTCTCTGGCTTTTTCTGTCTACCAGCAATAATGCACTGATTGAGGTGATTGGCAGCCTTGGCAAGAACTGGCTTTTTGAACTTCTTTGTGTCCCCAGCTGCACCAACATATGGGATGAGGAATTTGCATAGTTCAATAATGCACAGCAAAGTCCAGATTCAGTTGGCTGTCTTAGACACTTGCTCAGGTGGAATGTATACTGGCATGCTGTGGCAGCTGATACCAGAGACTGCTTGATAGCTCTTCCCACACCCAGGATTCCTCCATTTGCCCATTGAGTCAAAGCAAGTGATGAAATGAGAAGCAAGTGACGAAATGAGGGAAACAAGTTTGACAGCAGTGATGGATGTGCTGGCAAAATCAGTGTGTGAGTGGCAGTGCAGATGCATGGGAATTTTCTCTTGCTGCATCCTGGTGCCAGTAAGCAAATGCCAGGATTATCTGAACAGGCTCTGATTGTTTCATGGCAATCCAGTCTGTGTTTGTATCTGTTTGTAGCTTCCAGCTCACAGGTGAGGTTGCTCTGCCTCATGGCCTGCCCATCCCTTTTTTCCTCTGAAACTCAGTATATTTATTCTCTATGACCTATCCTACCTGTATCTCAGTTTTTTCACCAAAAAATTCCATGGATGTCACACTATTTCCTGCCTGCCACCTGGATTGTGAACTGGGAACTTGATGTGCAGACACATTGTAACTGAGGTGCATTCCAATTTCTTTACTCTACACTGCATTGTTCTCAATCAGAATGCTTCCAGTTCTCAGCAAAATTTGTGGAAACTACTGCTGCCTCAGCTACAGAGCACCCCTTCCCCATGACAATGGCACTCTTTGCAGCCAAACCTCTCATTTGTACAGTTCATAAAGTTATCATCAGTCACATGAAGAAACATTGCAGAACTGTTCAGTTTCTCTACTTCTCTGAGCTCCCCATCAAAAGCAATGTAAGGAATGTGAATTGTTTCTTCCACCACAGCACTTTTGCAACTTGTGGTCTGATGGACCCATACATGATCAGTGTCTCTTTGCCATGTTCAACCAAAAAGATGTATGCTGTACTGTTGGGATGTTCCTCAGAGCAAATTTCCTCCTCCAGATAGCTCCTCTTAGGACCATTCTCACTGTCACAAGTGTCAGAAGAACCAAATGTCAACACATTTACAAACTCAAGCACTTTGTCCCTAGATGCCTGCAAATTGAACATATGAATTATGGCATGACGAGCAATGTTCAGGGGAACCTTTTGAAGATGTGTACTAAGTGCAGAGACATCAAGTCTGGTTGAGAGTTGGAAAGAAAGCAGAATGCTGAAGCCACTGGTGTGTAACATTGTATTTCAGTGTCATTTCCAAAGGTCTTTTTTTGGTGTACTACATGCTGGAAAGAGGTCACACAGCTTGATTGCACTGACGAAAGCAGAAAGCTCCTCAGGACATGCAATACATGCTGTGTGAGGCAAAGAAGACTGCCAAGGCCGACAGTCGAAGAAGTACCAGATGAAGATAATAATGCTATACCAGATGACGAGTCCCAAGGTCCTACTATTCTGAAGGCCAAGGTCAGATTGGGTAAGAAAGAATTTTGTGCTGGTTTGAAACTTGTTGCACTATCAAGGGTGTAAAATTTGGATGGTCTGATGCAAGGTAGATTATTCAAGGGTCAAAAAGTTGGGTGGTATGGCATTGAAAGAGAGGAAATAAGACTGGAATAGAGGATACGGAATATAGTTCATCTTCACCATAATAAGCTTTTTACTCATACAAAGCTTTGTGATTCAGATTTCGAAATGTAGCGAAACCAAGCCGTGGCAATATACATTTTAAAGATCGTGACACGGTCACGTCTCTCGCCAGGCCTGCCCCGACTGCTACTTTGACAATGCTTCCCATACTCCGCTTCGCCCCCTCTCCAACCGGCCCTCTCCATCTCGGCGGCCTCCGAATGGCTTTATATAACCAACTGTACGCCAGACGACACGGTGGCAAGTGGATTTTACGGATCGAGGATACAGATGCTGTACGCTCCCCAGCGATTGACGGTTGAAGGTTTAGGGTTAACGACTCTGAGGACAGACGAGATTCGTACCAGGCTCTGTAGAAGGAATTCGTCAGGCGTTGGATTGGGCTGGGTTGGAGTATGATTATGGTGCACTTCTCTTGCCTTTCTACTTCCGCTCATGGGTTGACCGAGGGATTGGTTGAAACAGGACCTGGAAAGGACGACAAATACGGGCCTTATTATCAGGTAGGCCAAGACTTGGAAATACTTGCTGGTGTACTTGGCTGAAATTGTACGTATATTACAGTCAGAACGCCTGGACCTCTACCGGACATATGCTAAAAAGCTCGTTGACAAAGGACACGCCTACCGCTGCTTTTGCTCCCCGGACAAACTCTCTTCAATCCGTGAACGTTTAGCTCGTCTAGGCTCAAACAACTCCTACGATAAATCGTGTTTACATCTTTCTGATGAGGAGGTCGCAAGAAAAGTTAAAGCTGGGGAGAAGTATACTGTGAGGATTAACGTGCGTGTCTTGTCTGCTTTGCTTCTTTATTTGCCATTGAAGAACTAGTTGACAGGACTCAAATCCGCCCAATCGACCACCCACACATGACCTCGTCTTTGGCCTCGTCAAAGACGCCCATCTCTCCCTTGCCACCGACCCCATTCTACTCAAATCAGACGGGTTCCCTACGTACCACCTAGCCAGCGTCGTTGACGACTATACTATGAATATAACCCACGTTTTACGCGGTGAAGAGTGGCTACCTTCCTTACCGCTCCATTTGGATCTATACGCACACCTCGACATAAAACCGCCAGAGTTTGCTCATTTGCCGTTGCTTTTGAATAGTGATGGGAGCAAGATGAGTAAAAGGAACGGGGATGTTAGAGTTATTGATTATATTGTATGTTGTCGCCTCTTTACCTCTCTTGGACGACGAGCTAATAACCTGAATCATGTAGAAAAGAGGCTGGGAACCAACCGCCTTACTAAACTGGCTCGCACTCGCCGGCTGGGGTACCTCTTCCTTCCACGACGCACCTGATAGTACACGTCCCATGTCTATCCAAGAACTAGAATCCGAGTTTGATCTCACCGCGTTAACGCAACGCAACTCATCCCTGGACCCAGCTAAGCTCGAATACCTCAACAAATGGCATCTAGGGACAAAGATACATAATGATGCCCAGGGTAGCTTGAAGGAATTGGCTGAACGTATCCACGACAATGTGAAGAGTCAGTTTCCCGTGAGGTTCGTCTTCCTTTCCACCTTCTCGTTCCCTTCTATCTGACAAAGTGAACTATGATAGTCAATACACCACTATTGAAAACATCATGTCCGCGATACAGATCCTTGATGTACATTATCTCGTTTCTTCTTTTATCCACAAGGCTAACATGCTTTCTCAGCGCCGACTCGTGACAATAATAGATGTGCCCGTGTTGGCGCCTTACCTCTTCATCGAACCTGACTATTCGACGGCGGAGGCTGCCGATATGCTTCAACGCGTCTCAGGTGACCTGTGTATGTCCCTGCTTCGCTTTCGTTTCCTTTCACCGTTAACGCAAACCCATATCCAGCACGTATCCTGAATTCAGCATTAGGAGTCGTTCGCCACCTAGTTGACTCAAATCAATGGGAAAGCACACCAGGAACTCATATGCTCGCGCTTTTGAATGCCGAACGGGATAACCTAGGCCTTACAGGAAAAGAGAAGAAAAAGTATATGATGGCGTTGAGGTGGGCGTTGACTGGTATGAAGGTCTGTCTCTGTCTCTGTCTTTCAGGTCTCTTGCGTGTGTTGATGAGAAAGTACTTTTTCAAGGACGGTCCAGCGATTGTGGATATAATCAAGGTTTTAGGACACGAGAGAACTTTGGAGCGGTTACGCGTACCTGGGCAGAAGGAAGCGTCGTAGCCGCATCATGAGTGATATGGTGTCGACGAGACCTGGGGGTATGGGTCGGGAGGTTGAACGTGAAGGACTAAATAGTGAATAACGAATACTCCCCGCTTATGAGTGTAACGTAGCTGTGCTCATTAATCTACAGCTCGGTACGTCATGACAACACCGGTGTTTGAAGGCTCCCAGCTCGAGGCTCAGCATTCCCAACGGAAAGGCCTATTCAATTACACGTTGTCCACGACCATGTACCAGGCACAAAAGAGTCTTGGGGCTGTGTCAGAGAGATGTCTTAAGGTTGCGAATAGACAAATGTTACTTGATACTATATGCGAAGTCGTCAGGTCCTCAGGACTCACTGATACCCGGCGGAGGGCATCATAAAGTTCAAAAGTTCAACGTCGGTTACTTAACCAGCTAGTATTACGATAAATTGTAGTAACCCTTGGCAAGGGTCCGGGTCCGGGTCCGGGAAAACATGTACTGCATAACGGTAGTACCGGTTCCCTACTCAAAGGGAAGTGTGGTGTTCGGCTGCAAATGCAATTGCACCCACACTTTCCCACTTTCATAACGAAAAAGGTTGACAGAATTCGTTGCTCGTAATTAACCGGACCCAGGGTCCCTTTCCGACGACGAGCAGGCAGAATTAATGATTTATACCTTCCAAGTTTGCTTTGATCAGTGAAGATGGGTATAGTATAAACACATTCAACAGCTCGAACGCATTCTGTGCCTTAGGTACTACTAATACATCTATAGTTACATACATATCGTTGGAGGGTACTTGGGATATAGCGACCAATACAGTACATAAATTCTAGATGTCATTGCCACGGTCATAAATGTGCCTTATGAAAGCGCACCCACAAACCGCCCTGTTAATAACGTTAACAATGGCTCCGGAAGCAGGAAAAAGAAAAAGAGAAAACACACCTTGACAAATAAAGTCAACGCACTCGCCGGCCAAATTTTTTCTTCTCTCTGTCTCCCTCTGCGTTCCTGCCATTCACTTGGAGGTAACGAACCTGTTGGTTGGACCTCCGTCGCAAGAGTAAACGAATCGTATCGCTGTAACAGCTTTACAAGGAAATAAGATGCCTCGTTGTAGGCATAATTCTGACCGATGCACTATACCCGAAGCAAAACGTTAGCATTCGAACAGGATAAATGAAAGGAGAAAGACAGGCACGTACCATTCGCGGCCCAGCACTGAATGGCGTAAAAATCGTTGGATTCTTGACAAAATGAGCTATCCTTTCTTGGTCAAGCCATCGTTCGGGGTTGAACGTATCGGCATCCGATCCCCATAGCGTAGGATTGCGCTGGATAAGAAGGGGGAAGTACATGATAGGTGTCGCCGATGGCATGTACAGTGGCCGATTATCGGAAGTAAAGGTTGGGTCAGAAGGAGGTAGTGTGCAAGCTGCGCGACTTTCTCTGACGTTGAGTGGTACGGGGGGGAAAAGACGAAGTGTTTCATTCAGGACAGCACGCACTGGAAGGAAGACTATCAGTTGAAGGTGACACGAGGGAAAGAATGGTGACTCACTGTACTTGAGATCTCGTATTTGTTCGTAGCTGGGTGCATCGTTGGCCCCGCAATGCTGAAGGACTTCTTGTCGAAGTTTCTGTGCAACGTCGGGATAGATAGCCATAAAATAGGTGACATAGGTCAATAGACATGCAGTCTGTCTCAAATGTCAGGGTTTGGAAGAACTGAAGTACACAGCTCTCCGTACCGTGTCTCTAGATGCCAGGAGGAGACTCAATAATTGGTCTCGAATGATAACCGGATCTACCCAACTACCATGAGCGCTTGACCTAAAGCAAGATAGAAAAATCCGACGTACCATCAGTGCTGTCGGTTAAATGCTGCAAGAAATTCTTATCTGCAATTGGACTAGTAACCCCAGCCTTTTGCATCCTTGCTTTTTCCGAAAGAGCCTCATTAACGAGGGGTTCCACCCAATCATGTATCACCTTGGCGTTTTTTGCATTCTTGTCGCCCAAAAGCTCAAACAAGGGCCAAAAGTATCCCAGTCGAGCCCGAGCAGTGACGACCTCTTGGGCCTTTTCAAACGCATGAGCAAAAGACCCCCACGAGTCCTCGGTTGCCGACCCTTTAGGGCTCATCGAAGTCTTCCCTGGTGTAGGGAGAGACGCCGAGAGCGTATCAAGGTTTTTACCAAATAGGAATTCTGATGCGGCATCCAACGTGAAACGCGAAAAGAGGTCTTGGGCGTCAAAAGGTCGATTCGTAGCGTCGAGGCTGGATATGATACCCAGTGTTTTGGAAGAGTATCTTTCGAAAGTTTCGAAATCAGATATCCTCTCACGGGCGAAGAACGGTCGAGTGTTTGAGCGGTGCTGTAATTGGAGTCAGACCACGGAGGAAATGCGTGTTTAACAGCCAACGTACCATACGCCACATCTGACGATACAAGTGTATCAAAGTGAGCAACGTGAATGTCAAACGAGCACTAAATGGAGAATCACCTCATCATCTCTATTGAATATACCTTGTCCGAGAAACTTCTCCCTGCATGATTGATTCCCGTCGTCAGAAGAGGTGATTATCCTTGAGAGTGTTCATGCACTTACATCCTTTCTTTCTGGTATTTTCCTCTCCAAAAATGGTGAAAGCCGGTTGAGGTAACAAATTTTGCATGCTCTTGGTCCATGGTGATGATCTGAAGGTCAGAAGATGAAGTCAGTCAGCCTTTGTCCTCGAGATTCTGATAGACAGAAAAGGGAAAAAGGTTCCTCAGGGCGTATCAAGGCACCCGGTTGGGCGGAAGAGTGCGCGAGCTACAAATGACGTACCATATCTGACCAAAGAATCCTCGTATTCAGGGTCGTGCACTGATATTCCTCGAACAGTCGCAGGTACACGTCAAGGATGTAACTCGTCTTGAATGCCTTCATCATTTTCAGAAGGACGTCGATGTTGCCAGGCCATTTTCCAACAACGCAGGGTATCTCTTTGGCACCCATTCGATAACTGTCTTGCGCGCAGATCAATCGCATGATGACACCTTTGCAGAATGCCCAGGTGATAATGAATGCGATATGGCAGGGGATTGCTAGCAGGAAGCCCAGGTGAATGTCATATGTGTAGGTAAAGGCGGAGAATACTAGGGAGGGGAGTACGAGGAGACGACATAGGTCCAAGAAGAGTCTGGTTCGATAGGCTCCCGGATGCATGACGATGGTGGGATGAGGGAAGAAGGGAACGAAAGAATTTCGGATGTGAAACGGGTACTAGCAGATGAACATCATCGTTTAAACGTTTCCTGTCTTATATATGTCAGACCATCCTTCGAAAAGAAAATCGAAAGCGGGATTGATGGCCGGAGGGGAACCGTGGTCACTGTGGTTCCTGCATGCTTTTCGCACCGAAACACAACGACTCGCTAGTCAGCTCGGCGCTAAGTAACAACTTGCCGTTCCGATTGCGAATCGCGATCGTATGTTCCATTTAAGCTGCGACCTGACCAGAAACATAGGGAGCATGATTGATGCAGCAGAGCCACTGCATGGGTGGCTATCCTAAAACGGCAGTCACCATCGGTGCATTGTTACGGCCGACGAGGGTCGTCGACATGTCGACTACAAGGCATATTCAAGGCCAGCATGCCAGAGCATGTTTTTTCTTCGCGTAAGTCTGCTCTCCGGTACTTCCACATGACGGAGGAGGGACAGTGGTATAGGATACTGAGATACTCCAACCGTCGGGGCGGGCGCCTAATCAACTAAGGGTCGGCGGATCGACATTTGCGGTTGGAAAGGTAGGCACGATGGGAACGTTCATTGGACCGTCACCGTCGGGCGCTCCTTGAACGCAGCGGGAGAATACGTCTGACGATATGATTATATTTCTGTTATCAGAAAAACTGATGAGATTACGGAGACATATTCATATCGATGACATTACCTTGAATGCGACTTCAGCGCTGGACACTCCCTCGGCGGGATCGCAAACCAAGGACAGCGCAAGAATGTCCACCGTCCCCGTAGTGCCCTTTGGGTGTCAAATCCGGCATATAGCAGGGAGATCCTGACATTTTTCCGTGGAGCCGAGTTTAAGGATGGCTGCATACGACTCGCAGGGATCCATAACGATTGAGAGTATCTGCCAGACAAGAAGTTAGTTTCTGCATCACCGAAGATCATGCATGCTGAACATTACAATACCTGATCAGAAAAGACTAGCTAAGGTTTGAGTGACCCGAGCTAGTAAGCAATATTATATCTGGCCGCACCAAGCCGCGAACTCAATCTACCTTTGTCAGGCCATTGTACTACACCTACAAGGAGTTTGAAGAGTACTGCGAATACACTCGGAGGCTGAAATTTGCCGAAGCCAAGCGATGTGTTGATCCATTGGTGCGTTCATATCCAAAAACATGCGAGGATCAGCATTGACCGCGTTCCCTTTCAAAGACTAAAACATGATTCCTCAGAACATGCGTACGCCGCCCCCATCATTAGGTCCACGGTTCTGAGGATATTCCTAATCCAGGGGAATATCCTTGAATGGCATGAGCTCCAAGCTCAGCTCGGCTTATGATTCGAAGATTGCTGTCTGATAGACCACTGCGACGGGATGAATCAGAATGATAACCAACTTGTGCACTCCGGAATGGTTCTGGAGACTCACCGATGACAGTACGACACGGATGCAAAGAAAGTGACATATAATCTCGGAAGACACTCTGGCAAACAGTCAACCATCAGTGCATCAGTGTCCATGATGAGAAAACATGTCCCGTGCGATTGCTGGAAGCTCGGCCCGGCAAATTTCTTCAGGTCGCTGTCACTTTGTTTCCCACAGTTTTTCACCCATTACCGCGGCCGCTATCAGGGATCCTCATGATTCATCCCTCACTCTCCAGAACTTTTTCGGTGCCTAATCCCTGAATTATTCTTACTTGGAATCAACGAGAACAACGGGCCTCGCAGGTCCCGCGAATGCGAGCTGGATGACCTTTCACCCATTGCACTCACGGAGCATTGCTCGAACCGAAGTCCAGACCTTCCAGACCGAGCTCCAAGCCGAAGCAGTGTAAATCCTTAATCGACCAATAGCGGGGTTCTAAGCTCGGCGATGTCCTGGGTTTCGTGTTGTCCTCGGTGCCTCCACTGGAACGCGCGCGTTATCGTGACTGTAGGGGGTCAATGTCGAAGTTTTGACATGTCCTTCCACGGAGTCGGCGGAGAGACAACTGTCCCGAAGGTAAATATCTATTATTTTGGCGCGCACACCATGCCCACTCTAATGTTGATCGCAGTCATCATTACACATTTGCGAAATGATAGTCGGAGTACACAGACCATTTCGTTCCACTGACGGTGCGGTGGGCCAATGGTTCCGGGATGGAACCACCGCTCAAGTTGATTTTGGAGCTTACAGCGTCATCATGACACATTCTATGGAAGGAGAGCAATTCGATCCAGGCCAGGCTTCAAATTTCAAACTCGAGGTTAGGCGATATCCTGGCAGCGTACTAGTCTTGTGAGGAGATGGGACCAAGATCGGACCGCAAATTGACAACCGGAGTATCTGTCATTCAAATTGGAGAATGGTCATAGCCCTTAATTTGGCGCGCTGCTTACTATTATTCTGGTTACTGGAGCCATCGCTCCCTAACTCGCCTCTGATCTGTTCGCTTCAGGTGGTCTTGTCACGATGCGTTCGGTGTGGTAACGCATGAACAAAAACCCTTCAAGCATCGCCATAACTTGGAAACACTCGTCCGATAATGTTGTATCCGACTGAATCTACTCCAGGATGTCATCCTTCCCAGGAACACCCGGTGTTGCCTTCTTCCTGCTTGAGGGGGTGATTACGAGTCCGAGTTTACGAGGATTCGTCTTTTATCTGCCAACTTTTTCCTTATGCGGAAGGTATAACTAGGTGGGAAAGTTGTGGTCTGATAGATGTCGATAGATCGTTTTGTTTGGCTCGCTTAGTGCACGTTCAGCTCTCATTACCGTCACAAGTTTCCGCAAAACCGCAACGCTGATGGCCCACTGTGGCAAGTGGTGCTACTTCCGGTACCTCTGGAGTACTTCATCCTCTGCATGGCTTGCCGGCCTGTGGCAAGAACCGTCTAGGCTATCTCACGAGGGTATGGTAAACTCGGGTCTCGTATGCGAGTGTAGCTGAAAAGAACGATCCTTTCCTGGACCAGTATGCACCGGGACTTGGCCGAGTTCCGCAAAGACACGTCTACTACTTTAGTAACTCTCAGACCACTTCCATGCCTGACCTTGGCGAAAGCGGAACCCAAGCGAAACCGAGTTTCCTTACTGCTCTCATCATTCGGGCGTCTCCGCCTCCGTGTTGGCTACACATGGCTATCGTAGTGGTTTGAACGTGATACAACCTGTAACTCTACTAGTGTTGACTATAAAGTTCTTCATTGCCATCGGTGAAGTGGTTATCATGCCTCTCATGTACATTAGTCAGCATGTTCGGCTCCCGAACGGTGTAATTTTGGAATCTTGGTGGCCAGTCTGACCGAAGTCTTGTACTGTACTTCGACTTTGGACCATGACCACCATGACTGCCATCAAAGGTTCCAACAAACGACGCAAAATTTCTTCTTCAAAGTCTTCTTTCAGCTCGATATCGACTATTGATAGCAGCAGAGCAAACTCTGGTCTACCCACTGGCATTTCCGCGACGACTCGCCTCACTTGCGTCTCGTGCCACCGAGGTCTGAACGCGTCGTCGAGTAGCAAAGCCTCATGTCCAGTTTTCTGTGCTCGGTAAGGTTTCGTCACCTTGGCAAAAAAAAAAAATGATCCACTGATTCACCCAAAAACTCAGATGTAACTCTCCAACATGCACAATTTGCTCTCGCACTTGCACCGGTCCTGTACCAGCGACAGCCAACGCAATATCACCTCTATCTGAATTCGGTCAGGACTCGGTCCCAGAAACACCTCGTCTTACGTGGTCGACTACATCTCCTGCATCGTCACCATCACCACCATCATTGGTCTCTTCTCCTCGACGTTTCGCATTAGCAATTAATGCTGCGAACACAAACACAAACGCCAACATTTGGATGAACTTTAATACAAGTACGAATAAGCGGAAAATATCTGATCAGGAGGATGAGTCGGACGAAGGAAAGGCACGGGGCTCAGGTTGTGGGAGGGTAGTTTGCAGGAATTGTTGTACGGAAAATGCGCAGAGGTGTGTGGTTTAGCTGCTTTCTCGTTCCATATCACTCATGTCCTTGGACAGCATCGTCTGCCATGACTGTAAAGCCAGTGCATAAGCACTCATGCATACCATGAGGTCTCTAGTGACGAGGCCTCCATCCCTTCTCCCTCTCGGATACTATCTCTTATCTCCAATGCACACTGTTTCATATAACGCATACATCTCATAACACATTGCAACACAATACTACCACTATGATTGCACTGCACAATTTTAGACGTCACACATTGCTTCATTCTTATATTCTTCTTTCTCATCCGTGTATGTATCCCATTGTGTACTTCTGCCCGTTAACAGCTTTATTGTCTCCTCAACTCTTAAATCCAAGCTCGTCTCGACAACAAAGCCTCTACAGGTACAACACCGCTTTCCTGCCTTTCGGTCCTCACCCGAGGTCGGACCTATGCCTGGACCGGGCATACTATCATACAAAATGCTATCTAGTATCATCTATGCACCCTATCCCCGCCGGCTTGACATTCCTGATCCAGCCTCTGCAGCTCGAGAATCGGACCTCTTCTTGACGCAAGATCCCGAAGCTTCTCCTTCTCAACAGTGTTCCTTCTGAGGTTCAACATGAATCGAGTTACAGTGACTGTCGTCGTACACCAAACGAAACTATGAATGCAATTCAGTGTCACAGAAACCTTGATCTGGAAATACGCTTACAAGACAACCAAGAATATCAGTGAGAGCTAAAAGAAGAGAGTGATCAGCTGAAGAATGTTACTAGGGCATAAAACATTGTTACCGGTGCGGCGATCGCGAGAATCAGATTGGCAAGTCGTAACACTGTTGTTGGGCTGTTAGCCTTTGTCTAAAATATTAGTCGTCCACATGGATACTAACTAGTCAAGGTCTATTCAGATTTAGTAAATCTCAATGGAAAAAAAAAAAAAACGGATCGCAGTTGACTCACAGTAAAGAAAACCAATCCGTCCCGAATCAAAATGTCCCGCAGCTCGTCTTCCCCCGCCCGAGGCCGCGCGAGCGCATTCCACAGCAAAGCTATCAACATGAATATTTCGAAGACCAGCTAAAGTACATCTGTTCAATGAAAGAAACACGAGATAGGGAAGACACGTACCCCGGGAGCCCATAATACCTGAATTGAGCTTTTATTGCTAATGACGCATAACCGCAACTCGTGACTGAAATATGTTGACGCTTGGAGACAAGGCATCAAGTAAAAAAGGCACTGGCGAGTGGAATGAAACACGACACGCACGTATTATTTTCGTCATGCCGAATATGACTGTAGCAGTATTAGCAAGCTGAGTTACGATGAACAGCACGAGTGAGCATAGGATAAACCAGATTTTTCGATCCCAGAGGTTCCACATGTGGAGAAGGACGATGCCTAGATGGCGTTTGGTCAGCGAACGAGAAACAAGGTTTCGGGAAGAGAGACGATTCGTACTGTTGCTAATCGCGATGGTTATGATAGCCAGGACAAACTACAGAGCTTCAGATTTCAGAGTCACACTGGGAAGAAAGGAATGGGACCCACTCCGATCCCGAACCAAGTTTTACAGCTGTTACATAGAGAGTTCCGTCAAGCTGACAGGGGCACCTTGTCAAATCGCGAAGAAACTTACAACTAGTTGAGGAAAAACCAAGTCAGCCGCCTGTACATCCTCTCATTAGGGACGTAGCTCACCTCATCTGGTAACTGAACGCTACGCGTGAGCCCGCTCATCTCTGAATCAACTTCTCAGAGGAGATGTTAACTTTAGAAAGGTCTGAAAAACACGTACGGTATGTATGTACCAACACACTTATCACCACAATGTACCGGATGAGCAGGAACAAAAACTTGGGGAACTTCCATTCCGCTTGCCATATGAGCTCGACCTCGTCGCCAAATGTCAGGAGGTGGTCGTAGAGTAGAATCTGTGGATTTCAGATGAGGAAAACACTGCGAGACACACAAATGAGGCTTACCACAACACCAGCCGCTACAGCGGAGTAATCAAAACATTGAAATGTCGCAGGCAGAATACTTACCACTAACGTACCGGGATGCCTGAATATTGAGGATTGTGGTCACCAAGTCTTCCATGCAGGCCACAACGAGAAAGACCCTCTACTGCTTGTAGCAATCGTCCCGGGAGGAGGAGAGGGCTACAGGGTCGACGGTATTCAGACCTTCAGCATTTATGTGCAGTTCCAAATAAGTAGCTCAGGGACGAAGTCATGGAGTGCCTAAACGATAAGTTCAATTTTTTGAATGCTACGCTTACATAACCCTGTTTAGACTCGATCGCGATGGTTACGACGAACCGATTGGTGGCAAGGATTATTCAAGAACTCATTATCATAGTTCCCTTTTCGGTATCCCAAACTGAATTTTTGCAATTCGAGGCTCAGACCAGGTCTGTTCAGCATGAGAATTGGTAGTTGACCCGATATTTCCTCTGTCTCCCCTGCGTCCTCTTTTTGAAGAGTTACTCTCATCATATTGAGCATGAACCTTGTCACTGTGATGGTCGTGGTACACCAGATAAAGCTAGGAGTCCGTCAATGGCCTGTTAGTCTCAAAGAGGCATGACTTGGATTGCACGACTCCTAGAAATATCAACGAGAGCTAGGGGAAATGAGAGGTGAGAATGTCAAACGGTCCTTTGAAATGAGCACTCACTGGCACCGTCACCGACAATATCAGGTTCGCCAACCGTAATACTGATCCAATTGAGCATCCACCCGACGACTTCATGATAAAGTATTCACCTGTCAAAATCTGTAAAGGTCAGTGGATAGTAGCGACAGGGATTGAAACTGAGGTCGCGACATACTGCAAAATACATTATACCGTCACGATGAAGCATGTCCTCAAGCTCACCCTTCTCGCTTCGAGGCCTATCAAGGGCATTCCATATGACTGCATCCAACATCGACACTTCGAATACCAGCTGTAGCTTCTCATTAGAGGTATGCTCGGATCGGAAATCAACAACGTACTTCTGGGACCCACAGCATTGTAAATGAGACGTCTCGATCAGACATAATACAGAGTCGAAGTTCGTGGCTAAAAGTCGTCACAGCTTTTAGGGATAAGTCGATGAGGTAACGGTGATATTCCAATGGTGACTTACAGATAATCATGAGAACAGCGGTGGCTAAGCTCACAATACTAGCGAGGTGCGTAGCAATGTAAAGTGCCATTATCCCTTTCACGAAGCGCGATTTACGTTCCCAAATGCTCCAGACGTGTAACAAAACTACCACTGTTGTACAGTGCGCAGGTCAGAGATACGATGACGACAAGTCGGCAAAGGCAGCACACATACAGTTCCCCAATGCGATGGTAATCATTCCAAGGCACAACTATGGAGTGAGTTCTTGAGTACAGTCACGCTATTTGGGGTGGTGACGTTGAACCATACTTTGCAGCTGTAAAATCTGCTTAGTTAGAACATCTGGACCCGGATCGGCAACAAGATATACGCACAACTGAATCGATTCCAAACATCAGCATCTCCACAGTTTAGTTTCTCGTCATTCCATACTCGATGCAAGACATGATCTCACCAGATCCGGGAAACTGACGCTGTGTGTCAGTCCACTAGATTCTGAAAGCAATACTGATTAGCGGAGGTTGAGGAGTGGCAAAAGAGCTGCGGGACAAACCGTAGGTGTGAATTGAGACGCAGGTTGTTACAACGTAGCGAAGCGTCAGGAACAGAGTTCTGTGTCGTATTTTGTGAGGTCCATACGAAGTTCAACCTCATCGCTGAACGTCAGAAGATGGTCATAAAGGAGAATCTGGATCGAAGTGACGGTGTCAGGGAAGAGTTTTGAAGGTTCAAATGAAATTCACTCACGACGACTCCGGCCACTAGGGGCAAAGAGTAAGCGGAAGATTCATATATATCGCGAGCGAGACTCACCGCTCAGATAACGCGAAGCTTGTACGTTCGCGAAGATGTCAACAAGCGTCTCGACGACCATAATATGAACACTATTTTTGAGTTGAGGGACCAAGGGAAACCAGAATCAGTATACGGCTGTTATTTAACGCATGATGGGTCCGTGGTTGGTTCGGGGAATTCTCTGGAGTCCTGCCTAAAGGAACGAGGCGGCAAGGCAGAAGTTTCTGCATGATATTAGGGTCAAATTAACGGGTATCTTTGGATTGACACGTGACGTGACAGGCTAGACTCTGTCTGGTCCGGAATCCGGGCTGAAATCGAACCGTGCTGTTCCCACTGCTCTTCCCGCCTACCGCACTGCCTATCATTCCGCTTATCTTATCTTCACTCCCAGCTACAGTGATTCTCAGCGCTACATCCAACCGTTTACCTTCAATTTCACCGTTAACCTTCTGTTCTTTTGAAACCGATACCCACCAGAATACCAGACACGACTCGCATACTTCTCATCGCCATTCCCCGCATGCGCAATTTAATGCCAAAAGTCGTCAACCAGCATACCCAATTCACGTTCTGCGCTGATTTCGCCACGTCTACGCTCCAGATATCGCACTCCAATCAGACACCCACCAGGTTACCTTTTCAGACGACTAGTCCTCATGACCACTCCCCGCTCCAGGAGGCACCGCTGCAGTTATCGTATATCAATCGGTTCCTGCACATCTAGCTGCCGCTACTCCCATAAATTGGACTTGATTCAGCTTCTACCCAACAACTCTGTTTTCCTTTCTCCCGAAATTCCACTGCTTCTGTGATTACATACAACCACAATCACTTGTGATCGCCAGACTGTGAGTATCGTCAGTCCGGTTCTCGAGACTACAATCTCCTGTGTTTTTCGACTGGCGGACGCAAGTGCGAGTCTATACGCTTGGAACTTGACGACATGTCAAACGTTTTGGGTTAAAGAAGCATGTGGGGGTTTTCCCCACGCAGCCGCTGTGCAGCCAATTATCAGCCTGGTTCGAAACACGTGCTCCCTAGTGTGAATCCGCTGCTGTAGAATAAAGAAGCAGAAGTAAAAGAGCTGCATCATGGCTCGTACCAAAACCTTAAGGCCTTATCAGTTGGTATCAAACTTGGCACGCGGACTTGGGGTCAATGCCTGGTATCAGACCAGATATCTTCGTTGTATAAGAATTGCATACGACTGAATAATAACCACATATATAAATACAATACAAAGAAAATGAAAGACTCTTGCAAATTTAATGAAATAAACCATTGTCCCATAAAAGGGATGTTCACCCTTCACTTTCTTCAATTTGATGTCTCCGCCGCTTTACTTCTCATCATCCGGCAGCGCATTGTATGCTGGACACAATGCCTCCCAGTCAGCTCCCGGATGAACCTGAGCACGGATGTCGTCTAATCCCGAAGCCATAACTGTCGCGAGTCCTGCCTGCATGTGCCAGAAGATGTGACAGTGGAAGAACCAAGGCCCTGGGTTCGCGGTGGAGAACCTCAATGTCGTTCCTGCCGCACCAACGGCAACTACATCACGTCTGATGGGGTCTATAGTGTTGACGGCATCAGAAGAGTTGGACTTGATAACGAAGAAGTTGTTTCCGTGAAGATGGAAGGCTGAAAAGATGTGAGTATCGAATGAGCAAGAAGAGCTAACGAATTACTCACGGTGTGCTTCGTCGTCATCATTAGGAGGGAAATCGACCTGAATGATCGAGTTCGCAGGAAGAATGAAGGTGTTCTCCGTAACATTGAAGTCGGACGCATTGTTTGCTCCGTCAAGGATCTTCACGAGAGTAGGGACCTCAGGGGGAAGGTATGAGACGTTGTTAACGTTCCAGATTGCTTTGCCGGCCGTCTATCATGGTACAATGAGAACTTACATAAATTCAAAGACTGTATATCACTTACGACGACGAGGTTCAGGGTAATGTTGACATCGGGTTCGGGAGCGGGTTCAGCAATGAGAGGCTAAGCGGAATCAATGAGAGGCGAAGGGAGCATCGGTAGAAAAGAGATTCTCACGCGGAGATTAGCTTCTACCAAGGCGTTGGGGTTTTCGGGTCCGGCGGTCATCGGGGTGTCAGGATCCTCTTCTGCAGCACCAGCGTAGCGAAGGACAGCTCGAGACAAAGTGGCGTTCTCTGTGAATAATGAGTGACTTCCGTCGTGCGTAGCGAGACCGACTTACGGTTCAAGTTCCTTGAGGGGGTACCACCGACGAACGGAGCGTTGACCCAGTAGTTGCCGACAGGTTGGTTAGCTTCCAGCTGTATAAGGGGATCAGCCAGCTATCCATAAACACCGAGAGTATACTTACAACGACTGAATATCGTTGCCCAGCGAGAACCTCGAGCTCATTGACCACCATTGGTGTAGTGGGAACACCATCGGCCTCAATGATCTACCACGATCATGTCAGCATTGTTTCAGAATGCAAGGCGTAAGATGTACCGTCAGATCGTGGTTATCCACCGAGATGGTAAAGACGTTCCTGGCAGACTCGTTGATGATTCGGAAGCGGTATCGCTTGCCTGGTTCAACGTTGACGACGGAGAAAGGCACCTAAATAGGGGATGAACAGCTGAGACTACATGATATCGAAGAAAGGACAAACCTCAGGACCGCCATTGAAACGGCCAGCACCATTGAAGGTACCGCTGTCAGAGACAGGGACAATACCAGTGGCGACGTATCCAGCAAGCAAGGGGATGGTACTATTATGCCACCAATCACCAACTTGCCAGATCTAGACGGTTTTGCCCTACGTATCAGTAACGTGTCCCTTTTTCAGTAACATCAAGGCTTACTGTCGTCTCGTCGTCTACATCGTAGAGGTCCAAGTGGGGGTCCTCGTCGTCTGCCGAGTCGTAAGTCTCCCACAGTTAAAAGCCGATGGTATGAAACACCAACCATAAATGACCAGAGGTCCACGAAGCCCCTGCGAACAGGTCAAATTTAGCACCTCCACACCCACGAATAGAACAGGACACATACATCGACGTATTGTACGCTCAGTTGACTGTGGTACCAAAAAGTACCGGTCTGGGTGAGTTGAATTTGGTAGGTGTAGCTGGCGTTGGGTCCGATGGGACACGTGGTGACGAAAGGCGTGCCTTCATTGAACGAATCCGCTGTCGATACGAAGATTCCATCAAAGTCCTGTAGCGAACGAATTTTGAGTTCAAGTCCTCGACATTCCTAAGCGGATGAAAGCGTACCAGACTTGTACTACGACGCATCGTAGGGTCCTCCTATACAACCGAGGGATGTTATACACGAATATCGTCGCAGACATAGACAGAACTTACGAGCTGATTGTTCACCGTGACTTGAAGAAGATCGCCCTTCTTGGCCCTGATAAGAGGGCCCGGATAACTGGTAAACTTGAATTAGTATGAGGTGCGCAGGAAAAGGCGCTTCATACGTACGTTCCATTGGCCACGATAGTACCTGAGCGGGAAGAGGTACGTGAGACACCGGAATCCAAAACAGAGGAAAGTAAAGACATACTGCGAGTAAAGCCATCCGGAGCCAGTTGCGCGTTAACCACGTCGAGGGTAACAGCGTTGACATTTGGTGACTCTTGCCTCGGCTTGACGACACCACCGAGAGCCGGGTGAGGTCTGCTGAGAAGAGCCAGCAAGGCTACTGAGGTTGTAAAGAGATGCATCTTGAGGCAATAGATGATGAGGCAGTTGCGCTGCTCCAACTTCAGCTCGCTCCTCCCCTTAAATACTGCATGAAACAACGAGATTTACACGTCCTTTTTGGAGCACTCCAATGGAATAGATGGTATTGTAGCTGAAGGGAGGCATTAGTTGCAAGAACGCGTCATGGCAGGGAAACTTGTGACGCTTGCCTCTGGGGAATCTAACAATCCTATTTCCATAAAAGTAGTGACAGGATTGGATATTCAAGGATATTCAAGGCGCGTTGTGGCTCGAAAAAGGGAGATAACGAGCCTAACGTGGGATTTATACATGAGGATGTGAGAGGTTCGACTCTTGACTTGTAGACGTCGTGGTATCGGGACACGGTTTCTTCCCATTGAATCTTCCCATTGAGTTGGTGCGTGAGCAGTCCGACAATCCCTGGCTTTGCCCGTCATCCGCACACCTGAAAAACCACCGCGGAAGCACTGGGAAATCTCTCATGCCTTGGAGCTGAAACCACCTATAATAGAAGATGTGAATGAATGCGAGCTCGCAACCGAGAGAAGATCAAGATCGCACCAAGCAAATACCTTGCTGATCATCATCGAACTAGCGTGCCCCAATTCTCAAGTAAGATCAGAGTTGAGGAGCTCTTCTGTTATTGCAGTGTCGTCCATTAGTGCCGTGGGCGAATGAGTTCTGGGAGAGAATAGATTTGCTAAGTTTAGCTCTCACGCTCAACCGCACCCAGTCCGACGGGCGTGCTTTATTACAGATACTCTACATTTGCGCATACATTAGTTTATTGTACTCCACAAAGTCCCAATGCATGAATCTCTAGCAGATCACGCAATCTTCCTTAAAACTCAGATTATACATCGTTTTATCCACGGTTTTTTCGATCTTTTTCCAGTCCGATCGTCGCTGAATGAACTCGTATATATCCTACCAAAAAGCTTTTAGCGGACATCCCACATGCAATCAAAAACTACACACCTCAGGTCTATATGCTCCACCATACCTCGTGACATCCCTAACAATTTGTGCCAAATCCTTTGCATCCTCGACGACATAGACATGTCCAAGCATTTTCAAGTGCGAAAAGTCAGCTGCAATGGAAGGGACCTTCAATGAAGTGATAAAGGCGTGATAAGCATTTAGATCTGCAATGACTTGGAAGCCACCATTCAAGGAAATGATTTGACGTTTGATATGTTTTTGCAGGATTCTAAGCACGTAAGAAACGTAAGAAACGTAAGATCGACTTGACAGAGAAGCAGGGATGACGAACGCGATGAGTCGTATCCCCACCTCCTGGTGAAACACTTCCAGCACCTCCTTGCTCGTACTTCCTTTCAGAAGTTTACAGTGCATCTCAAGACACTTGATGGCCTCCGTACAACCTTTCGTAGGTCCCAGCTCCAGGTCAGCACCTTCAGGAGGGTAGTACTCCCTCGGCTGTGTAAGCTTGTTGATGATATGTTCAACCTTGAAAACGTTCAACCCTAAGCATAAGGAAAAGGCATTACATACGGAACGCACCTGGTTCATCAGTACTTCGGTACCAGCATTCAAGCCTCCAGCAACACAATCGTCTAAGGCATTTTCAAAACGCTTCTTTTCCCTCACAACAGCGTTCAAGAAATCCGTCCGGTCGATGTGGGGTGCCTACAAGTCGGTTACGAGGTCAAATGGGTCGAGGGAATGACAAAGTATACGTACCAGTTCTTTATCGAAATACACCTGGACCATGCTCTGGATGGTATCTCCAATGTGAACAAGCTCAAAGAACTGTAGTAGCGGAGCAACGCTAGTCGTCTCCTCATGCTCTGCTGGCTGATACGAAGTCATACGCCTTGTGGCCCTGTTCATAACCTATCAGTCAAAGTACAATGTACAGGGAATAGCATCACCACGTACTCTTCAAAGCCCCTCGTGACATGCCCCTCGCCCATGGCACTAAGCATCAAGATGAATATCTCCTCGATCGTATCCCTCACACGGTGTCCGTAATGTCCTGGATAACCCGCAAATGTCTCGACACGTTTGAGCGATTCACGGTCCATATGGATCAACTCCAGCGCAACATCCAACGAGAGAAGCAAATCCATTTGGTCCAGATTCGCACTGCTAGCATTCATGGAACCCACGGAAGTCCTAGTTGTCGAAGGTGCAAGGGAAGGTGTCGGTGTAGAGGCAGTAGAACCTGAAGCTGTATGTGTCGACTTGGTCTCTTTTTCGTCCTCATCATCCTCTTCTCCGATTTCAAATACCATATCACCATCGCCACCTCTCAGGTATCCTTCTCTGTCTTCGTCGGCAGCGCCGGTTCCAGCTCCCCATCTCGCCGGATTAAGCATCGCGATACCCTGAACAGTATTCTCGGTCATCTTCTTGCTGCCGCTCACGATCGCACCACCGACAGCACCGACGGTTCGCGGCACAATAGTCACTGGAAGGAGAAGGACATCTGTGAATGAAGCGAGGACGTTTCGCTTAACTTGAGCGGGGTTGTGGGAGGCCAGGAAACGTCCTTGGGTCTGACCCAATGAATTGGAAGGCGTAGTTGTTGAGGCCACCTATTACAAGAGAATCAGAGAGACAATACGCATGGTATCCTGGTGAAACCGACCTGCGTCTGCCAGCCCTTACATATCCTCTCCAAGGCAAGTTTGGTAGCCTCCACCTCCTCGTCTAGGTACTCGTCCATGTTCTGTTCAAACATTTGGTATCTGTGCTCTCAATAAATAACAATGTCCAACGCAAAGCAAAAATTTCTCACACGACATCCTCTGCCCGCGTCCGTGAAACGACTGTCTGGTTATCCTCAGCTTTCTCTACCATAGTAACACCGTTTACGACAACATTTAACTTGGGTGTCTCGCGCGCAGTAGCGGCTTGCATGATAGCATCTACCATCCGCCAAGCCTCTCTAAATGTTGCTGCGACTGCTTTGAGATAAGTGTCCGTAGAAATCTCGCGAGCCCGCAGGAGAAGAGACGATATGTATTCCCCAACCTATCTCGATGTCAGAACGCAAGACAAGTCATGGGATACATACGTACTCACCACTTCATTAGCGACTCTCTCTGCAAACATCACGAGTACGTCAGATTCCGGAGGAAAGACCCGAACAGCTATCGATCCATGCTCGACAATAGCACCTCGGATCGTACCCATAAACTCGTCCATAGGGTCGAAATCCAGGGTATCTGACTTGGTGAAATTATCCAATGGATCCCCCTTGCTTTCGTAGAAAATCTCCCTCTTCTCCGCCCATACTTTGCCCATATCCCAATCTGACGTTTTCGTGTTATGATCCGAAACCCATATGAGCCAGCTGGATTCTGCTGCCTCGCGCATTCCAGATTCGTCCGACTTGCCATCGCTCATATCAAACGCAGCAAGTAAATTGGCGTCGAATCGGTCCATAGCTGAACGTAAAGACGAATGCAACGGTGACCATTGTCGTATAGGTTGAATAAGAGGCGAAAGGTATGACGATAAGAGACAAAGCGCGAGTGCTTCTTGTCGTATCGAAGGTTGTAATGACGAGGAAAGGGTCGATGCGAGTGAGGAGAGAATGACATGTGGAGGTTCATTCAGAAACTTTGTGAGAGGTTTGAGCAAATTGTGTGCGCGTATGAACTGATTCCGGTAATTGTTTTCAACAGGAACTGTTGGTGCTGTTGGTGCTGGCTTTGACGTTGCAGCAGCAAGTGCACTGTCGAATCCGCCGACAAAGTCACCCATCTCATCTTCATCGCCTGCCATGAGGTCCCCCGACGCAAAATCACCAAAATCATCATCGACAGCTATCGTCGGCGGTGCTGCAGCTCTCGAAGCTGCGACTTGTCCCTTCTTATGGGCATCTAGGTCGTCCAAAACAGTTTGGAGGCCGTACTTTTCCACTCCGAGTGCCTTCCATCTCTTCTCCCATATTTTGTCGTTACGAGTGAGTACAGCCGCTGCTCGTGACGCGAGGCTGTAATTTGGAAAATCAGGGATAGGTAGATGGTTGAGAATGAGGAGATGAACATCAGTGGGAAGTCTTCCTATCAGTTTTGGCACGTTTTTGGACGGTTTCGGCGTCGGTTTTCCCAAGACAGAGTTGTACAGGCGAGTAGGCTGTAGGGTCGTGAATTTGTCCATTTCCTGGTCATGTCATGAGATCGAGGATTTGATCTGGCACCAAGAAGAAGGATTAGAAAAACGTCCGGTGATGAGAGGAGGTTTTCAGAGAAAGAACTGACATGTCTTGTGAGCCGAGAGCAACCTCGACAAGTGGAACGATAATCGGTATGCCGGAACGACTTGTGCTGGCTGGGTTGTGGTCAAGAGCAGTGCCGACTTGGGAATTACCGCCGGCGCTTGTCATCAGCGTCTGCGGAAGTGACTGCGGGATGCTGTGTTCATCAGACTCCATTCAACGATTCTAAGTACTAGGCTAGTGAGTACAGTGATATAATTGAACCAATCGAAACCTTGCAATGCGTCGTGATTGTAACTAATAAATATACAGTTTGTGAACGTGTCGTATGCTAAAGGTGTAATTGCGATGCATGCACAAAACAGAAACGAAATGCTTATGCGTGAATGCGTGAATATGAGTAGAGAGATAATGCTAGACGTAAAAGGAAATATATGTACGATGAAAGGAAATCGTCGCGATACGAATGTGAAAGGCGGTTCTGTCTGGCACCATGAAAGTACTATTAGAGCACTCATGCTGCGGGACGACGAGATCGTCCGGACACGGATAGCGCTAGCTCAAAGGACCCAGCCCCCCAAGCTTACGAGCTACCATCGCGCGTACGCACCATAGGGCCTATATCTTCAACTCCCTGAAACCCCTCACGTCAACTCTTCCCGATCCATTACTCAACCACTCCTCACTTGCCTCTTCCGCACGAAGCTTACCACCGGGTATCACAATCTTGCCCACACTCGCAGTGGGCGTAGCTCGGGGCTTAGGCAGTCCAAGCCTCTTCCGCTCTCTCCGCGTAAGCGGCCGTCCAGCGGTATTATTGGGATTGGGAACAAGTTTTCTCTTGCCCTTTGAACTCGGAGGAGACTGTACCCGGTTCAAATTTGGCTCCAGACCCTCATCTGGATCCACATCCTCATAATCATCATCGTCCTCTTCCTCCTCCCGTTCAACCTCATCGTCATCATCCTCGTCTAACGATGCGGAAGACGAAAGTTTACGCTCAATCTCCCTCTCCTCCTCCGTATCATGATCCGTATCACCTTCCGCGTCGACATCATCAGGCACAGAAGTAGCCGATCCTGGAACTGGAATGGGCGGAGATGGCGCAACCGTCGTCACCCCCGATGAAGAAGTAGCAGTAGCAGTAGAAACATCCTCTCTACTCCTACTCCTACTCCTACTCTTCGCAGCAGAACCCGAACGATCGATTCTCGACCTCTTGAAATCTGACTCTGAGCCAGATCCAGCACCGGGAGGCGAACATGATACGGCTTTTGATCTTGACTCTTCTGCCTCCTTCACACACTTGGCCACCTCGAGATCCGACACATCCGAGAAACTCTCTTCGAATGACCGTTTCGGTGAACGTTGGGCCCGAGAGTCGGAGGATGTGTTGAGATGCGTCAGATGTGTGATGTGAGAAGGAGGCTGGCTCTGGGGTTGAGACTGAGATTGACTTTGAGATTGAGGCTGGGGCTGAGGCTGAGGCTGTATGTGCTGTTGCTGAGAGACATATGGAAAAGGATATCCCTGCAGATACGGATTGGAATTCAAATTCGGCGGGCTCCCCGATCGTCCTGTCTGCTGCGAGCCATCTTGACCCTGTGCAGTCTGACTAGTAGGCGAGACATTCGGCGCTGGATACCCATATCCGTACCCATACCCATAGGGGTATCCATAAGGTGAATACCCCGCCGCTGCTGCAGCGGCCGCATAACTATACATCGCGGCCATATACGCCTGAGCCTGTGCCTGGGACATGTTCATCGGAGCACTAGGGTTGGACATGAGATTCGGATGGGAAAGATTCATGTTCATGTTGAGATAAGGGTTTCCGTTCGTACTAGGTGATGCGCCGGGGGTGTTAGTATATCCATGTCCATAGACGTACATCCCGGTACCACCGGGATTAGGGTTATTGTTCGTAGATGTAGGCGTAGGCGAAGGAGAGTGCGAATTGGGAGGTGAGGTAGCGACTGATGGCACGTTGGAGGTCACCGTCGTCGTCTTTGTAGGTGATGCCATATCCACGTCCTTATCACCTTCATCGTCCGATGATGACTCGGAAGTCAAAGGTGAGGTTCCTGGAGAAGGATAAGACTCCACATCGATAACCTCGATGTCCTTGGAAGGTTCAGAAGTCGTACTATTGGATGGAGATGCCAATGACTTCCTAGGTGGTATCCTCAGTTTGAAGCCGCTCTTTACAGGGAGAGGTGCAGATGGCTCCGGGGGTAAGACGTCGTCCACAGGCTCAGCTTTCACCTTCACTTCCTTGCTCTTGGACTTTGGGTTCGAAGTAGAAGCTTTGCCTTTGGCTTTTGATCGAGGCTTCGAGGTTTCGGCCCCACCACTGCCATCATCTTCACCATCGGATTTCAGGAATCTATTCATCGACTGTGAAGAGACAGTGGCTTGTGAGGAAGACGGCTTGGGAGAGGTAGCAGCAGCAGCACCCTTCTCCTTTGCCTTGGCGACCTTCTTCTCTCGCTTTTCCTTCTCCTTTCTCTCTCGCTCACGTTTGCGGGCTTTGGCTGGGGAGAGGTTCTCTTCCTCGCCACCAATGGAAGAATACGAGGTCTGCGAGTCGGCATGGGAGAACGGTGAATTGGAAGTGTGTGATGACGACGATGACGAATCGTCTCCAGGTGGAGGCGTCTCCTGTACATCGGGGATACCAGTATGTGGGCCACGAAGGTTTCGAATTGAAGAAAAGTGTTCCCAGTCGTGATAGCTAACGACAAAAGGGGGGAAAATACGGAAGGAAACAAGGTAGAGTGTATATTAGAACGACGAAGAATAAAAGACGCTGGAAAGAGAGACATACGCGACGTATATCGTCGGTCCACTGGTCTGTGTCTGCGGCTCGTCCACTGTCATCTCTTCAGCATCTTCTTCAGCATCTTCTGCTTCAGTATCAGCCGCAGCTGCAGCTGCAGCCTCCTTCTTCCGCTTGGCATCTTCCTCCTTCTGGCGTTGAAGTTCTCGCCTACGCTGTCGCTTCTCTCGTTCATTCAAACCAGCTTCGCTGTCAAACTGCTGGTCTTTAGAGCGGGTATGCCGTGAAGGTGAATCATCTACTGCCATGGCGTTGGATTTGGAAGGTGTTGTTGGAGGTGTAGTCTTCTCCTTCTTGACCTTCTTCTTGGGTGTCGGCGGAGTAGTGCTAGTGGACGCCTTTGGCGGAGGGTCGTACTGGATGACGTAGACCAATCCTGGCTGGATGACCTTGACGTTCCTCTGCGTTAACTGCGCAAACGCCGAGAGTTCCATGTGTCCTCCGTATACTGCGTTCTGACGCATGCCCGCTACGTAGGCTTTCAAACCGCCGCCTTTGCCCTTGCGCGCTCCGGAGTCGCCAAACTCGTCGATATCGACGAACCCCTCATATCGTTCCGGATTTGCTTCGATGAAGTCACAGATGTCCCGCCGGACTACATGGTGTTTTGAAGGTGACCCATAATATTGATCGGAAAGCGCACGGAAGAGACAGTTTCCATCACCCAAAGTCGGCGCAGCGTATAATCCAAGAGAACGGAGCTGATTGTTCAATAATTCGGTATTTTGTGACGGGTCAGAGGTGAGAAGCTAGTAGTACGAATAAATAACAAGGTAAAATGGCGAAAACTGGAAGGAAACACACATTCGATTTGCCTGAAGACCGGGTAGCTCTAGTTCTAAAGGATTTTGTCTGAGCTTTCTTACCCATGAAAATATGCACACAACGAGGAGGGAAAGCAAGGAATTGGGCGGTGTTTGGGGTCCGCCCAGTACCCCGGGAACTGCATCATCAGCCACGTGTAACCCAATGTGCGCCTCGCCAGAAACGCGTGTACAATGACAGCGATAATGTACAAAAAAAAAGTATCACTATCTACAGAAAGGGCAGAGAAGCGAGCTCATGATCATGTATAAGACGCTGAAGAAGGGGAGAACAATCCATTACTGTTGTCCTGAGCGGTGGGAAGATGATAATCTGGGGTATCTGGAATATCTCCGACCTCGATGCAAGCCTTGTTCTGCGATAGGAAACTGCTAGTCTACCATGTGAAATTTTGGTCAACTCGACTCGGAGCCCTTGAGAGACAAGAAAAACCGAGTTATGGATTGACCTGTCCTTTCCCAGTCCTCAGAGCCGCACCCACGATAATAGAGCCTTGACGCAAACAGTCAAGAGTTTAAGGAGGAAGATTGCGCAGGTGTGCACAGCATCTTGATAGTTTGTGGGTGTTTGTAGGCACGTCAGACCGGCGTCAAAACTTCTTGTTCTCCATCGCCCTGACGGCATTGTCCGTCACCTCCAGCTCAAAAAATATGGAGTTTGCGAGTCTTCATGAAATCGATTGGAGTGCCTGGACTGAAGGCATGGACAATGGAAGGCAGGCAGGCAGGCAGGCAGAAGCAGTCTGACGCCGCTGCGTTTTCAGGCAAGACGTGAGTTCCCTTCTTCCTGTCATGGTGTCTCGGGCGTGTGGCTTAAAGTGCTGCGTAGGCGCTCGTTGCTTACAACTAGGTCCATGTATATTCAACACTTCGATGTAAATATGGAAGCGAATCCTTTCGGCTATTATCAAAGATTCCTCTCGAACTTTGTTCCATTCTTCGTAGAACTCTGAGAAAACAGCTCTTCAAATTGCGCACCAGCGCAATGTCCGATGACTTCGTCACTCATCTAGCGCGCAGAGCGCCTATTCCAAAAACGGCCGAACGTCAAAAGAAAATCATCGCACAGCATCAATACAGCTACTACAAAACCTCGCCTGCCATCATTCCCCTCTTTCTTCCAAACCCCCATCATCGTGCTCTCCACGCGATGCTCCCCCCGTCGCTCCCCCCATCACAAAGCATTGTCCACTCAGCTCAGAAACGACATGCTCTCTGCTCATAGTACGCCACACCTTGACTATATCCATGCTCACAGAAGCTGGAAAACGTGTCGAAAACGACTGACCAGGTGTGTACGGTGTGCCTACTCTTCCCACTGTCACTCACAGCTAACTTGCCTTCTTATACATAGTCACTATCGTGGCTCACCTGTCCCATCGCCACACTACGTACCCTGTTATCTGCGAGAGTACGCTGTCTTAACCTGCTACTCGCAACTGACCCCATCGTCTCACCCCTAGAAGTAGAAGAAGAGAGAACAATAACCGTCGAGTACGTCCTACCGTCTTCATCACCATTCTATCTGCAGCTCATTACTCTGGCAGGGTTTAAATCATAAATTTAAACCTCACAGAAGAATGTGCTCCTTTGGTCAATGAGTTGACCAAAGGAGCAGACGGGTTCTCAGTGAGTATTCATATCCTCGTGCCGCAGCGTCCACCTCATGTTCGTGAATCTTCGACTAGAAAAAAGTACGTATCCCTTGTATTCTTCCGTCGCATTTGCTCATGATGCCACGCAGAAGAATATAAATAAGGAGTGAAATAGACCGTACAGCGGAAATTCAGGTACGTGCGTTACAGGTCTCGTTCGGTTCACTGTCTGACAGTTTACTCGTAGTATCCCTCAAGAAAGAACAAAAAAAATGAAAGCCCTGCCCCTCCGTCAGTCGGAAGATTATACTGATGCGAGGGGAAGATGACAAGGCAGTTCGTACCTGGAATCCACGCCATCACATCCATAAATCAACCGTTGCCCCTTCAGAAAACAAGACGAAAACCTTGGTGCGTGAATACCCCGAGTACTCGACCCCTACGTTCACACAAGCTGACTTCTCGAACAGGGAAAAATAGGCCCCTCCGTTGGTCGGAAGAATGTACCAACGAGAGGGGTCGGACGAGGTTAAAAGTTTGTGTTCTCGTTTTTTTGCTTCGGCGTGACGTAAATGGGCTAACCGTCGCTTCGTCGGCCTTCAGAAAATAAAAGAAAAAAGAAACATAAAAGGTGTGTTTCGCTGCTTGTTTATTTCACGCATCTGTTAACTGACCGAAGACTCTAGGGAAAAATAGGCTCCTCTTTGTCGGTCGGAAAAATGTACCGACAAAGGGAGTCGGATGAAATCAAGGTTTGCTTTCCTTGGCGCTTGGTTGGCGATACTGGCTGATTATCGTTGACCTGATCTTCAGTAAGAATAAAAGGTACGTGTGGCTACTCGTTCGTTCTACACATCCATTATCTGACCGAGAACTGCAGGGAAAAATAGGCTCCTCTGTCGGTCGCAAGAATTTACCGACACGAGTCGGATGAGATTCAAATTCATATCTTCGATGTCCAGTTTGCGATATAGACTCGAAGACCATCAGGTAGGCCGGATGCACTCTTCCGATACCCTGGCCTCGTGCTCACCAAGTTGTCGAAAGGGAGCCGCAAAATGGCGAACTGGTAAGGGGTCCGTTGTTTCGTCTCTAGTTCATGAAGCTAATATCTACTTCGTTTATCGTTGCCTTTCGAACATCTGTTTAGAGAATAATTCCATGTGTGTCTCTTTCTCCGCGTCGCTGTCCCAGTGCTGATCGAGTCGTATCAGGCAAGAAATGGAAGATAATCGATAAAAAAATGGTTCCTACATACTGCTCAAATATACGTGAAGCTCCCCCGGCCCCCTGGCGTCCCATGGGGTTGTCGGTGCGTGGCCTGCCGCGATTGTACTCCACGCCACGTGCGCGTTGAACGTTTTGCCACCTGTGGCACGTTCACCGCGCTGATCCTCGAGTGGTTTGCAGATTTCATGAAGACACGCCGGTGGGCAAGATACTCGACGTTCTTTTCGATCTTTACGTGGTACGTGACAAGTTCTCTCAAACTCGTGACGCTCAGATTTGTCCCTAGAAACGCCGTTCTCGCCTGCCCATAAGCTAGGGCATCGTCTACGCTGTTTACGTTGATTGAAAGAACAAATGGTTCGTGTCCTTTCATGTCGATCTCGGAGCCGTGTTCATTGAGGCGATGCTATCAGATATACACCTTTGCTGTGCGTTCCCGCCTTCATCGACTCGGACCTAGAGCGACGCGTGAATGTGGGTTCATTTCGTATTCTTTTGTCACGTCATGTCTGACACCCTTGTTCTTGATGAAGATATTTGACATGCAGTATTTTGGAGAGAAGAGTTTTGATGAGGTCGGGACCTATGGTGTCGGTAAGCACACTTGCGTACTATTTCCAGGTAACATCGGCACTAATACCTTTTTATTTCTACAAGGGTTGTATTATGTTTTTGTGAAGACTGAAGGACTGGGAGGCATCACGAAAATGGGGAATGCGGCTTCTTGCTTCTTGTATTCAGGATTTTTTGGAAAAATCCATTCAGTTTTGCAAACCTTCGATGCATACTCTCTTCTCACAACGACGACCGCACCGCACACGAGAGTCGAATAGCTGCCCGATAGATAATGATCAAGCCCAATAAACCGCTAGTAAATTATCCAATCCGGTAAATTCGCCTAGCCTACATCGTCCGGTCATTCCAGCTCGACGTTCCTGCCCGAGCAACACTCATTAAATATAACACACGTCTAGCGAACTTCTAGAATCTTTCTACTCAAGCTGGACCTGAGGCTTTACTCTTGCCACATGGGAGTGTCTTTGCCTTCCGGTGCCGCCGAAGGTCACTCTTCGAACCGAAACCCTTTTCGCATTCCTGGCAAACATAGGGCTTGAGTCCTTTGTGCGAATTAAGGTGATCTGAAGGGCAAATGCGATGAGAGATTGTAGATAGAAAGCTAAAGAAGACGTTTCACAGTTGAGGTTGTGTCTTTGAGTGTACCCCTTCCCGCACCCCGGGACCATGCAGAAGTACCTTTTGGCGGACGACTCTGGGGCTTGAGCTGCAGCTTGTGTGCTCGTTTGCAAGTGAGGGCCCGAGGTGGTGGATACGGATCCCCGAGCGAGCTGGACCTGCTGCAAATCGAAGCTCGACCTTACAGCCCGAGAACTTGTGTGTAACGCTGTCGCATTGTGCACGCCATTCGTACGGGGGGTAGACGAAGTTGACGGTGCTGTATTCTGAGTCCGTCCTCGGCCATAGATGCGGACGTCCAGATCGGGCGGAGAGTTCTGTTCGGCGTTGCTTTCGCGACCGCTGCATAGAGGTCTTGGATTCAGCAGATCAGAAGTTGTGAATTCGCTGATATACCTTGTCACAGGCTGCAGCTGAGCAGGGTAACGATAGCTGTAACCAATAGGCTTGCGATAGTGACGCCTGCAACCTGTGGGATAACTGTTCCAGCAACGAATGCAACCTATATGATGATTGTCACGTTCAACCTGCAAAGTTGGAGAAGACGTTGGCCGCCACTCACCCTGTACATTCTGGCCCGTAGCATTCGACGGTTTGCAAGGATTTTGCGGGGACCTAAAAGCAATCGAGTGAGGCTTCTTGGTGAATCATTCAACAAAAAGAGACAAACATGAATGAAAGGGGACAAGTCAGTGAGATTCAACGTCATTGTCACTTTATAACGCAGTAGCAGGATCTTGCTGTTAGAGACATGAGTATCGGATCCATGAGTATTATTATTAGCCGTACCCCCTTCAATGGAACGGCTCTCCATTTTGACGAGTTAATGCCAGCACGCGTTTGCGTGTGAACTTGGAAGCAATAATTCTAGGATTGCATGCGATATATGCGTATAATCACGTTGCATAGCTTCGAGGTTGTAGTGAGAGCTGTTGAGTAGTACCGTGTTGGTAATTGAATGGTGTCCAAGCAGCTCGAAATGTGAAATGAACGATTTTTGACGTCACGGGTCACAGTTGTCACAGCCAATCATCATAACCCTCAGCGGTGGAGTCTATTCGTTCCTTTACTGATGCGAGTCACTTTTCCAGGTCGGATACATCACATCCATCACTTTGTTCGGTGTCTGTGTATCCCCAGTCGAATCATGCTAGAACCTGACCGCTTTCTAACAGGTACAGCCTAGTATATCGTTCTCAATCCGGAGTATGCGAGGCCAACACATCCGGGTGCACGAACAAAAGCTTTCATCACCCTTGGCTTAAGCGCTGCCGTACCTGCCGCCCATTGGGGATTTACACATGGAAAAACGACACAGAAACAGGCTTCAAATGCTTGTTAATTTCGAAATGTCTTCACATCAGTCTTCATAGTGGTAGCCTTATTGAGCCCGGACGCTGCCCTATACGTCACTCAGTGCAAACCGCGTTCCTGACCGCTTTTATCGCGTTGATCACTTCTTTGCACACCAGATAATCCGCGTCTGCGTAATTATGGCCGCTCTCGCACGATGTCACGATATTAATCGCCCCTGGGCACACCTACACCCGTTGCGGTGTGAATTAATGCCGCGCCCGTAACGCCACCGTTCTGTCTGTCTGCAGGTCCGATAGTGATATCTCATCCACAGTATACATGCATCACCGTTGTTATTCCTTGGATACGCGGATGCACGTGAACACAAATAAACTCTGGCGTTAGAGCCTCATCAGATAACGTGCCTTTTGTTCGCTAGCGCTTCGATGGGATATTCACTTTCAGAAAAATCTCCATTACAGATATCAAGAATTTTCAATCTATTATTCTCTATGTAATTGCCGTCACCCAACAATGCAGTTTTGTTTCTGCAATTAATGTGAAATCCTTCGGTCCTCCTTCTGCATATCTCCACATGAAGACTAGATACCAACGCTACCAATTCAAGTCCGCTGGCATCACTCGAGTTCAAGTACTCTTAGTCGTTTTGTTCAAGAACTCGGAACTCGCGGACACTTCAACTGGCTCACTTGGTATTTTATCCAGTATTTTTCATTACCCTTCTCAGACTTCATCTACCTCGTGGGTTTCTTCCGTTCGACTTATCTACACATCTTGATGCTAACGACTGTAATTCTCACTTCAAGCTTGTAGGCAAGTTTGCAGGTCAAACATCGACCGGATGTTTTCGGCCTTAGTTGGCTCTGACGAGGAGCGGGATGTTTTGGAGCATGCGTTTGGAGAAGGACATGGGTATGACTTGGAGAGCTTGCTTTGCAAGTGGCTTCTCGTATCCGTCAAAATGACTTAGGGATGATGATTCAGTATGTGCTTCATTTAGAGATGCGGTATTCTGAAACTTATCACGGGTCTTACTGCACCCCTTCTTTCTACTAACGCACCATACACTGTCATCTACACGCAGCTACCATAATCCTGAATCCACCTTACAGCCTATGACCCGAGCCCTGCTTGGATGCATCATCCCAGTTTTTGAGTTGGGCTACTGGATCTGGGTTCTTATGGTGTATGAATCTGGAGGCAAGTCGATGTTGGTTAGCGGGGTGATCTGTATAGTTGGATAGTCAAGGAGAATGCACAGGACGCCATCATCATACGCTTAAATGCATGGGAGACTGAGTTCTAAGGGAAACGGAATCAGATCGCGTATTCTGGTCATTCGATGCTGGATGAGAATCTTGCGTTACAAATGTCGAATACTCAAATTACATATCGAAAAGCAGACAGAAAAGAGGTAGGATGTTCCGGAATACAACGAGAGGTCACGTAGACCATCGCCTACTGCAGCAATAAATTAAACGGCGTTGACTTCGATGTCGGTGTCGGTTTTGCGTTCAACCAAACTGGTAGAGCTCGAGCCCCATGGCGATCTTATGGACGCACACCTAAGATCTTTAGTCCCTTCTCTACCGTTGTTTGAAATCCACATTGAGGCTCCATCTGACAGTGTATTATGGTAATAAGTGCCAAAGCGTGAGTTCCAATGCTTAAACTTCAAATTGAGGTAGACCGTACAAGCGACCGGTGACCGCAAGACGACGAAACCCCCTGACCTTTAATCTTCAATCGTACTGTATTCTCGACGCATCGCCAAGTCCTCGTTACTGTGAGAGTAATGGACGCACTCCGACCGCAATCAAATTTGGACTTGCTGTACCGTATTTTGTGACATCCAACCAGAAAGAGATATGGTAATTTCACCGCTAGGCTCCGAGTCCGACCTGATATCACAAGGCTACAAGCAAAAAATTCCATGTCAAATCAGCGAACATTGGTGACCCACTGCGACCGCCGCCGCCGTGGCAGCGTCTCAAGCGTCTGCTCTATGTGCATCATCGTAGCATAGGTCTGTCTTCATGAGAGAAGCGTCTGTCCACAGCGACCTAGTAAAATGTGAGTTCGAGTTCAACAAACCTGATTCTGTGAAATCCTAGAAGAAAACATGAAGCCCGCCAACAACCGCCGAGGACCCTGAGCGGCTGTCTTCAATGCCTAGCAGCTGTCTTCAATGCCTAGCAAGTCTGGACGAACAAACTGAAGAGAGAACATGCCGAGATGCCCAGTGCGCTCTTCCTACGCTGTTCCTACTTATACTATGTTCCGGAGGTAAAATGACATTATCTCTGCATGCCCTAGGCCCTTCCATGCGGTGGATATGTACTCACAACGCATCACACTTCCTCGTTGATCATTCAATTCAGGTCAGGGACACGTCTTTGAAAAGCTATCATTGAAGCTCTGAGAAGAAAGGCAACCAATCGGGTGTATGGGAATATCTATCAGTACGCGTGCTATACATTTCAGAATCGACAACGACAGTACCATATCCATGCGGCGCAGCATCCAAAACATTGGACTTGCAATAACCATGCAGCTTTGCGAAACTCGTGCATCAATACAGAATACACGAGTTGCGGGAGAACGACTCCAGCGGGCCAGCGGGAAAAGGCAACCTCAGGCCAACACTCACCTAGAATACATGCGTGAGACACGAGGCATTCGATGAATGTTCTGTTTGGAGCCTGGCTGCAACAAACCGTCAGATGGATATGGAAAAAACGAGGTCAACATGAGGTGGAACAAAAGGGCGTACAGCAGTGTTTCCCGAAGATGAAGCTAACTCGTGCTAAGGCGTTCGAGTGCCTATTGAATTCACGACACACTGGGCGAAACAAAGGGCATGTAGTGTTAATTCTCCGAAAATGAAATGAAACCCATGCCAAAAGACATGCCTGCTGGGTGTGCAGCACTGTTCTTCAGAAGATAAATCGAACTCAGTCAAAGGCATGCATTCGATTCACGAGGCGCTTTTGGAAAGGCGATGAAGGAAGTGGGTGTACAGCACTGTTCTTGCGAGGATGAAGCGGGCTCGCAGTGTCAACGTGTATGTCTGGGTAAGTTGTGAGACACTGTTGCAAGTCTGACGAAGATTCGCTATCCAATGATAGCAGTTGAAGGGACGAACCGGTGAATGGGTGATACCTCCTTTCTCATTCGTGAAAAAACCACTTGACATCTGTCCAAGTCCAGCTTGAAGGAATGCAGCTTTACCGTTTCCAAATCCATCAAAGAACTACATGGCTGCGGCTGCTACTTCAGATTAAGGGATCCATGGTACCACGAACCGCAATTGATCTGCGGTGTAGGTGTTGTGGACAGAACGCGGTCAATGTTACATACAACCGGATGTAACGCCCTATATAACAGTTATGCAGAGTTTAGTTGATGTCAACCGGCGACGTATATCCCAACTCACCCTATAACATCTACATAACCCGCACTAATCTTCGACGCTGTCCAACGCTATCCATCGATGTATCTTGGGTGGATGCTCCTAGATTTCGGTAGGTGTTGGTTTCTCGAATTGCAAAGGCAGCGACATAGTGATGATCGTATAATACGTTGACCATGATACCAAACCCTCACGTTCACGTATAGTCATAAAGCAACTGTAATTGCTAGACCTTGTGCATGGAGAAGATGTGTCGGAAACATCCTGAGGACCTCGGTCTTCATCTTCGACGCCAAAGAGTGTACTCTAACCCAAGGAAAAGAGCTGCCAGATCGTAGGCCGCGGCAGAAAAGACCTGTTGAACGTACCTTGAGCCCTTGCAAGCGCCAGATTATCATGCAATTTCGATACGAAAACCTGGCGCCATATGCTTGATGTTGCGAGTGCAGCCCTCGTCATCCGTGTGGATAGTGGTTAGAATGATCAAGCTCTTGACGGCGAGCCGAGCGCTATGCATGAGAAATCAACAACACTCGCAACATGTCACTTCCGCACTTCCATCCTCCTTCCATGCTGCAATATTAGATTTTCGACGTTTTCTGCGACATAATTCGACCTTTTCCGACACATTTCGGCTTGAAGTATGACTGAATTTGGTTCCCTCGACTTTTCCCCAGCGAAATAGGTCTGATTCCAGCTTGATATGCACATCCAGCATATCGGATGAATTATGCGATGATGGTTACTCTCTTTCCGTTCCTTGGTAAGTCTTCTGATCACACCTTGTTCAGGTTACGATGAGACTGACACCAGAATTCATGTAAAGGCCATGGTCATGTCCACAGATCAACATCGTAGAACCACTCACCCCATCTCAAAATCAATAACCATCTCTCATCTTCCTCATTCAACATGTCTCTCCCCTCGCAGATGAAAGCAGTCACTACCATCGGCGATGGCAACGTCAAGCTTACCACTATCCCCATACCAAAACCTGGTTCAGGTCAAATCCTCGTAAAGGTCATCGCTGCTGCTCAGAACCCTTCCGAGTGTACGTTCAGATTCACCTATACCTCCGATAGGCATATTAATTCCAAGTCTACAGGGATGAAAATTCAAGGTATCCCAACCACGGATGTTGTCGTTGGCCACGACTACGCTGGTGTAGTGCAAGAAATTGGACCAGATGTTCCTGCTGGTACTAGGCAGATTGGTGAAAGAGTAGCAGGTTTTGTCAATGCTTGTAAGGGGCATATTGACTCACACTTCTTCTGCGTCTTTCTGATGACAATGCGCTTTAAGGCATATCAAACGACATCGGAGGGACATTTGCAGAATATACATTAGCTGACGCCCAAGTCCTCATACCTCTACCCGGACACATCTCGTTTGAAGACGCCGCGACACTAGGTCTGGCCGGATTCACCGCGTGCCAGGCATTATGGCAAAACACACCAAACGTACCCACACTTGATGAACCAACCAAAGAACCATTTTCAGTATGTGGTCATGATGCCTCTCGCGTCATAATTCTGGGGCCTCACCGGAACGTAGATTCTTATCTGGGGCGGCGCAACTAGCGTCGGCCAGTTCGCTATCCAGCTCGCGAAAAACGCCGGTTTACAAGTAATCACCACCGCCTCGCCCAAAAACCATGAACTCCTCAAAAGCCTCGGCGCAGATGCTGTCTTCGATTATCGAGATTCTGCGGTCGTGGATAAGGTCATCAAACAAGTCGGAGGCAAGCTAGCGTATGCAGTGGATTGCGTTTCTACAGACGACTCAGCTCGTCAGACGAGCGAGTGTCTTGAAAGTGGTGGACATGTCTCGTTGGTTTTAATGCCAAAAGTTGAGAGAGAGGATATCAAGTCAGATACATCGTTTGTGTATACGCTTTTGGGAAAGGTATGCATCTCTAACATCGTCTATTGTATTGAGTTGGAGGTTGACGAAACTGTAGCCCATCAACCTCTTCCCGCCATACCAATTTCCTGCCATACCTGAACACTACGACCTGGGCAAGAAGTTTGGTTCGACCATGAGTAGGCTTTTGCAGCAGGGCAAGTTGAGGGGTAATCCGATCAAGTTGGTGCCGAACGGGTTGGCTGGCGCGCAGGAGTGGATTGAATTTCAGCAGGCTGGGAAGGTGAGGGAGGATTTCCTTTGATTCTGAATCGACGCTAACGATGAATGTGAACGTGTACAGGTCAGCGCCGAGAAAATCGTCTATCGCATTGCGGATACGGCTTGAGGGGCTGTCACTTTAGGTACACATAGGGTTTATTATAGACCACAACTACAATATGACGAAGATATACGAACTCAAAGGCTTGAAGAGGGCTCCGAAGACGTTGGACGTTGCAACATTACATATTGTTTAATACTTCCCTTGAGTCTTCGGTTCGTGACAGCTGGTGAATCGGACGTACTCTTTCCACTAGTAGCTCAGCACCCGTGATTCGTTAAATCAGTATGTCATAATCGTGAACGAAGCGGTACCCATCTACGATTCCTCATCTTCACCCGCCCGCTTCCGGTCTACGTGCCACAGTTACCCAAACACCTGCGTCTCTCAATAACCGTAGTTCCGATGTCGATGGTCTTGATACACTCTCGAGCCATGAAATGATTGTTTTGAAAGACACAGCACTTCTAGATGAAGTCTGGCTTAGGGTATCCTAGAAAAGCTAGTTAGCGCTCAAGTGTTGGGTTAGGGATCTATCGACTTACTGCGTGCCATGCCCGTCGTCATCAACACAGCGTCGAGACGCTCGGTAGAAGTAAGCCTATCATCAAATGATTTCCGGTAAACGATATCCGTCTCCTTGGGTGTTAATCCATTGGGCAAAAGGCCTGGAGCGCTGAATCCATTGTCTTCATCGTCATTCTCCGAGTCGCTATCTTCCGAGTTGGAGTCATCATCCGCTTCCTCCATCCTGACGTCTTCAAAATCTCTTTCCGTGTCATCACTCTCACGACGTCTCTCCGCGTCATCGCTCTTGCCACCTTTCCTCGTGTCATCGTTCTCCGCATTCTCGCTTTTGTCACCTCTCACCGTGCCACCGCTCTCGCTACCACCACTGTCCTCATCCGTCGGTTGATCGACATCGCATTCAGGTGGCTTGGGGGAAAGTTTACGCCATGGATAATTCTGCGGCATCCAAAAGATGAGTTCCATCAACAAATGCAGTTTGTGCTGATAATGTGATAGGGCTAAGCCAGTTGGAGTTCAATCAGTTTGGATGTGCATGATCTTGGAGTATGCATTGACAATGAGAGCGAACAGCGAAAATTCCCCATTGAATTTCAAAGGTGGTAGGACTTCTGCCTTGCCCGGTGGGAGCTTTGCCTGTACCAAGTACGGAGCTTGTGGCGAGACAATGTAAGGTTCGTAGTGCTCATCGATCTTGAATAGATGTACACCTTGAGAAGGGGCAAAGTTTTCTGAATCGAGGATCAAGACTGATAGGCCAACATCTTGTATGTACTTCACTTCCTCATACTTCGACACAAAGATCAGTGAGGGTTCTATTATTTGATCATTCTCTACTCACCGCATATGAGGGACGCCGGGTTTCAGATTCACCCGTAGTCTCCTGCTGCCAGCGTTCATTTGCTTCTTCAAGTTTTTCGCACAACCAGCCCAACGTATCCAATTCAGGTAGAATGCAGAAAAGTCCATACTTGTCCCACAGGCTGTGGAAGCTGCTTTCCACTGGTATGATCATTAGTCCACTGTGATTCAAGAGACAAACAGACGAAACGTACAAAGGAAGCAGTGTTCCACACTATCTAACCGGAATTGTTTTCCGCCATTGAACTCTAACTTTGTATAATACTCCTCCTGGAGTTCCATTTAGTAGGTTGGGAGAATAAAGTGAACATATCACTCACGCGAGTGTCTGTCTTTGTAACAGTAGGACGAAGGCACATAGGGCATGATGGGAGTGGTCAAGTAACTTAATAATTAGCTTAAGGGACGACGGACTGTCGTACTGCTATGAAAACGGTCCCGGGTCCGCCAAAACAAAGTCTTGACGCGTGATGCGCACACCCTGTCATTCACCAGATGGACATCCAGCTCTTTCTTCAGCGCTGCGTCACGCTCGTGAAACTGGTGCGACTAGCTGGCATCGTCCTGCTCAAGAACATCAACAATGGGTTGCCGTTGAAGAAGTTCAAGTGCTTGTTATTAGCTGGGAGCCGTGATTAGGATGGTCATGAAGGAATTTGGGGGATGGATTAGAGGACAGGTCTGTTTTCATTCCATTTTCGTGTTCTATATTTAAGGCTAACAGGTGGCTTACAAGAGGGCGAATTCCGTGCATTTGATCTCTGTGTGCACGAAATGGGCCTGGTACACAGTACACAATCCCATCGATACATCACACTCGTAATAGCCATACAAATGCCATCCAGCGCCGCGCAATGGAAGGCTACCCCCGGCTCTCGGACAACATTAAGGGCCTGTTCAAATAGAAACCATGGTTCCCGTTTCCTGGGCTCCGCGAGGCTTACGCAACTTTCTCATCCCGCATTCACGGGTGCTTCGTCCAGCGCTTGTACGAGCGCTTCACAATAAATGTCTTTTCGACACCTATAAGTACTCATATATGTTATAGAGTGCTTACACAGAACAGTTCATTAGTGTAAGCACCTCTCTGAATGCTCTAGAGGATAAGGACAGAAACAATTACCCAGAGCTACATAAAAATGCTTCAGGGATGGACCAATGCATCAAAAAACCACCCCAAACACACAAGATTAGCAGAGTTCTTTGACAAAAGTTGTACAAATTAGCTGTAAATGTACTGTGCAGAGATCTGTAGGTGTTCTATAACATAGATAAGTGTCGAAAATTGTGAAGCGCTCTTACAAGCGCTCGACGAAGCGCCCGTGAATGCGGATGAGAAAGTTGCGTAAGCCTCGCGGAGCCCAGGAAACGGGAACCATGGTTTCTATTTGAACAGGCCCTTAATCCCTGCCGAGAGGATCATTGCCGTTGGACGTTCCGTTCTGGTTTTTGTGATTGTTGATTCTGACAAAAGGTCCGAACGGTAAGCTTAGGCTACTCTACTCCCCTCTTATCTTAGCTGACAGGTAATGAATGTAGAACAAAATTGAACCAATGGCACGGAGGCAAATCACTTATTCAAGCCATGGCGGCGCAAAAATATGACATTACTGTTGTGTGGGTTGGATTGACCATCCGAATATCACTGTTGTGCGTCTCCTTGCCTTTTCTCTGCCACATTACTTATTTGATGTATTTTAGGTCTATGGGCAGGCGTACTAGGTCATGGAGCAGGAAACTCCGTCATAAACGTTGTTTATGGTGACTTCGATGTAGGCAGCCAGCCTCCTCACACGACTATGAAAGGGTGGAAGATTACCCAGCTCATGTTCTTGAAGGGTACGTATGTGACAGTGTCGACTTCTGGGTTCTCCATTCGTTATTTTTAGGATACGTATTAATATTCTGCATGTCTATTGCAATATACTGCCATTCCTAAATTTGAAATCATGTCTCAACGCTTTCAAGCCTTTGTCCGCACAAGTTCTTGGTTAACTACATAGTACAAACTCACGATTCCTCGTCCTCTGCTACAAATTTCACACGGTCTACAGTCACCCAAACCCCCTGTTCCCTCAAAAACTGCAGTTTCGGCGTCAGAATCTTGACGGCCTCTTTGCTCTCGTTCTCGCTCTTGTTCTTGAAGGTAACGATAACGCATTCTATACACGCTACTGTGCATTGTGAATCGTCCGGGATCCATCGTGATATCAGTGCATTGGGTAACACGGTGTCCACCAGCCCGTCTTCGCAGAGAAAGAGGCTAATAGCCGTGAGCTTGGGTAGGAAAGGAGAGGATGTATCATTGATGGTCAACCTCTGCAGAAATCGTCGTGTAATTGTCCGGTTTGTGTGGCTGAACGGGTAGCGACCGGACTCAAAGATGCTGAGAGAGGATAATGCCGGCATGAGACAGAGAAGCTGTATGAGCTGCTCGTCGGAGATGGGCACACCTTGGAGACAGAGCAAAGTTAGTGTGCAGCCCGAACGGTTGAAAAGGCCCAGGATATGCTGCTCATCCCAGTCATCCCAACCTTCGTCCTCCTCCTCCTCCTCGTCGTCATAGTACTCGAAGATATAACAGATGTCCAAGGAAGACAGTCGTGGGAGCGTGAGGTATTCAAGAGCATAGTATGCCTCATCCGAGTTCAGGGCAGAAATGGATAAACCCGTAACACTTGGGACAGAGATACAACCTCCAGTGTACGAACCACCACCGCAATTATTGATCGTAAGTTGTTCGAGGTTTGTACCAAACGAAGCCATCCTGAGTGCATCAGATATCTCCGCGCCGTAGATATCAAGCGACTTGATTTGTCCCCAGGCGAGCAGATGATCGTTTGTCCTCGAAACAGCAAACGGACCACTTGGCTTGCAACAGACCGAAGTGAGAGACGGGCAGTTTCTGAATAGGTCACAACTAAACTCTAAAAGCCCTTCTTCTTCGTCTCCGTCGTCACCATATATCTCCAGATTTGTGAGTATAGGCAAATGTCCTGAAATGGGAATGAAAACCGGGTGGGACATGACTGCTGGAGTGACCGAATCAAATTGAACGGTTAGCCATTGTTTGGAATGCTGTACTAGTGTCCTCAAGATTGGAACAACAGTATCATTTCTCTCGTTGAGGCTGAAAAGACCATCAAAATCAAGGTTCAAATTGAGGGGGTGTGTTTGGGAGCGATCTGCAAAGAGTCGCGTGAGGAGAATGAGTTGGCGATAATCCGGGAGGCTCCATTCCATGAAACGAATGGCTAAAGACGACCAAATAGATGGGAGTGACAGTGAAACTGCTCTCCAACGCCTGCATGTCCTGGATACAACGAGAGCTGGGGCCATCTCTGCGTCTGACGGTTGCAACCACTGTGGGTCATCAGGATCGTTGAACATGGCGAATATAATCCCAAGAATCTCTGGCGGTAAGTGGTGTACTGGTGGAACTAGGGCGCGATCTCGAGACTGGTCGACGATATCTTGGTATGGGAATGAAGCAGTGTGTCGAGGCATTATGTCCATAGGGAGATCGCTCTCGGCGATTGTGTTGGGAAATTGTGATTCGTTCAAGTTCCTGCCTTTCGGTGTGACAAAGTTCAGAGGACCTGAGTCCTAAAACCTTGGCCTCATCAATTTCAAGTTCTAATCTTTTTAAAAATAATAACGTACCGTATACAAGTTCTCGTGAAGTAGCTTCGTCAAGCAAACTGTTGGAAGTCGCGTTTGATCAACACCTCTTTGAAGGATTTGAAGGATTTGGATCGATGGGTGAAGAAGCAAGACTTGGAAGGTACAGATATACTTGTGAGGCAAGGTGCCGCCGATTTAAATCGGTCGACAAAGGTTGTGGCTCCTGATTTCCACGGTCCATCATTGGCCTGGCTTGGTTGTGGCAGCAGTTATTATTGTCCCATTAACCCGGTCAAATCTTGCTTTGTACTATACACTAGCCCTTATTGCATCTAGAGTCCAAAGTTGCTATCCAGTTCAACATGCCATTCTTCAGGAGCACAGATACCCGTCATGGCCTTGGAATAAAGAATCATTCGGAGAAGTTAAACGGGCCAGCCAAGTGTCGTAGTTGCAATGAGAACTATTCATCGAACTTGTGGTTTCGGATAGATGCTGCCACGCGAGACTCAGATAAGCCTTCTTCTCGTTTGATGTGGCAAACTTCCGAATTCACGATCTCTGTTGATTCCGATTCTTCTTTCTGGCCTCGTTGGGTCGTGGTTGAGCCATATCCTTCGCCTTCTGCATCCACTACCACCTGAAAGCTATACCGAAACATATCCTGATCCTCAACACTGTCGACATTTCTCTTCCCAGGCCTTCCATCACCGTAGCCAAAATCTGAGTCGACAGCATCTACATCGCCGAGGGAAGAAAACGAAATCGCATTCGCTGAGACACGTTGCACCAGGGGGTTTCCAAGAGATAAATAACGGAAGATTGGGTGAACAGGACAGGCAGAGGAGTGTATTTGGGCTATGTGATCTAGAGTATCTCAGTCTGACGCGGTGGTGGGAAGTAGAGAAGGGTTGTTGAGTCAGCGATGAAGCTCGTTGATTCCTTCCGAGTTCTCCCTTCTATCAGGTCTCGGAGCAAATCACTCTGGCGAGGTACCGTATATCCGGAGCGGAGTGCGAAACAAGCAGGACAGGTGTAAGAGCTTAGAGCGAGAGGTGGAAAAGGCGGAAAAGGTATATTTAGGCAGATAGGCGCGAAATTACATCAAAATTTACACCTCAGTTAAATGGCTACTGGTCTTCTCGAGAATTCAGAAAACGACCTGAGAGTAGAGCGTCAATCCAAACTCCATCACAGGCTGACAGAGGAATGAAATGGGATTATCTAAGTCTTTAGGTACCTCTGATGCGGTGGAAGGGGCGAACAGGAACTAGATAAAGAATTACGTGCACTAGGCACGCTTTCGAACGCCAAAAAGTTTCGACCTCAAAAATCAATCCAAAGGCGGACCGTAGTAACAGTGTGTGCGTATGCCCTTGTATTTGATTCCAGATCCTAGAATGTCGGGCTCCCATGAAGCGTTCTCAGTTTGCTATTAATGGGAGGTTGTTGAGGCGGTAGAGGTGTTCTCTCTGTGCAGCGGATTGATTTACACTGTTTTGAAGGGGATATATGGCAAAGGCTCACGTTAAAACCGAATATGCGTACGATGTCTTATAAGATGTCTCCTCGGTTGGGCTTGACGGGGGTGCTTCCAGTTCTTCTTGCCCTTTCTTGCCGTCTGCACTTGATTCGGCTCTCTGCTCCGGATGTGTTGAGGGTTGAGGTCGCGGTGTAATGCTTGTCTTCAGGAGGTCCGAGTCTTTGACATCCTCCTCATGACAAAAACGTATCCGCGTCACATACAACGCCGCCGACATCCGAGTCCTTCTTCCCTTTCGCCTTCCCTTTACTCAAGCTGATCGTATCTACACTCCGAGGGCACACCAAACACAAAGGGCTATACTCGTTATTCAGGAATTCGCCGATGTACAGGTGTTATATATGGATTCCGGTTTTGGGAGTGGTTTCGGGGGCGGGTAGGAACAGGCTAGGCAGAGGAGTGTGTTTAGATTCGGGTACATGACGGTCGTGGCGAAGGAAAGAGATGCAGGTGATTGGTTCACGTCCACCAGTGACGCGATGCTCGATCTTGATCTTCATGTCTTTGTGACTGTGAATAAAAAATAGACTCAATCTCAAGGCAGGATTTGTAAGAAGGAATAGTGTTACCTCTCCGGCTTTTTACACTGAGTTCTAGCCTCCTACTGCAGGGTACTAAGTAACATTGGCGTTGACGTCGTGAACGGCAAGGCTGTCTTGAGGCTGTCGGGTTTGATGTGAGTTGTATTTGAGGTTACGCTAAAGGACTTACGAGCCAAGATAAATAAAGAGACATACCGCGCCAGCAGTACACAGTAGGATGGGATAAAAGACCCGTTGACGACCATCGAGGTTGTGAGCCCGGCGCCGTGCAAGTGCTAATGCGCTTTCTGCCATCCGATGACATCTGATGAAACGCGGCAAACCCGATATCTGTTCGATGTCCTGGCAACAAAACTCTGAAAGACTTAAGACATACCTATCTTGACTGGAGGGACTTAGCGAGAAAAAAATCAACCAAGCCATTCTGTAGTCCGTACGCTATTCTATTTCTCGGGCCTGTCCTAACCTTTTCCCGCGCTCCTCTCTTTCTTCTCAACCACCACCATCTCCGCCTCTCCCCTTCTTTCCAACCGCCACCTCCCTTTTTCCTGCCACGTCACCAACTTCCCGGCCCCAAAAACCGAAGATACCACGACTTACGCGTCAAAATGGATCAATCTGGGCTTTTACCAGTAGGATCGGCTTTCGGTGCGCTCACGACAATTTGCACGCAATCAAATGTACTAACGAAATACAGCGCATTTCGTAAGAGCTGGCCCTCCCGTCAGATTGACGAGGAGATGCACAGATACCACATATAGTTTCCTCTCTCGTTCCCTTGTACCATGCTGAAAGGTATCACAGATTACCACAATCTCGGAAGCCTTATAATCGGTGAGTTTTGGGCTCTCGCTATTGGCTTATCCCGTATTACTGACCGTCAAAACATTCTAGATGTACAGTTCCGGACTCAGAAATGACGAACGGATGGCGAAGGTCTGTTGGGCATTAGGCAGAGGGTTTCGTGAAGTGTAGGGCAAAGGGTTTGTGTGGTCAGGGCAGTGTGGTCAGGGCAGTGAGGGCGGAAGGTGTAGAGCATTGGGACTTCCTCTTGGGCTTGTTGGTTACTATGGTATCTCAGGCGCAATGTATTGTAGTACTCAATGAAATACAGTGTTTTTTACTGTTATCCGATGAAACGGGAAATGAGACTTACAAACACCCCCGCAGTGAATAATGTAGGACAGCATGGGATATCATTGAAAAGATCCCGACTTAACGATGTTATGTTATGTCATCCGATGTTATACGACGCGGTTAGAGTTCGTCGGTTTCCACCGAATGCCATCGGTCCGATGGGCAGGTACGAGTCCGTTTTCTGGCGTTGTAACTTTCTGGGGCTAACCGACGATGAGAGCGGAACCTCACGACGGAACGAACCAAACAAAACAATCTTCGGACCACAACTTTGTCAGAAGAGGACGAATCCCCGTAAACTCGACCTCGTAAAATCCTCGTAAACCCGGACTCGTAAATTCGGACTCGTAATCTCTAAGCAGTACTTCAAGTTGTGCTCGACAATACCCCTACTGTACTGGTGGCTCGTGAGTCCTTTTTTGTGGGTGTTATTCTTATACCATTAGGACCATACTATACACATCGTACAAATCTATGCCCACCTGTGCAACTTTGGGGTGGTGGACGATCCAAATTGCACAGCAGCTAAACACAGCCATTATGTCTCTCGGCCCCATCGGTTGCGCTCAATCGATGATCGAATTCGGGACACGACGAGCCCAACGTCAACAAAGGTCTTCGGGTGTGGAGTTATTACTTATCAAGCAAGGGGCAGAATAAGTATTCACAGAGCTTAGGATGTGTTCTTTACTGCAATTGCGTCCTCACTTCTGCTTTCAAGCACTCCTTAAGAGCCGTAACACCTAGCATCAAGGCAAACAAACGATCATCACATACCGGATCAAGTTGTCGCGACTCGACAACGATGGGCATTCATATATTCATAAGCTGCATGAAGGCGACTTCAACCCATACCCCATCTCCCCATCTCCCTTACTCAGGCTGCTGCATGGAACCTCTCCCATATAACATCACCATTTCTGCTCAGTCAGCAGCTATTGAATACACCCCCAGTCGCTCCGATACAAAAGGCATTTGGAATGCCACATACACTCATGGAACCACAAGCGTTTCGCCATTTGGCAACCAAGGAATTGGCGACTGCTACCTTCAAACCGTTTCGGAGATTGCACATCTGTCACTGACCTGGATCGGCACGGCAGCATATTTGTACGGAAATATGACGGATTGGGTTTTGTTTCCGGATTCGCCGGCATATTCTGGTGGCATTGATATAGACGATGATTGGTACATGCTACCTGATCCCAAAAGCAACTTGCTAGTCAATGTCACAGATTTGCCTTATGGAAGTCATAAAATTACATTATACGGTCCGTATAACAAGCTGCTGGCATTTCAATATGCCATTTTGACGATTGGAATTGGTTACGAAGGGTAAAATACCACTTCCTTGAATCATCATATCCCAACTGACATGTCTAAGCTCCTCTTTCCAAGTACAGAACCGGTCTATCCCAGCTTTCCTTGACAACAAACCAAATGATGCGTTTTTTGGGTTTCACAAGTCGGCACGCAACGAAAGTTGGTCACGATCAGGACCCTCATACCTAGAAAGTGAGTCTCAAATAATCTTGTATGCCCATTTTTCAAGTATCTAATGCATAAGGTAACTGCAGAGATTTTACCAAACGGTGGCCGCCAACCGGTCCCCCTTGCGATGTTTAATGTCGCTGGTGCAAGTAACCCTATCCTGGCCTTCAATGTTACCAACGCTTCAGCATTTTTCATGAGGGGGTTTGTCGGTGAAGGGCGTCTCTCAAAGATAGCTACCTTGACACCCGGGCTTGACGGGAGTTCCTCAAAAATCACAGTTTTTGATGATTTTTCCCCAATACTAGATTATGACCAGGTCCTGTATTGGGAGAGTGGTCTGGATCGTGACCAGAATTATACGGTGGAAATCCGTGGAAACTTAGGCACATCGAACTCTGGATTTTTAGATTTCCACACCCTCGATATCATCGACGGGTCAATTATTTCGGTGCTTGTTACTGCTGAATGCTGAGCACTGTATCATTTTGCAGGGGCCCAGATCCTTCAAAACAAATACAAATGCCTTCCTTAACTAAACAAGTAGAAAAGCAAGTTCCAGCAGCATCTATAGCAGGCATTACGGTGAGCTAGTTCCACATCTGCGTGCTGTCCTTTCTGACACTAGTGTTAGGTGGGAGCTGTGTTGTCCATCATTATCCTAACGATATTGGTTCTGCATTGGCTGCGACGTAGAAGGTATGTAAGTCACGCCAGGCAACCAGCTATCAGGTGCTCATCGATGGCGTAGAGACCAAGCTGCTCGTGAAACTTTGGGAGCTTCCCACATAAGCCCCTTTGTAGGAACAAGTACGTCTACCAATTCTTTTCAGACGCCAGCGCTCACGATCCTTTCTCAGAGTCCAACTACCTTCGACGAACCGGCCCGGGCATACGTTCTAAACTTGACGAGCTCGAGCCACACGGTGCACCTCCGTCCTCCTCTTCAGAGTCAAATTCGAATTCGAATCCACCTCCCAGCATCAGCGCCAGTGTCACCCGTCGTGCGCTCATACATCTCCGTAGACTTCGATTCACATCGCCATCATCCATTCACGAAGTTGACGCTGGTCCTGTGATTTTACCGCCTCGGTACGACCATTCCTGGGTTGCGAATGCGGATGCGAACGAACCTGCGCCTACACCAGCTGCCTCAAGGCGCGTCCTTCCGATTCCTCCTGGGCCGCCGCTACCACCTATCTTCAATAAGAAGGTTGTAGTCTCAGGTCCCAGTTCGAGTTGAAGCTCAAGCCCAGACTACAGAAACTTGCTTCGGGTTCTCACACTTATATCCGTTCATTCCTATTTGCTGCCTCCGTCTATATACCCTTACGCACTAGTTGGTATCATTTGTCCACATCGCAAGGATCCGTTGTTTTTATATGTATTTATTTCTGCAATTTCATATGGTTGGCGATTACAATCCTCTAAAAGAACATTTGAATGAGACACCAGTTTCACATGATTGGCGGTAGTACTTACTGCCACGTTCAACACTCAACGTCCAGAGCCCCTCTGTTGACTACAAACGCAAATCATCCTTCCACAGGCCTAATCCCAAACTTCTACAATGTACTCGCCCTCAACCTCTCCCAATCATGCACTGCCTTTGCATTCTCATTCGATATGATGACAGCCTCTCGTCCGCATTTCCACATTTTCTTCTCGTATACATCCATCGCCTTCTTGTACGGCGCCGAGTTCAGGTTCAAAACGAAAAACCTCGAATAAACACGCGACGTCTTGTATAGTGTTGTCTAATCCTTGTCCCCGGTCTATAGAGGAATTCGTTAGCAAATCGAAACCCGAAGCCGAAAGAGAAGCGCACGAGGCAACATCGGATCCGCAGCGTCCCCGACGACTGTAACTTTTCCATCTCTATTATCACATTCCTCTGTTATGCCACACTTCCGCACCCTGAGGGACGGCTTCCCAGACAGAACGAAAAGGCTTGCAAAACCAAGTTTACACGACACTTTTGGCTTTCTTGAGGATTCTAGATTCTTCTCGAACGGTAGTTGTAGCAAAAGTAGAGGTCGAAATGGGTTCTCTCCGCGATGTGATAAGCGTAGATTTCCATTCGGGAGATGGGGTGTTGGAGAATCGTTCATGGACTACGAAAAGCCGCGTTAGCAGCAATCGATCGAAATAAAATGCAAATGGTACACCCACTAAATCAAGCAAGAATTCCCTCGGGATGATGACCGCTCGACATCCTTTGATCCAACGCATGTAGTTTATCAACCGGCATGGGGAGGTAGAGTTGTTACAACCGTTCTGGATTAGCGCTGCTTTCGCTGGATCGGAAGGAAATAGAAAGTTTCTGACGACAGATTGAGCGCTGATGAGTAGTGTTCCATGTTCGATGGTATCGTCGGTGAGCATTGCGGTTACGATGCTTGCCGTACTACACGGGGGATGTATGAACTCGGCACGAAACACAGAACGAGAAAGAGAAAGAGGCCGCACTCTGACAGCCCCAAGGCCCTTACGCAACAACTTCACGGGCTCGCTCCTTCTCAGCCTCATCACAAAAGGCATGTCAATCCTATGCATCTCTTCGCCCGTACTCAGATTAAACACAAGGACAAAATCGTCGTTTGCAGGACCTAAACCCGGATCGACTTGGGCCGCTTTTAATTTCTCGTATGTGATATGTTTAGGGAGACATGCTGGAAGCGAGGGCTGGGTCCAGTAGATACCGAAATCCCATGAGAACGGGAAGAGGTGTCCGAATCTTGTTCGAAGGGGGTGTATGGGATGGAGAGTTTGCTGAGGATGTAGGCAGTTAAGAGACGAGATGAATATTCGATGAATCTTTTGGAGTAGTGAAGGGAAAGAGAACGTACCACCACCGGTTGGAACTATAAGTATGAACGGTCACGCGAGGGAAAGACCGTCAAGTCAGCCGCATGGAGCTAATCTGACCAGGCACCGGGATCTGGTCGGTCCTGCCTTCCGAATCATCATTGCCTCGCATCCCGGGTGTCTTGTTGATTAGGGCTGCCAATAGCTCGGCTCGGCTCGCTCGCGGAGCGCTCGCAAAAAATTACCTGCGTGCATCTAGAAAGCATTGTTCAGCCTCGAGGTAAAGGAAACTAAATGGGACATCATGGGTCAATTACCAGTCTACTTGGCCCGGGCCATATATAAAGGTGCATCAGAGTGACACACCTTTGACCCATACCTCCTCCTTCACCATCGCATGGATCCCCTTCCATATAACATCACTCTTTCTTCCCAGTCACCAGCTTTCGTATACAACCCCAGTCATGCCGAAAATGGTACCCCAGAAGGCGCGCACAATAACGGGACCGTACATGGTGTCGTCATAGGAGTTGGCGAGGCATATGTTCAAGCAACCCACAGCCTTGCATCTATGTCACTAACTTGGGTCGGAACAGCAGTGTATCTCTATGGATTTTCGACAAGTCCCGAGTCGTACTGGATTGAGATAGATGAAGGAAATGCTAGGAATTTGCGGGTTGACCCCGAAAGCAACTTGCTAGCTAGTGTGACGGGGCTGTCTTATGGGAACCATACAATTTCGTTGCACAATAATGATGTTGGAGCAACTCTATTGACATTTCATTATGCTGTTTTAACCATTGGAATTGGTTATGAAAGGTATTATATTGTTTTCTTGCATTGGTGCAACTTGACTGACACATTCCAAGTTCTTTTCAGATCCAGAAGCATTCAGTCCCAGCTGCTCCTGCTTCGAAGAGAGCATCAAGTGAAACTTCTCCCTCAGTTGTCATCAGTCCAACGAGAAGGCCTGTGCCAGTGACATTAAAGCGGGCATCATAGTGGGCTAGTAATGCATTTATATGTTTAGCCTTCCTAACCTTGCTTTAGGGGGGAGTTGTTTCAGTGTTTGTGTTGTATATCATCACAACAATATCGGTTATATTTTGGCTGTGGATGCGTTACAAAAGGTAAATCACACCAGTGAAAATTAAGCAGCTGCTGCTCATCAATGGGATAGACGCCAGGCTCATGGAAATGCAGGCACCTCCAATATCACCCCTTTTGTTGGAACAAGTACGTCTACCGATTCTTTTCCTATACCAGAGCTTACTATTATTCCTCAGAATTTGGTCACCCCCAGCGAGGAGGCTCACGTTCCAAACGTGATCTTATTCACGATCCAGAGCGTGCTCCTCCTTCCCCAAGTTCCTCAGAGTCAAATCCAACTCCCAGCGTCGGTCCCAGTGTCACCCGTCATGTGTCCAGACATCTCCAATTCGCATCGCAATTGTCCATTCACGAAGTTGACGCTGGCCCTATGACTTTACCGCCTCGATACGACCATTCCTGGGTTGTGAATGCAGATGCAAACGAACCTGCGCCTGCACCAGCTACCTCGAGGCGCGCGTCCTTCCAATTCCCCCTGGGCCGCCACCACCGCCTACTCTCAATGAGAAGGTTGTAGCCTCAGGCCCCAGTTCGAGTCGAGGTTGGAGTTGATGCCCAGAGTTCACTACAGAAACTAGTTTCGGATGCTCGCATTTGTATCTGTTCGTTTCATTTGCTGCCGCCATCTAGTAGCGACATCGTCATACTAACCCCCACGTGCTTCGGTATTGTTCGTCCTTTATCGCAGGAATCCGTCATTTCAGATATGTATTTCACTATACAGTTGTCAATCAAGCCCTAGAGGTTTCCGTGATTGGGAAACCGGTTTCCAATGACTAGTGGTAGTACTCACTGCCGCATTCACTAATTCAACATTCACCCCAAGACATCAGCTACGCACACAAATCATCCACGGGCCTAATCCCAAACCTCCACAACGGACTCATCCTCAATCTCTCCCAGTCATGTACCGCTTCTGCGTTCTCGTCCGACATGATAACAGCATCTCGTCCGCGTTTCCACAGTTCCTTTTCGTATACGTCTAACGCCTTCTTGAACGGCCCAAGCACTTTTCGGTCTGGATTCGGGTTTGGGTGGTAGTGGAAACGAAGACATTCGGATAAACGCGCAACGTCTTGTATAGCGCTATTTAGTCCTTGTCCGCAGTCTACAGAGGGATTCATGAGCAACCGTCGCAAAGAACCAAAAGGCGCGCACACGCACGAGGCAACATCGGATGTGCAGCATCCCCCACGAGCGTTACCCTTCCATTCCTGTTGTCCCATTCCTCTGTCGGCCATGAACTCAATCTATTACACCATACCTGTGCACCTTCGGGTACTGCTTCCCAGATAGAACGAAAGGGCTCACAAAACCTTATTCGGGCGATGCCTTTGGCTCTTTCGAGAACCCCAGGTCCCCCCTGGTCGGCAGGAATGTGTAGAGGTTCTTTCCGCGACATCATTAGTGTGTATTTCCATTTGGAAGACGGCACGTTGGGAGGACATTCATGGGCTACAAAAACCCGCTTTAGCGACAACCAACCACAGCAAATCGTGAATGATACGTACAACCAAACCAAGCAAAGATTCCCCCGGGATGATGACCAATCGACATCCTTTTATCCAATGCACGTATGTTATCGACTGCATGGGGAGGTAGAGTTGTTATAACCGTTCTGGATACGATGCGTGATGGCTTTAGCGCTGCTTTCGCTGGATCAGAAGAAAATAGGAAGTTTCTGACGACAGATTGAGCACCGTCAGTGCCGATGAGTAGTGTCCCATGTTCGATGGTACCGTCAGTGAATGTTGCAGTTACGACGTGGTCGTAATCTGTGTTGATTGCGGATAGACGCTTGCCATACTACATGGGGGATGTAGGAACTCAGCACGAAGCACAGAATGAGAAAGAAAAAGAGAACGCACTCTAACATCCCCAAGGCCCTCACGCAACAATTTCATAAACTGACTCCTTCTCAGCCTCATCACAAAAGGCATATTAATCCTATGCATCTCTTCACCCGTGCTCAGATTAAACACGGGGAGAAAATCATCTTTTGCAGGATCTAAACCCGGGTCGACTTGGGCTGCTTTTAATTTCTCGTATGTGATATGTCTAGGGAGACATGCTGGAAGCGAGGACTGGGTCCAGTGGATACCGAAATCCCAATCTGGAGCACGGGAAGAGATGTCCGAGTCCTGTTCAAAGAGGGTGTATGGGATGGAGAGTTTGTTGAGGATGTGGGCGGTCAGGAGACCTGATGGGCCTTTGAGAGATGGATGTTGCTGGTTAGTCGTAGGAGTAGTAAGAAGAGAAAGAGAACGTACCGCCACCGATGATCAACACACGATTTTTATCCATTATAAGCACTTGGTAAGGAGGTGGTTGTCGATGAATGGCGACCTCTTTATACTTGCTGCAGTATCCACATCCTCCGGTACCCGTCGAATAATTGAATTGCGGGTACCAAGCGGGTACGGAAGAGGGACGAGTCGTCTGACGAGTTATTTGGATGATTTGGATGATGGATCCGACGAAGGATCAGTCTAGGGGTGTGTAATTTCCTTTCTCGGCGAGAATTTATGTACCCTATGGCAGCTACTGTATTTGCACGAATATGTGTCTGCCACCGGCCTCGCCATGAAAATCAGCACATTTCAGCGAAATGCAAGTTTAGATCTCACTCACTGCTTAGTACCGCAGAACTTAAGCGTCCATGGATAGGGGTTTGCCAGCTGGTCAGTCTCCTCTATCCGGGACCGGGCTAGTGACACTTGAAGCTTGGAGAATATCCGCTGGTACAGAGTCATGTACGCTGCACTTTCAAATCGCCTCGTCAATACCGTCTCCCGCCTTAAGTCTATCCGAAAAATGGGGAGGTGGATCGTGTGGTATGGGGTTTGGATGTTGAAACGACCGCTTCCACTTCCACTTCCACTTCCATCGTTTCCTGTGCTGGGCCGCGATCCCATCCGTGGACGCTGCGTTAGAGTGATTGAAAGCGTCGGTACGTGTCACTGGTCGACTGAATTGCCATCGGAGCGGGATATGTCAGGATATGTCTTCCAAAAACTTGCGGCTTGAGGTGAGACGATAGTGGAGCCGTGACGAAAAAAGACGTACATGAGAGGCAGTTTGATGGCCCGCTGACTCATCGCACAGCCACCGTCAATCATGTCCGTCTTGTGTCGGCAGCGTGTTGGGATTACTCTATCACTTCCAAAACTATCTTCTGTGTATCCTAGGACTTACTATGAACCATTATATAAACAGTAAGGCATCTACCAGATTCATGTTCACCAATCCCATGCTAGTTCTCTTCCATCCCCGCATCCTCCTCATCTACGGGTTCATCCACTACCATCGAGTCTTCTAATCCTTTCTCCTTAGGTGGTAGTCTGTCCTCAAATTCTTTTCCAAGGTTGTTCAGTTCTCTAAGATAATTTTAAAGGCCTCCGCCAGTGCCCTCCTTTTGTTATCCGGCTTCGGGATATGGGTTTTCACTGGGATCCCTTCAACTCGTCGATATCGCAAGGCATCAAGCTGCTCCTGGATCCAATTTTTGGCATTCGTGGGAGGGCACCGAGTTGATCAAGTCTTCAGATGAGACTAGATATCCGGCAACACCTATCGCCTTCATTTAATGGACCTCGCGCGGCATGCTGGCGTCATCTGCGAGGAGGTGTGATGAGCGTGCTGGTACATATTCAACCGAGAATGACAACATACCTCGAAATCTGAGTGCTCATCTCGCAGTTGGGATTCCTTTGTCGATGGGTCGAGGATGTATCCGAGTCTTGTGTATCTTGACGGGCGGGGTGATGTACGGAGACGATAAGGCTGTTGCGGCTTGAGTCTGGATTGTCTTGTATGACGAGCGTGAATGTCGTTGAACGATCTGGCGTAGACCGGGCTACCAGCTCTATCGCCGTCGGGACGAGGTAGTTCGAGATTCCAAAATAATCTCGTGAGCAGCGAGACAGTAATCAGAGGAAGCGACGCACCTATAAAAGTACTGACAAGCTCCTTCAGTCCACCAGAGATTACTCTCCTCATTCTTCATGTAACCAAAGGGCTGGTGTTAGAACTGTACTCCATCCAAAGGCGAAACGCCAATCCAGATCCAGCGCTCAAGACCCCAGTTATCTTCCAATTCCAGCTGAAATACGTCAAAGGGACAGAGAATTCGTCATATCAGTTTGTAGAGAAGGCCAAAAATCAAATGAACAGCAACGGAGGATTTGAGAATACGATGGTCAAGGGCAAGACATAGTCCACGGAACCCAAACCACAACCGGGAGATAAGCTTTCAATACTGTACCCGTGGCTCACCGAGCATACTTACTTGGGCCGGGATAGATTCGGATTGAAAACACTGACCATCCAGGACGTTACACACTGCGCGGGTCGCTCCAGAACCAATACCGTACCCACGACTGGACTAGCGTAAAAAGAAACGGAATAGACCCACAAGGTACGTAGCTGAGCCGATGGGCTATCGGTCGCTTCCTTCAACAAGGCTCAGACGACATTGCGGTGCATCAGCGCCAGCAACGACAGTCTTACTTAGAATAGGAAGTTTATAGAAATGGTGTATTGTATTCGATTTTGGCGTCTTCAAGGTGTACTCTGAAGAAATGTATCTGTTGGGTACAGACGTCACAATCAACGGTCGGAAACACGTCCAGCATCCACTCCCTTGGCATCGGCGGGCATGGGTATGAATATAGTCTGACTCCTGGCTCCTGCTTCCCATCTCAAGGTTTGAAACAATCAGTGTCGAAGCAGACGAGTTTTTTCACCGTGGGAATGAGCGCCTCGGTCGAGCGCCCGACCGGCGACAATCCGAACAAGTCGTAACTTGGAGGGGCTTTGTGGTCGAACACAGAACAGCTGAGGTTTGGATTCAAATGCAGGCGAGTAATGTTCCGAGGAAGAGAAGGAATAAAGTTGAACTTGTGTACGCCAGTAAGGTGGTAAGAGTAAGCCTTTCGAATGTGAACTGCGAACTAGTTGGGGAGATTGCGAAGAGCCGTGCCGTGTTGAAAAGGACATAAACGCTAGGATGAATACGGCTGTGAAAAGGAGAGTCCCAGTCAGTTTCAGAGCTGATGAAAGTGAGAAATTACTTACGATGACGCTACTCGAATACCGATTTTGCTCGGAAGATGGTACTCACATTGAGAACAGTGGGTTTAGCGCGGTCGTTGGTGTAAACTGTGCGTATCTTCTGATGATTCGGAATATGGTGATCTTGGTGCGTGTCTTGAAGCTTCGAGATCCATGAGAATAGCTCGAAGTGAGCAAAATGTCAGCGTGTATCGGCTCTTCCTCTTCCTGGGCCCACCCTGAACTACGGACTCGTCCCAAAGCCCAGAGCCCTCTAGTTGTGCCTCAATACAATCGGTCGAATCAGGTGTTATTGGCGGAAGGGAAAGTGTCGGGAGTAGGAAAGGCGGCAATAGTGGATTCAAGGTATCGTAGCATGGTACGGTCTGGCATTTACTCGAAGCCTTCAAAGGTATCCACTGGCAAAAGTCAGCATGATACTTCATTCCCAGCTCGTTCGTGATTAAAGAATGGCGAGGACGGATCCAAGTACCGGCAGCTGGGGGAGGCGATTTGTGGGTGGTACGTGTCGTATTTATGTAGAACGCCGCTTGGTTGTCATGCTTGCAGAATAGAAGGGTATTCCAATTCCATTTTGAAGTGATAGGCAATTTGACGATTCTTCCCTGCGAGATTCTATGCAGTGGTAACTGACTGGGATGTAGGTGATTTTGGCTGCAAGTAGATAGGCAAGGGGGTGACGCACCCAGTAAGTAGTATAATCACACATTCTCCTCTTATCTCCCATGACTATTAGTGCAGCATTCAGATCTTGATCAAGTGCTAGTCCGTCGAAGGGAAAGAAGTCTGACGCTGAGCAAGAAATGAAGGTTGTGGAAGGAAGTGAACAACGGTCCAGCGGCCTTTAATCGTCCCCGAGGGCTTTCCTTCCTCGTTTCCTCCTCACCGAGCCATAACGCCCTAATACACGCTCCAAAATCAATGAATGAAAGCCATTGAACAGGCTAGGATGCCATTTTCCTTGCATTCCTGTTGGACTAAGGTGCGTCAGAGATACAAACCTCGATGGCACTACGCTTGTCATCCCTTTCCGAAAACACCCAACTCCCATAACCGCCAGGAGAGAATCGCTGACACTCTGGATGGGCAGACGATTTCACACGGAGTATATATCCTTTCTTTTCTCGTTCTGACCTATAGCATCAGATCGTACCCGCATGAACAATCCGCAAGTTTCTTCGACCTTTCGGAAGACATGGCCCAAGTGCGGCTCTGCCTCACGACTCGTTCCATCTTCCCTTCGAGTCTACCACCCGCTTTGGCCTATCCTCTCACAACAGACACGAGAGTTCGGTCCCGTGCATTTCTCCTCTTCTACCCCACCTCACCCAACGTAACGCACTACAGCTTGCCGTCCTGTGTTTTCTCCATCGGAACGCATCGACCAAAACGGACAAGCGTCGGGTATCGGTGACGCCGATTCAGATCTCGTTTACTCGTTTAATGAATATCGTTGAATTTGCCCGAATACACAGACTTAGCTGCCTGTAAAACTTGAGCAGTTGATGGTATCTGATGCTATAGGGGCGAATTAGGTTTAACCGAGGTAGTAAACCAGATGCGCATACTGACCGGAACGTTCTACCGGAGTCTCCCAAAACCTTATCCATACAAAAACCACACCTGTGCCTATACTGTCAAAAAATAACATGTTCGGTGCCATCATTGGCTCGCCGACGAGGGCTTTCAGGAGTTAGCTCGCGCAAGGAGTGGATTCAACCCTCCACCACAATCGTGGCACTGCAGCAGCTATCTATCTATCAACATCAAAGCAAACAAGTGATCATCACAAACCCCATGTATTGACTTCCCCATCTGATCAACAAATCGAAACTCGGTATTAGGAAAGGTGCGTTTCTGGCTGCCGGAAACACATCTATAGTCCATAAACTGCATCAGAGGGACACACATTTGACTCATACCTCAATCCCCCCATCTCCCTTAATGCTGCATGGATCCCCTCCCGTACAACATCACCATTAATTCTCAGTCAGCAGCCATTGTATACACACCTAGTCGCAATGGCAATGACACTCTAGAGGGCGGTTGGAATGTCATGTACACCGATGGAACCGCACAAAATGTCGTTGGCCGCCAAGGAGTTGGCGATAGCTATCTTCAAACAAAGCTCTTTGGCGCATCGATGTCAATAACTTGGATCGGCACTGCGGCATATATCTACGGAAATTCAACAGCCCCATACTATACTTTGGTAGACGGCGCCCTGAACATTGGGCCGCGAGTTCCCCAAAGCAATTTGCTCGCTTCTGTGACGGGACTCCCTTACGGAAGCCACACAATCATATTAGCTCAAAATGGGACGGACTTGCTGGGATTTCACCATGCGATCCTGACCATCGGGATTGGTTACGAAGGGTATGATATCACTTTCGTGTGCCATCGTGTCCCTAAGCTGACACATTCAAGTTCCTCATTTCAGGTACAGAATCAGTCGGTCCCGGCTGTCATTAACGACCGACCAAACGATGCATTTTTCGACTTGCGGAAACTGACAACGTATACAAGCTGGGGGCTAGAACCTGCGGAACTAGAAGGTGAATTTCGGACACCCCGGCACGCTCGGAATTCGGATAACTTATGCACGGAGTAATTGCAGAGGTTCTACCAAACAGTGGTCACCAGCCAGTCCCTCGTGCAGTTAGTGGCGTATTGGAATCGACAAATGATCCTAGTTTGGTTTTCAAAATCACCAACAGTTCAGCATTCTTCGTTAGGGGGTATGTTGCCCCACAACGGCAGTCAAAAATGGCTACCCTAACACCTGGACTCAACGGAGAGCCTTTCAAAGTCACCGTGTTCAATGACTATTCCTCGATACTTGATTTTGACCAGGTCTTGTATTGGGAGAGCGGTCTGAATCGTGACCAGACTTACACAGTGGCAATTCGTGCGTCCGGCTCAGTTGGGTTGCAAAGAATGGACTTTCACACCCTTGACATTATCGATGGGTCAGTTTATTTTGTTTTTCCTGATCGCTGAGTTTTGAGAACTGAGCTATTTTGTCAGAGGCCCAAATCCTTCTAAAGGAACTCTAGGCGAAACGTCTTCCTCGGCCGCTAATCAACTCTCAGCAGGATCTATAGGAGGTATTGTGGTGAGCTAGCCTTACGTCCCTCTTGTTTTCCTTTCTGACACATTGATAGGTGGGAGTTGTTTTGTCTGTCCTCATTATAATAATATTGGTTTTACGTTGTCGTAGAGGGTATTCGAAGGCCTCTAATATAACTGCTTTTGTTGAAACAAGTGCGTCTACTGATCCTTCTGGGATACCGGGGCTCACAGTGACCATTTCATAGGATCCGACTACCCTCGTCATAGAGGCTCGGACTCAAAATCTAAACGTAGCCCTAATCACGAGTCTGAGCCGGAGGATGCTCCTCCTTCCCCTTCTTTGGAGTCAAACACACCTCCCGGTGTCAGTGCCGGCCTCACCAGTCATGCACTCAGACATCTCCGCAGAATTCGTTGGTCATTTGCACCACCAGCACCCATTCGGGAAACTGATGCTGGTCCTGCAACTTTACCTCCTGAATACGACCACTCTTGGATTGTGAACGCATCTGCACCTGTGTCAGCTTCCCCAAGGCGTGTTCTCCCAATTCTTCCTGGCCCGGGCCCCGGCTCAGCACCGCCTATTCCTAGAGATAAGATTGAGCATGACAGCTCGGAACAAACCACAGATCCGAGTTCAAGTTAAAGTTGGGGCACACAATTTAACTACCGAGATCCGATTCAAATGCCCAGGTCTGTCTGTTATCAGATTTTAATAGTTCATCCCAATCTTGAAGTCGTCATGTTTTACAGTCACGTTGTCTGTCCTTTTCACAATATGCGCATGCAGTTCTTGACTTTACTGCTAATAAATATGCACCCTCAGCTTGATATGTTGTATAATATGTAAACGGGAATGAAATAGCTGTGAATAACGACATAAGGACACGTATCCAATCGATCACTGGGCTTGCGGTGATGCGAACGCCACTCTCAAGGCACTCGGTCGTAGACGTGCCGAGTCATCCCAAGAAATGCAATTTACTACGTAGGCTAGCTTGTCTCAGCCCTCAACTTGTTCAATGATTTTTTCCACCTCAGGATCTCGATAATCAAAAACTGCATCTGCGTCTGCACCAAGGCTTTTGTGCAGCTCGTGGTTTTTGGATGGGGCGGTTGCGACCGGTCTTTCGCCACTCGCATATTGACCGACGCACCGCCCCTGATAGGGATCTGTGTGTTGTGGTCAGACTCAGAGTTATGTTGCGAGAAGCATAGTGAGCACGCACTTAAACGTACTCCCTAGCTGGTTCGCCAGGTGGAGGTATTTGTTCATGATACCTCCCAGACACGTAGAGGCGCCCTCCAGACAGATATGAGCTAGGAGAGGAACACGAGCTTAAGTGTTAAATATTATATCTTTCCTCCCGAGGTCGTTTGATATGCCTAAAAGCACGAAACGCATCTTTCAGATAGAAGCAGAAGAGGTACGAGTAAACGACTTGCAGGCATCACAAAGTTGCGTTCGTCCACTTCTAAGCACTGAAACTCATTCCTACTCCCAACCTGAAATCTGCCGGTCTTTTTGCTTTTCTTGGACTCCAATCTTTGATCTGAGGTTTGACACAAGCCGGGTCGTGAAGCAGAGACTTGTTATAGGAAGTTGACAAATGAAGGCCTGGACTTCTTCAAGCCACAATTCAGATTCATGTGGTTCCCTTATGTTACGACTCCAAGGACTTATTGGGCATCTAAACTACTTTTTTCCTCCACATCATGTACATGCTTAACAAACCTTCTATTTCTCTTACAAATTCCTTCTATAGTTTTCTTTCTTAGTAAGGACTCACTTTTGATTACTCATAGTAGCTAAATATAGTTCTGAGTACTTAGTCATTAGTTAGAAGCCCTTGTATTTAAACCCATGACCAGTAGACAAGCTTCTTCAGCTTGACCTGGTTAAAGTTTATCATAACCTTGTTCTTCACACTTGACCCCTTGTTCCTAAGTCATCTGTCCAAGTCTATTGACTTTGGAACTCGCAAATCAAGCTCTCTAACTTGAACTCAGTGTTATTGCGGAGGACTCGTGTAACATTAGGTCAAGCTGATCTAGCTGACCTTTCGAGGTTCAGGCACCCAGAAACGACACCACATCCAGACATTGGAGAACCACTGCTGAAGATCCATTGAACTTAGAACAACAAAGGAGAACCTTTCTTCTTGTTACCCCAGAAAATGAACTCACACTCAAACAGAGGATCCAGAGGTTTGAACTCCTTGCTCAAGAAGAAGCAAGGGAGGAAATAGCAACACAAACAACCAGAATGCCCAGAACCAGGTCCTGGACCAGACCTGAACAGACAATCGACTTTGCAACAGGCTTTGGACTGTTAGAAGCCGAAAGGAGAACCTTGACCCAAACATCTTCCCAACCCTTGCGGCAGCATTCACCAGAACAGATGAACTCCCCAAGTACAGAGACAGTAACACAGACCCAACCCTTCAAAACCCCGAATTCGCCGTCACCCTCGAATGGGCAATTGCAAACCAAACTACTGGAAACAACCAGCTTAATCATATCATCTTCAGAACCAACTTCCCATATGACCAATCAGCAGACTACAACATCCTTAGAGGATTTGATCTCCGCTCTTCATGCTCTGCAAACATCCAATGGGGAAAAGAAGAAGGAGAACAAAGTCGCTGTTCCAAATAGCTTCGATGGAACCCCAGCCAAGGCTAGTACCTTTCTTATAGAAGTAGACTTATACCTCATGGCTAATGACACCCTTTACCTGAATGACAAAGACAAAATTCTATTCATGTTGTGCTATATGAAAGAAGGACATGTGGTGAAATGGATGAAAGCCAAGACTAGCGAATACAAGGCCAGCCTAAAGGAGAGAAGTGCTGAACCAGCTGACATGAAACCTGAAGACCAGATTCACATAATGACATGGGAAGAGTTTCTTGAAGATTTCAACAAAGCCTTCAAACCTGTTGATGTTGGGATGGATGCTTGTCTCAAGATGAAAAACCTCAAACAAGGCAAAAGACACATTGACAAATATATTACAGACTTCTGTCTCCTCGCCCTCGACTCCGAATACAATGACTGGGCCCTTATTGATCACTTCATGGCTGGACTTCACCTGGCCCTTCTCAAATCATGCCTCTCTATCCCTGATCATCCCAACGACATAGAAGGATGGTATGACAGGGCCAGAAAGTACAATAAGGCATGGCTTACGATGATGGCCATCACCGGAGGAGAAAGGATGAAGAAGATTGTCAAAACAGAAGCAAAAGTAAACTGTCTTTCTGACGCTGAATCAATAGAGTATTGCCAAAAGAGGTTGTGTTACAAATGCAGCAAACCTGGACACATTAGCAGGGACTGCCTGGACAAGCTGAAAGAGGAGTCAAAGAAGGAAAGCTCAAAGAAAGCTACTCCTAAAGATGTGTATTATCAAATCTGTGCTATCTATCGAGACTTCTCTGAAGAGGAACAAACCCAGATCTTAGACTTTATGGAAGGAGAGGGTTTTTAGTGTGGCGGTTGAGCTCGATGTCTCCTCCACCTCTTCATATTTCTAGTGTTACTGTAGCAGCCACAATGGAATGAAATTCTATGCATATTCCGCTGGCACTCAATACTGGAAAAGAAATCATCAAAAAACTAGCACTCCTTGACTCAGAAGCAGAAGGAAATTTCATCAGCTGAGTAATAGCCTGAAAGTTATGTCTTCCCTTATCCAAACTAGAAAAAAGGGTTAAGGTTCTTAATGTAGACAGAACTCTGAATACGGCAGCATATGTCACTCATACTGCCTGAGTAATGTTCCAAATTGGAGATCAGAAGATGACTGAAGACCTCATGGTCTCTGGATTAGGAGGAGAACAAGTTATTCTTGGAATGCCATGGCTATGACACTATAACTCTAAAATCGACTGGGCCAATGGGAAAATTGAAATTCCACCTAGAAGGAAAATTAAGATAAGTTGTTTTCAAGGAATCTTAGACCAAACAGAACCAGAAGTCTTGATCAGGGTGAAAACTTCTGTTTCCCAAACATTGGAACACAGTCAGGAAGAAGAGAAAAAGAAGACAATCAAAGAATTGGTACCGGATTACCTTTTAGAGTATAAGCGGCAATTCAAAAAAGATGCTTCGGAAAGATTTCCAGAATTGAGACCTTATGACCATGCCATCGATCTGAAACCTGGAACAGAGTCTCTCAACTGCAAAATTTACCCTCTATCCCTGATTGAACAGCAACTCCAGAACTAGTTTTTACTTGAAAACCTCCAAAAAGAGTATATCCGACCCTCAAAATCTCTAATGGCTTCTCCATTCTTCTTTGTTTCGAAAAAGGAGAAAGAAGCATTCAGACCCTGTCAAGACTATTGCGAACTGAACAAGAGAACCATCAAAAACACTTACCTGTTATCACTTGTCTCAGATCTTATTGACAAACTCAAAGGAGCCAATTACTTCACAAAATTAGATTTATGAAATGGCTATAACAATATTTGGATCAAAGATGGAGATCAGTGGAAAGCAGCGTTCAAAACAAACAAAGGACTCTTCAAACCAATGGTGATGTTTTTCGGATTATCCAATTCCCCAGCTACATTCCAATTGTTTATAGATGATATATTCACTGATTATCTTGAAGAAGAGTGGATAGTCATCTACATGGACGACATTCTAGTTTTCTCACTAGACAAGGAAACCCACAAACAACAGACAATCAAAGTCTTAGAATGACTGTGATTACATGACCTCTTCCTCAAACCTGAAAAATGCAAGTTTGATGTTACAGAAGTTGAATTCTTGGGGATGGTCATATGACCAGAATATATCAGTATGGATCCAATCAAACTGGCAGGCATCAAAGACTGGAAAGCTCCCACAACAGTCAAAGGAGTCTGGTCCTTCCTTGAGTTTGGGAATTTTTATTGAAAATTCATTGGAAGATTCTCCAAACTAGCCAGACCACTCAATGACCTAACAAAGAAGGACAAAAAATTCGAATGGACAGAGGAATGCCAAGCGGCATTTGATGCCTTGAAAAGGAAGTTCCTATCCAAACCAGTGTTGATTATGCTGGACTCTGATAGACCCTTTCTGATAGAATGTGACACGTCCAAATGGGCTACAGGAGCTGTTCTCAGACAACAAGGAACCAACAGAGAATGACATCCATGTGGATACATCTCTCATTCTCTCACACCAACAGAAAGAAATTACAAAATCTACGACAGAGAACTCCTCAGCATAGTATGGGCCCTAGAAACATGGTGACATTACCTCATGGGAGGAAAACACCCAATTACCATACTCTTGGACCACAAGAACCTAACATTCTTCAAAACCCCACAAAAACTCAATCGAAGACAAGCAAGATGGTCTCTGTTCCTATTAGAATTTGACCTAGACCTAATCCATACTCCAGAAACAAAAATAATGCAATCAGACACTCTATCCAGATGACCTGACCATGTTGACAATAATGAAAACAATAATGATGATGTAATTGTCCTTCCAGATAAGTTCTTGATCTGATCAATTGACATCAAGTTACATAATGATATCATCAAGAACCTAAAAGGGGAGACACTATACAACAGTGCGATCAAGACGGTGTTAGAAAAAGGACCACTACCAATCAAATTGGTGTTGGAAGATTGGACAATTCAAGATGGGCTGGTGTTCTACAAAGACTGATGTTACATACTGGACAAAGGAAACCTCCGACAGCAGATCATAAAGCAAATACATGAAGCAAAAGGAATGGGTCACCCAGAGCAGTACAATACTCTAGAAAAAGTCACAAGGGACTTCTGGTGGCCTAGAATGGCTAAATTCATCAGAACATTTATTGATGGATGCACAGTTTGCTAAGAGAGCAAATCAAGAACTCACCCAACCAAAGTACTCCTTTTACCCATTGAAGAGAAGAAAGATGTGTTACTGTTTTCAAAAATAATGATGGACCTGATTACAGACTTGCCAGAATCAGACAGGTATGACTCAATTTTAGTTGTGGTAGACCACTCCTCTATGAAGGGGGTAATTTTCTCACCCTGCAACAAGACAATTGATGCCAAGCACACGGCAACTCTCATCTTGAACAACATATACAAACAATTTAGATTGCCAGATAAAATCATCTCAGATAGAGATCCATGCTTTGCAGCCCATGTGTTCCAAGAACTCAGAAAGCAATTGGGCATTAAACACATGATGAGTACTGCCTTTCACCCTCAAACAGATGGAGAATCTGAAAGAGTAAATTAAGAATTGGAAACCTTCCTCTGAATGTTCTGTTCTCACCAACAAGACAAATGGGCCGAACTCCTTCCTTTTGCAGAATTTGCACACAATAATCAAACCCACTCTACTCTGAAACAATCCCCGTTTTACCTCATGATGGGATACAACCCCAGACCCCTCCCCACTGCCTTCCACAAAACTACGATCCCTTCAATAGAAAAGCAACTTACCGAGCTAAAGAAGCTCTGGGAAGAAACCTTTTCCCTTATGGAACTGGCATGAAAAAGAATAGAAGGGAAAGCCAAACAATCCTCGGAACCTTTCACTGTTGGACAGAAGGTTTGGCTAGAAGGAAGAAACCTCTCGTTTGGATACCCATCAAAGAAATTAGCCTCAAAACGAGAAGGACCATTCCAGGTAGAAGCCATACTAGGACTGGTAATGTACAAATTGGCTTTACTGAAACAATGGAAGATCCACCCAGTGTTTCATACTTCTCTTCTGTCCCCTTATAGAGAAAATGAAGTTCAGGGGAAGAACTTCCTAAAACCACCACCTGATATTGTAGAAGGACAGGAAGAATACGAGATTAAAGCCATCATAGGACATTCCCCAAAAAGGAATCCTAAAAGATTCTTAGTAGCATGGAAAGGGTATCCATCGGTGGAGAATGAGTGGCTCCAAACAAAAGATTTCTGTCACACAAAAGAGACTCTAGCCAACTATAAAAAGGCTCACAAGCTCAGACAAATCCTCACCAACTCACAACCAACAATATGTCTCAATTATTCACCTTCAAAAACCTCTGCCCCACTGCTGCCCAACTCCTCTTCCTCCTCAACAACACCAACTACAGAGAGTGTATCATCACTGCAGCTTGTCCCAACAATCTTGTTGACCACCTACTCACTGACTACCACTTCCTTCAGCACCAACATGAACACTTCGAAAGTTTGCTGAACGGAGTAAACTACAGAATGAACTTAATTGCCTCCAACATAGCAGCAACTGGGTTCATGATCTCTGGACAAATTACAGTACCCATGATCTGTGCCCCCAACATCTTCATACCCTATTTACCACCAACATTAGATAACCCCACCACCACCAGGTACAAGACATCTCCCACAGGCAGACTGGAGTATCCTCCTTGATGTCCCTCCAAGGCCCTTGAGGACTATGAGCTCATTGAGGACCCCAGACCCGCATCTGCTCCACTGATCCCCATCAATCACTTCGACATGAGCAACTTTGATGGACCTGAATCATCTCCAAGTCCCGAGCCCAGATCATCCTCTAACTCCTCCTTCCATAGACATTCCTCAGCACCCCTTGAACCCATACCCCGAGACTGACGATTACGAGTCCAATTTAGCCCAGATGTTGAGGACATCCCCATTGCAACCTGAGAACAGCTCAATCAAACCCCTACCCCATCCTCTTGCATCCCTCACTCAATTGCTCCAAACAATGACTCTGAATCCACCTGGACTACCCATGACTGGTCAACCCCAGATGACTATTGGGATACCAGCACATGGACCCTTAGACCTCAGACCCCTGAATTCCCCAAACAAAAACAACATTGTCAACGAAACAACAAACTATGGAAGTCCAAGGTTGTCTTCACCAACCAATCTGGTATATATCCATGACAGATTTCCTCAATGTGATCAATGTGGCCAACAAGGTCACAATACACAGGACTGTGGAGCTTACCAATGTATGGTTTGCAACACATTCTGCCCTCACCATCTCTCTGAACATTGCCCATGATTATGACGGAGTGAGTGAATTTTCATTGCAAGCTCTGCCTGCCACCATCGATCTGTTGATGGATTTGAGGATGACTACAGTGATGCAGCCACCCTCAGTAACATCACCGATAAACTGCTAATATGTCTAACCTAGAAAAGACCCACTTTTATTCATTTTACACTACTTTTGAATTGGAACACTTTAATATGACACCAGATAATGGGTAATAAGAACTAGAGTGAGCCCACTCTGCTAGTCATTGCCTTAGAGAAGCTATAGTACCTTGGAAAGTACGAAGAGCTATATGATACGCTATACAGAGGTGTTGAAGCTGTACTTCCTGACTTATCTATGTATCAGATCCAAAACAGATCACTCCTGAAACCTGTAGGAAACCTAACTATGGCCCAAGGAACATATTGGCTAGTTAACCAAGCTCTCAAAGTGCTATCAATGGGATTTTAATTTCTACTTTACCTTTCTATAACATCTGCAAAGTGCAATCTGCAGTCAAACAGTACAGAGGTACTTAGAGGAGACATTAAAACAGAAAGACGACTTAGAACAGGAATGATTATAGAACAATCCTCCTCCAAAGTCAATATATAGATCAGAGTCAAAGCAGGTGATCTCTTAATAAAGAATTCACTGGCAGATAAACAATATGTGATAAGCTAACTAGGTATAAAGTCATCTCGGGATGATGGAAATCACTTCTGAAGNCTCAATGTGATCAATGTGGCCAACAAGGTCACAATACACAGGACTGTGGAGCTTACCAATGTATGGTTTGCAACACATTCTGCCCTCACCATCTCTCTGAACATTGCCCATGATTATGACGGAGTGAGTGAATTTTCATTGCAAGCTCTGCCTGCCACCATCGATCTGTTGATGGATTTGAGGATGACTACAGTGATGCAGCCACCCTCAGTAACATCACCGATAAACTGCTAATATGTCTAACCTAGAAAAGACCCACTTTTATTCATTTTACACTACTTTTGAATTGGAACACTTTAATATGACACCAGATAATGGGTAATAAGAACTAGAGTGAGCCCACTCTGCTAGTCATTGCCTTAGAGAAGCTATAGTACCTTGGAAAGTACGAAGAGCTATATGATACGCTATACAGAGGTGTTGAAGCTGTACTTCCTGACTTATCTATGTATCAGATCCAAAACAGATCACTCCTGAAACCTGTAGGAAACCTAACTATGGCCCAAGGAACATATTGGCTAAGCTCTCAAAGTGCTATCAATGGGATTTTAATTTCTACTTTACCTTTCTATAACATCTGCAAAGTGCAATCTGCAGTCAAACAGTACAGAGGTACTTAGAGGAGACATTAAAACAGAAAGACGACTTAGAACAGGAATGATTATAGAACAATCCTCCTCCAAAGTCAATATATAGATCAGAGTCAAAGCAGGTGATCTCTTAATAAAGAATTCACTGGCAGATAAACAATATGTGATAAGCTAACTAGGTATAAAGTCATCTCGGGATGATGGAAATCACTTCTGAAGGACATCCACTACCTACAGACAGATACCATGAGGCATACAAAGAATATCTAATGCACAAGAAGTCCTAACTAAGACTGAGCATGCACTGTCAAAGGAGATAGGAACAGTAACAGTGTGTTCTGACCTTGGAAGCTTTGGCATCTAGGCCTCTGCCAATGTGAGGATACTGGAAAGGGAAATGCTGTAAAGAGACAGGATGGAAACAGCCATCTGCTCATAGATACCCGACTTAGAAAAAGAGAAAATACAAATTATAGAGCCCAGAACACCTGGAAACATAGATACCTGTGTGGATATGGTCGGATACCCTAGTGGCCAGACTCTGTGACATCCAAATATTCCCTCTTTTAGTATCTCTGTCACTCATTTATCATTTCCTGAATTATCAGACATTATTTATATTTTTCTGTAGATATATTCCTTGGACTGTATATAAGGACAGCTAGATATTCGTACATACTCAAGTAACTCTGCCCCCTCCGATTGTAAATACATGAAGAGTTTGTTTGGTGTATAAATTTGTGTGCCATTCCAGTTTTGCTTCCTCACTTCAGGCCCTGGAGATTGGTTCTGAGTGACTCTAGAGAGATAGACATCTGATAACAAACTTGCGTCATAAGAGATAAGAGTAACATCTTGAGTGTGTTGTCATGCCTTTCTAAGAGAAACTTTACACCAAGAAGGAGCCTTGGGCACTTGGAGTGTGGCCTGTGTGTGTATCAGGTTGTGACACACTTAGAGTCTTAGCAAGGGGTGTGCCTGCACTGAACTCTTTGTAGAAATTGGTCTAGGACCTTTTCCAGTACACTGTGTGCTGTAGTTGTCTTGAGGAAGTCTTGAACTCTGTAGGGTCAGCTATTGAGTCTTTGTATGGGACTGTAGCTCTTGTGTTTTGTGCTTTGTGCACTGTGTTCTTGTGTGTGTGTTTGTGTGTTTGGATACAAACTCTTTTAAAACCCATATATACTCCTCTGGAGGTGAACACTTTGAAGTAGATTGCTTCAATAAGAGAGAATCAACCTAGCTAAGGGTTTTGTTGGCATTCTAAGTGCAGCAACTCTGATCACATCGATCCACACTTGCACAACAACCTGAGTTAGACTTTTGGAGGGTATCTTTTAGGGTAGTTTTCCATTAGTCTTATCTTAGACAAATTACCACACTTCTACTGATGACAAGTCAGAAGAAGAATGACCTCTGCTGACGATCATCAGGATCACTGACGATAGAGAACCATTCTCTATCACAACACCCGATGGAGAAGAGAGAACCTTTGTACTGGTGAGATTTATCAATGGAGCCATAGTATCTGAAGCTGGAACTTCAGACATAAACAGGGGGTAGTGTTACAGCTCCAAGAACTTATTGGGTGTCTAAACTACTTTTTTCCTCCACATCATGTACATGCTTAACAAACCTTCTATTTCTCTTACAAATTCCTTCTATAGTTTTCTTTCTTAGTAAGGACTCACTTTTGATTACTCATAGTAGCTAAATATAGTTCTGAGTACTTAGTCATTAGTTAGAAGCCCTTGTATTTAAACCCATGACCAGTAAACAAGCTTCTTCAGCTTGACCTGGTTAAAGTTTATCATAACCTTGTTCTTTGCACTTGACCCCTTGTTCCTAAGTTATCTGTCCAAGTCTATTGACTTCAGAACTCACAAATCAAGCTCTCTAACTTGAACTCAGTGTTATTGCAGAGGACTCACGTAACACCTTATGCCAACCTCATTTCTATTGTTGGTAGTAGTAGCATCTTTGCTTCCCATGGGAGGAAGGAGAGTTTGAGTCCAGCATCAGCAAGTGTAGATATTACAGCAACACCTTGATCCAGTGCTTCTATGGCTCCGCCCATGTGTCCCAAAACCCTCGCACCACTGCAGCAAGAAGTTCAATGTCAATGTTAGAGTAAGAGAGAGTGTCAAAGTGTTGAAGTATTGAGAGTGAAGCCAGAGAAGGCTGGCCCAAAAAGACAAGGTTGTCAGTTTGATCTGTGCATTGAAGTCAGATTGACAGGATAGAACGAGGACCTTTGAGCTCACCTGTTATTTTCAATTCAAGGTTTGGAGTCGACAACTGGTGTATCAGAGTCATTCTACATTGAGGGCAAGATGACTGCACCGGCTTCATGAATACCTGTGACTAAATCAGCTAGGAGGATCCATATGCAGTTGAGTTTGTTTTCAGAATTGAGTTTTTGATCTCGCATATGATTTGAAAGGTGTGAGTGTCTGCAAAATAAAATGATTGGCTGAAGGAATAAATAAGGCCGACCAGATGTTCTGCATTCTACTGAGTTTTGGGAGTATATAGGCAAGGAGATGATGCATCTATAGCTAGGCAGTACTCACATCACATCACGTTCTCCTTCTATCTCCTGCGGCCATTAGCATATCAAGTGTCCAAGAGGTATTAGGTGGCCGTCATGGAAGAAAATGAAGTTGCACCAGCATTGCTGGATTTCTCCATCACCAACCCAAATTCCTTTGCTTTTGACCATGCCTACGTACATGAGATACAATGCAAGTAAAGATACAATGAAGAAATACATAATACAGCTCTGGATTCCACATACCCGGCACATATACATCAGTGCTCTCTCACTATTCCTAAAAAAATGGCAACAACTTTATCATCAGTCATCTCCCAGCCCTAACCTCCTCCACCTCTCACTCCACATCACCCAAATACTAATCCATAGCTATGACCTCTGATGTTGACCTTTCTTCTCCGGGTTCCCTTGTCACATACAACATATTCTGCCTCCTTACCTTAGCAAGAGTAGCATCCTGATCTATGTCTCAGAACTTGATAACTTTTCCAGCTTTTCAACAGGCTCATCCTACTCTTCCTGCATGCATTTGGAATCAGGTCTTCTGAGTCTAGAAATGTGACATTTTCCTTGTTGCTCTCAGTGGTATGGAATCAGTAAGGAGTAGAATGGTTTGTATATGGAAAAGGTGAGGAGTGGTGGTTGATGTGCTGAGGGGAGGTTATTGAGGCGACAAAGGTGTTGTATCTGTACAACATTTAGCGAGGTGAAGGGGGTGAGAGAAGAAGGTCAGAGTCAAACCTTGAGTACGATCAAGGTGCTTGGTGTAGTATTGCACTCAACGGAGTGCTTCTGAATCTGATTCCTCAGAGTACTTGATTCTGAGTGCATTGACAGTTGTAATTGTAGTGTCTTCGGATACTCCTCCACATCCATCCCCTCATCATTGTCATCAACGTATCCTCATCTCTCGCTGCACCATCTACATTCCTCTTCCCTTCTACCACCTTACTCAAACCAATGGACATCCCCATGATATATAAAATAATGGACAATCGAGAGTTTGCAGATGCACAGGCACATTGCATATGGGTCTGTTGCAGCAAGAGGTCATGTAGTGGTTTTGAATGTGGCTTTGCAGCAAGGCAGGGATGTTGGAGCAGGTCAGGCAGAGGGGAGTTGAGGACATGATGGTTGTGCTGAAGGAAAAAGAGATGCGAGTGATTGAGTCAGCGTCAAGTGATAAAACCTCTATGCTTCCATGACATCTGTGTTCCTCGTAACTGGCGAATGCAAAATTGTTGATCTCGAAGCAGTGTTTGTATGAAAGGGTGACATTACCTCCACATGTCTGTCCTTTACACCTCAGTTCTGCATGCCTGCTGCACAGCAGGAGTACCTGGCCCTGGATGGAAAGCCAATGCAGTGAAACTGATGCAAGATCATCTCGAAACCTGGTGCATAGGCAGGGATATGGAAGTTTCTCATCCATTTGTAGCAGGGAAGGGGTTGTGTGGTAGTTAGAACATGAATGTGAGGGCTAGGCTGGCATTGTTACGAAGATTTAAGGCTGACAATGGGAGTCAAATATGAGGTTGAGCTGAAAAACACCTAAGCCAAAGGAAATAAAGGGAAATAAAGCCACATACTATACCACCAGTGTACAGCAGAGTAAGAGAAAGATCCAATGGTCTGATGCCATTTTCAGTGACCATTGAGATTGGTGTGTCATGGTATGTTCTGGCATCGACTCGAAGCCTTCAAAGGTATCCACTGGCAAAAGTCAGCATGATGCTTCATTCCCAACTCAGGATCAAAGTATTACAAAGGCAGATTCAAGCACTAATAGCTGGGAGACGATTTGTGGATGGTATGTGTCATAGGTTTTATGCTAGAACACCACTTGGTTGTCATGCTTGCAGAATAGAAGGGCATTCCAATTCCATTTTGAAGTGATAGGCAATTTAATGGTTCTTCCCTATGAGATTCTATATAGTGGTAACTGACTGGGATGTGAGTGGTTGTGGAAGGAAGTAGAGAGCAGTCTGACACTGCCGAGTCTGGGGTTTCTTGAATCTTCAAAATGTAAATGCTCACTTGTATGTTTCCTTTTCATCTCTGTCAGACTAATTATAAAGATGCATTGGAGATGCAAACCTTGTGCAAACATCCCCCTTCAAAAACACCTAACACACATACCCGTCAGGAGAGAATCGCTGGCATTCATGAGCAGACTATTTCACATGGTGTGTATCCCTTTTCTTTTCTCATTTTGACTTATAGTGTCAGATCATACATGCATAAACAATCCACAAATTGCTATGACCTTTCAGAAGACATGGCCCAAGTGCAGCTCTGTCTCACAACTCACTCCATCTCAAATCTTCTCTTTGGGCAAGGGGGGAGCAGACCGTGGTTCCAGCATATACTGCCGGTTGGTTGGTTCGGTCCAGAGGTCTCTTAAAAATTTTTCCATACCCAAAAAATTTAGGCAGTTTCCTTTGTCCTAGCTACCTATTCAGAGCAAACTAGCATAGAGAAATGTCCCCAAGAAAAAAATTTTGTCCTAATGCACAGCGCTGACCATCAACACCATGTCGAATGACCCACTACTGGTGAGAAGAACCACTGTATATGCTATAATGTCCCATAGATTCATTGGTGCTCAACTTAGGAACTGGATAACCTTCCTGTTATTGATGGGAAGTTCTTGACTTGCACTGCAGTATATTGTTCTTCTCTTTTCAAGGACATAGTAATGAAGTACCACCCTTTTAGACCAGAAGAGCATGAGAGTGATAAATCAGATGAAGTAGAAGATGACGTACCAGGGGAATCCAAATGCAAAAGCGATAAATGCAACAACCGCGATTCCAGATGATAATCAAATAAGCAGGCGACCCAGCTGGCTACATCGAGGCCATAATATGAGTGTGGGGTTCATATCAGTGAAACTGAGGCTGCCGTAGCGGAAAACTGGATTGTAACCTGCAAAAGCAAGGGCTGTGAAACCTGCTTTGTGAGTCAGATTCAATGTAATGGTTCAAACACATTACTCACCCATGTGTTTCATCTAGTTCTATAACATATTCAAGGTCAAACTGGACCTGCAGGGTGTGCGAGATGGTCAAAAGGCATTGTTATTGAGGAGAAAAGGTTGCAGATGTGCAGATAGCAGACTGATTATGTAATAATTACCATATATAGCAAGTCTAGCATGTGATGGTTGGTTGGTTCCATCTGAGGTCCTCTTAGAAAAAAATCCGGCGCTATATCTTAAATTTTTTTCTTGCCCCCCCCTTGTCTTCGGGTTTACCATCTGCTTCGGCCTATCCTGGGCCTCTCTCAACAGACACAAGAGTTTGGTCTCATGCACTTCTCTTCTACCCCACCTCACCCAACATAATGCACTACAGCTTCTTGCTGTCCTATACCTCTTCCATCGGATCGCATTGACCAAAACCCACCTAGCATCAAATTTGACTGTTTTCGGAGTCAACCTATCGTCTGCTCCATCACAATCATGGCCTCGCACATCGCAACAGCTCCATGTGTTGACTTCTTCACCTGACCAACTTCTCGCAATGATGAGTGTTCATAAAGAAGCACCTTTGGCCCATACTTTGATCTTCCCGTCTTCCTTACCGCTGCATGGATCCCCTGCCATATAACATCACAATTTCTGCTCAGTCACTAGCCATCATATATGAGCCAAATCACGATATCGATAGCACTCCAGAGAGCAGTTGGAATGTCACGTACACTCATGGAACTGCACTTACTCTGTATGGAAACCAAGAAGTTGGCAATAACTCCCTTCAAACAACCTTCATCGTGTCCATGAAAATAACTTGGATCGGCACAGCAGCATATCTCTACGGAAATACAATGACTTCCAAGCCATACAATATTTTCATTGATGATGGTGATGCAATTGCACAAATATATCCCAGAAACAACTTGTTAGCTGCTGTGACTGGTCTGCCTTACAGAAGTCATACCATCACCTTGAACCATGTCCATATCAATGATGTTTTAGCACTTCACTATGCTGTTTTGACCATTGGAGTTGGTTATGAAGGGTGAGATATCACTTTCTTGTGTTGCCACAACTCGACTGATGAGTCCAAGCTCCTCTTTTCAGATACAGAATCAATCTGTCCCAGCTGTCCTTGACGGCAAACCAAACAACACATTTTTTGAGTTTTGGAACATAACACCATTGGCACTCTGGATTCCATCACCCCTGAGCCTCGAAGGTAAATTGGGACAATCTGGCATGTTCATAGTCTCATGCACAGAGTAATTGCAGAGTTTCTACCAAATGGCAGCCGTCAACCGACCCCTCGTGCGATGACTTGCATCATGGCATCAGTGAGTAGCCCCAGTTTGGTTTTCTGAGTCACGAATAGTTCAGCGTTCTTCATGAGGGGGTTTGTTGGTGCAGATGGAGGGCCAAAGTTAGCTACCTTGATACCTGGATTCAATGGAGAGTCCTCCAAAGCCACTGTGTTCAACGATTATTCTCCGTTATAGGACTTTGACCAGGTTTTGTATTGGGAGAGTGGTCTGGATCGTGACAAGACTTATACAGTGCAAATCCATGCTTCAAATGCATCCCAAGAAATTGCATTACTCTTTCATACCCTTGACATCGTTGACGGGTCAGTTATTTTTGGTGCTAGCCACTGTTCAGTATCGAGCATTGAGTCCTTTTTAAAAAGAGGCCCAAATCCGAGTGAAACGTCTTCCTCAGCTGCCATCGGCTCAACAAGAGAGCCTGATCCCAATTGACAAGTAGAGAAGCAACTGCCAGTAGGATCTATAGCAGGTATTGCAGTGAGTTAGCTTCACATCTATCCATTTTGCCCTTCTAACGTCTTGTGAGGTGGGAACCGGTTTGGCTGTCATTATTTTAGCAATATTCGCTCTATGCTGGTCGCAGCGTCATAAAAGGTAAAATCACACCAGTCAAAATACAGCTGCTCATCGATGACATAGAGCCGCTCTTGAAATTGCGGATGCTTCTAATATAACCCCTTTCATCAGAACAAGTATGTCTACTGACTGCTTTAACCCGAAGGAATCTTGAGCTCACTGCTATTTCCTAGAGTCCTTTTACCCTCAGCATAGAGGCTCAGGTTCAGGTTCTAAACGTAACCCCATTAACGAGCCTGAGACGCAGGACACTCTTCCTTCCCCGTCTTCAAATTCAAATCTGGATCCACCTCTTGGCATCAATGCCAGTTGTCACCCATCATGCACTCAGACATCTTCGCAGATTTCGATCATTCACATTGCCAGCACCCATTCGCGAAACTGATGCCGGTCCAGCGACTTTACCTCCCGAATATGACCATTCCTGGGCTTCAAATGCAAATCTGCCCACGCCTGTGCCAGTCTCAGGTTCCCAGAGACGTGCTCTCCCTATTCCTCCAGGTCCAGGCCCAGAACCGCCTATTCCTGTTGATAAGGTTGAACATGAAGATTCGGAACAAACTGTAGACCCAAGCTCGAATTCAAGTTAGAATTGAGGCGCACGGTGTCTGCTACCGAGAGACTTGGTTCAGGTGCTCACGCGTACTTTCATTCATTTCATCTGCTGCCAGAATCTAGTAGTTCGTTCCCGTCGCCGTGTTTACTTCCCCGCCTCGCTATCGTTCATCCTTTATCGCGGTTATATATTGTTTTCACGTTATTTGGTCTCTGTTACGCCTTTCTTGTCGTTAAACACAATATATTGTATGTATACTGTCATTTGGAATGTATGAGTACTCGCAGACTTTCTCTTGGGCGCAATGTTGGACCGTGTCTGTAGTGCATAGACACGTTTAACGAGCATGTGATCATTCGCTGAGACGCGTTGAATCAACGGTGATTGCATTGAGTCGGGACGGCGATAAACGCATACATGTTTCGACATGAAAAACTTGAATCGGATCCGTGTTTCGTGGGTCACTCCTGCCCCAGAATGAGTCGTGCGTCGTGTAAGCCCGGTGTATATCCGTGAGACCAGAAATCTGGTCAATCTGGCGAAGAGACTTGAGTATTCTGGAGACAATGTCTGAGTGAGGAGCCGGAAGAAGGACGGAGGGAGTTGACCTGTCGACTGCCACTCGGTCCCGGACACTGTGACTCGCGTCGACGCGTCAAAGTCAAGTCACGAGGTCTAGGCGTGCTATTGTTGCGTGGCGTATAAAAGTCAGCCGGCCAACGCGTACGTTTTGGAATCAAACTTCGACAATGCCTTCCGGGTCCTCAACGTCCCAGCGTCGTCAAACCCGTGATTCACTCGCGAGTAGAAAACGGCCTTATCCTACAACTCGCCCAAAGTCTAGGTCTGTTTCGCCACAGGAAACGCCAGAAGGCTGCGCAGCAAAACTTCTCGAGTACACGAAAATCATCATGGAATGTTCCGAATATCTCTCCAACTATCCCCGCGAACGGGACCAGATCTATGAGGAACTTGCAGCCCAGTATCCAGCAGATCCAACGATATTTGACAAGCCGAAGGAAACTCTCGATGCCATGCAGACGGAATATGACACTTTATTGAATCAGACTAGTGCTCCAGATTCAGTTCGCGGGTGAGTGGAGGCGTTCCCTATACACATGCAAGCCCCGATCACCTCCACGGTTAGCTATTTGATGAGAATGACATATGCGCACACGGCCATGTCACTGTACTTGTCAGTTCAAATATTCCCAAGGTCAGCAACGGATCGAGACTTCTTCAAGCGTTGGGATGCGGCATATACCCGAGGGTAAGTGCAAAATTGAACTCTAAAGTCGTTTCGATATACTTATTCTATTCTATCATATACATAGAAACGTCGCTCTTATGGAAGGTCGTGTAGCCACTCCCGGACCATACACAGCACCTCTGTCAGAGCTCCTTGCTGGACCACAGTCCGCTGACAAGGAAACCGTACACGTCGAGCCCTCAAGGTCGGAGAAGACGAATACGAGTGTGAGGCATTCCCGAAGTCTCAAGGAAGCGAAGGATCTGCTGAAGGATGCGGGTACATTACTGACCAAGAGGTTTCGATACCGAACAGGAGAGGAAGTGGTCGACTGGGGAGTAGTTTGCATTCAGCGAAGCCGGACCGGAAACCAACTTGAATATGTCGTCAAGTTTTCGGATGATGAAGCTGTTTTTGACGAGGAGCTTGTCATTGACTTGCTTACCGACAGTGTTGATGTGGCACACGGCGATGAATTAGACGAAATCGATGTGGTATGTTCCCAAGGTTCGCAGGGCTAAAGCCCATGTACAAGTATATCGTTTCTTAGACATTGTAATCTCCTTTCTTGGACCTACGGTATCCGGAAGGGGAATTAGTAAAAGAATGTTAACTCGAGACTAGATATCTTCTCGGAGGGTACAGCGACTTCCCTTAGGGGTGTTCGTCCACGTAACACTGCTTTGTCTTTGATCCCATGGTGAACACCCCTGGTTGCTGATTCAGATGGTAGATCTGCATGCCCGTGGTGAGATGGTAAGGTTGTGCTGTGAGTTTTGCACCTTGTTCAGTACCAGTACGGCGCACCTAGAAATAGACGAGTTCTATTCCACCTTCAGTCATGAACGCCTTGATCGAGCATCGCCGTGGTGGAGGTCTCTCCTAAAGTGGATCCATCTCCGAATCGCTGACTCAACCACTCTCTTTCTTTCCCACCGCATCATGTCCTCAGCACTTCTCTGCCTAGCTTGTTCATCCAACTTCCCACCTCGTCGTAAAAGCCAAACCCATTACACGACTCCCTGCTGTAAACAACCAATATGCAACGCCTGTACCTCTGCGAATCCCCGATTGACGAGGTATAACCCTTGTTTGATGTGTCTTGGGGGTGTTGATGCCGTCGGTTCGAGTCCAAGGGTGGAAGAGAAGAGGAATGTAGATGGGGCAGTGAGGGATGAGGATACGTTTGCTATTGGGGATGACGATGAGGACGAGGAGGTGGATGAAGATGCGAAGACGACCGATAAACCCCAACCACAAACACAACCATCAACGAGAGACGAATCGAAGAAGGAAGAAGAGGTCTCAGAAGTACCCCGTCAGGCACAATACCATATCAAACGAGGCGATACACTCCAAGGCATTGTACTCAAATTCAGTGTCAACGTGAGTCTCTTCTCTCTTGCTCAACTCCTTCCCACTGCTGAACACTGTAACGCTACACAGAGAGAACAACTCTGTCGCCTTAACAACCTCCCCCTAAGCACATTAACCACCACACCTCATCTTTTACACACACGAACCGTTCTACTCCTTCCCGACTCTGCGCGAATTACGGACAGTAACAAGGAAAATATTTCATTCCTCGACCCCGATAACCCCGACCCGGAACGAACACAGGAAGATGAAGAGAGATTGGTGAGAAGGGCACGTGAAAAAGCTGGAAAACGCTTACAAACCCTAACTAAAGAGGTAGACTGGGATATCGCAAAGGCGTATGTTGCATTGGCAGAAGGGCAGGAGGCGGAGGACGCGTATGCGATGAAGCAGAAGGAACTCGGTACGGGAGGAGGGAGGTCAATGTTGGAAGCCATAGCCATGGATGCGTATCTGGATGATGCGGAGTGGGAAGTGGAGGAGGTTAGGGCTGGGAGAGGGCCGATGATAAAGCCGTTGCCGTTTTTTGGGAATAGGAAAGGCTAATAAAGTGCGTGTTGGATGAACGGTATCACGGAGTTTTGTATCTTAGGCTCATTGTATCTTTATCAATTCGTTTATGTATCTGTTTCTACGACAGCTTTCAATACTTGCACGCATCATAAAACTTGCGGCGCTCGAAGCCAGTGAATAGTGAAGGTGAGCCCGCGATCGATTACTATTAGCTATGCAAACGTGTAGATCGCGTCAGCTTTGCTTCTTTTCACCACTGCCTTCATCTATCTTGCTTGCCTGAGCACTCTATATTTTTACACAAATCGCTTATGGGAGATAGAAGGAGGGTATTATTGACTAATTCTGGCAATGTCAGGTGTTCCACAACCTGACAAGTGTGTCATTCTGCAAGCATGGTGAATCCGTTGGCGATGCAAGTTGAAGTATCAATAGAAAGATACTAAACGTCGTAGACAGCAGAATGAGCGAACCGGAAGGAGAGTCTCGGAGAGGAGCTGAGCACTGAGCACCCCTGGGCAGAAGCGCTTATAAGTCTACGAAAGTTTCGATTCAAGCCTACTCGAAAGGGGTGAGTTCGGTGAGTTCGGAGCGTGTCCCGGAAGGGCTTCAAGAGTAAAAATCTATCGCGAAACACTCGGAGCCGATTCCGGCGTTCATGCTACAGTCGTTCCGGAAAAGGTTGTCCGATGTTTGTTTGGCCTCGAAAAAAATCAAAAAATTCAGAGAAAATAGAAAAAAAAAACGAATCCCTATTCTTCCTGCACTTACTGCTCCAATGCAAGCTACGATAGGTTCATATGGGTCAGATATGTTCAGAGAAAACTCGTGGGGGGATTTTGAAGCGTAAATTCAACTTATAGAGGGGGTAGGTACATCCGGAAATAGCATGCAATAAAAGCAACTTCCCAGGGCGAATATAGGCAGTAAATGGGTTGAGAGACGAAAGAAGTAACTTGAAAGGCTGAGAAACTATGTATTTCTGCTGGATGAGTGGTGCAAAGAAGGGTTACGCCGAAGTGACCGAACAACTACACCTCGGATGCTCTGTTTCAACATTCTGAACCTTGATAAGTGTAGACGATGATTCCAGTCTTCATATGAATGCTCCAGTCCAGGTTATTCGCGATTTCATGCTGAAAATAGCGGTTACACGTACGCCGCCCACGACCACCTATAGGGCCGTGTTGAAGCATTCTGTGGGCTTGGAAGTTCTTTTCGATGGCATTGAAACTGGGATGCTGGGATTTCAGAACGGAGGAACGCAGTTTTCGGTACTTTCAATGCTGAACTGGATCTGGAATTAGACGACTCTTCCTCAACTTGCATAAAAAACCACGCACTTGCACCGAACATGCACCACTGCCCACTCCTGGACGTACTTCATGTCCGCTGGCGTCTCCTGCCCAAAACTCCCCGCAGATGACCTCTGCTCAATGGTCTACGCACCAATGATCACGTTGAAGCCAAGCTTGGGCGATAGGTTCATCAGAATGCTGCATTTCGTTGGATAGTGCAGAAGGATGTTTCTGGCAAGGTTTCAAGTCTTCTGAGAGGGCCCAGAGGCGAGGCGTTGTGCGCAATGGTTTTGAATGAATTTTCTTATTTTCCTTGAATTTCTTGGTTTGTTTGAGGCCAAACAAACATCGGACAACCTTTTCCGGAACGACTGTACTACCGTTGCCGAGAAGTTCAAGGTCAAAATAACGAATTTCTTACACGATTTTCAAAAATTTGCGCCGTGTTCCCTACTCAAAGTACTCAAAAACTAGTTTTTATCCCTCTTCTGGTTTCAGAACGCGGTCTCTCGAATATTGTAGCTTTTAATCAGAGGCTCCGGGAGGATCTAGGGCTCTTGATTGAGAAGAACACGAACTTTGCAGACTTTAGTGTCTGTGCTTAACGTATCATTGAATGTATTCAGGCACTATAAAATACATATATGCTTCTACTAAGAAAATATGCGGGTGTACGAGGGTATTGAATGGTAAAGAAGTGGGACGTAGGGATGAATTAGGGATGAATGATATTCGTCCAGCCGGCACTATGAACTGAGTCGTGTTTCTAGGTGGTTCTAAGGTCGAGAAAGACATCATAGCGTGTTCGTTAGTTATAATGATAGATTGACTGGGGGAAAGGTCGACTCGGTCGACAACTTGACGATTCCGGTTGGATAGACTTGTGATCAAATAATCGGGAAAAATTTCTCTGGATTCCGAGAAAGGGCGAGAAGTTCTTGAGCCCTTGGGAAGATTACCTGTGTATGGTTAAGTTAGAGGAAAGACAGAAAAGAAGAGGCAGGGCACGCATCTTAGCGGCTTGTGACGCTCGAACCAAGTCCTAGAACCTCTCGGAACCTTTGATACAAACCACAGTATCCCAGGAACTCAAATCGACGTCTATTGAAGCTAGAAGAGAGGCATAAGTCAGTTTTGAGAAGGAGGACACGCACAAAATCTTGAAAATCGTGTGATCCGTTATTTTGACCTTGAACTTCTCGGCAACGGTACTGTACTTGGCTTTTTGGCTCACAACACTCATAACGGTCGTCGACAATGTCATTGTCCCATTGGGTCATTCTCTCGCTCTGCTGTACGCCACAGTGTTACGGTATGTCGCTTTATTTTCTTTGGTTTTCTTTGGATTATATATCTGTTTTTCAGCACAGCCTAAAACAACTGAGAAACGACTTGCATTCAACGCATTTGCATCCTTACAATGCCTTTCTCTTTCACGTTCTGCGCCTCCACGAGATCACTTAAATCACAAATAGACATGAAAACGCTCCGATCCCGTTTATGGTTCGCCCCACCTGTGGGGGCACTCTCTCGTCAATTTCGCGGCATTGGTTTACATTGGCTTTGCAAAGGGTTCTTGCACCCAGGTCCTCAACCTTGAGCCGGTAACGCCTGCTATTCCACAAGCATCGGATCAGAATTGGATAGAAAGGTCGAACATGAGGGTATTTAGCTCTTGCATATGAAGGGATGGGGAGTAGTTGTCACCTCGTCTGTAGGCTATCCAGTGCTTTTGAAGGTGCGTCATTGCCTCTGTTTCCCGTCTTACCGCTCGCGAAATCGTCCTGGAATCTCAACCTCCTTCGTCGTGACGGCAATAAGGTTGGAAGCTCGGTCTACGTCAGACCGTTCATCGACATTAATATTCGTCCATAGTCACAAGGCAAACCAGGCCCAAGCCGCGATACGATGCTTCAACGACATGGATCCGTATACTTCTCGTGTTTCCTTCAGGACTCGCCATATCGTGTCTGTACGCTAATTTGCTCGCCGATGTACATGGATCATTCCTCGATTCATCAACGTAAAGGGAATCTGGTTGCCATTCGGACTTTGGGGTACGTTCCCACTCGCTTTCGGTTAAACATTCACTAGAAAGCTCACTAGACCCTCGTAGGCGACTCTGGCATTAGCTGAGAAGGGTCCATGAAACAAAGGCGATAGGTGTTTGCAGTGTCTGTGTAGGTGCAGGTACGCCTATTCTTTTCATCGCTACTATTCTGGCTCACCTCGAGCTTCATGCAGCCGCGATGCGAAATTCCAATTGCACACCATCGAACTCGGAGAAGCTCTATCAATTCAAATTGGCAATACGCGCCGAAGCTTCGCATGGCGTCTCATCGTTCTGACGAGATTGTATGTACATAAAAACATGGCTTATCGTTAATACTGGACCAAATTCATTGCGGCACGACATCGGCCTATGCTTCCTCAGCTTCTGAGACAGAATGGCTAGCCGATTCAAAGAGGAGAAGGGGGTGGTAGGACTTGTCCCAAAAGTGAGATGCATTTTGGCCCTTGGGCTAGGTCGTTGTTACTGTTCACTCGACTAGATGAACCCTTCTCTTGTCAGGCTGGTCTCGCGAGTATCTTTCATGAGCACTTTCTTCACATCAACCTCACGTCATCTTCTGAACCTTCTCGAGGAGATTTGGTATCGGGTAATATATGTGAAAATCAGCCCAAGAAAGGAAAGTACTACACGCTTTTTGTTCGCGTTCCATGAGCAGTATATCGCGGATTTCTTTCGTCGTTCAGCAGGCTGTTCAGTAACCTCGCTCTTGCTCAAATATGTGCCCATATCCGACGAGCAGCTCATACAGCTTCTCCGCTTCATGCCGGCACTATCCTCTCTACGCATCGTGGAGTCTGGCCTCTACCTGTTTGGCAACCCAAATCTGACAATTACACGACGATTTCTCCAAAGGTTGTCCATCGATGATACAGCCCCTCCCCTCCTTCCCAAGCTCACGAACATTAAACTTGTTCTCCACGACGATGACCTCGTGTCAGATGTGCTACCAAATGCACTAAGATCCCGGTGGATCACAGATGATATGAAACTCAAGATCGGGGTCGAGTGTATCAAGTCCATCGACGTCACCCTCATTGCCGAGAGCAGAGAAATTTTTGAGGTCCTAACGACAAAGCTACAGTTTTTGAGGGATGCAGGTGCTTGGGTGACTTTGGGACGTTTAAATTAGTGTAAGTAGTGGATAAGCATGAAGAATCGTAGATCAGTACAAGCCAATTTATCGAATGATATTAAGTACTAAGCTCTGGTCATGGAGGTACAAGTAGAGTTAGTAACGGTATCGCTACCTGTCCCGACATAAAGACTCGAGATGCAAATGATTGAAGATGTGCCAACGCCGCGAGCTTTGTGCCTATTACACGCCTTTGCAGCTCGATAATGGCACGAAAAGCCACGCGGGCAAACCCAAGCTAGCCTTGAACATGCCCTGAAATCAGACCATACCGCCTCGTCTGATTCCGTCAAAATCCGGCCAAAGTTGATGAACAGATAGGTTTTGGTCGATGGCATCCGGATTCCGAGAGACGTAGGGTGGCGTCGAATTACCATCGTATAACTGCATCACCAAACGATTCATGGACTGGGAAAAGATATCAGGCTCCCAGATGCCCAACTTGCGTCCCTGTACGCCGAGTGGCACTATGACTAGACCCAGAGCTAGATAAACGCGTCTAACTGATGGCAAGGCTTGCGGTGGCATCCCGCGACAAAACTTGAAGCCTGATTAGGCTCGCGCTGACTCGACCGTCTTTCTTCCGTGTTCCCCTATCCGTTACCGTTGCCAAATACGCTCCCTTGCCTAGTCTGACCATCCAACTTCCCACCTCGCCCACGAAACCAAAAACAAAACACGATTCAGCTATTCATCGCCCCCTCTTCGACTTGTGCCGATGCAAAAACTGCTCGTAATTGAAGGCACGGCAAAAAAAAGGTTGACGGCCTAAAATCCCGTTAGCTTCCAGCTCAACAGATACATAGCGTACAAGTAGAACACAAACCTTTCTCAAAATCTTATATACAAACGATAGTATCCGACCTCGATAATGTCATCCTGCTACTCAACCTTTGTCATAGGAACTAGAAATTTCCATCACTCTCAAGACATCCGCTCGTTTGAGTCGTCTGAAGAAACGCACTTGCCACCTTGCCTTGGCCTCCGGCTTGCCTGGTGGTCTTGTTCACGACTTCCGGATCCCGATAATCAAAGATGGCATCTGCACTGAGGCTTTTGAGAAACTCGTAGTTTCTGGATGAAACAGCTGTGAGATCTCGTGAAGGGAGGTACTTGAGGTTGGATGACGAATTGGCCAACATTGTTTACACCACCCGAATGTGGATCTATGAGTGTGTTGTGATCAGATCTCTGTCACGACTCGCGAGATGTGGCGAGGTATACTGAATAGATTTCTTGGCTGGTTCGTCGGTATATTATGCCCTACGACCTGGCAGGCGGCAAACCTAGCCAGACCGTCTTCAAAGAAGATATGATCGGGTAGAGGGATGAGAGTTTTGGCGTTGGTTGGTGTATGCTGTGCAGGTTCCCCAGAGGTCGTTCACTATGCCCAGAGCGAACCAGTGTCAATTACAAGGACAGCGGTCGTGTAATAAGACGCAGCACTTACAAACGTTGACGGAACATGCTACTCTCGCCAATCCGCTTCGTACCAGTTGGCATATCTAGTCCGATATCGTACGCCATATCAGCGAAATTGAAGCCCACGGTAACCACAGTATCAGCCATCTCACCCGGACTAGATTTGGATATCGAGGTACTCAGCTGGTTGACATGGTGGTAACGACTGCTTTTATTCGCGATGGAAGAGAGATGTTGAATGCGGAAGAAGAGAGATGGTTGTCCGGGTGGATGTGAAGAGGGGCCTTTTACAGTTCAGGTGTTAGCATTATCGCGACCCGAGCAAGATAGAAGACCCACCGGGATTCAGGGCTCAATTCCGGGGTGTTGGATGTATTGGACTGGAGGATATATATATGGAACCGCTCAATCCACCGAGTTTAAAGGTGCCTGAAGACGGGACAGGGAGCGGCATAAAGAGGCTACGGATCGGACGTCGAACGTCGAAAGCTGGCGGGAAGCGTCACAGAAGGAAGATGTCAAATCGACTGATTTGAGATGGATTCAGATTTCATGTGTAGCGACGCACGTTTTCAGAAATCAAACCAGGCCCAACATACATATACTCCTTATTCCCAGCTGAACAGCTCAAGATGCTGAATCCTAGCTGCAACACCGCTGCTGGAACAGGTAACAAGGAGGATGACATTGGCATGAGCGAGGGAAAGTTAGCCACGCGACATGCACGTGGATTCCTTCCACCTCTCAGCACATCTACACCTCAACAGCTTGCTCCCTTCGTACACAGGTGAAAATTTCTCAAAATCAACTTCAACATATTTTTTTCATCGGATTTTGAGAACTGAATACGCCGCCATTTTACGTGCTTGCTGTATTACCTTGCCCGCCTAGACCCTAGACGGGAAAAGAGCTCTAGTTGGGTTGCATACAGTGTGTTCTCGTGTCAAATCGTTACTTTAGAGACTGCTAACTTATTAACGGCAACTTTAGGACTAAAATATCCGGGAAAGGGTCTACTTTATCGCAAAAAGCGCGAAATTGTCCATGGCCACGACGTCTTTAAATGAACCACGATTCCCGGGCACGACCTCCATCCGCAATCTCCCTGTAGAGGTATTGCTCCGGCACACCGCATTACCCCCAGACCGAGACATCATCGAACAATTGGTGAGCGATACAGAGAAGAAGCTTGCAGGCTACCAAGTCCAAATCGACAAGCTCAGAGTCTCTCTCACGTTCTTGGAATACAAGCGGGACGGATTGAAGAAGAAGCTTTCCCAGTATCGCTCCTTACTTTCCCCAGTGCACCGTTTGCCGCCAGAGATTCTTCAGAACATCTTTACCATGTTCAACGATCTTCTCGAGGAAGAGCGATGGCTACGACCGTCAGAGATGGCACCGGCTCTCGCTGTATCCAGGGTATGTGGGCGATCGAGAGATATTGCGCTATCGATCCCGTCCATTTGGTCGTCCGTAGCCATTCGTTTTGAGGAATGGAACGACCAGGAATATCGTCGAATGAATCTCCTGACGCGACTTTATGTGGACCACTCCCAAAAATCCCCTCTCAATTTGATCCTTCATTTCGATAAACTGCTCAATCTCGATTACAACGTCGGTACGATCCCGATCCCGATCTTGAAAACACTAGTACAGCATTCCGAACGGTGGCATACCATTGAATTTCGGTTCATCACTCAGGCAGTTATGGCACATCAGGTTTTCAAGCCTATAACAGGACATCTACCTATCCTCACGAGCTTGAGGCTTTTTGGTCAAGGAGGAAGGTCACTGGACTTCCGTTGCAACCTGTTCAGCGACTGTCCGGCTCTCAGTTCCCTCTCTTTTGAGCCGGCTGGTCCGTTGACAGTACATTGTCCTCTTCCCTGGAGACAAATCAAGTCACTTCAGATCGAGAATGCGTTCCTCAGTAGCATGATATCGACGGCTTCACTCTGTCCGCGTACTGAACGACTTGCAATCAAATGGTGTGGTGGGGGGACGTACACTGGAAACCATCTCTCGATCCCACACGTCACGCGTTTGTCCATTGTCGCCGAGGATGCGGATGAGGCTTATTGTGCTTTCAAACACCTCACGCTTCAAGGATTGTCCTCGTTAGAAATCTCTTGTACATCAGACGATGACGAGGGAGAAGTTGAGGACATTACGTGGAAAGATTGGAATGAAAGGCATATTGTGGATTTCTTTCGTCGTTCATCAGGATGTTTGATAACCTCACTCTCGCTCAAATATGTGCCCATCTCCGGCAAGCAACTCATACAGTTTCTCCACTTCATGCCGGCACTTTCTTCTCTACGCCTCGAGGAGTCTTCCCATCGTAAGTCTACTCGGACAATTACACGACAATTCCTCCAAAGATTAACCATCGACGATATGGAAGCCTCCCCTTTCCTTCCCAAGCTCACGGATATCAGACTCGTCCTCCGTGAAGACGGGCTAGCAGAAAGCGTTTTACCAAACGCACTGATATCCCGATGGATCCCAGATGATACGAAATTTAAGACTGGGGTCAAGTGCATCAAGTCCGTTGATGTCGTCTTCATTGCCGAGAGCAAAGAGATTGCCGGGATCCTAACGTCTAAACTACGGCTGTTGAGAGATGCAGGCGTTCGGGTGACTGTAACAATGCGTATACAGGAAGCAGTGGATGGCGATCGATATCACGATTATGACATGCCAATTTCAAACTGACAATAATACATACTGTGGTACAATCAGAACAGTAGTAATCGAGCTTCGCAGAGAGCAGAATGCCACCCGTCTTGTACCCAAATAACCAACCCTTACCAAAAGCAGCCAAAAAGCATACACACAAATAACGTATTCAATTTGACATCCTCCCGCCCAACCTCTGGCATAAGAGCCGACGAAACCTGCTCACCACCCTCGACACACCTGCTCGTCTGAAGTAGCGTGATCCACTGCATAAATGATATGCCACCTCCGGCTTGGTTGATGGCAAGTTGATATTTTATGCATGGGCTCGGAATCTCAATAATCAAGGACAGGGTCTGCGCTGAGGCTTTTGAGAAACTAAGCGACTAAGAGATCCTGTAAATGGAAGTTCTTTTGGCGAGTTGGATAATGGACGAACACTAGCTGCCAGGGCCGATGTATATGTTGTGGTCAGCTTCATGTTGTGAGAGGTACGTACTGAAATGGGTTTCTTGGCTGGTTCGAAGGTATGCTCAGCGTATTTCGCCATACGGTCTGGAGCCCGTCCAGTGGTAACAACCGTGACTACTTTCATTCGCGGTAGAATAGAGATGTTGAATGCGGAAGATCGCTCCCTGTCGCATATTGGGTCATCTTCAGACACCTTTGGACTCGATCAATTGAACGATTCCTCCAGCCTGAGCCCCGGTGAGTCTTCTAACATCTATTATCTTGTTCAAGTCACGATAATCCTAACAGTTCGCATCTATCCAGACAATAAAGTTCCTTATGAGGCTACTGACCGAATGTCGAACTTCGAAAGGGAAGAAGCTAGCGGGAAGCGCGGAAATGCGCGCCGTTCTGAAGTTTCTCACGACTCACCGCCAAGGTTTGGCTCTCAGTATAGGGCGATTTTTCACAGGCGACAGGCAAGCTTCGTTGATGACTATTGCAGGGTTCATTGAGTGATTCCACCCAGTTCTGCTCTTGCCCGGACGTCGAGCCAGAATTGGCATAGCCATTTGATCATTGCAATATTGAGATGAAATTCCAGTGAAATTCACCCTGAAATCAGTTGAAATTCATGCGGATCCAGACGCGAGGCGGGTATAAAACCGACTTTCGTCGCTCCTTTCTTCTCAGACCACTATCATGTCTGATAAAGGATATACCTACAACGGCTCTGGCATCAATAGCCAGGTAGGTCTCTTTTACCCCTTCCTCTTCAGGGCTTGACGATAATTGGACAGGGTAACCACTGGTGCGATCGCAACTACGGGAATGGCTCCAATGCGTACCACTACTCCAACCAGTAGGACCTTCCTCCTTGGTTCACTCCTGCTGCTGACCGTGATTAGGGACGGATCCTACTACTACCGCAACCCCAATGGAGCGACGTATTGGAACGATGGCAATGGGAACTCCAAGTACACCTCTCCCGGCGGCCAGTCATACTCGAGCTCTAACGGCAAGAAGTAATGGTCTGGATTGGGATACCTTGATCGGTGAAGGCCTTTTGTGCCGCTGATTCCCTCATGTGTTTAGACGTCAATACGTACTGTTTATTGAATTATTCGTTATTAACTTGAACATGATCGCTCCCTTCCTCTGTTCCAGGCATATTTGCTCCCCACACAAGTCCACACCGACTATTACCTCTGGGCCCACTATCCCGAACGCCAGTGTCACTGTGTCACTCAGGCCCTAGGCTTCAGTATTCAATATTTATAACGCTTATCTAGGCAAGTGCGAGCGTCGTATTGTCTACAGTGACTGGTGAAGGACATTCTTGGAATTTGTCAATTTGAATAAGTGATTCCTGGGCCCTGAATGCACGTCCTAACGTTTTACCAGTTATCATTGTGCAGCCTAGCGAATCCGAAAGTGAAATGTCCAACTTTGATGAGAAGGAAGGTTGGATAACGTACTATATTGTAACACCACAGACGACCATCGTACGAAGTGGCATTTCGGATGTGATAGTACGAACGCTTTCAATGACATGTATGACTTTTACCAAACTGAAATGAGACGTAAGGAAACGATAACAACATGAATCGGGTCGTGACTCACAGTAATCTGCTTGCCCGAATGTCCGAATTCCAAGTCGAGTAGAGTGAAAGACGAAGAAGGTTCGAACGTCAAATCCGAGGTTTTCATGGTTGACAGTCCTTCAGAGTTCAGGAATCAGGATACGGATATGGTGGAGATGTATTCGTTATCTTCATTCCGAATGTGCCAAGGTCCAGTGCAAGGAGAAGTCCCAAATCGGAGTCCTGGAGGTAAATAGTGCGCATTAGTGATGTCCATAATGTAGAGCAAAGGAAACGAGATGCACCGATTTACGTATTGTTTTTCTCAAATTCAAACTCCTGCTCACTCTCCTCTTCCAGAATTCCAGCTCTGAGGACCATTGCAGCGACGGTGGGCACTCTTTAGGCTTTGAACCTACGCCTATGCCTATTTCTGATTTTGATAAGGGTTTCCTTGAAGTGAGTCTGAGGATTCTGAGGTAGAGACACTCGAAGAACGAAATAGCACTGGGTGAATTGAGGCCGTCGTCGTTGGCAGTGATTGTTAAGGAAAAGGAACCAGTTACGGCCATCGGGGACAAGCAGCATGATAACGTCATTGGTCAAACACGTCTTCTCCGTGAACCTGCGAGTCCAATCCAACACTTCGAGAGCCAGAACTTCATTTAGGCTCAGGCAAAGCATGCAGGAGAAGGGGGGATATGACACCGTAGAAGACCTACAAGCAGTTTTGGCGCTCCATAACGCTAGGGATATCTTCTTATCTCTCGATGCCAGTCGTGTACTTTATGTCGTAGAGCTACTTCAGTCGGTGAGTGGAGTCCGTTCTTATCACTCAGGCTTGAGACAAGGCACTCCACTCACTTAGTCAACTCCGGCTAGCAACTTGCATCATTATCCAGCCACCGTGATCGAGATTATCGCAAACGCTGCCTGAAGTGTCTTCGTGCACTAGTCAGGAAGCACCATGTTTTGCCTCCATCTTTGTTCATCGAGGACGTTACTCGGGAAGGGACACATCCCCTAAGAGGAGGCGGGTTCTCTGTGCGTCAATATTACTTAGACCCTCCAATACTGAACCTAACACCATTTAATGTTCAGGATATTTGGATGGGCTCGCTTGATAAGCAGCCAGTTTGCTTGAAAGTGATGCGAATTCACCTCGAGATGGACGAACAAAAGAGAGATAATGTTATCAAGGTGAACATTCAATGTGGAATTTTTCAATGGCTCGGTTCTGACCCTTGAAGTTTAGGCTTTCTGTGAAGAAGCACTAGTATGGAAGCAGCTCAATCACGCAAATATACTCCCGCTTTTAGGTGTCAACACAGAGTTATTTTCACCTGCTTTCTGTCTCATTTCCCCGTGGATGGCAAACGGTGATATAATCAGCTTTTTAAGGGAAAACCCAGAGCATGATCGTTTGAGAGCGGTATGTGAGATCTCCCATTCTCGTCGACCAGGTCCTTCACCAAATGCGCAGGTACTCGAAATCGCTTCGGGTCTGGCGTACCTACATTCAATGGAACCAATGGTCATCCATGGTGATGTAAAGGGTGTGAGTGAATACGATTCCGATTCCTGCTTTCTCTGGCATGAAGTTGCAGGCCAACATCCTTGTAGATAATCAGTATAGCTGTCGTTTAGCTGATTTCGGTCTGGCTACGATCAAAGAGACTCAGCGCATTGATAGTACGAGCAACGGTGCACCTAAGGGCACTTGTCGATGGATGGCACCAGAAATTTTCGTTTCTGAGGTCAACAGCGTGGCGAACAGCTCGTCTAGCGATGTCTATGCACTTGCGTGTACTATTTTCGAAGTACGTCTGCCGTTTTATGAATGTTTATCTCTTTGTAACAGTCAGCCTGGTACGGTAGATCATGACGGGGAAGCCACCATTCGCGGAGTTGACGGACGCTGCTGTCATGTTCAGAGTCATCAACAGAGAACGACCTCCAAAGCCGACTGATGGCTGGTGTCCTGACGATATATGGGCTCTGGTCGAGCGATGCTGGTCGCAGGATCCAACTAAAAGACCACATACCATCCAGATTAAACGACGTCTTCAAAAGGCGGTGTCAGGCGCTGCGGCGATTGTCCGAACAGACCAAGAAATCGCTGCGGAATCGCCAGTATCTGTTTTGACTCGCATGGGTCAGGGGACTAGCAGGGTGTCGCAGCGGTCGGTAACGTTGAGCTTGAGATTGAAAGCATTCAAATGTCCCCAGTCGAGCTGTAACAAAGGCTACCAGCATGCGCACGGTAAGCGCTCAGAGTTGTTCCTAGTCGTATGAATATTATTATTGATGATCGCGACAGATAAGGATACTGCGGTGCTTGAAAAACAATACCTGACCCTTAATCGCCAACACAATCGTGGCAGAAGTTGGACGCCAGCTTGATGCTTGCGTGCCAAGGCTGAAAATTGGTATCAGATTCACGAACTGGGGCAGCTTGCATTCAGAGCCATCGGATGAAGGCGAACAGGGTCATACGTGCTATGAGGAGTATGGGGGTTGTAATTAGTAAAGGGTAGCCAAATCGTAGCCTATGGTAACGTTCGTGGTTGAGTTAATTTGTATTTTCATCCCTGTAACCATAGGATCAGCAATGCCAATCGAGAAACGGCGTGGACCTCGAAGAATTTCGAGCAGCGGCAACGACCTTTACGAGGACTCGCCGGGGTTTCGGTCGGTTTGTGTTCTCCCGTTTCAATCTCGGAGCCATGTTCACTGAGGTGATATTGTTAGATATACATCTTGCTGCGCGTGAGCCGCTTTCATCGATAACCTAGATCGACGCGTAGATGTAGGTTCATTTCGTACCGTTTTTCGCGCCACATCTAACCCTTGTCCTTGATGTAGATATTTGACATGCAGTGTTTCGGAGAAAGGAGTTTTGATGAGGTCGGGACCTATGATATTGGTAAGTACACTCACGTACTATTGCCAATAACGTCGGTACTAATACCGTTGTTTCTACAAGGGTTGCGTTACGTTGCGACGGATGAAGGACTGGGAGGAATCAGGAAAACGGGGAATGCGGTTTCTTGCTTCCTGTATTCAAGATTATTTGGAAAAAGTCTATTCAGTTCTGTAAACCTTTGACGGATACTCTCTTCGTGCCCCTCTACTCACAATTGCCCGATCACGACGATAGATAATAATTAAACTCGACAAAAATCCCAATAAATTATCCATCTAATTGAAACTTGGACGCATATCACCTGGACACTGCCCCAGCTCCATCATTCCAGCCAAGATTCCAGCTCAACGTCCCGACCACGAGAACCCAGGAGAAAGCAATGCGAAAACATCCTTAAATATAATAAATATAGTGTGCTATTGATTTTTTTTACTCAAACTTGAGATGTTACCACCGCCACACGGGAGAGTCTTCGCCTTCCAGTGCCGTCGAAGGTCGCTTTTCGAACTGAAACTCCTTCTGCATTTCTGGCAAACATACATCAGTGAAATGGACACCTAAATATATTGGAATAAAATGAGTGAAATACATTATAATGGCCAAAATACATTATAATCATTATGGTGTATTTTAATGTAATATAATTGTTGTTCCTTTATTTTAATGGATTAAAATGAAGCAAAATGGTTATAATGTATTCTGGCTATTATGGTGTATTTCAGCCATTATAATGCATCGGCCCCACCTGGGGGTCGGGGACAAAAAGAAATAATCTTTATTTGTTGCAACCCCCATGAGTCGAACCCTTGACGTCAAGGTTGATTAATCAGCAACCTTGGCAGCCGCCGGGCACTCAAGACCACTGTACCACACTATGCTTATCAGCACACATAGTGCAATATATCCCCTTACTCAAAAGACCTATCTTCCTTACTGTTTCTATTGATCAAATCCCCAACCAAAAGCTTCCCTTCACTTTATAGAGTCCTCTCCCTGTCCTCTGGAAGGCATAAAAATGCACTGTTTTGATTGCCTCTGTTACAATCTATTTTACTACATTATAATAACTCTGTCTCATTTTATTGCATTTTAATATACTATAATAATACTATCCCATTTTATTGCATTTTAATGTACTATAATAATACCATTCCATTTTATTGTATTTTAATGGATTATAATAACACCAGTCTCATTTTAATGCATTTTAATGTATTGTAATAGCANCTGAACCCATACTCCCTCTTAACCCATACTTTGGCCTGGGAACCGAGGGGTATGGTTTAAGAGGGAGTTGACTGTACTTGATATGACAGGGGGGAGGCGGGCTTTGGTTCTGGAACACTGGGACGGTTGGTTGGTTGCCTGATGGCTGGCTTAAAAAAATTTTGAGCCAATTTTTTTTCAAACTTTGAACACTTTCTCAGTAACCAAAGGTTCTTTTATGACCACCTTCATAGCAGAAAGACTCAAATTTGCTCCTATATGCCTTTTGGATGCTGGTCCAGATCAGTTTCCTGCCCACCCATGGTCCTTGGGGCTCACTCACAGGTATTTTAAGGGTTTGTGGTGGTTTGGCTGTACATCAGCGAAATGGACACCTAAATATATTGGAATAAAATGAGTGAAATATGTTATAATGGCCAAAATACATTATAATCATTATGGTTTATTTTAATGTAATATAATTGTTGTTCCTTTATTTTAATAGATTAAAATGAAGCAAAATGGTTATAATGTATTCTGGCTATTATAATGTATTTTGGCTATTATAATGTATTTCAGCCATTATAATGCATTGGCCCCACCTGGGGGTCGGGGACAAAAAGAAATACTATTTATTTGTTGCAACCTCCGTGAGTCGAACCCTCGACCTCAAGGTGGATTAGTCAGCAATCCTTGGCAGTCGCGGGGTGCTCAAGACCACTGTACCACAGTGCCATATACTTACCACCACGCATAGTGCAATATATCCCCTTACTCAAAAGACCTATCTCCACCCCCTTGCTGTTTCTATTGATCAAATCCCCAACCAAAAGCTTCCCTTCACTTTATAGAGTCCTCTCCCTGTCCTCTGGAAGGCATAAAAATGCACTGTTTTGATTGCCTCTGTTACAATCTATTTTACTACATTATAATAACTCTGTCTCATTTTATTGCATTTTAATACACTATAATAATACCATCCCATTTTATTGCATTTTAATGTACTATAATAATACCATCCCATTTTATTGTATTTTAATGGATTATAATAACACCAGTCTCATTTTAATGCATTTTAATGTATTGTAATAGCATTGCTTGATTTTAATCTATTACAATGGACTAAAATCAGCAAAATACATTATAATTTATTATATTTAGGTGTCCATTTTGCTGATGTATAGGACTGGGAGTTCTCCATAATAGGGTTACATTATATGCCTTCTTGAACCAACTTACACCCTGGATACACATACTATCCTTAGACCTTAGCAGATATCAATCCCTAGAGATTTGCAGTTGCTTGCTTGGGCTCCTGTATCTAGAATATAATGTAGATGAACCTTACAAACAGTTTGAAACATTCTACTGCAGACTTTGGTATATTGTGCTTGCACTTCGCTAAATCTAGCTAATGTGAAGGGGGAAGAGGACCAGCACTAGTCAGGCACTTGCTACTTAGTGCCGGTGNCATTTTAATGTACTATAATAATACCATTCCATTTTATTGTATTTTAATGGATTATAATAACACCAGTCTCATTTTAATGCATTTTAATGTATTGTAATAGCATTGCTTGATTTTAATCTATTACAATGGACTAAAATCAGCAAAATACATTATAATTTATTATATTTAGGTGTCCATTTTGCTGATGTAAGGCTTGAGTCCTTCATGCAATCAAAGATGATCTAAGTAATGCAATGAGAAATCATAGATAGGAAGCTATAGAGAAGACCTTACATCTGAGGTTGTGTCTCTGAGTGAACACACCCTTGCACCCTGGGATGGTGCAAAAGTACCTTTTGCCAGACTTTGGAATTTGAGCTGCAACTTGTGTGTCCGCTTGCAGATGTTGAAGACCAGAGGTGGTGGATACGGAGCTCTGAGCAAGCTGGGCCTGCCACAAGCTGGAGCTCGGCCCCTCATTTTGAAAAGTACCCATAGGCCAAGTGCTAGCTTGGGCCACTGTTGCATCCTCTATGCCACCTGACTCAGACACTTCAGAATGCTCTCTGATTGGTTTCGGTGTCAATGCTGTAGTAGTATTAGAGGTATGCAGAAGTGTCCATAATGCTGATTCTGAGCTTTTTACAGCATTGTCCCACCTTTGGCTATTGATTATGATGTTCCTTGAATTGAGCTCAGACTGCAAGGAGTTCTGGTTGAAATTTAGACACCCAGTGTCTTGATGGTTGTAACCACTGCTATACAGAAGCCTTGGAATCAAGCGCTCTATTTAGCAATGCGACTGAGGAAGAGTAACATTTATCAACACACTTTGTTGCAGGCTCAGGCTGCACTGGTGGCTGAGAATAGCTATAACCAAGAGGTGCATAATAGTGGCTTTTACACCCTGTTGGATAATTTTCCCAGCAATGGAAGCAACCTAAATAAATTTCACATTACAGTCAATTGGTGCCAGAGATGTTGATTATCAGAGTCACTCACTGAGTAAGATCTGGTTTGTAGTGTTCATTGGAGTTGACCTAAGATAATTGAGTGAGATATCTTTGTAAACCATTTAACCAAAAGAGACAAACATAATGATTCAATGAAGGGGGAGAGGCAAGTGGAGGGTACTACTGAGGACCTGGTCTGCATTGTAAGTCACTTTTTATAACACTGCCTAACTCGAAATAGCCAGATGGTGCTGTTAAATCACCCAGGTGCATTCCCAGTCAGACACCATATGCTCAAATTACACTGGAAAATTTACTGTGTACCATTGTGAATGCAGCAAGTAATTCCTCTTGCTGATTAGAGTCCAGCATATCTAGATTTGGAAGGTTTTGAGGAGCATGTTGATAGATCTGTAGATTCTGAAGGTTACACAAAATGGATCAGGGTCCAGCATATCTAGATTTGAAAGGTCTTGAGAAGTATGTTGATAGATCTGTAGATTCTGAAGACAAACCTGAGGTTACACAAGATGGATCAGGGTCCAGCATATCTAGGTTTGGAAGGTCTCGAGAAGCACATTGATAGATCTGTAGATTCTGATGACAAACTGGAGGTTACACAAGATGGATTAGGGCTGGATGCCATACTCATATATACAGTGGCGATGGTTATGGCTATTGTATCCATACTGTTGACCAAAAATCTTGAGCTCTATTGGATGGTAGACGGGACGGGTTGAACCTGTCCAAACCTGTACTGTACATGGCTGATACAGCCATATATATAGAAAGCTCTAATTAGTGGAAAGCAGAGAAAGTGGAGAAGCAATGCTAGACCAAATTGAGTGTGTGGACCACTTTGAAGCTTTGAGAGTCAGCTGATGGGAGTCTCCAAGACCTCCTTGCACCTTTTCAGGCACTTCCAAGGTCACTGAACAGACTGGAATCACACTTTTTGACTTGGAACCACATTATCAGCAACTCTTTTCCTCACAACAGGGCAAAAGGCACTTCCACTATTACCACTAGCTGTGAAGGCATTGTATCAGTCAAAGAAGTGAGTTTTTGGCAAAAAACACTGACAACCATCAGCAAATCATGCATCTATTGAGCATATATTATTATCTATTTTGATTTATATCATGTAAGATAATGGGCCAAAATGATTTTAAGCAACGAGCATGGGAGAAAATGGAAGATCATAAGACTCAATTTTTTTCTGCCCTCTAAGACACAGAGAGAGGGGTCTATATGGTAGAGAAGACTTATTGGTTAAGGTTCTGACTGATAAAGCAATCATGGGCAAAATGAATGATCACCCATTCTGCCCATGATCTTCTGTGATCACTAGTTGGGGTCTGTTTTCTGCCATTATCAAGGCCAAAATGGGTAATAATGTATGTTGGTCATAATAATCTATTTTGCTCATTTTCTGCCATAATTGTTAGGTGTTTGATTTGCTGATAAATCTGAAGCCACCTTGGTACAGTAATCATCTCCTGAGGAGCTATTCCATGATTACTGGCTAAATTATTTGTACAACAATTATGCTCTGTAAAAAGTATATTAGAGTGCTGTGAATGCTTGGGTAAGTATATAGTCCTCATCGGTACATTAATAGAGAAGTTCTGACCACGCTTCAGCCCATCCAAATCATTGCCTGTTCTGTAGTACTACTAAAATCTCAAAAAAGCGAATTTGGCTATAGTAATTCAGGAAAAAATAATACATCTATAAGCTTCTGTCCCCAACAAATAGACATATAGAGGATGTCCCAGCTATGAGGGATAAGGTCCAGNCAGAACAGGCAATAATTTGGATGGGCTGAATCATGGTCAGAACTTCTCTATTGATGTACTGATGAGGACTATATACTTACCCAAGCATTCACAGCACTCTAATATACTTTTTACAGAGCATAATTGTTGTACAAATAATTTAGCCAGTAATCATGGGATAGCTCCTCAGGAGATGATCACTGTACCAAGGCGACTTCAGATTTGAGTTCAGCAACCCAAAAAAGGGTAGGGAGCAACCTTTGGGTATATCAATAGCATCATATTCAATGGGTGTTCAGAAAGCCTCAAAAAACCACTTGTATGTGGATATCTTCACAGGCAGTAATCCAGGCCTCATGAGACCATCAGAATCGAATTCAGAGCATCAAATAACATGGGAATGCACCCCAGGATTATCAGGATCTATACATTTCTCAGTCAGAAAAGCACACCATCTGTTAAATGCTTAAACATGATATGCACCCAATACTACCATTTACAATAAACTTGACATACTCATATATCAAGCTATACTGCATGGATACACATGACCCAGGACTCATTTCCAATGTTATTTAATGCTCCAAATTCGATTCTGATGGTCCCATGAGGCCTGGATTACTGCCTGTGAAGATATCCACATACAAGTGGTTTTTTGAGGCTTTCTGAACACCCATTGAATATGATGCTATTGATATACCCAAAGGTTGCTCCCTACCCTTTTTTGGGTTGCTGAACTCGAATCTGAAGTCACCTTGGTACAGTANATTGCCTGTTCTGTAGTACTACTAAAATCTCAAAAAAGCGAATTTGGCTATAGTAATTCAGGAAAAAATAATACATCTATAAGCTTCTGTCCCCAACAAATAGACATATAGAGGATGTCCCAGCTATGAGGGATAAGGTCCAGCATCAATAGATCTCATACAGTACCATCCATCATCCTATTTCAGGTTTTTTCAGTATTTTGCTCATATATACACCAATACTCAATTGAACTGGCTTCCAAATCTATTTTCCCATATACTAGGACACTTAATCTGCATTATTCACCCCTTAGGACATCCATATAACCACCATAAGGCATCTACCAGATTGCATAAAGTTAAAATGTCCATATTCTGCATATACAGACTATTGATCTAGTATTACTGTACCCAAATCATCAGGGATTTGTATTTCAGAGTAGGAATGGGCTTTATAAGTATATAAGACTATAAAGGTGAAAGATTGGTCATCAGGAAAATTCATATAAATAGTACTAATAGCATATCCTGCATGTACAGGTTGTTTATCTATTTATTGTGCTACTTTTAACATGATCATGCCTTCAAAATCACAGAAAAGCCATTCTATAATATAACAGAACATACTGATCCAAATTACCTATATTACAGCCTCTCCAGCATGCTCCAATATAGTTCAGTATGTATCTAGTAGTGCATATTACAGCATTACTATACCAAATAATGTCAGATAACATTATTTTTAGTACCATTATATAGCTCCAGCTAAGGCAAGTAGAAATATATATAACTTACATAATGCTTCTAAAGTATTCTCACACACACTACGGACAAAAGGTCCTTTTGGAGATTACTAAAATATTTGAGAAATATTGCTAAAAACTAATACATTCTTCTGGGCAATATTTGCTCTAAACTTATTGTAAATTATTCTATATTAATAAAACATTTCCTTAATGCAATATTATAGAAATATATACTATATTATTTACACTGAAAATAGTATTAAAATGTGCCCAAGTTATTGTGTTTTTCTGTACATCAAAAGTGTGTGAAATCCTGACCAAATTGGGCCAAAAATCCGGATTTTTTTGTTCTGGGAAAACAGAAGTAAAACTTAATCAAATTACCATATGCCAATTTAGTACATCTAAAACAATTGCAAAACAGTAGGAAAAAACAAAACTTTAACATATAAAATATTTGTGCTAAATGTGCCTAAAAACTAATGGAATATTTGATAATTCCCTCTTAGCTAAAATTAATAGGAAAGTATCAAGATTTTAATCTAATTTTTATAAAATTTGGACAAAAAAAGTATAAAAGCAAAGCATATAATTTTAAGACTGTCTTTTTCATATCAAATCTATCTGTATTATATAAACATTTTCAGTTGACTAAATTCTTTGGGAAACTATCTCAAAAGAACCCTTTGTCTGTAGTGACAGTTGCTAAAATGTGTCTCTTTTCTAAAAAAAAAAAGTTGTCAGTCTAGTTATCAGTTTTTTTTGCAAAACAATTTCTGACAGTTGTTGGTGTTTTTTGCCAAAAGGTACCTGCTACAGGTGCTCCAAAGAAGAACCAGCTGATAGGTGCTCTACTGGCTGGTGGTACCATTAAAGAAGCCTCAGAACTCATTGGAATTCCATACAATACTAGCAGGAAAATATGGCAGAAGTTTCACAAAACAGGTTCAACCAGAAACAGACTGCACAGTGGCTGTCCAACAAAAGTCACTGACAGAGCAAGGCAACAACTGATCAGAAATGCTAAAAAGAACTGCCAAATGCCATTTGATCAAATTGGCAATCTGGTTGAACCCAAGTTGTCAGCTACTACAGTCCAGGGACATTTTGCAGAGTTTGGGTACCATCAACAGGTTGCAAAACAGGTGCCATGGCTTACAAGAGCTCAGAAGAGCAAGAGGTTGGCATGGGCACACAAATGGAAGGGAACTGACTGGTCAATGAAGGTGTAGTCTGATGAATGTTATGTCTGTCAGGATGAGCATGGGGGGCAGGTTTATGTTACACATTGTGCAGGGGAGGAATTGAATGATGACTCCTTGGTTCCATCATTTAAGCAGTCTAGCATTTGGGTCATGGTCTGGGGTTGCATTATGAAGAATAAAAAGAGGCCACTGATTGTGCTGGAGTACCCAGGAGGCTATGGAGGTAGTATAACTGCAAAAAGGTATCAGGACCAGGTTCTGAAGGGTGCTCTTCTGCCATTCTACACTTAGATGAGGTCAGAGAGGGGAGATATAGTATTCCAACACAATAGCACACCAAGTCATACTGCAAAAACAACCACCCAATGGCTTGCATCTCACCATATTACTGTCTTCCCACATCCCCCATCTTCACTCAACCTTAATCCCATCAAACCTGTTTGGCACAAACTCAAACAGCAGATAAGTCATAGGCCACATTGTTCAATGACAGTTCAGGATCTGATCATTGCTGTGAAAGAGTCTTGGGAGGCAATAGAGATGAAAGATATTAACAAGTACATTGACAGAATGGATGATGTTGTTGATACTGTTATTGAAGCTAGAGGTGGCCACACAAAGTTTTGAGCTGATGAGGGGATATATTGATGTATATAGATACTGTACACATTTTCTTAAACTGGAGCAACATAAAATGGGTGAATGGGAGCAATGGGAGTGCAATGGTGAGTAAGAGAAAATTTGATGTCACACATGATCGACCATCACTTTCCATGAGCATGTGTAGGCCCTAGGTTGGGCCATAAGGTTGAGTAAAAAAATCTTCCAGCACAGCAGAGGAGTGTTATTTACAGTAAAAAACAGCACATGACATACTTGTCAGCCTGATTTGAGGCAGGCAGAGCCAGCAAAACTTCAGTGCAGACTCTAGAGGCTCATATTGTACTCATATGACAGAATGCAAATGCTACTATAATGAAAATAGGATCTCATGCAGGTGTAGGGAGGTAAAAAGACAGTTGGAATGATCAAGTGGCAAATACTGGCAACTAATCCCTCTTCCTTGCCTTTTCCACTGCTGATTCTGAGAGCCCCACATTGCTAACAACAGTTTTGGGAATAGCAGGGAGGTGCTCTGACATTAAAAGAGGCCTTACTAACAAGTATGAAAGTATATTGAATGACTTTGATGAGATATAATACTACCAGTATTTTCAGTATGCCACAATGCCACCTTCTGGCCAAAGCATCAGCAAAAACCAGAAAGTGCTATAACCTAGCTTCAGGGGGTTATAACCTGGTTATGGCCTCGTTAGTGGGGGTTATGACTGGTTATAAGGGTTATAATACTCTGCAGATGGATTATAAACCCTGGGGAACTCATTATAGCACTATATGGTTTTTGCTAATGAGGCAGATGCAATGCATCTAACATGTGACCATGTGATATATTATTTACCTCTACCCCAATTGAGGTCCCTGTAATTTACTGTAAAAAAGTGTTATTTACCAGTAAAAAATCAGTTTCAGTAAATAAATTGAGTTTTTTCCTCAACCCTATTGGGCCAGGAAAGGCTTCCAAATAGGATATTATTGGGTAGGATCAGGTAGTCACAGCAGACTTTCTTCCTCACCCAATCTGCAATGTTGATCCTACTCTCACATTCACCTTGCACTGCAATTTTGACCAGACTGCATGTTCCATGTTCCAGGTATACCACTCTAGCAGAGGTTTTATCCATGAGGAAGAATGCTCTCTTCAGCTTTCTTCAGGGGTCAGTGAGGTTGAAGGAACCCAATTCTACACGATGTCACTAGTCCCGGGCCCCAGCTACTGGAGAACCATCTGTAATCACCCTGGTAAATTAATTCTCCCACCTATTGTTTGTTGCTAGCAATGTTCTGACTTCATCAGTGACAGACCCTATAGAGTACACAATCAAACATCAAATTGAACAAGATACACCAACCCCCTCTGTGTTATTTTCGGCTACCTACAAATTTCGATATTCTATTCTGCACCAAGCCCGACTCCCAGAGTCATCCTCAGATTTCAACATGAAGGCAGCTCATTATTCAACCATCAGCTCCTATTACTCACTTGAGTACTTGTCCGCTTCCAATGATGCCTCTGGGAACCTCATGGAAATCGGTTATAATACAAACCACAAGATGGGTCTGTATCCAGAATCTAATGGGAGTATCTCCCTATCAAGCACACCGAGATCGAGCATGTCAGGCAGATATGGCCAAAGTGATGATTCACTTTCGCCGACTTCGAACCAATGACTCTTCCCTGAACCTTCCCAGATGAATTACGTGTGTATCTCGGTTTCTTCACTGAAGCATTCTAATCTTCTTACCTTCCAGCGGATCGAGTGATCCCGAAGACATAGCTTGTGCGATACGTTATATTTATCAACATTTTGGCATGCTGATGGTAACGGGTTGCCGGCAACCTGACCTCCCAAGTGTCTTTTTTCCGCAATCTGCTGATTTCCGACCCGCTGCAACCCGACAACTTGATCCATGTAACCCTATTTCATTTGACTAATATACTTGTTTAGGTGACTAGCCATCTGATTTCGAGAGACTACTGCTTGCAATAACGAGATTTCGGCACTTCATGTCGAGAGATGGAGTTACAATGTGATGAGCTGGAAGTGCGGAAGTGTCGCAGTCCGGTTTGCGATTTCTCACGACTCACCTCAAAGCTAATCATTGCGAAAATTGCTTTTGACCCTCATGGATGATCTACAGTATGACAGGCAAGCTTTCCTGAAGGGCGGTACCCATCGAGTAATCCCACAGCCTATGCCCTCACCTGGCCTCCACTCAGACAAATGCTGATACACCCGCTGTGAACTCGGTCGGATATACAAAGCTATTTGAAAGTTGTTTATGCAAGTTTCAAACGAAACTTCGTGCTGAGAAGAAAAACTCACGCGTATTGTTTGAGTCAGAATCACAGAATCATGCGGATCCGGAACGCGACGCGATAGTCACGCGAATATAAAAGCCTAGACTCTTATCTTTTCTCTCTTTCTTTCAAACCACCATCTCGCTCATCCTTAATCGTAACTCAAAGCTTCGTTATGTCCGACAAAGGATACTCGTACAAGGGCCATGGCACCAACAGCCAGGTAAGCACTCGCTCTCCCTCTATTCCTTTCCCGTATTTTGACGACCTATGGGTTGGGTAGGGCAACCACTATTGCTCTCGAGACTACGGCAGTAGTGCTTCAAACCCGAACTCATACCATTACTCAAATCGGCAAGCTCTCCCTTCTTTATGGACTCATTTCTTCTCAATGCTGACCGTGATTGGCAGAGATGGATCCTACTATTACTCCAACCCGAATGGGTCCACGTACTATAACAATGGCAATGGCAACTCCAAGTACACCTCGCCGAGCGGCCAGAGCTACTCCGGCTCCAACGGCAGGAAGTAAGGGTCTGGGTGGGGGTATGTGTTCATGTCGAAACTCGTCTTTCACGTCACTAATGCCCCGCGTTCAGCCGTCTGCCACATTTTTCCTGGGCTTTGTGAACTGTAAATACCATAACTTGATCATGATTGAATGTACATTATCATCCGTTCTTGGAACATGGATCGTTCCCTCCACCTCTACATCCTAAGCACCTACTGTACCTCTCAGCCTTTCGTCACGGCTACTCGCTCCAATAACTACACCAATACTTCCTTCAGGCCTCTTCCATCCTTGGCCTACTGTGTCCCAAATACTCAGCGCGTGCCTAGACAAGTGTATCGTCACACGCTCGCTTTGTCCTGGATGAAGGAAGACATCCGAGAACCCCTTGAGGATCAGAGGTGGTTCAGACGCAGATGGCGGATGTCCAATGTACAGTTGGGGTATCTCTCCGCCTGCGACAGAGCCGACGTTCTTCACGGTGAATGTTACTTTGAATGCAGGCTGGTGTAGCCTAATGAAATCATTAGCAGTGAGAAAGAGAAAAGAAGGTCGGCTAGCATACCATAACGCTACAGACGACCCAAACTCAAGTCGACTTGTCTTCCCAGACTCCCAGTTTTTGATAGCTTGCTCGTCTGTCGAAGACTCTGATACAGGGGTAACGTCGAGATCGCTGTATTCGAACGTGGAATAGCTCAATCCAAAGCCAAACTCGAATCGTGGGGTGATGTTACGCTTTGATGGGACATGTCAGCCTTTCAAAATGATACTTCATATGGTTGACGTACAGCATCGAAGGCGCGATAGTCGATTTCAAGTCTACATGCACATGTTTATGAGTGGCCAAATATAAATGCTGACACCGATACGCACGTACCCTTCAGTATAAGGAACGCTAACAATTCCACTTCCATTAACGACATGGGCTGGGTAATCCTCTGCCCTTTTCGCGATTGTGAAAGGAAGCCGACCACTTGGATTGAAATCGCCATAAAGAACGTCTGCGATAGAGTTGCCTGCTTCTTGGCCTGGCGCACCTGCCCATAGAACCTACGCACCATCAAATGCTGAACTTTGAAGCGGAAAGATGGGGAATGGGACGCGTACTGCCGTAATATTCGGATGGTCAATCCAACTTTCTACAATCAATGGCCCTACACTATGCACAATAACGATAGTGTTGTTGCTTTGTGCTGCCACGGCTTGGATGAGTGATTCGCCTTGATGCCATAAGGTCAAGTTTGTTCTGCATTTCGTTCTGAGTCGGCCATGATAAACATAGCAGCGAGAAAAGCGATACCGATCAGAGTCTTCGCCAGAATCAGCATTCACGAAAACTAGAGCAGCAGAATGTCCAATAGCCATAATTTCCGCTCGAGCGAGGTTAAAGTCGTCAAAGACCCAGGAAACACTGGTATGGTCTTCTATTGCGCGACGTTCGATGGCTTCATATGGCTGTTGCAAGTGCGGCTTGTCAATGAGATTGGATATGGACGTGAGGTGTCCATGCGTACCGAGATCAGATACGTGAAATATGTACTTCTTTGAAACCAGTGAGCACGCTGCTCATGATACCTGAAATTGAACCAAACTCACCCAGACCCCCAACCCACCCCCAAAACCCCATCATTATTCTTCTGATCAAGGGACTCTGTAGGACCAATAATTCCTGGTCCTGCATCGCTCCCAGCTAAGAACAGGCTTCTTGGCTTCTTTAATGGCAGCGCGTTGTTGACGTTCTTAAGCATGACAACACTAGCAGCGCCAATCTCGCGTACGATATGCCTATGATTGTCTTGGACATCAATATGCTGGTTGGTAGTTTCGTTAAGGAAGTTAACGTCAAAGTTGACGAAGGGGTAGGAGGGAGAGTTTTGGTGGAGGAAATACCATGCAGCGAAAACGCGTGTCTAGCTGGGAGGTGAGAAGGGCTTTATGAGGAGTGCTTGAGGGACGTACGGCCATATCTTGGATACGGGAACTTGGTACAGATCCGTTACGGACGGCTTCTACGAGAGTGCCGCCAAAGAAAGAGCCATTAGGGCCACCCGAACCAGGCATGTCCATCTGATGGACGAAAAAAAGAGTGAATATTGAGCGAAGAAAGGCTAAGAGTGTAAAGTCACATCTAATCCTGAAAGTGTACTGGCAACTGTGGAATGTGTAGCACCCCAGTCCGACGTTACAACTTAAAAGTGATGAATTAGTTTATTCTGTCCAACCAAAGTTGAAATGTCGGCCTACATCCTTGGAAACCAAACTCGTTCTTGAGCAATCCGTTTAGTGTACTGTTGTTTTCGCAAGCGTACGTCCCATTAACCTGGTCTATACGAAATTCAACTGGAGTGTGCAACGTCGAAAAGAAACCTACTATAGCTGCACATAACGCTGGCTACGCCAGCCATAACACTCCTCAGGAACGGATGCGCGTAGATCTCGTGTTGAGTGCGGTCATCTATGTTGGAAGTAGATGTTGTTCTGGCGGTTTCTTGTTCGCTTTGAGGGCGTTTAGCGGTAGGACAACGACTTGAAAAGTGTGTGTACTTATTGATGAAGTGCTTGGCGCATGCCTGGACTCCACCTTGTTGCATGCCCAATATTGTTTCGTATGCAGCTTCACCAGCCAGAAATGGATCAGCACCAAAACCTTCAAAGTTTCTTCCTGCTTCCGCTACTCTGAGGATATTCATCATGGGCCCTAAAGCGACGTTCACGCCTTTTCCTCGGTGTTCGAGTCCTATGAATAGACCCCGTTGACGGATGAGCGTGCGGTTGAAACTGATGGAAAGAGGGTATCAGTGCCATGTATATGCAGAAGCAGCCAAAGTGTCTGACGTCGCAGCAGTATTGAGTCCTGTCGGGAAGGAGGTGACAAAATCTGCAAATCGGACACCAAGAGGCGAGTCCTGGACATGATGTGTTAGCCCACATCTCAAAACTCGACACTGTTCCATACCTCCAGACACAACCCAGGCCATCCACCATTTGAGGATAGACTGCCTATATTCCCAACACACCGACCTTGAAGTCCGAGCGCTCCAACACCAGTCACGATATTGACGAGCTCTTCCAGAATGGAACCCGCAACCTGCAATTACCGAATGTGTTTGTGTAATTACTGATTGATTGAAGACCATCCACCTTGGCACGGGCTTTCTCGTATGCCGCTTCCCAGGCAGGCAAAAAGTCAGGTACTATGATGCTACTGTCCTTCACGTCGGGAGGACTTTGTGGGTCTGTAGATGGGAAAAGGCCTTGGATAGGACTTTGCGGCGGTGCCGGTACGGAGATGGAAGCTTGCTGGCTGCTGGGGAATGCGGAAGCTTGTGATGGGATTCCAGCACTCGGCGTCAGTGTCATCGAGTTGGAAACCAAAGTGAATGAGGCGGGTGTTGAAGGAGTAGAGAACGAAGTTGACATTGCACTAGATGTTAGCATCACCGAATTCGCAGTTGAAGGAGGCGACGAGTTTGTCGTTGCACCTGCACTCGAAGAAACGTCATTAGTGACAGAGCTTGGGCTCTGCGCATTGATGAAAATGACAGTTGTCAAGGTTTGAAATAAGAGATGGCGGTGCAGCATAGTCGTCTTCAACGCGTTTTCGAGAACAAGCTTATGAGTCCACGAAGTTGTTTCGACCCTTTTATTCTGCACCTACACCAGCATGTGCTGCATCCCATGACGCACAGAAAGCTGATTAAAGAGTGTAAGAATTCATCCGCAGTAATCAAAACGAAAAAGCGAGACTCACTGCAGTGGCAGCGGAAGGGTAATGAATGGATGAGTAGCACCTATGCCGTCAGAAGGAAGATCAAGGAGTAACTCGTCTGTGAAAATTTAGACAAAACGGTGGAGACACCAAAATATTGCATGAATACTCTGGCTTCCGAGTCACAGGTATGCGGCAGAATGAAGAACTGAAATGAAGCAATCCGACTATAGTCATAACGAGAAGCGAAAGCGAAAGGAAGAGCGAAAGAGAAAGAGAAAGCGAAAATTGTGACGTTCAAGGCTTGGGGCGTATCGACTGCTTTAAGTTCTGTTTATGCCCTGCTTCATACACTGTGACAGATCTTCTCCATCCCGACCCGTCACTCCCCTCTTCCTAAATCTCCGGGAACCTCAGCCCCTGAGGTTCATTACAAGGCTTCATCGTAAAAAACGTCTAGTTGATAGTTCAGAAGTCGGATTTGATTTTTCATGATTCTGCGGGCCTATTTCTGATTGCATAGCTTGAAGCAAAGAGCTCGAGATACTTGATAAGAAAATGAGAGGAATAGCTGATGATTGAGGCCGTGAGGACTGTAGTAGTCGTTGATGAGGATTACCAGCAGCAACGGCAGTTTTTTTTTTTCCAGGATTCCGCCTCCCATCATACCACACAGTTCTCCCGGAAGACGTCAAATGTACCACCGTAAAGGGACAAATCGAGCAGATATCCTCCATGAATTTCTTATACTGATAGTCTGCTGGAAGAAATTGATATCCTGACAGAGTAACATGACTTCAATTTCAATTTGAAACATGAATTGTTCCATCCATCTCTACGCATCTACGCTATCGCTATCGTACCTCTCAGCCTTTCGTCACGGCTACTCGCTCCAATAACTACACCAATACTTCCTTCAGGCCTCTTCCACCCTTGGCCTACTGTGTCCCAAATACTCAGCGCGTGCCTAGACAAGTGTATCGTCACACGCTCGCTTTGTCCTGGATGAAGGAAGACATCCGAGAACCCCTTGAGGATCAGAGGTGGTTCAGACGCAGATGGCGGATGTCCAATGTACAGTTGGGGTATCTCTCCGCCTGCGACAGAGCCGACGTTCTTCACGGTGAATGTTACTTTGAATGCAGGCTGGTGTAGCCTAATGAAATCATTAGCAGTGAGAAAGAGAAAAGAAGGTCGGCTAGCATACCATAACGCTACAGACGACCCAAACTCAAGTCGACTTGTCTTCCCAGACTCCCAGTCTTTGATAGCTTGCTCGTCTGTCGAAGGCTCTGATACAGGGGTAACGTCGAGATCTCTGTATTCGAACGTGGAATAGCTCAATCCAAAGCCAAACTCGAATCGTGGGGTGATGTTACGCTTTGATGGGACGCGTCAGCCTTTCAAAATGATACTTCATATGGTTGACGTACAGCATCGAAGGCGCGATAGTCGATTTCAAGTCTACACGCACATATTTATGAGTAACCAACACAAATGATGACACGACACGCACGTACCCTTCAGTATAAGGAACACTAACAATTCCACTTCCTCTAACAACATGGGCTGGGTAATCCTCTGCCCTTTTCGCAATTGTGAAAGGAAGCCGACCGCTTGGATTGAAGTCACCATAAAGGATGTCTGTAATGGAGTTTCCTGCTTCTTGGCCTGGTGCGCCTGCCCATAACACCTTTTGTAGCATCAAGTAAGCACAGTGAAGTTGAAAAGGGAAAGAAACGCACAGCGGTGATATTCGGATGGTCAATCCAACTTTCAATAATTAATGGGCCCACACTATGCGTAATGACGATAGTGTTGTTATTCTGAGCGGCCACTGCTTGGATAAGTGATTCGCCTCCGTGCCATAGAGTCAGGTTTGCGCTAAAGTTTGGTCCCAGTCAGCTTGGATATACAGGAAAGTGAAGTAGCATACCGATCAGACCCTTCACCAGAATCGGCGTTCACGAACACGAGGGCAGCAGAACGTCCAATGGCCATGTTGCCTGCTCGAGGGAGGTTAAAGTCATCAAAGATCCAGGAAACACTTGTGTGGTCTTCTATTGCGCGACGTTGGATGGCTTCATATGGCTGTTGCAAGTGTAGTGTGTCAATTAGATTGTGTATGGGAATGAGTGGCCATGCATACCGAGATCAGATACGTGAAATTCGCCGTCCTTATAACTCGTCAGCCTCGAACACAGTACCCAAGAATTTAACGAAAACACACCCAGACCCCCAACCCATACCCAAAATCCCATCATTGCCATTCTGGTCACGAAACTCGTTAGGACCGATTCTTCCTGGACCTGCATCACTCCCAGCTAAGAATAGACTCCTGGGCTTCTTCAACGGCAGCGCATTGTCGACATTCTTGAGTAAAATGACGCTAGCCGCACCGATTGCACGAACGTTAAGCCGATGGTCTTCTTGAACATCGATATGTTCATTGGTAGCTTCGTCGGCGGGGTTATTGCCGTTGAAGTTGACTGAGGGATAGGAAGAAGAGTCTTGGTGGAGGAAGTACCAGGCGGCGAAGATGCGTGTCTGTACTTGTATTTTAGCTGGAGAGGGTGACTAGGTGAAAGGAACGTACAGTCATGTCTTGAATACGGGACATCGGTACGGATCCGTTACGGACAGCTTCAACTAGGGTACTGCCGAAGAACGAGCCATTGGGACCACCTGAGCCGGGCATATCCATCTGATGTATGATAGGGTGAGCACCCGGAGAAGAGAACATAGTAGTGGAGGCTTACATCGAGTCCAGAAAGTGTACTGGCAACGGTGGAATGGGTAGCGCCCCAGTCAGACATTACAACTGAAAAGCAATGAGTCAGTGACATTCTGCTCAGCTAAAGTTGAAACATCGGCCTACATCCTCGAAAGCCGAATTCATCCTTGAGCAACCCGTTCAGTGTGCTATTGTTTTCGCAAGCGTATGTCCCGTTGACTTGGTCTATACAAAATGAAGCTAATGCGTGCGACGTGGAAAAGGGACCTACTATAGCTGCACATAACACTGGCCGCGCCAGCCATGACACTGCGCAGGAACGGATGCGCATAGATCTCGTGTTGGGTGCGGTCGTCTACATTAGAAGTAGACGTTGTTCGGGAGGTTTCCTGTTCGCTTTTGGGGATATTAGCAACAAGGTAGAGTACTTGACCATGAAAGGTACGCGTACTTGTCAATGAAGTGTTTGGCACATGCCTGAACACCACCCTGTTGCATACCCAGTATCGTTTCGTATGCAGCTTCACCAGCCAGGAATGGATCAGCACCGAAACCTTCAAAGTTTCTTCCTGCTTCCGCTACTCTGAGGATATTCATCATAGGCCCTAAAGCGATATTGACACCTTTTCCTCGGTGTTCGAGTCCCATGAATAACCCTCGTTGTCGAATCAGCGTGCGGTTGAAACTATGTGTACGAGTTTAAGCTTCAAGTACAAAATGCAGGAGCAAGAAGACTCACGTAGCAGCAGTATTGAGTCCTGTTGAGAAGGAAGTAACAAAGTCAGCCAGACGAACGCCGAGAGGCGAGTCTTGCAAGCATAATCCAGGCCATCCCCTATTTGAGGAAAGACTAGCGATATTTCCCACACAGCGGCCTGGAAGTCGGAGTGCTGCAATACCAGTGGTGGCGCTGACGAGCTCTTCCAAAGTGAAGCCTGCTACCTGTTACGAAATTGATCCGTGCAATCACTGATTGATGAAAGGCTAATCACCTTCGCACGAGCCTTTTCGTATGCTGCTTCCCATGCAGGTAAAAAGTCAGGCACTATGACGCTACTGTACTTCACGTCAGGAGGGTCTTGTGGGTCGGTGGATGGGAAAAGGCCAGGGATGGGGCTTTGTGATGGGACCGAGATAGAGATGGAAGTTTGTTGGGTAAAGGATGAGGAACCTTGTGAGGAGTGCACCGTCACTGGGCTGGAAATTGAAGTTACTGGTGCAGATATTGAAGGAGTAGATGAGATAGCGGTCGTTGCGCTCGATATCAGTGTAACCGAATTGGGGATCGAAGTAAACGGGGCGGATATTGAAGGAGTAGGCGATAAGGCTGTCGCTGCGCTCGAGGTGCTATCAGGGACAGATCCTGAGCTCTGTGCATTAATGAAATTGACGATTGCCAAGATCTGAAATAGCTGGTGGAGTAACATGTTCGGATTTGTATATGTTGTTGAGGACGAGCTTGTGAGCTCACCGAGTCGCCTTGAGCCTTTTATTCTGCACTTGCATCAGCATGTGCTGCATCCCATGACGCTCTTGAAGTAATCCGGAAGCTGACGAGAGTGGTGTAAGAATATGTTCTGCCGCGATCAGAGCGAAAGAAGGAGACTCACAGTAGCAATGAAAGGACATGAATACGGATCATTGGATGAGTGTCACCTGTGGAGTCGTTGACTGACGGAGCCATCAGAAGAAGGATTAAGAAGTAACTCGTCTGTGAAAATTAAGACAAAACGGTGAAGGGATTCCAAAATCTTGCATGAACATCCTGACTTCCAAGGCACAGAGGCACGGCGCAATGAACAACTGAAATGGGAAGACATCCGACTATGGCCAGAGTATCGTTGGGACCATGTGGATATGTGTCACGACGTTCAAGGGTTCCGTTGGAAGACCCGCAAACAGTACCACAGGTAGATTTCAACCATTGACAAGCCAGTCCGGTCAAACGTTCTGAGCTAGTAATTCGCCAATGACCAACGGATGCATCGACGGGCGACTGCTTCGAAGTGCTGGTCTGAATTCGTTATTGAGCTGTGTCAGCGAGCTGAATCGTAATTTTCTATGCTGAAAATTTAACGAATAAATCGAGAGAAGAAATCCAGATCGCAAGAGGCAGATGAACGCCAGAAAAAAAACTTGCAACTTCCGAAGGAAAAAGTATGTGTTTATCCCTGTTTGCTTACAGCGTGGAGCGCTCTCATGCTTCCCAGGACGCGTCTCTTTGTTTCCACTTTCGTCCCTTTATTCTCGACTCGACCATGGCAGCTACTCCTGCTGGAGGGTCTTCTAGACTTCTTGACGCGCTGGATAATTCGGTGCTAACCCAACGGATCTCAAAGGCGCTACCGCCACGAACGCTCCTTCACGCACCGAGTGGCAACACAGGTGAAAGCTCTGTAACTCCAGAGCTTTTGCAAGAAGCTAGGTTGGAACAGGAGCGACAGAGGCTCACATTAGGTCCAGATGCAAGTAAGTTTTATGGATTCTGATGCAATTGAACAGCTTGACTCATCATTGGAATGTTTAGATGGAGATCTCTCTCTATTGTTGTCTTCGTCTGCTGGAACCTCTAAAAAGAGAGTCGCTGGAGGGTTCAGATTGAACTACGACGATGAGAGTCAGATACGGTCTTTTGATGTCGGTGAGTACAATTTCCGCCCCACTGACTCGTTACTGACAGTTTGAATTAGGAGGCGCGGACCAAGCGCAAAGGTACGCGTCAATGCGTGCCTGATGGAATCTCAGTCCTTATATTTTACTCAGAATGGCAGAGTTCGTTACCAAAGGTATCAACAACGCGAGTCACGGTTTGACCGTGAAAGGTTCGATGAAGAAACTTGGTCTACGAGAGTACGTGTCATACGTCACGGACTCTAGCACCTACTATTAACGTGTCTTAGCGAGGATGACATTTTGCCCGGCCTTGACGTTCGTCTACTACGGCATCAAATGATTGGCGTTGCATGGTGAGTTTTATCACATGACGCTAGGGAAATCGCGCTTATCTTCGTTTAGGATGTTGGATAAAGAATTGAAGAGTAAAGATAAAGGCGGCATCTTGGCGTGCGTAGCCTAAGCTCTGCAGGTTTCCGTAAGTTGATCCTCTTTCCAGGGATGATATGGGCTTAGGTACGATCGCTGGCAAACGAACTCAGTAGCAGAAGGTAACCTTGCGTGCAGGAAAAACAGTACAGATGATTGCTACGATGATAGTGAATCAACCCAAAAATGAGGACGATGCCTGTAAGACCACTCTCATCATCGTCCCGGCCGCATTGCTGCAACAGGTTTGGCTTACTTGCTGTCTAACTTTGCCTCATGTTGACGCTTGCACAAGTGGAAGGACGAGATCGAAGAGAAGACGAACGGAATCATGAACGTCCATGTGCACCATGGGAAGGATAAACTGAAGGTATGAGGTTCATCTATTGCAAATGCAACTATGTTAATACTATCTACCTCAGAAAACATCAGATGTCAAGTCTAAAGACGTGGTCATCACGACCTACCAGACATTAGTTCTCGACTTTAATCTGTCGAATGACGTCGAAGACGGTCGGGAGGCGGCATGGTTAGCCCAGAATGGAGGTGTTCTGGCTCGCACAAAGTTCTTCCGTGTAGTTGCGGATGAGGCCCAGTTCATCAGAAACAGGTGAGGCGCCTATGTGATACAACCCTGCCGATGCTGACGGTACATCAGGGCCACGAGGACGAGCCAAAGTGTCGCTCTCGTTCGAGCCAAGTATAGATGGATGTTAACTGGAACACCTGTCACGAACTCCCTGTATGTCTCACAACATATCTATCGTTTGCAGATACTTATGACCATATAGTGCCGATATATACGGTCTCCTTCGATTTGGAAGATTCAGACCCTTCAACGACTGGAACGAGTTCAATAATTATGTCGTACGTGCCTTTTCATTGAGCAGGACCATTTTCCTCTGAGCTTTTCGAAGGCAAGAGTCCAAGCCGAGGACACACTCATGGCAGGTAAGCTTGACGCGCCACCGCGGTCAACACTACTGAGGTAATTTCTAGGTCAAAGAGCACAGGCTATTCTCTCACCTATTCTCCTTCGTCGCACGAAGGATTCCGAGCTAGAGGGCGAGCCTCTACTGAAACTACCCCCCAAAGACATTGAAGTAGTAATGCTTCAATTTTCAGAGGATGAACGTGATGTGGGTGATTGCCTATTTCTGTAATCGTATCACTCATGTAGCGTTCTTTTAGATCTACGAAAATTTCGAAAAAACATCGAAGACTCGTATCAATAAATTCATCAAAGAAGGCACTCTGCTGAAGAAGTAAGCCTCTTGAGAACTCGGTGTGGAACTCGCCCTGACGCCTGTCTTTCGTTCAGCCACCATTATATCCTTGTAAACTTCTGATGTTCAGTAAGCTGGGGACGAGGCTCACTGCCCCACCTAGGTCTTGATCCTTCGACTTCGACAAATGTGCTGCCACCCTAACCTGATCTTGGTATGTCTTCATTTTTGAATACTTGTGTTCGACTAATGTTGTTCTCAGGCCCAAGCGGAAGACCTGGACGATCCAACGATGCTTTTAGCTGGTGACGCTGAAAAAGAACGGGCCCGAGCTGTGAAAGCGAAAGGACGGGACTGGGTGGAAGCAGTAAGTTCTTGTAAAGACATATTGTGTCGTATTCTGACCCTTAGTGTCTTTTACAGATCAAGAAGAGGTGTTAAGTCTTCCACATATTGACCCTGCAGGATGCTTATAATCCTGGTAGATTCTTGTTGCGAGCGAGAAGCAGACACATGCTCAGCTTTTCTGATGAGAGTGAGACATCAGAGGCAACGTGCCCGAGGTGTGAAGATAGTATGTGATTGCGATAATATCTTTCGTGATGACAGTCGAACACCACGAATATAGTGCTACTCAAGGAGAATGGCCGAGTTTTGGACTGTGGTCATGAGATATGCTTCGATTGTACCCTCGACCTCAAGAATTCCCCTATTGACCACGATGGCATCTTGTAAGATTCTCGGTTTCCTAAACCCGTTCTCACGTCTGACTTTATGTATTACAGTGGTGAGGGCACGGAGAAAGAGAACATCGAAGCCGAGAGAAGATTTGAAGATGCTAGTGCTAAAGGTCATCGGCCCTGTAAGCAAATCATGCGATGTCACTTTTTACTTCACGTACTGATACTGTATTCATTAGGCCCGACTTGCAAGCGTATGCTGGACATGTCTGCGACGAAGATCTTCAAGTCTATGGCTTTTGAACCGACTGAAGAGGAGCTCACGAAGCAAGCCGAAGCTAAGCGGAAAGCCAAAGCTCACCGACCGAAGAAAGTTGCTGTTCGTTACGGCTCTTCTGAGGAGGAATTCGAATCCGAAGTAGAAATCGTTAAGAGCAACTTTAAGAGCTTTCAAGATCGTTTGGACGAAAGTTCCGATGACGACCTTCCGGATCCGAGTACGATTTTAGGCCCACCTGCGGCTAAACGCAGAAAGAGCAATCAGAGTCAGACGTCGGATGATGTACGTGTAATAGTTCTTGGCGGAGCTTCGTTGAACTGATTGTTTACAGGATGACATTCTTGATCTCACTATGGATGATATTTCTAGTCCATTAAAGCCGCCAAAGAAGGGTAAAAGGAAAGTGACGGGTCGTCAAGTTGAAGACTCGGACATTGACAGTGATCAAGACGACGGCCCCTCGTCGAAGAAGCTCAGCAAGGCGAGAAAGTCTCGCTTCGGGGCGCAATTCAGTGCCGAAAGAGAGGCTCTTCTCCAAACTTGGGCCAAGGGTGACGATGATCTTCAACCGAGTACGAAGATGCTCAAACTCGTTGACTACATTTCCGAGTGGGAAGCTATCGGTGATAAGACAATATGTTACTCACAATGTACGTCACGATCCACTCCTCTCTCTCGCTGGAGTTCATTCTACTCCCAGGGACTTCCATGCTGGACCTCATCGAAAAATTGTTCTCCCGATATGGTATTCGGAGCGTGCGGTTTGACGGAAGGATGGACAGGACTTCCCGGGAGCAGGCTTTGTCAACATTCAAGTCACCCACTGGACCAAAGGTTATTCTGATCAGGTATGTCAAAGTGCGCCTATTGAGCGCTCTTATCAATTTAATGACTGTTCTTTTTAGCACAAAGTGCGGTGGTGTAGGGTGTGTATTGTTCCATATTCGTTGCACGTCGATCACCTACTGACAACGTATGGTAGATTGAACCTGGTTGCTGCAAATCGTGTGATCAAGTGCGTTCCTTTTGACCATACGCTCGACTCTATTCTCACATGTCGGTTTTAGCATGGATGTGTCGTGGAATTTTGCCGCCGAATCACAAGCATACGACAGGTACGTTACTGATACGTCCACCACAAGGTACATGCTTGACACTTTATTCAGGGCGCATCGTATTGGCCAGGAAAAGAATGTATACATCAAGAGACTTGTTGTCGAGAATACTATTGAGGAGCGGTAAGCGTAATGGCGTCTTCGCGTAACATGCTCCCGAAGCTGATGCGTACCCCTATAATTCAGAATGCTCCAACTTCAAGAAGTCAAAGTTGGTCTTGCGGAAGCTGCTTTGGGCGAAGGCACGGGAACAAAGTTGCACAAGCTTAGCATGAAAGACATCAAATTCGTACGTGCTCGTCTCCGAATGCTTTCCGAGTGTTAAGCTTACGATGATTTAGCTTTTTGCCATGAACAACGTAGCGCCCAACCAGGCGAAGGCACAGGCTGAGGCCCAGGAACAAACGACGCCGAAAGGAGCTCGAGGCCGATCTAGTGCTAATAGTCGGCCACCCACTGATGACTCCGACGACGACTAGCATCTTGCATGGAATGGCAATCTTCCTGTCACTGTCAATATCCTACTCTTACGTCCGGATTCCAACACCAAGCTATTTTCACAACACGGGGGCCATAATCCCATACATTAATCTATGTGGAATTAGTTACATTATTCTCCTGTAACGTATTTGAGTAACTCAATGCTATTACCTTCATCTCGATTGCAGTCTGACACTACTTTGGCAAGCGCTGCTATGAATTTGCCCCACACCTCTATACGATAGTCAAGGGTATCATTCAAACAGTGAATTATGGTTGCGCAATCTACAACAGTGAAACCGAACTATGGTATGAAAGAGGATATACGTCCAAAGTCCGTAAATAAAAAAAGGTCCAGTGGTAAGTAGTAAACGCAGGCGTAATCCATTCCGTGATCCCTTGGAGTTTTAGAGGAAAGCTGCAACCACGATACCGGCACCCAAACCAGCAGTCAGCCTTCCAACGTTGAGGGGGGAAGCGGCGTTTGAGGCTGTCTGAGAAGCTGCACCCTGGGTCTGGGTCTGGGTACGGCTGCTGCCTCCCGAAGCGCCGGTGGGGCTGGTTCGTGGGGGTACGGGAGCGCTACCCGATGGATTGGTGAGAGGGCCAGAGGGGCCAGCGGCGGTGCTGGCTGCGCCAGAGCCACTGACAGGAGGAGGAAGAAGAGTATCTGTGAGGGATTCCGGGACGGAGGAAAGGTCCGTGGGGAGACTATGATAAACATGAGTTAGTCTTTGACCTTCAGAAAAGTTGAGCATTCGAACATACCCAGTGGCCTCGGATGCCGAGCCAGTAACTTCAGTACCACTGGCAGGGAGTCCAGTGTCAGTCTGAGTATCTGTGACACCGGTGGCATCGGTAACGGTGGCGTCCTCTTGTGCGCGAGCAGCAAGGGCGAAGAGAAGGAGGGATCCGGCAGTAGCAAAAGTCGTGAACTTCATCTTGCAATGTAAAAGAGTGAAGAGTGCGCCGAAAGGTGGTAGATATTGTAGGTCCCAGAGGGTTTGAATGAGGGATGGGGATACAGCTTTCGAAGGGGTTTATATAACTCGAGAAAACGCGTGGGGAATTGTGGCGTGCGCGAGTAGAAAGGGAATCGAATAACCAAGATTGTGGTGAGTAACCGACGATCGGTATGAATATAGACGACTCTAGCCCGCTCTGTTACCGTATGAAAATTTTTGTGTCTAATTGAAATTTAGTACCCCGGAAACGGTCCCAATGCCCTTCATGCGAACATGCGAATAAAGGGGACTATGATGACCAAACCATGGCCATCATGACAGGTTGTTGTGGAGCGTATTTGTTGAACAACTGAACAGACAGGACGAATTGAATTGCCCGTTCAAGAGATCAAGATCCAAAGGGGAGCGCTTCGCATAGCACCGGTGTTGGATAAAGAAAGATTGCATTTAGCAGTTACGTAAGGGGAGATAGAGCTCATTTGTTGCATAGGCCAGAAGAGTTGCAGAGCGTTACCAACTGGGAGGAATCTCTCTACGAGTAGATGATGTAATTCCATTCATATGTCGTGAAGTGTGCTTCTTATTACCTGCTACAGCTACAAATATGTACAGAAGGGCCCATGATTAGCGCAATGATTTCATGAAATGCATCACACTTACCCTGCATCGAAGAATGTGAAGCTGTCTTGCACCGCTCGCGCACCACTGCTGCATGGACGATCCATTTTCAGTCCACTGCGCAGTCAATTGTCTCCGCCTGAAAGACCTGTACTGGAGAAGTCCAGAGTCTGCCGCCACGTCGTGCGGAGCAATGGGCCACGTACGACAGTTCCGGGGATATTGGCAGGTGACAGGAATAGAACTACCCTCAAACTCGACCCCGAACACTTCTTTAATAACCCTAGTTGCCATCATAACCATTGTCCATCATTTGGAGCTGGGGGCTCCACCGCTAAGACGCTGATCGTAATTCCTGTGATGGGCAATGGTGGATGTATTTGCGCCCGGGCCCGCTGGGGATTTCCATCATTCATAGAGTTCGAACAACAATCTATTGTTGGCATCTTGGGGTTGGACGAAGCATGTTGCTATCTATAGATTGTGTCGGGAGCGAACACAGTTGCACTGTAGCACGTATAACATGGGCTACTCGCTTTTAACCGCTGGATACCTTACGCTGCTCTTACAAGATGCCGTTCGCCCAAGCTAGGGCGGTCCTGCTTCCTCTCGACGCGACCGAGACGAAATATCAGGTAAAATATCGTTGATAACTCACTGGAAATAGCGCCTCCGCGCCTTATTTAGGTCTGATTCGGGAACAAGGCCTACCGCAACATGGGTATCTGCACACAGCCTATTTTACCGCACATAGTAGCCTATGTGTACCAGCATGCCACCCTCATCGTCCTGGGAGTTCATCTATCAGCAAGTATGCAGGGATTAGTTCACGAGTAGGAGCTTGGATCTGTTTGAGGACTGACATTGCGCTGCCATATCAATGGATTCTGATTTACATTACTGCCTCCAACAACCGGATAGCGTCGAATGTATACATCGGTTCCTATGGCTCTCTGAATGGCCAATGAGATATACAAATGTAGAAACTGGAGTAAAACTCACACTGGCCATATTCAAACTTTCCTTAGTCTAGGATGAAATTCTCGTCGAAATGCAGGTCATATGTACCAGCCCTTCGGTGAGATTCAGGGGGCGGAGCAGGGGCAGAGGGCAGCGCTGGGCATTTGTGCGGAAGACGTGTGACGGTCCCTGTCACACCATTGAGAATGCCTGGGAATCCTGGTGAAGCGCCTCTTGCTCCAACCCATATGTAGGGAAAGTTTCTCGCTTCGATGCACTGTTCAGCGTAGGGCAATACATTCTGTAAGTAAACTTCGCTCCAAATGTTCTAGCTTAAGCCAGGTCGACCCTGAATTGATGACTTGAATGACGGACCATCCACCTTCAATTCATATCAGGTGCAGTGACGACTCATTACAAGGCCCTAATGAGTTCATGACTCGTAAAGAGTCTGGTGCTTAACGTTCGCATAGCTTTGGCTGTCCTCGTGAACCGGCATAGGCAAGATAACATATTCCAGTGAGTTGTCTCATATCTGGAAGTTGAGGCGAATCCAACTTGAACAACATCCCACACAGGCGTTGCAAGATCGTATTCCCATTTCTTGTCTCGCAATCATCATCATGTGAAATCTATTGCACTCCATTTTCTTTCAGGTTCTTTCTATTCAGAGAACTGAATCCGTCATTCTTGCGAAGATGTAACCAATAGCCATGAATCCAGAATCAGTTCCACCAACTTGGATGAAAGGATCCTTGAATGAGGGTGCTTTCCTGGATCCAACCTGTGCAGACCGCTCAGCTAGTCGCGCTTCAGACAGCGCTATGCCCGCTGCTCCATGAACCGCTCACCCAGTATCTCACATCGCTCGATAAAGAACACATATAGTGGAACTTGTCCCTAACCCGTGATAGCCAGCAACATTCGCAAGTGAATTACCCACTGGTCATTTGCACCCCACCGTCGACACTCAAAAACTTCAATTTCCGCCACAAATTACTCCTGCACCCGAAAAGAAAGCTCAACCTGTTCATTGTTATCAACACCACCATGTGTTGTCTTTTGCCTCGCTTTCCGACCATATTACCAACCTCGCACGGTGAATCCGGTATCCAAACGTCATTAGGACCGTCTTGTAGACTATCTTATCGACAAACGTGAAGTTGCTCTGAGGTTCCTCGACCTTCAAACGGTGTATGTCAGGAAGTTGGACGTAAGGCGGCTGTTTGACAAATGGGACACGTTTTTACGGGAACGTGTATAACACCAATTGTAGGTACCTTTCTGTCATTTATGCCTGTATTCCTGGCTAATTCGAAAAGTCTGTTCTGAGCTCTTGCTGCGACGAAGTACCCCCGACCTTTGAAGGTGTATACCAACCGAAGACACAGGAATATGACATTTTCACAATGGAGAGTGCTAGCATGATATTGAACGGAGTAACTGCTCTCAGAAGGCTTACTGGGGATGATGATGAGTATGCAGGTGAAGGAATTCGCTTACAATGCGGCTCCTGAGTCTGACCGAAACCGGTGAGGGTTGAATAGCTTGAGGCTCAGCATTGGCACTGCCGTATTTCGACCTTATAGGTATTTGATCGGAGTGGATAGTCTGTAAATTGATTACCTCAATCAATAAATGAATATTATCCTATTTCAATGGAAACTGCATCGCTTTCAAACTCGTCTAACAACTCAGCTCAGAGGGCCTTAGCAACCCCGAAGATGTCCCAAAGTCGAGGAAGCCAAGAGATGGTCCGTGCACGGTGGTCCGTGCACTGCCGAGAACAATGGTGGGATGATTCATCAGCACGTGGCAGTGAAACGCCGACGGCATCCTTGGTTGAACTCGAACCTCTTGCAGCTTCCTGCGCAAGACTAATCCTTTTACCTCTGTTCCCCTTATTCTGCATCAATTTGACTCATGGTGAGTCCGAATGGTATAGAAAATATGCTGCCCTTCTTATATCCCCGAATTTGCAGTCTATTTCTCCAGCAGCGATGCGCAAGCTCATGCGCGAAATCAGCGAGATGAAGAAGAGTCCACCAGAAGGTATACGCGTGCAGACGAGCGATGATAACCTTTTGGACGTTGTTGGCATCATTCAAGGCCCTGGTGAGTCTTCTGGCGGTATCACCGACGCGTGGAAGCTAACGAAAACGTCATCTTTGTAGAGGGTACGCCGTACGCAGGCGGGTACTTCAAAGTCAAGTTCAGATTCACAGAAGAGTTTCCTCAAGCACCTCCAAAATGTGCGACTTATTATCGTTATACTTGATCCCCGGAACTTTGCCGACTCACATATATGCTGTAGGTTCTTTCATGACAAAAATCTTTCATCCAAACGTCTCCTCGTCTGGCGAAATCTGTGTCAACACGCTCAAAAAGGACTGGCAACCAACCTACGGAATCTGCCACATCCTGGTCACCATCAAGTGCCTCCTCATATATCCCAACCCAGAATCAGCACTTGACGAGGAAGCTGGCAAACTCTTACTCGAAAACTACAAATCCTATTGCGACAGAGCGAAACTTATTACGAGCGTTCATGCCACACCCCGTGTCAGGCCTGTCGAGTTCGACACGCCGTCCGCAGAAGAGCAGCAAAAGGCAGAGAGTTCAACATCTGTCGGCACAACGACTGCCACTTCGACGTCAGCCACTTCTATACCCACTAAAACGTCAACGCCTTCCACAATCTCAGCTCAACCACCCATGTCGACCAATCTAAACCTTGCCATATCCATAGCCACACCTTCCGGGCCACGTAAATCCTTATCGCCGGTACCTCAATCCCACGCTTTACCGTTGACATCCTCGCCGTCTAACATCTCTAGCGAGAAGACGGATCTACGGGAAAGACACACATCGCCGGCCCCGCTGAGCACAGCGGACGCGAATGTGGATTCGAGCAACAAGACGACGACCAGTGGAACTGGCATGGCAAAGGCCGCTCTCGGTTCGGGTGGCGTGCAACCAGCGAAAGCTGTCAAGAGGGCAGCCGGTGGAGGTGCGACCAATGCAGAGAAAAGGAAAAAGGCGTTGAAGCGGCTGTAGTGACAGAGTACCGATGTACCGGTGGAGGTCCATGTGTCACTCACTTTCTTTCACACTCCTCTGAAACTTGGTTAGGTGAAGGATGTGTGGATGTGTATACTTGGCTCGCTTCTGTTCTGCGTTCTTTACCCTCATCTGACGAGAACTTTATTTTCACATGGATCTCCACCATATATATCTCATAATTTTATTCCATCACGCATTGTTGTGTTCATATATTGCTAATGTCACAGTTTCTGCAGAGCGATCTAGTCAGCGATCTAGTTATAGAGCTTAGAACGGAAGAGCCCAAAGGTTTTTTCGTTGAGGTTCGAGCTGTTTGACATTATAGCACAGCCCGCCGGTTGTGGCTAATGCCCACGAGCCCTATATGGTGGTGTTTGGTGAGTTACTGTGGTTTTAATACGGTATAGCTCCCCACCTCCCACTCATCATCGTTGATTATGAGCCTCCTCAGAGAAGTCACTCCGTTCAGAATCGCACTAACGTCCTCCGTCACGATGGCGCCGTATGCTCCTTTCTTCAAAGTTCGCAGCTCGAACTGCCTCGTGAAGCCGAGGTAATTTTGCCGCATAACGAGGAAGGAGGAACTGGACTTCATACGTTTCAGCAAATCGAGCATCAATGCAAGAACAGAGATGATATACTGACCACCGAATTCCGACACGTTCCAACAGAAAGCTCTTCCAGGTGACAACACTTGTCAAACAGACACTTCATGGTCAGTTTTCTGACATATCCTGCTCGCAAATCAAGGCGTTTCAAGGTGCCTGCGTGCTTATCAGATACATGGTCGATAGGACGATCCCAGCTACGCTTGGATACCGGGTAGAACGTCCGGGGTTGATAGAATGGTCGAAAAGCGGGGCCCTCGATTGGAGACGACATGATGGCAATCCGGATGAATACTGTATTCCAGTCGACATCTAGCCTAGGCTCCCAGTTCCATTTGTAACGGAGAGTAAAAGACTTCAGGTTTGGAAGAGGAGCCAATGGCGTGGGGGTAGGAATTCACTGTCCTTGGAAGTAAATAGGAGAACTGATGAGGCTGAGATCTGCCAGCTTTGGGATCTGGGATAACAAAAGGAAAAGGTCTTGACTATAGAACCACGTCTCCTCCAATATTTCGAGAGAAAATTTCCGCTGATTCCGGGCTTGGAGCAACGGAGGTAGCAATCCTGTCTGGTGTGGGATGAGTCGAAAGTCGTGGAGCGGGCGGCGTGAAACGTACCCGAAATCCCAATTCGGTCAAGTCTTTCAGTTCCTTGCACAAAGTCGACTGGAAGGATTCGGTGTTCCATGATCACGGTCAACTTGCGTAGATTGGGGTTTATCACGGAGCGCATGAAGTTCACTTCGTCCCACCAACTGAATATCACCCGAATCGTTTGCAGCGGATGACGACGTTCAGATAGCATTCGCTCGAAAAAGTCCTTTGTAGTGTTAGTAGTGTTGAGCCCGACCGATTCGAGACCTCTGAGGGATTGAGGAGCCGCGATCGCGGCTTCCGAGGGGATGACATCCATTTTCTGTGGTTGTTTTGATTTAGGAACTGGGGCTGAAAATAGATGAAAATAGATGAAAAAGCGACAACATCTTGTAGAACGACCGATTTGACACGAAAACAACTGTGAGGCAAACATACGGAATCCGGATTTGAGGGCACGCTCATCGGACATCTTATATCAGAAAGGACGATAGACCAGATCCGCTACGCGTCTTACCCACCTCGGCCCGGGAGGACGTCCAAAATTAAGCACCAGGTCTTTGTAAAGGATCGAGGATGCTGCCTGGTTGACCTGCCAATCCACAAGACATGAAGTTGCCAATGTTCTGTATTTGCCGTTCAAAGACTTGTAAATGCCATTGAGGACTTCGAAAGGTAGAGAAGGTGAGGTCGTCATGGGGTGGGTAGAACAGGAAGATCCGGATTATCTGATGTTTGATAACGGCGCGCTGGGATAGCGATGCCAGGAACCAAGACCCGTCACGGTCAAGGCTAAGCAAATCCCATTGCGAGTTCTCAAAAGTGCGTCAGCACCAGGTGCTGATGACCCTTACTCAACACGGTCAGATGCATCAATGGGCGCCGTAGAAGCCAAGTGAGTACAGAAGATCATGTTCACGGTTCGATGGGTATATACACAAGGCGTTATTTTCAGCGCGACAGCCCAGCGATACAGGTATATCTTTGGCGGGTCCCCATTTCAGTCATCTCAATTGCAATGGAGCCCATAAATCCTTCGGTCGACGTGCAAGTAGTACAGTGTCATACGACAGCTCTCCGATCGCTGTGAGTGTCCAGGAGCCCTGTCGTTACGAAAAAGTAAGAATCCTACGGTTCCCTCATCGACACGGACTCGTACCTCCCACTCATCATCGTTGACCTTCAGTCTTCTCAGTGGAGACACGCCATTCAGTATTACGCTTGCATCCTCCGTCGAGAAAGCCCCATAGCCTCGCCCTTTCAAGGTTCGCAATTCGAACCGCACCTTGTGAAGCCGGGGTAGTTTCGCCGCGTACTGAGGGAGGAGGAACTGCGTCTGAGCGTTAGCGCAAAAAGGTGAACCTATAGAGCACTTCACGCACGATCGATGATCTGCATGTCCCAACAAAAAACTCTTCTAGGAGACTACATCTCTCAAGAACACGTTTCATGGCCGCTTTCTTGACGTAGACTGCTCCGAGGTCGAGAAACTTTAGAGTACCCGAGTGCTTGTCAACAAGATGGTCTATCAAACCGTCCCAGCTACGCTTGGGTATCGGGTTTATCGTCCGAGGTTGATAGAACGGGCGAAAACTGAGTCTCTCGACCGGAGAAGATGTAAGGGCGCAGCTGAGAAATAGCGCCACCCCTTTCTCAATATGTTCATGAGGTTCACAGGCACTACTGTACCGAAGAGTGAAGGATTTGAGTTGATAAAGGGGTGCGAATGCTGGTTTAGGATTCAGCCGTCGGGATGGGGTGACATCGGTTTGGGTATAGTTACTCCAATGCCAAGAATGGTAGATCAGGCAAAGGTCTTCCAGAGATGGCATTTGCGATAACGAAAGGAACAGTTCTTGATCATGCGACAATTTTGAGGCAAAGACTCCAAGAGAAAGGACTCTTAAGTTCCGGCCAAAAGCTGCTTTAATTCCGAGTCTCAAGGGTACGAGGCGAATGTAGGATGCTGTCTGTTTCGATGGATGGTTTTAGAGCTGAATATGGACAGATGACACGAGCCATACCTGGAGACACAGCTCATGTAAATTGGGTAGAGCTTTCTCGTCATATGAATTCAACCGAAGCATTATGGCGTTATCCTTCTTGATCCCTACAATGGCCAGTTTCCGCAGGTTGTGAGGATTTATCATTCGGTCAAGGTGGTCCTGCACAAAGCCGACACCCCAAGGGATCCTGATCTGAATAGTGTGTAATGAACTTCCGCGCTCAGCTAGAATTTGGGAGCTGGCTGGAAAAAATCCCGGTTCGACGCGGCCTACGTCGAATACAATTGACTTCAGATTCGTGAAAGACTTGAGTGCTTCGGTCACGATTTTGACAGGGATAACATTCATTTCCTTACATAGTCATGATAGGATGTCAACAACACAAGCAGGGCAGATGGAGCAAAGCAAACAACACCTTGGAGGACGACCGATTTAACATACTGACAATTATGAGGCAAGCTTGCAGATTCGAGAACAGACTCTTGTGGTATCTGGAGTTGCGTACTGTCAGGAAATTTCTTGTCAAAGTTGAGAAAATTGCGATCGTGCTCACTGGGAGAAAGTCATGTATGGCAAAATCTGGCTCGAGGGGCCAACCAAAGTTGAAGACCATATCCCTGTAGAGTATCGAAGATGCTGCTTGGTTGACCTGCCAATTCACAAGACATGAAGCTGCCAGTGTTTTATATTCGCCGTGCAAGAACTCGTAAATGCAACTGAGGACATCGAAAGGTAAAGAAGGTGGGGTCGTCATGGTGTTGAAGAGATCAAAGGTCTTGAAATGCCCAAATCAGAAAATGCGATCAACAGGCAGCAGGATTATCGTACCAAATTGGACAAATGTCGATGCGATGTTCGTCGCTGATAAAGACAGAGTATCGACGTGAGGTCAAGTCAAAAAAAAATTCAAATAAGCGCCCATGACTATCTATTTTTCAAGGGTGACACGAATGATTGAAAGTGACCTTCTGGATGGGCAGAGGGCCTAGTCAAGGGTCTACACTTGCAACCAGTGATGGGTGTGAGACAGATTTTCGGACGTGCTGAAAATCACCAGACTTTGAGTTCAATAAGTACCCGATTTACAGCCATTCGTTACTGCTACATTGTATAATATACATGGAGTTGATCATTCACGACGGCGGGACATCAGCAATCCAACGAGAGATCATATCCTACATCATTGTCAAGTCAATCTTAGCTAAACGCTAATATCAAGGACACCTACCAATGCAGCAGACGGTTGGTCGAAGGGAACCAAATGCCTATAAGAAACGAATCAGGCGATACCCACTGTAAGTGTCGAAAAGCCTTACCCAGCCTCATAAACCCGTACGAAGGTAATGTTGCCAGCAGTGAGGCCGTTTCCCCCAGCACTACGGACTTCTCCAACCTGTCGACCCGTAGAAAGATCAACCCAGGGAGTCAACTTGGCTTTTGCGAATTCGTCTCTGAACTGCGTGTCAAGCTGCTCGACATAACGTTCATTGCCCTGTCGAACCATTTCGGTCGGCCGCAATGCTGCTTGTGAGAGAACTGAACTTACAATGAAGTTACAAACGAGATCTAGATACCAATATCAGATACTGCTCGGAGGCATGAAGGAACAAACATACTGACCAGTATCTCCCGCATAAACCAATAGACGAATACCATCGTTTATCAGTTCTGGTAGCAGTAGTGCACTGTTATGCATATCGTCTCCCTGGGCAAAGAAGGCTTTGTTGACTTCCATGTTACAAGACGTGAATGTGCGATTGGGATCGACTCCGAGTGCCATCTTATTCTCGGGAACGTTCATCCACCTATCAACCCAGTCCCTCTGCTCATAACAAAGCCCGTCTTTCGAGGGATCGCAGGTTTTCCGAACGTCGTAAGGATTGCGGGGACAGCCGCTGATGAAAAAACAGGGAATGAAAACTACCGAGAAAATGAGGAATGAGATATACCTGAATTTTGAGGATATCCCTATTTTTCGAAGAATTCCCTTCGCTTGTTATTCCCCTTTCTTTTCTTTTCTTTTTCTCAACTGTTATCCCGGTTATCCTCGAAAAATGAGGAATGAGGTCATTCCCCAGATTTCGGGGATAATATTTTCCCTTATGAGGTTGGCTCACCGTCTTGGCACGCACACCCTCCTTTCGCTCTTACCCTCACTATGCCAGTCCGCCCTCTGGTCTGCTCGCCGCTACGCTCACTAACGTTGATGCCGACTGCCCCCGGGTGCCTGGACGTCGACGGCCGCGACTATGGGTACAGGCGATGTAAACAGTCTGGCGTTGTATGCGCACTCATCAGGTACGCTCTGCAGGCAGTAGATAATGTATTGTCGTATGTATCCTTTGGTGTATTAGCTACATCTCATGAAATAAAATTATATTTTCCTTATTTGCTCAATTTTCTATTGATTGGTTTCCAGCAAGCTTGAATTCCATCTGTTCCAGTCAAGCCATCCATTTTGGTGTATCAATGTGAGCAAGTTTTAGGTGAAACAGATAGTTCTGAACCAAAGTGTCGTGAATTGGTGGTTTTTAGGAAAATGGTAAGGAATTGATTGATTGTTCATAGGTAAAAGTAGATACAGTTTTTATAGTAAATTTTGTATATGTACGAAACACGTCGGAATACTAGAATTTGTAGCTGAAACTAGAGGATAAGACAAGTAAGAGGAATATAAAGATATTGAAACGAGTCCGAGTATGTAAAATACCATTTCACAGCACAAAGAAAGAATATGTACTGCAGATATTCATGCTACGAAGTGTCATTTTTGAAGTGACTGCTGGAAAATGGACCATTGTGCATTATACTGAGGAGCCATCGTACCACTGATACTGTAGGTATAATATCATGCAACGTACACCCCATGATCAAATGATCAAGCTTCAAGCTCGACGCCAATAGTCACATCCATTAGAGTCTAGAAATTCATCATTTCGTGAACTTATGCTCGGGAGTCTCTTTCCAGTGGCTACTATCGTGAATCCAGATTTTCAATATTTGATTCATCGATGGGAAAGCTTGCTGCTAACAGTCTACGCTATCCGCTATCGAGTAAGTACCATTTTGGGTGTACGGCGAACGATAGCTTTGGCCGGCTGCGAGCAACAGCCCTCAGTACCTCAATTCATGCATTAATCTGAAATAAAGGGCCTCTGTTGGATTTTTAAGCAGTAGATACAACATTTTTAAATCCTAACTAAACGATAACTACCACTATCTAACAGAAATTGAAAGCCTACCAAAAAAACGCGTCGAGTCACGAGCGCGGGACGTGCTTGCCTGTAGTACCGACGTCCAGGCACCCGGGGGCAGTCGGCATCAACGTTAGTGAGCGTAGCGGCGAGCAGACCAGAGGGCGGACTGGCATAGTGAGGGTAAGAGCGAAAGGAGGGTGTGCGTGCCAAGACGGTGAGCCAACCTTATAAGGGAAAATATTATCCCCGAAATCTGGGGAATGACCTCATTCCTCATTTTTCGAGGATAACCGGGATAACAGTTGAGAAAAAGAAAAGAAAAGAAAGGGGAATAACAAGCGAAGGGAATTCTTCGAAAAATAGGGATATCCTCAAAATCCAGGTATATCTCATTCCTCATTTTCTCGGTAGTTTTCATTCCCTGTTTTTTCATCAGCGGCTGTCCCGGATTGCGACCGGTTCCTAAGAAATGACGTCAACGAAGAATTCCAGCACAAATGTTGGACACACTGAGCAAGGGTTCAGTGATGTGAGTCATGCAATACAGCGAGGCCTGTGCGCAGGTGGAGCGAGAAGGATAGTTGTAGCATGAATCGATCTGACGTTGGCACTCTTTGATCTTCAATCGCAAGTCGGCGCATGCCTGTCCTTGTGGATCGAATATGGCATATGGCCCATCACAGACATAGTCCGCTACGGAGCCCTGTTGGATCTTGGGGTCGGATTCAGCGTTGGCCAAGATGACTGAGGCAAGGTTGATATGCTTCTTTGTCGTATCACGATCGCGAAAGAGTCGTTTGTTCTGCTTATAGACTACATTTGCGATGTTCGGAGCATAGACGCCACCATAGCTCTCTGCAGCGATGTGGAATGGCAGGGCTGAATATTCTGGGAAGCGTTTGAAGAAGAGCTGCAGGAACGCATAGACGTCCTTTGCTCCAGCGGGAGAAGTATCCACAGTCACACCATCCTCGTCATATGAGAACCCGACTTCTACCGGTTGGTCTAAGAAGATGATGTTCGCATTGTTGTTCCAGCTGTACGGGTTACGGATCGTACTGAGGCCGTAATCTGCGATGTTACATGGGCCCAATTCATAGTAGAGCCCGATGCCTGTGCTTGCACACCCTGGGCCGCCGTTTAGCCATAGAATGACTGGCGCATTTTCAGGTGAGTTACGCGCTTCGAAGAACCTGGTTCAACCATTCAAGGGCGATCATTGATGAAGCAGAGCATGACTCACCAAAAGAACAAGTGCTTGGTTCGGGAGATATCAAGATATCCTGAATATTGTTTGACTTCTGGATCGCAGAGCTTCGGCTCAGTGACACGTAGCTGATGTTCATTGAAGGATGAATGCGGCACGAGCTCGTCTGGAAGCCGCTGAGTTCAGGAGGGAGAAGCGACAGCCAAGGGTGACTCACAGAGTAAACCATTCTGCTCGATGTATTCCTTTCCATCATTAAACCATTTCCCCAAGCCGGTCTTCCTTCGCAGTATCGCATCGCCAATATCTTCCACAATCTTTATCGGGTTTTGGTTATTGTCTAGAACATGTTGCTCGGGTGCTGGTACGGCAAACGCGATCGAAAGAAGTGCAGAAAGAACGATCGAGCATTTCATGATGGTTGAGATTCAACATTCAGCGCCAATGCTGCAGTTTGGCGGCGTATTCATAGTGTATGTCCACTGTTCATGGAGCGAGGTACGAGCAATTGATATGAAGGAAAGAGCATGGGAGCGGGAGCATCACACGACGCTCAGCAATAGAGTTTGGGAACACCTTTCTTGTACAATCAATCCATCAGTCACACCTGGCCTTTCTTTAGGGAGCTTCAAATTTTCAAAGTTTACCATTCACGACGAGTCTCAATGACAAAAGGACCGCCAATTTGTCTTCTCGGTTTCAGGGACCAAGATTCACGATTTGCAAGTTTGGTATACGCTTATACATACAGTACATCGGTCGTCTCTAAATCCACGCTGATATTTCACGACCCACCGGAAATCATAGCGCCCTCAGATCAACGAATAGTCTCAATACCTCCAGCCTCGGCCGGGTACACCTAAAACCTCCACACACGGAAAATAATTGTTGGATTTAGGTGCAATCATTGTAGGAATTGGCGTTACCGTGTTTGATCCACCTTTCAACATCATTTCCGTTGCAGAGACAGTTCATCATTGAAGCTCAAATAGCACCAGAGTGCTATCTATTCGATTCGGAAGCTTCGTTGGTCTCCTACGCAGCGGCGCACGTCAAGATGGTCCCCGTTTTCCGCACTGCATTATCCTGTCGAAGCGAGGTAACGCTTTGTTCTCTTGCTTTGGGTCTTCGGCTATCAGCTAGGTCTTTAACCTCAAGTCTGAATACAAAGCTCCGCACGTCGCTCGCGCAATTTGGGGGTCTGTACAATGTAGGTCCGTGATTGGCAACGTGTAGACATCGTGAAATGACATTGTCTCTACAACAAAGATATCCGGTTACATGGGTAATGAAACGTGGTGATTCCGATAATAATGGATTCGAAAAGCAAGAGCAATAATATACAATAAAATGGACGTGTATTACTTTCCTAGACGTTTCGTAACGCTCCTGGTGTTATAACGAGGTGTTTTAGAATGGTCCGTTTCCGCATTGTCCGGTTGTGAGGTAGTGGGTGGGAATGTCGAAGTGATCGGCGACGCCTGCTTTCTTTTGCGACCGCGTGGAGAGGTGGTGGCGGAAAGCTCCTCTTCAACAACTTCCATTCGAGATGGTTGACGCTTTCCTCTGCGAATTTTAGAAGTCTCAGCAGGTGCATCGACTGGATCGGACACAGCCATCGATTTGGGCTTGAGTGCCATGGAGGGACCGGCTGTTTGTTCCATCTCTGGTGAAGATATTGTTGATTTCGTTTTCCGAGCGGACTGTTTTCCTTTTCGTCCTTTTGAAGTCGTGGGAGTTTTTTTAGAAGGTTTTCTCGCCGCGGGTGCCGAACGAGGCTGAGGCGCTTTTGGGAGCTTGGAACGCGAAGTCTTCATGGTGGCCCAACGATATCGACTGCTGGAGTAGTCATCCGAGCGCTGCTTGGGAAGACCTGTAACCATGGCAACTATGTGTTCTACGAGCTCCTCTTGCGGAGTAACCTCTACGCAGGGCTTCAACGCTTTCACGTTGAGTATGGCAATGGGTTCCTCAGAGTGAGCGAACTCTGGATGATCAATGTCGATGCCACCATTGAACGGTAGAATAGCCCTTAGTATATTGAAAGGTCCGAGTCCAGGGCAAGGATGATCCAATGATTGCAATAGACTGGCCGTTTCTGCCGTGTCCTGTAATAATACTGTGAGGTTACGTGCATGAACATTCAATGAATTGGGAGCTTACTGCGAGTGAATCACCGAAAAGAACCGCTGGGCTTATGGCTTGAAATGTATCCTGAACCTCGGCTGCTGACAATTCGCGCTGGGTAGATTCAAATAACACCTCGAGAACAACCCATAAACGATCGCCCGTGAGCAGCTGCAGACAGAAAATGAGCGCATTTCCCGTTGCTGTGGAGTGAAGACAGAAGGGCGTTCCATCCTCAGTACCTTTGAGCCAGGACGATAAATCTGCCTGACTGAGCGAACGTGTGACAAATGGGCCGGTGTCATGTTCACTGAAACGGAAAATCTTTTCCTCGAATCCATTCGACGACTTGAAACGCCTTAGCAAAGCCGCCTCTTCTTTGGCCCAGGTTGGAGTAGGCAAGGAAAACGAGAAAAATCTCCAAATACGCATGTTCTTGTCGAATGCGAGGGCAAGGCTCAGCGCAGCAAAGTAATGTTGGTGGTAGATGTCCTGCGGTATGACGTGATTGAGAAAGAAGTCAATACCACTGATTGATCGACTCTCAGCAGTGCTGAAATCTTGCGCTGCCGATATGAGTGCAATGGGTTCATCGAATGCAATCTCAGACATTCCGCTGTCGACGAAGTGGCCTTGAGTCCCGCTCACGAGCTGAACAAGGGAGAGACCTGTGGGTCCCTCCGAGAAGCATAACGTATAAAGCAATGCGTGGTGTATAGCAGACCTTAAATCTAATTCTCGTCAGCCAAAAGTCAAACACATGGGGCAGGTTTGTCACCATTTTCATTCTCGAGACCTCGAAAATTTAATCCTTCAAACTTATTATTGAATGCAGGTTTCTCTGCAGACATGAACCCCGCCCCGTCTTGAGGCCTATATCGATCTGATACAGTCTCGACGTATGAAGTGAGCAGATGATGCGGACTTTCGAAGCCTCCCTCCAAAAGCACCGCCATGAAGGACGCTGTGAAACGATGCCTGCGCAAAACTCGTTAGAGACCGGGCAAGATACTTGGCATTATGGAATACAAACCGACCACGTAACCATCGCCAAGCTCGCACCATGAGCTCTTCTCCTGAGGGTGATACACTCAATTCCTGCGGTAAGAATCTCCGAATGTACTGTCGCTGGAGTTCGGTCTCGTTGAACGAACCAGTGTCGGAACACCACCGGAAATCGCTCCATTCTTCTTCCGAAAAGTGTTCATTAGGAGTTTCGGTCCCGGCCACGATGAAGGAAACGGGAAGGTGTTTTAGATGCCGACGCCAAGTTTACAACATTACTTTTAGGATGGGATAACGAGCGCCGGTGTCTGTAAGGAAAGAGTACTTGTGCGAGTGTACGGCATAGTTGGCCTCATCCAGAACAAAATAAATGGGACGTTCCGCTGCCGTGAAGTCCCATATCTCCTTTATCTCCTCCAAAACTTGAGCGATGGAATCGTTCAAGACTCACTCTTCCACAAAAGCTCGAACAAGGCTCGAGTAGAGAGAGCCGAAAGGATCGGGGTCGAACAGCCTTGGCTGTAACTGGAGCTCCAACCAGCGTTGTTTATGTTCATGCTTGAGACCCTGAGACAACGCCTGCTGTATGACCCGTTTGAACACGAGAAGGCGAGCATAGAGAATAGCACTAAAGTGCCGACTAGCAATCATAATATTCTTTTCCACCAATGCACGATAGCCATCTCCAAATGAGACATGCACCTCCCAGCCATAAGTGTGACCAAGAGCGTACCGAAGGCAATTATGAAGATCACCTGATCCCAGATAGCTGCTATCCAATGCAGAAGTAAGATAAAAGCCCCAATGCATGCACAGGCCTTCAAAGAGTAATTTGGTTTTGCCCGAACCCGATACGTTAACTAGAAAACTTGCCAGAATCGTCAGAGCACTAAGTGTTGCATAGATGATAAATACACACGTGTGTCCTTTTTGCGTAAAAATGCCATTTATTCTTTCTGTTAATAATGGGTCATTCTGAAAGCCACCAAGTTCGAGTAGAATGACGGGAGGCACAGAGGTGTTCGGGAGACACCTTGGAATGCGAAGTGTTTGGATGTGAGAGGCAGCGGCTGACGTAGGAGCAGTCCACATTTCTCTGAGCTCCTCTCCGCTCAACATCTTTGCTATAGTGTTGCTCCCGTCAATCTTCTGCAGGTTTTGCCTTGTGGCCTCGAGCTGAGGGCTCCACGATAGTCTATGTCGGTGAAGCAGGTCTGTACGGAACTAAGCACGAATCTAGATAGATATATGGAACTCCGCACCAGAGCTGTCGAGACGTGAGAAATCCCTCTTATCATATGCATTTTTGACGTCTTGAAAGAGAATCGGGTGCGCGGAGAGTAGTGATTGGTAAGATGAATTTGAGGGTCGACCGTATGGATGTTCTTTCCTGACGTTCCGAAAATACCAGATTAAAAATTCTGCGCCTCCTTCTAGAGTGTTGACATCTAGAACAGGGAAAGACGAAGACCCTACACAATATATTAGTAGGGAGACGATGAAGAGAATTCGATGAACGCACCTGGCCCACTATCTTCATCCCTTTGCACGGTCTTCCCGACACGAGTGCCCTGACCAGGATTCATGATGTTGCATCCGTCGACCTACGCCTACGCCACCCAGAAAACGGTAGTGAGAATGTTCGCAACGAGGGGTAGGACAGAGTCGGGACAGAGCAATGCCCAGTGAATTTTCCTAAACGAGTAAGACTTGTACTCACGGTTGACCGTAACCCACTCCGTCTCTTCGGTTGTACTTCAAGGTTCTGTCACTCTTTTTCTTCTTTCTTTTCGACAGATATCATCAGTGCGAAGATACCGCGTCCCCCTTTGTGCAAACAAAAGTTTCCAACTGAAGAAGTCCATGCGGGATTGGGCTAACGCTTTGACTCAGGATTATTGTTGTTCTTTCCTCTTACGTCTTCCATACTCAGTACTCAGGTCGTATAAATGGAATGTTGAGCCTCACTGTTTCCGTAGAAACTTCAATTTGATCGCAACCTCCCCCCACCTCCCCGAAAACTCATATAAATGGCACAAGGTCTCGCTCAAACTTGTCAGTCCTGTCCTCCATATTCTATCCAACTGTCCTAATGACCACCGTTATAATTTCCTTCAGCCGATTCTGACTTTGGACGCGATGAAGCACAGCTCATCCACAGTGAGAACCACCTGCGCCGTTGATATGCCATCGTTTACGTTGAAAACTTGTGTAGATTTAAGGCGCTTCCATGAAGTTGCTCAATGCACCTATCAGGTCATCCTGGACAGGGAGAGAGATCAAGCGCGAGACAAAGATCTCATTCAAGTATGGGGCTCAACACCCGAGTTTATCGCCGCCAAGACCCATATCCTTGAGTTTCTGGCGAGCCGATATCCAAGAATGAAGAGGTTTGCAACCAGCGCAATTCCTATTCGAGTCTGGGAGCCACCCAAAACCTCGCCGTATTACGACTCTCTCGAGGCTCTTGATCTCAATATCCCAGCGGTGGAGATACACGGGGAATCGTGGCCTAACCTTCTTTTGCATCGACTTGGGGATTGGACTGGGGAGGACTTGAACCGCCGTATAGGGGAACTTTTTGTGCAGTCAGAGGACCCATGCAACTGGTACATACATCATTGTCCTCGATATCACCCTATCAACAATTTATTCACTCCAGGTTGTACCATAATACTTCAGGGTCAGGGAAAACGAGAACCCTTCTGGAAGGTCTTTGCAGACACTGGGGCCTATATTTTTCCTGTGCCTATGACCCCTACATCGGCTCTGCCGACCTCGCGACGGTCCTACGTGATCCCCTACTTGGTTCAGTCTTGAAAGATCTTGATCTCGACGATCCTGATCATACAAAGCAGCACGCGAACAACCTCGCTAACGTCAATCCGATGTTCACGCGGGTCCTTTTGGCTCGAGTAATTTTCCTCTACTATTTTGCCTTGGAAGTGACTGCAGCCAAAAGGGACTCTTCCGGACTCCAATGTAAACGAAACTGGTCATTCCTCCAAATTTATCCCAAGCTTCTGAGTGCCGCTAAGGATACCGATATCTTCCTCCACTTCATAACTATCCTCCGGCGCGCAAAGTTGACCCAGGACACGATGCAGGGTCTCTTAAATCACTTCCTCAACGACCTCGCACAGAAGCTCCCACTCGCGCAGGACAAGCTCTTTGTTGTAGTGGATGAAGCGCAGACTGCTGCAGACCTACACAAGAAAGCTTTCAAATCTATGCAAGAGAAAGATCATCGCCCGATACTACGGGAGCTCGTCATGAACTGGAACGTTTTGATACCGGACAAACAGGAAGCATGGGGGGAGCATCCTGTGCAAAGTGGGTTCATCGTGACAGGAACGGGAATTGATGTCAAGTTGATTAAGGATGCTTTGTCGTCGACAGTCTGCAAACACGCCCAGTTGAGCGAATTTCACAACACGGGTGTGTTCAATGTAGCAGATGGCTCGCAATCTGCCTACGCACTGCAGTTCTTTCCCAGGGAGTTCACGGAGACCAAAGAAGGGACAACACTCTTGAACGGAATGTCTCATTGGCTTAGAGGAAGGTACGAAGCTTTCATTAGTGTCGGTAACGCCGATAGTAATATCTTCACTCGTAGGCATCGCTTAACAGCCGCATTCATCACGTATCTTCTCTACAGCGGGTTCTCGAAGCCGCATACCCTCCTCAATCGATATATAGAGCAGATTGCAGGTGTTACGCCGACTGACGCTGCCCATCTAATCCGGAGGGAAGGCGAAGGGCACGAAGTTGACTGCTCTGTCGTTAAGCTGGACAGCCTGCAATACGAGAGGCTCAGAGGCAGTAAGCACGATCGCGAGGACTGAAGCGTTTCGTCACGACTAACTTTGTGTTCTGCTAGGCAGGCTAGAGTCGTAGGACGTGACAAGAGCAAACTTGTGATTATGGGAAAGAGGACCGTTGAATGGTGTGTTTGTTCGATGGAGGATTGTATACCATCATGCTATTATGTAATGCACGACGCGAGAGTATCTTGGTCGCCAAGATACTACTCAATTGACAAGTCTTGTTCAAGCCATTGTAGGAGATTTCCAATCTGAAACTCTGGGAGATCGTACTGTGATGTAGTATCTTCTCTTCCATACACTCTTTCTTGCTTCGGATTTCTGCATGACCTCGACCTCGTTGGCCAAAACTGAAGTTGAGCACAAAGATACTGGACATGTAGGAGGTGAGTATCATGTCAAGTTTCTCTCAGACGTTGGTGACTTACAGACGACGCAGCAAGTTGCCCTTACAGTACAGTTGATACTCTAGAAGACGCGACGTCTTTCCTTTGTTGGTACATGGAGAAGCATCGAAACGAAGCAAAGTCCGCTTGCCCCTCACGCTCATCTTGCGAATCCTTGATCTCCGAATACCGGGAGCTTCATGATCTCATCAAGGAGGCGCATCTCAAGTCCGACTTCTCCAAGTTGGACGCTTCCAGTGAGTACTCCATTCCTCGTCATGTGCGTTTGTACTCAAGGCCTCAGATCTGCTTCACGGACAGAGAATTTCATGGTGCTGTCACTTCCAACCTACACGTCAACCACTACAGGAAATCGACGGCCACGCCGTGATGCAGAGTTTAGTTAATGGCGAAGAACACCACCAGGTCTGGACACCCAAAAATGCAGAAGAATTTCCTGATGTCGCGTCCCACATTCGATCTCTCAACATCTCTATCACCCGTCCACGCCTTCCCCCGCACATTATAATGCACGACCTTGGTGCATTTCAGGAAAATGAAGTGCTAAACTCCACACTGCATGGGATTTTCGATGACGGTAACACGTGAGTCGGGTCTTCCTGTGACAGTGTTCTTTGAACGTTAACGAATTCCCAGGTTTCTAGTCAACGCTTCAGGCGCTGGGAAAACCAGGCTTCTGTTCGAGGGACTATGCATGCACTGGGGCCTCTATTTCCCGTCTAGTCTCGATACCAGTTATTTGGGAGGTGCAGAACTCGACGATGTCCTTCGGAAGGCTCTAGATATGACTCGTGGATGAACCGGATATATCGACTCCGACTCAGAAAGCCGGATCGCCTCACACGAGGCTAATGTAAGAATCGCGCACCAGAAACTTAGCAAAGTTCTACTGTCTCGTCTGCTAATCTTCAAACTCTTTATCAAGCGTGCAGTAACTGCTGGTATGGTCCACCAGCACAAGAAAAGATGGCTCGAGCTTCAATTGCATCCTGAAGTTCTCGACTACTGCCCCGGAAAGCTATACCTAGCTATTTGCGATTCATTCGTTGATCCTCGCGCCAGCACCTGGGAGGAAATCATTGACACCTGGGACTTTACTCACACGGATAGGCTCTACATGGTTATCGACGAGGCTAATTATGCTTCCAGAGCCCATGAATATGCTTTTAGAGAAGACGGTGACTATCATCCCATCCTCATAGAGATCTTGAGATGCTGGCGAAGACACCTGAAGGACCTCCCAACATCCTTTGTCGTCGCTGGTACCGAAATTCCCCGACGGCATTTCTCCAACGATCAGGAATGGGGCACCTTTAAATGGTGTTCCGACACGGGTTCTTTCCAAATTGTCACTGATCAACGGCGTTATCTCAATCGAATACTACCCCCGGGGTTTCACACCACACCAGCCGGAGAGGCTCTCCTAACGAGAGTGGGGATATGGTTGCGCGGCCGGTTCGTCTTTCTTAATTGATTTTTATCTTGCTCCAAGTCTGACCCCTACAACACGAACAGGCATCGGACCACTGCCTCTTTCCTCATCTCTCTACTGGAGAACAATTTCCAGAATACACACTTCTTATTGAATAAATACATAAAGGATTTTACAAAGTACCATCCTCACGACCATGAAGAACCCCCCGCTCTGAAAGGGGAACAGAGTATGACGCAGTTCAGCGGCCTCGACTTCCGCTCGATAGCTCCACAAAGTAGTCGTGAGTCAATGATTCGATATACCGTACCGTTGAACTCACTTCGTCGCTATAGTGTTGAAAACAATGTTACATTATGCCCTCATGCACTCGCTCTGCTTATTAAAAGGACCAAGTGACCTCACTGCGACACACATATCTCTCGTCTCTCAGGCATTCGGTCGGTTCGTTGACGGTGACTTGACCATTGTAGCAATCGATGAACCGCTGGTACTAGTAGCGACCGCAGTCTGGTTCAATACTGGACCTCAATCAGCCATGGATTTCGACGCGTTTCAGGCCGAAGTTATTGGCCTTGATATGATGGAAGCACACCCTTTCTATTACGCGGCAGTTTGCTTGACATACTTGACGCAGACTGAACGACGCGTCTCAGAGCTTCTATCATTTCCGTCCAGCCCTCCTTGGGCCGAGGAACAATGCGTTTTAGTTTCGAGGACTGATGGCATTCCCGACGCAAGGTTCCACTATTCTGAAGGTGGTCAAAAGGCACTTGTAATTCCCTCGAGAAGCTCAGCGGACCTCGTAGCATGGTTGAAAGCACCGTCTACAAGCACACCGTTCTGTTTGCACGGAAGGGTTCTCATCTTCGCCTTGAAGCTCGCCGACAACAGTTCCTTCTGGGTGTTCCTGCATCTTCTCACGGACTTCTCAGAATATAAGCGACGTATACCCATGGAGGAACTTCAGGCTAAGATTCAGGCAGAAACTGAGAGTATCGGTGTTTTGGGGGATACGTCGACGGTATGTCGTCTTCTTCTGTGACCTGGATCCACTTAACTGACTTTTTGCAGGGCGAGAGCCGAGAAGTAAATGATCTTTTCAGTGCTTTGCCAAATATCCGATCTGAAGTGGGCGAGAACGGCATACTCCAGGCAGTACTACCATTGAAGTGCGAGGTCGACGTCGGTGGCGCCGAGTATCCGATAGCTACTATCAACACCAAGACTGTGCGTTCGTTCATGCAAGGTCTTGACAAGGCAGACGTTATCGAGGACATTGTCCACGCAGTCACTGGGATTCCCCGAGAAAGGAAAACTCCAGGCACAGAAGATCCCTCTGTTGCACATTCTGCCATATATGCTAGTGATGACGACGATGAATCGGGGCGCCGAACACCTACCGGCAGTAAACGTTCACGTCCATCGCCTACTCCTCCAAAGGCTTCCTCGGCAGTAAAAACCAGCAAACGCTCAAAGGCGGGACCGAGGGAGCGTAAGGCGGCTGGAAAAAAGAGAGCAACTAAATCGGTTCCTACATCCAAGGATCAACCAGACTCTTCGAGTAGTCTCCCATCTTCACCTTGGTATAACACGCGAAGTAGAACAAAGACGAGTGGAGGATCTGGGATCTAGTCTTTCATTGTGTTCTGTCATTCATTCTGAATCTTTACCCCAGGACAAGCTTGTTTGTTATAGACAACCATATATCATCTCAAACTGTCGCGTTACTATGTATACTGTGTACCTTAACATGCTGTACCAATTCATCTTTCTGTTGTTTGTTGTCAATGTGATTTGCCTTTGTTCTCCGTGGGCTCACATTCCTAAACAAGGAACCAAATCAGTTGAGAAATGGACCCAAGACGATAGGAACCTCTTCTACGCGACACGTCCTGTTTGTCAACTGACATCGTGAACGAATATAAATGGTCGACTTTGTTGAACAACGCACTTCGAACAATAAAGGAAACCTCAGAATGTTTACGCGCTGTCAATCCCACAACCATCTGCAAAATCTGCAGTCCTAGATACCTATATTATAACATGTAAAACCCACTATAATCACTAGAATAGTTACAAGACTTACTAACAGTGTTATACCAAGCTTTCAGGGATGTGAATCCTCGTAACGGTGCCAAGCAGGCTAACTGATTCCTAAAAAGATAATGAGTACGCGGGAAGATAACGAGTGGTAAGGAATTTACCGTGTGCGAGGGGTTTTAATGCCGTTACATTGTGTTCAAGGGGTGCTACCGTGTGCTGGGGGTTCTACCAGCGTTCTAATGTGTTCTAGGGGTTCTACCGCATGCGAGGGGTTCTACCAGCGTTCTAACGTGTTATAGGGGTTCTAGAGTGTGCCGGGGGTTCTACCAGCATTACATTGCGTTCCAGAGATTCTACAATGTGCTGGGCATTCTACCAGCGTTCTATAGCGTTCTAGGAGTTCTATAGCGTGCAGGGGGTTCTACCAAACATATAACAAAATCCAGCTATCACACCTGGTGCTAGGCCATGACTCGCTAGATAAACACCTATCCATTAATGTCTGAAGCAAAGCAATAGCATGCATACTAATATTGTACCTACTGTATCTAGTTTATACACAAGCGATAGCACAAAACGTGTAGCGATATACTGAAAGTAGCAAGAACAAAAGCAATACAACTGAAACAACCCGTATAGTAAAATAAAACGTTCCTCAAGCCGGGCCACCTGGGGCTCCGTCTACACCCGCAGGTCCATCTGAAGATCCATTCAAAGGCGCGTCCTGAGTCTGAGTCTGACCATCAGTTGCTTGACGGTTACCGCGTTCACCCTCCTCCTCAGATTCTTCGTCGGCAAACATCTTGATATCCAGCATCAATTCTGAGCCTTCCGAGCTTGCGTCTGATGGAGGTGGCGCTATTGGTTTGTTCTTGATTTCGTCAAACATTTCTCTACAACAGAAAAGTGAGCGGCGTAGATTCCGATAAAAAGGAGAACTTACTTTTTGAACCACCTTGTCAACGAAGTGCGCCACGAACGACCGGCAGTTGCACGAAGGTACTTGAGTAAGTTGTCGTACAAGTAGCCTAGGTTCACGTTGAGTCCAGCATGTGACTTGTCCTCGTCATCCCAGTTTTGCAAGTTGGAGAGACCAACATACACCTGATGAAAGATTAAAATTGATTGTGTGATAAAAGTCAGTCCTACCTGTATGCAAACATATGTAATTAATTCATCGGTGACCTCAAACATGTTATTGAGAGATCCCTGCCTGCGGTGAGTGCGATATACCGACTTGTCAGTGCTGTTGGTCGTGCCAAGGAGGAGCGTGTGCATGGCCTGTGACGGTCTCAGTGGATGCTCCTATAAGCGGCGTAAACATACCCGTTGTACTAAAAATCCTCTAAACAGGCCTTTCAGCTTGTTTTCAGGATTCATCTGTCTTTTGTCATAGACAAATTGGGGCAGTACGTTCATCAGTGAAATGGACACCTAAATATATTGGAATAAAATGAGTGAAATATGTTATAATGGCCAAAATACATTATAATCATTATGGTGTATTTTAATGTAATATAATTGTTGTTCCTTTATTTTAATAGATTAAAATGAAGCAAAATGGTTATAATGTATTCTGGCTATTATAATGTATTTTGGCTATTATAATGTATTTCAGCCATTATAATGCATTGGCCCCACCTGGGGGTCGGGGACAAAAAGAAATAATATTTATTTGTTGCAACCTCCGTGAGTCGAACCCTCGACCTCAAGGTGGATTAGTCAGCAATCCTTGGCAGCCGCGGGGTTCTCAAGACCACTGTACCACAGTGCCATATACTTACCACCACACATAGTGCAATATATCCCCTTACTCAAAAGACCTATCTCCACCCCCTTGCTGTTTCTATTGATCAAATCCCCAACCAAAAGCTTCCCTTCACTTTATAGAGTCCTCTCCCTGTCCTCTGGAAGGCATAAAAATGCACTGTTTTGATTGCCTCTGTTACAATCTATTTTACTACATTATAATAACTCTGTCTCATTTTATTGCATTTTAATACACTATAATAATACCATCCCATTTTATTGCATTTTAATGTACTATAATAATACCATCCCATTTTATTGTATTTTAATGGATTATAATAACACCAGTCTCATTTTAATGCATTTTAATGTATTGTAATAGCATTGCTTGATTTTAATCTATTACAATGGACTAAAATCAGCAAAATACATTATAATTTATTATATTTAGGTGTCCATTTTGCTGATGTAATTGTCTGATAGAAATAGGAAACATGTGATGTNCCTAAATATATTGGAATAAAATGAGTGAAATATGTTATAATGGCCAAAATACATTATAATCATTATGGTGTATTTTAATGTAATATAATTGTTGTTCCTTTATTTTAATGGATTAAAATGAAGCAAAATGGTTATAATGTATTCTGGCTATTATAATGTATTTTGGCTATTATAATGTATTTCAGCCATTATAATGCATTGGCCCCACCTGGGGGTCGGGGACAAAAAGAAATAATATTTATTTGTTGCAACCTCCGTGAGTCGAACCCTCGACCTCAAGGTGTGCTCAAGACCACTGTACCACAGTGCCATATACTTACCGCCATACATAGTGCAATATATCCTCTTACTCAAAAGACCTATCTCCACCCTCTTGCTGTTTCTATCAATCAAATCCCCAACCAAAAGCTTCCCTTCACTTTATAGAGTCCTCTCCCTGTCCTCTGGAAGGCATAAAAATGCACTGTTTTGATTGCCTCTGTTACAATCTATTTTACTACATTATAATAACTCTGTCTCATTTTATTGCATTTTAATACACTATAATAATACCATCCCATTTTATTGCATTTTAATGTACTATAATAATACCATCCCATTTTATTGTATTTTAATGGATTATAATAACACCAGTCTCATTTTAATGCATTTTAATGCATTGTAATAGCATTGCTTGATTTTAATCTATTGCAATGGACTAAAATCAGCAAAATACATTATAATTTATTATATTTAGGTGTCTATTTTGCTGATGTCGGTAACTGAGTCCGTCGGGCTGTTGCGAAGTCAAATTGGGAGTTCGTCGATACTCTAGCACTAGGACCAGTCAACAAAGGACATGCTGGTACTACGTGAATCTCGATTCTTGTAGTCTTCAATGTCGTCTGAGAAATGGGATATCGAGTTATATATTGAAGAGGTAAGGGGAGGGATGGAACAACATAAAGGCACGAAGGGGGAAATTGTTACTGGTCAAATCAACCGGATCAGGTGGATCGCACGCCAACGTGATACAACGCGACGCGTTCAGGGACCCAGATGCGCGTGTTACATGTTATTCCTATCCAAATACAAATCCAATGGTACAATTACAGTTTCCAGAAGAAAGTGTTGTTACATTTCCATTTCCCATTCCCATTCCCATTTTCCATTCCATTTCCATATCCATCCATTGCTCATCACAACTTTGTAAAGGGCCAAAAGCGCCCTGTTATTAACGGGAAGCGTACCACCACAATGTCGTGATCCCGACAGGGAAGGTATAAGTCGCCTGACAAAACGTCAAGGTCATTTTCCAACCCATTCGTAGCACAAAAGTGAAGAACCGACCTGCACACCACGGAAACTAATAGTGGCTTTAACAGGAACAGGATTCCATCCGCTCGAGGCGTTATCATTCCCTAAAACAGACCATTAGCTCCAGGATCCTCGAGAGAGAGAGCAAGCAAAAATCCTACAGTTCAGTACAATCAGTGAATACCTCGACCATTCACTCGAACTCGACCTATCCGTAACAAACGCGCCTACTCTGAGAGCCCATCCAAGTGATCCGCTGAGACTAACCCCGATACGTTTGGCGGAAGGACCTCCAGAGTCTTTCGGGATAGTAGCCTTGGCTACGTGCGCCATTGAGATGAATTCTTGATTAAAACTGTAACTGCCGTCGTTATTCACGGTGACGAGGGCCCTACAGCCTGGATGGCAGCTACTTGTGCCGGGAAGCATTGGATTACCGTTTCCGTCGAGAGCAATGTTCCACATTAGGCCCTATAAGGTTGAAAGTGAATACATGGATTCAGTGTTATGTCCACTCGACTTACAGATTTTGAATTATGCTCGAGGCTTCCAATCCAGCTGCGTAAAGAGTAATGTATCAGACCGTATCCTGATTGAGAGAATACGAGCGCCTTACAGATTATCGATGTACCACTGATTAGTAATAGGTCGTCAGTGGTGTTTTCACAATACCCGACGAAAAGCTTGAAGAAACACCTTCATGTCCGACCACCAATCAGACCCGAGTGTTCCCGCACATTCGGTAAAGTAGATTGACTATACACCATGGCAATAGAGGGTCATTACGACGTAAAAAGTTCAAATAAAGACGCGTAATCACCTTGGAAGGGAAGGCTTGATGGAATACATCTTGATTTGCAACGGAGCCTTCATAGCAGTGGAAGCTTCAATGTCAAGTACGGATGAGCGCAGTTCGCATACCCAATTTAGTCTCTTACCTTACACCATCGAACGCGTTTCCGTAGCTTTGCATCTGAGAGAAAGATGAGCATTGTATGCATGACGCAGGCGCCGATTCACCCACTAGGGATACAGGATAGTCTCCGGCCAAAACCCAATTATGCTAAAGATATATAGTAACCACGTTATCCTGGATAGTATGACAGGACAATGACGTACATCGAACCCAATGATCTTGACACTACCAAGACCGTTACTGTTCAGCTTATCACGCAACGACGTGCCGATTTGGCCTTCCATTGATGGTGTCATTGTGCACGTAGGGTATGTTGGATTGTCATTGCGAGGTTCGTTCTGCGCGGACTGATAAATTTGTTATCCTGAGATAGAAGGAACAATTTTACTCCACCTGGATTGAGATGGCGTACACAGGGATACCCATTCCTTGGAAACCTTGAGCTGCTTTGAGGAGATACGTTGAGTCTAGGAGATGAAGATATAAGTGGTGAGTTGTGATTGGAGATGAAGAGGACTGACAGTATTGAACCATGTCCGACCTTAGTGTTCCTCCTTTCATTGATCCCGTGTCCTTCATCCATCCAGGCTAATGGGTATCGTGTAAGCATCGCAGGATCTGATATCTTGCGAGTATGAAGACTTACTGGTGACCATGGCACTATATGAATCTTTTGAAAGATTCATCAGAGAATACTAATGCCAAATGCTTTGGAGTCACGATACCTTAACTCTGGAATTCACGGAACGAATATCCTTCAAGACACTGAACAGATACGACGGTGCACGGTTAATATCAAACCGCGAGAAGGACGTGTCACCCGAGTTATCGTCCAAGCTATACACTATCAACCATATGAGCACGATACGGGCGTATGAATTCGGAAGTATACCCTACCAGATGCGGAGAAATCAGATGCGCCGATTGGAACTCGCACATAGCTGAGTCCAGCAGCATTAGCGCCGTCAGTTGCGTCGAACATGTATCGCAATAGGTTCCAATAATTGTTTGAATTCCGGGACTATGGGTCGGCGGGTTAGCTTTGCAGTGATACGACGGAGGTGGAATGAATAGAGCAAATGCACCTTTAGGTTATTCAAGGTCAACGCGGCGGAGTCAGCTGATAACAAGAGGTTGGGTGTGAGCTTTGTTAATGGACATACCGGATATAACTTACTGAGAGACCCTCCGAACCCCGCAATCTCCTGTGAAACGGAGCCATCATTTACGCCTATAGTCACGTCAGAAGATGGTGCCGACGGCGTAAAATTGATGGGGGTCGAGGGCGGTGATGAAGTGAATAGCTTGGAGCGATCCCAAGTAGTTTGCCACTGACGGCACGAGTGAGAAAGACACTGACATAGATGAGGAATAGACATACTATGTCATATATCTGTTGCCCAGTAGATAGACGACAGCAGGCAGAAAGAGTGAGAACAGTAGCAATGAGTGACCGCATCTTGTCTCGAGCTTCATGATGGAACTCACAGTGCTTCCTTTTATAATCCTTCTTACAGGTAGAACGGTTCCTTCCACATCCATCCATCGAGCGTAGTTTTTGAGTCTCCTTCACCTTTCCAATGAATAGCACCCAGATTTAGGTCCGTTCCGCATGGCGTACGTTGTGTCTGCGAGGAGGATTCAGTACCGCAAAAAACGGAATAGAGACATCGGAAACCTTGTTTCTTCACCGTCAGCACGGACAACATCTCACGTGTTCGTTTCTAGAGCGCTTGCCTTGATATAACGGGTAATCGACGGTAGCTTCTTCTCTCCTTTCCATGCTCCGAGAATGGGCGCGTAAGATGAGACGCTGAGCGCTGTTATGACGTGGCGGGTGGGATATGGCAGGTCCACACGATATTAATCGATAGAGTTCGGTGGCACTTGCATTTGCCTCGAACTTATGGGAGTTGTCGTAACTTTTGAAGTGGCTGAGCATAGGTACACCGTGCAGATCACTCGGCATCTGATAAGGTGATCAGGCATCTCGGCGCGGAAAGCCTCGTTCAGAGCTCTGTGAGCGAAAGCTCCGTCTATGTTTCTGGAATGGAATGAGTTGTCGCAATGCAACCATATGCGAATGTCGGCTTACAAAAGGAAAGCTTGGGTTTACTACTGAGCTTGAATCACATTGCGGTTCCGAATTGTGGACAAGACAACCCACGAGAACCGATGCTTGGGAAAGATGACTTGCGATTGAGTAGGACTCTAGGTGATGATCTCTCAAATTTGAAATACTCTTTGGAGATCCGAGTTAGCTTGGAACTGTAGCGAAAGCGTCAAATATGGATGCTTACTGACCGACGAAGGGGACATGTCCAGAAATACTTGTTCTTACCCCGTCTCGTATGAACGATGTCATTTTCTGAATACAGTGTGACTTGAAATACAATACCCCAAATGATTCATGCGACGAATCTCACAAACCACATGTACATAGGAAACCCCTATATGAAGTCAGCTGCGTTGAATGCGTAAGCTCTCAATTCGATCGGAGTAGCGACGATATCGGATGGGTTTCCCAAATAAAGGCTACCTGCTAGTCACGATCCCGATACGGGTGATTGCCTCGTGGACTCTATCAGTATCGCCGAGTACCCCAAATGAACGATTCTGGGCTACCTGAGAATACTCTACCCTCCGGCCCTAAAGTCTATGGCTGCCCTCACTGATGGGTACAGGGTGCCTAGATCCCTAGCGCTTTCCCACAAAGGTCGTGATCCTGGACCCTCGGGGTGAAGAGTAATTAGAGAGATGTATAATCGCGGAGACGGTGCCCCTTCCCCTGAATAAATAGGCGGCTTAAAAGCTGGTAGATCGTTACTGGGTGGTTGAGTTGTTTCTCTGATCTTGTCCTTGTAATGTTCGCTTGCTTTGTGTAGAGTCAGGGTAGCGAGTGAAAATCCCGAGTTGGAACAACGGAAGCTGGAACCGGCTCTCGGAGCACATCTGAATGATAGCGGGTAAGGATGGCAAGAACGTGCCCCCTTCTAGGTGTTTATCCATAGCAGATTTCATCAGCGCAGGTAACACTATCGAGGGCCTGTATGTGGCTCATGAACGTAACGATACCAGGTACGGGTTATCGCGGAGGCATTAATGATTCTACCAGGCACGTACCTCCTGGCCAGTCGAATAACAAATCCGTGCCTTCCTTGCGCCTGCTTCGTATTCCGATAACACCATGAAGCGGTCTACACAATAAGAACTAGTCAGGAAGGTTCTAGGCCGAAAGGATAATCATCAGAGGCTTACTTGAGTCGAAGTATAGAGCTTTCTGGTCAGAACGAATACGCGTCGTTGTAGTTCGGGGGAAAGACACGCTTGCGCGACGCTGAACGCTTTCGTCACATTATCGATGTCAACTCGCAAGACGCTTTTGTCAACTGGGGCGATCATCAATGTGCGTTTCCTCTATCCCAGCTTCGTACGATGCCGTTGTCCTCTTGTGGTGCATGCTCAGATGCACTCCCAAAATGGATCAGCACACGATAGCGCATACCGGGGCCACACGAACTGCATTAGAAGGCTCTAAGTCGGGAAGAGCCGACGTATATGTGGGTACCCTGGGAATCCTCTTGCTACGTTGAACACCATAAGTAATGAAGGGCTCGTAACGCTGATATTAAGGCTAAGTTTCCGTTTGGTCGGTGTAAAATACCTCTGGAAGGTCAGATTTCGTTCTGAACCGACAAGGTAAGTTCCAAACTCACATGTCTCTCTCCCGTATAATGGATAACGCTGATCAAGGAGCAACAGTGGTGCTAGGCCATTGCTATTTTAAACGCGGCTTATAGTATGATGATTGATCCAACACTACCGCGCAGAAGAGAGTAATGTGGAGGTTACTGAGTAAATGAAAACACCGAAAGCATCAATGTGCTCACCGAAGTCATAACGAAGACCTAAATCTGTCCCCAGCGACACCACATAAAATCTGTCTTGTGTTGTATATCCCAGAGTCTGTATTCCGAACCAGATCCTAAGGCTAGTGCAAGATCCATCCGAGTAAGGGTGATTTTTGATCACCAAATAGAGCGAGGATGACCATCTGCGCTTCATTAAAGTCAGAAATGAGAATGGGAGGAAGCTCAAAGCGAAAGCGAGTGGCGATCAAGGTTGAGAGCAAGAGATCTTTGTTTGCTCAGAACAAACTCCGGATATTCCAGGCGTTACTAGATGTGACTGTCACATCAGCCGCGCCTTCTTCATGACCATCACCGCCAAATTCGCCTCTGCCTTTCATCCTTTGCCACCCCGGAAATGTGACAAGGAGGAAAAAGGAAGAGATATTTCTAAATCTAAATCTAGACTACAGCCGCTCAGACATAGCTTCGAGGCTTACCATCGCCAGTCGACGTTTCGCGGCTCGAACTAGGGCTGGTCTTGCACTCGGAATAACTGAGGGAGAGAACAGTCCCGCAATATGGCTTCTCTACCGTTCCCTTCTTCTGGAGACGAGGAACTTGTACACCGTTCGGCATTTCCTGGTAACTAGGATCACGAAGAGGTGCGTCTAACCAGTCTTTGCGAAATTTGATATTTTGACCTGACAATACCGACACAAGCGGACTGAACGCTCAGAAATGGTGAACCAATTCTCAAGCATCATTGATATCGCTCTGGGTTGTATAAAAATGACGATCAAATTCTTCCTAAGGGTCACAGTGACTGGAATAGCCCCATCGCCATGCCAATACTAATACCCGCCAGTGTAACCATCGATCTAGTAATGGCACCGTTATCAGGAACACTACCACCCCTACCATCGCTGACTACAGTGAATATCGGAACCGCAGAACCTGTCCCGTCCTCCGTAAATGAAGTCTCCTGCGCAAGTATTTCCCGGTGACAACTTCCGCCGCCGCTCCCGTCCAATGCACACGATACCATTTCAGCAGCAAATGTAATGGTTTGCTGCTCACGCGCTCCGGATGCAGGTACAGTGATAGTATATGGTGTATAGGAGGCATGATATCCTCCTGCAGATGCTATGACGGTGGCTATATCCAAAATGTAAACGAATCAGAAGACTAAAGGATGCACATAAGAAAATCACAGTGACGTACGACGCTGCGTGATAGTCGCCCCTAAGGGAATCGTTTCATAGACAAGACCATCATTACCATCGTTAAGACCACCGGTACCCTGCAGAATCTGACTTATGTATACTTCGCCTGCAAATGTCGTTTCACCACCATTGTTACCAACCCCAATAGCACTGTATGTCATCGAATTGAGATCATTTACAATGGGAGCTTCTGTTGGAATTACGGCGAAGAGGGTTGCGGTCTGTGCTAAGACTGAGGTTTTTTAGAAAGTTAGGATAAGTGGTGAAATAGAGAGGAGATGGAGAATACCCGCAGGGAAGAGTGCCTGAATGACCAAGAGAGGATGCATGGCAGGCGATGCCTTGATGATAGAAAGGATCGCACCCGATATTTAACTTGTGCGCCATCCAGGGATACACGAAATGTTACGGTTGATATCCCTGAACCTGCCAATGCTATTGTTGAATTGAATCAAGCTGATGCGCCGGGCTCTAAACGAGTACCTCGTGGCTGATGCGATTAGCAATGAGGCTATGAGTGCCAGAACATCCAGTGCGAAAGCTTTTTTTTTTTTTCGTTCTCATTGGTTTTCTCGACCCGATACTCAGCGCATGAATATTGTATGAGAGTCTCTGTTTGCCTATTCACTTTGATCACGACTTCCGGCCAGCACTGTCATCAGCGAAACCCAGGAAAGGTTAGATCTAGGGTCAGGATCCCTGCTAACCGTACCCCGGAATCCCGACCCCATTGATGCAATATCTAAGGGGGATTTTATATCACCCGTAACCGTTGATGAAGGTCGTGAGGAATATTACGAGTTACTGGTATTAGTACAAGTTGTCAGTGTAGTATCTAGCTGTAGAGAATACAACACATACCGAAGATTAGCACGGGTTGAGAGGGTTATGACGAGTTGTGTGGGTTTTGATGGGTTGTGGGGGTTATAAAGGGTTTTGAAGGTCGTGGCGAGCCCCGAGAGTTATTGCGAGTGACGAAGACCATATCTTGTTCCAGATATTTTAACCAGAAGCGGGGCAAGTAACAGGTACCCGCGTCACTACCATCACTGGCTGTTGCATTGTATTGGAGGCATCACAACTAAATCTATTTCGTACATACAGGCAATACTGTTACTACGAGGGTGCATAGTACATATGACTAGTGAATTCAACACCCGACCCTCCACAGCCCCGCCTGCATACATGCGAACTGAGCGTATTACAAATCAGCAAGAATCAATAAACATCAAATGAAGTGACTTACCAATACTGTATCACCCTAGTATGCAACGACTTTAAGAACGGGTCATCACCTAGAACAAAGTGTTGGTCAGCTATCGGAGCGATAGCAATCACTGGTCACGTACCACAGGGTCAAGGTTATTGAACGGCTGCGCTGGCGGCAGCTAGATGCGAAGGTGAGTTGTCTCAGTCGAAGCTGGCTGTTGGAATCCTGGAGATCTGTCTGGTAAGCTTCAACAAATGGCGAGATGCTATTGCGATATTTCTGTAGTGAACTCGACGGAATTGACCTTCGAGATGAGAGATGGAGATGGAGATGGTTGCTGAGTGAAGGGATTGCCTGTGTGATGACTGTGAGTACCTGAAGGCGAGATGGATAGAAGATAGAACGGCACGTACCTCAGCCCATGTATCAATTCATCCTACCCAGCTCGCTTATCGTCTTTCCGGAGCCTTTCAAATCTTCGATTGAGACGATCAGCTCACTATCGAATACCAACAGCACGCGTTTGACGCGTCAATACACTTCCAACGAGCCATAATGGGTCAACAGAGGGTTATATATGTCGGAAGAGGCTGGAGGAGGATGGGAAGGGACAAGGAAAGGGCTGAGAGAAGGGGGAGATGATGGTGGAAGGGAAGGAAGAAGTGTTGGAGTTGTCGGAGTTCTGGGGCGGCTTTATTGTGAAAAGTTTGGGGTGCGCACGGACCGGGTCAGGGTTTAGGGTTTGGGAGGTGTTGGAGTTGGAGTAGGGTCTGTAATAACCATGTTAGTCGTCAAGGTGCTGAATGGTAAGTAGTGTTGAAGTAGACGTTGAAGAAGAAAAAGTAATCTCAAGCGCTCAGGCACCCGTATCCAACTCCGTGGAGCCGGCTTTCAGTCCGAAACTCCGAATTGTACAGCCACCTTCCCTTGCAAGCTACCTTGACGGCTCCCAACACTATAGAGTTTGTCCGCTCTATGACACACCTCTCTCTTTCTCTCTCTCTCTCTATAGAGGATGCCTTTGTATACTGAAAAATCCCACCAAGATATTTATGTAAGTAACCTTCCTCTCACGACTCAAAGTTGAGATTTTTTCCAGGAATGAACGGCATACGTCTATTGCTCGCCTTCAAACCGTTATAGATGATTGCACCTGTCTGTTCTCAGAAATACACAGATCTAGCAGGCCAAAGGAAAGATAGCGTGCTTCTTTCATTAACAAGTGAACCATTGCCCTACACCACATCGTTCAGTCTCCCAGGCTGACGATGCAGCAAGGAATCGTTTTCCAGCTAGTTTCCATCACGACGATGCGGTGATTGACATAATGGATGGAAAGCATATACGACAAAGTGTTGAGCTTACTATGCTGGGAAGAGTTTAAATTCAGAAATGCCACAATATCGAGGTCTTATAGACACAAAGATCAACCTAACAAAGTAACCACTACATTTCTTCCTCCTTCGCCATCTTCAACGTCTCCAAAGCCTCAGGAGAACGAACCTTAGCTGAAACATGATATGCCGGCACCCGACTATGCCCAAGTCATGGTTCAGAACTCAGAATCAATCGCTCGTGTGGGATGTAATGTATCTTTCACCTAAGAATACCGGTCCCTTGGTCATTTGAAATGCTAATTGGAACCTCATTTCCGTGCGCGTCCTTTCCAGGTTCGAGTTTCGCAGCCCAAAGTACGATTGCAAAACTCAGTACAGCGTTCGATGCGAGGTGTCTACCTGGACAGATCCTGAGTCGTATGGTAAATGTATCCATCCATGTCATAATAGTAAAGACACCACCTCCGACCAAATCCAAATGAATAATGTCCTTCATCCTTGGTATCAGGAGGCGATTCTTTGTGTGCACCATCTTCGTTGAGAAATCGTTCAGGTCGAAACACATCTGGATCTTGGCCATACGTCGCAGGATCATGATTCATCGCGCTTATGTCGTTCGTTAGCGAGTCAGAGTTGGAGGGTGCGAAAACCTCACAGTATGTTTGGTATAATCCAGCTACCTTTTGGGATGTGATAGCCTTCGTAAATGTCGTCCTGGAACCACCCAAGTCAATCAAGTCATTGATGGCAAAGTAATCCAGCACTTGCTTCGAGTGAAGCATGAAATACGCCAAGTGCAAGCGCAGGACGCCAACGAAGGACCTGAAATCAATGATCAGACATCATGAATGCATTGAGAGTCACGAAGAACAAACATGCGAACCTCTTTCACAACCGCGCGCATGTAGGGGAGGTTTTCCATGTCAGCTAACGTCGGTATCCTAGTTTGGCCGACGACGGTGTCAATTTCTGCTTGTGCTTTCCGTTGAACATCAGGGAAGGCGAGCATGGCGACAATAAGCCACTCGATAGTAGTCGCAGTCTGCACAGAATGGTCAGTAAACTTTTGAAAGGGTCGTCTTTCTGAGACACGGAACTGTTTCATATCCCCGCCATGCTGGTAATGAAGGTAAGCTGAAGGAAGAAAACAGAATGAGGGAAACACACTATAGAATTGCAGCTAACCAGGCAGATTCCAAGTCATCAAGTTCATGTTGATCCTGTGTTTCAACAAGCATAGTGCAGAAGCTCGGCTCAGACTCCTGCTTCTGTACCTGTGGATTATAGAAGCTGTCAGTTCAATTTTAATTTGGGCATACAGACATACCACCGATTCCTTGATGGGAAGAAAGAATTTCAAAAAGCTCTCGGTGTACATATTATACTTTGCCTTCATTTCCTGTTTCCATTTTGCAAGAAATTCTGGGACGTGTTTAAGGACGGGAATGTGGTTCGCGAGATATCTTCCAGGTGCGGTGGCTAGGGCTATATCATTCATGAAACTTGACAGTTCTTTTATGATTGCATGGCGACGAGATGTATCATTATAGATAAGAGACGCGCTCGTGAACGAGGTGAACCTGTACATCGTTCTCAGCTTCCCAGATCAATCGTTAATTAGCAGAATGTGATACCGATATACGTGGTCGTGGCATTTCTGCGGACTATCCAAGATATCCAGTGCAAACTGAATACCTTCACGCATGTGGATCGGGAAGTAGCCGACACTAGCTCTTATGTTCAAAGCTTCATGTGCAGCACGACGCATGGTGCGCCACCTATTGAATTGTGAAGTATAAAGATAATGCTCAGTGCTTTTTGGACTCACCTCGTTCCATGATCCATCACTACTATGTTCAACTCGTTGCACATGCATTCAGCAACAGGCATTCGGGGTCGCTGAGAGTAGTTGGCGGCACGGCGGTCAAGGAGATCCCCTGCTGTTTTGGCCGAGTTCAATACGATAACGTCCTGGTTGAACAGGCGAAAATACACGATGTCGCCTAGTTGTGGTTCATTTAAGAAATCGGGTAATATGTACTATTCACAACGCACCATAAGTCTCCTTCCATTCAAGTAAAGTGTGCCACGGTCGGTTCGCATCGAGCTGAAAGACGTTACCTACGACGGGGTAGCCTTGAGGTCCTGGTGGCAAGTTTCGTGGACGCTTGAACTTGAGGTATATACCCCAAGCACAAACCGATACTAGAACGTATACAAGGGTAGAAATGGCGGTGAACGTCATAGTGGAGAGCCAAGTCAAGAAAAGCTGTTCGGAGACGAATACAGTTCAAGTGTTCGTATGTCCCACGACTGTCAGGTAGTGTATGACAGGCTGCAGGGCAACACAATCGTGCGTTCAAATCTTATTTGACATGTGAGCTAGCGCCACTGAGGTGGCCTATGAGCTTGATTGAGACAGCTGGACTGGGGGAAGATCTTAAAGAAAGGAAAGTGAAAATGCGAGGCGCGAAACCGATGTCTTGTCCAGGCTAAACGGAAAAAAGTTCAAAAGACCTACGTATACAGCGTCGTCAGCACCAATATCTATCCGGGCCAACTTCCGGAGATTGGGGAAGGTATCAAGATCGTCGTGGTTTGCGGCAAGGGAGAGGGAGAGTTGATTAGTCGTGAACTCTGCCGGCGGAGTCGCCAGAAGAATGGCGACGACGCATGGAAGGGTTTACCCTCTTAGGCGTTGACTATAGAACCCTGTTTCCGGATCATGGAAGTCGAGAAGAAAGAGACAAAGCGCCCATTGCCGAGGCGATATTGATGTGACGGAAGCGTTACCTGTCACGCAATCGACCCTTTTCTTGAGCACTCGTCGTCCACCCAGAATGCTCTACACTCAGACTCAAGCAAGCCTATTGTCGCTATCAAGCTGGCTTGGAGTCTTTTTGATTCATTTTTCATCTCATTTACAGTTCTGAATTGCTTCGTTGGAAGAAAGGCGAAGAGTTTTTTGCTCTACAAGTGGTACGTGAATTGTAGCAGTGCTATGTGCAATACGCACTCCGTTAATCTTGGCGATGCAGAAACGTCGATAAGTTTGGATGTGTCGATATTCCAACAACACTGTAAACACCCAGGAGGGTACGCTCCTGCCGTCCCTACCCACCTCTTATCCAAAGCATTGTTGAGCGGTCTGTCGCAACGCCCAAGAACTATTCACCTAGCGTCGTCCCAAATTGCTATCTCTCAAGACGCTTTGCATGGTACCATTACTTTAACCGTTCCCCTCCGACGGCTGACCAATATTGCCTTTACCAGTTCTCATCACGGGACGGCTAGAATTCAAGTATGCTGGTGTTGCAAGACCGAAAGCAGGAAAGCGAAGATGGTGGTATGATAGGGTACATTACTGGGCACGTAGTCCTCCATCTTTCTTCCTACACGTTCGTTCATAGCTTCTTGCACTCTCGGACCAACATTTACCACCATGAATCGCTTCTCCGGCATTCATTCTTAGGCTGCTCCCTTTCCCGCCTCGTTTTGTAATAGTTAACAGTAAACGTGTGGCGACTTCCTTGTATCCTTTCTTAGATAGTAGCTAACGAAGCTCTAAATCCTCACCCTTGTGGTGATTGGAAAGGCTGTTTCATATTCAGGGTCCGTGAAACTCGTCTATCCCTAGAGATAATCGCCTACAGTTAGTGTAGAAGTGGTTATTTTGGCTAGTGATTCAAAGTGAGTGCTAGTCTTTGCTATATACCTGCCGCACGCCCATACCTCTGCAGGACAGGGTATACCAACAAATTTACATGCTCCCACGCACTGAACTGGGTTTGAAAGAAATCCGGCCAACTTGCTGTTTGATAGCGCTGCATAATCCCTGATTCAATGCATCTGAGGCGATTCATATAATCTGCGTAACTTGTACAAATGTACATGGCGTTATGCAAAAACATCGTCGTCGGTCCTGATCTCGGTTCAAATCTGAGTGTACCTTTGTGGAAATGCCGATGGTTCGTCCGCGGCGGAACGTGCTACTGTCTGCTTTTTCCTGCACTCTCACCATGGTCCCTCCCAGTCCACACCTTACCGCCTTCACAAATCCTCATCGGACAAAGAGGGAACAAAAAATTAACCATTCTCGCGACATTATGACGCATTAAGGGGGAATCGAAACCCCGGCAGTCGATACTGGTTCACCTGCAGAGATTGTTGGCAACGACCCAGATTACCACTACCCCATTAATGCGATGAAATTTATCCTACTGGCTTTGGACTAGCTACTACATGACTGAGGGCAATGAATCGCCTTACATTCGGAGTCCCAGTCTCGACCGGAAAAAAAATCTTCGCCGTTAGCCGGTCGATGCATTAGTGATATGCCATCGCGCGCGCGGGCCACATAAGTTGATCGAATAAGGCGTGTCTCATTCCCATTACCGTAAACAACAAAATATTAATATTATGCCACAAGGCTAAGGATGGTACATGTATAGAAAACCAGCTCGTAAACGGAGGACATGGAATCTAAAGTATGGGAGTATGGCTCCTATTCCTCGCTTTACCCACTGCCACCTTGACTTTGTTCCATCGATCAATCTTTGCCCCACTAGCACCTTCCCGCCTAAGCTCATAAAGGGAACCATAGGTGAGGGTGGGTGAGGCAGAACTTGTATACCCTGTCACACCCCGTCGAACCAGGTAGTGGGTAAGGTGGAGGCGTGAATTTACCGTGCGCTCAAATTACGTTGATACCCACCCAGGGAACGGTGGGCAAAGATATTGAGTGCCGGGAGTACTTTGATCAAACTGTACCAGGGAGGAGGGATCCACGTTGGTGAGAAATGGTGTGTAGGCTTCGGGAAGCAACGACGGCTAGGGTGAGATCTACCTCAAGGTATGAGTGAACAATAGAAAGAAAGATTGGTATCACTTACCCGGCAGAGTAATATTCATCATGCTTATCATCCTTACAGGGATCAGATACCATCAGTTCGGGGTATCAAGTGTCAAAATTCACCGTAGAATGCCGTTGGCCCAAGTTAAAAGTACTCGAATACTTCACTGGCAACAGGCGTTGATCAGCGATCATAGGGTAAGGTGTAAAAGGAAGGCAACATACATGTCCCAATAATAGATGTTATTCAGCACGATTTGAGAGCCTCTGACTGTCACGCTACCTGTCCTTTGAATGTCGTTAGTCTGGTGAGAGTCGGGTAAGGGATGGCGCGAACGCACCGTATCATTGCAAGGAACCGTCTGCGAAGGTACGCCATGGTGAGTTTACTTCTGCATGGCGAGTATTACCACTCATTGTATAAATGATGGCTGCGAGACACGTACCTTTTTTGCCAATCAAACCCAAAATCGTTTCTTCTGACGACGTCCGACTATGGTGTGAAATGCACAATCAAAACGAGTAAGGCTCCAAGCTGATGGAAGAACAATAGGGAACCATTTGAGTCGAATTTGTGGAAACAGTTTGTGTGGACAACGAGTGCAGTAAACCAAAAAGCAGGTGTGTGGTGGTTCGAGAAAAAGGAAGACTTGTGTGACATGTAACACTTCTGTCACATCGATATCGGATAGTGGGCGCTTGTATCTTTCTCGTCGACATCCATCAGACTTTCAGGGAGTTATGCCAATGATGCTAATCATTTGCCGGACTTGGTATGGTGAGTATTCTTTAACTAACTCCGTCCGGCTGTCATTAAATCCTTACCTTCTTAAAGCCCAGATTCCTTGTATAATGATGCGCCTGTCCTAATATATACTCATAAACGACTCAGAACGATGGCATTCAAAACAGGCGGTCCGGTTCGAACTTTGAAAGGCAGATAGAAGTGGCTCCTGTTCGTTATCTCAGGACCTCCAATAGTGGGTGGTGAGGACGGTCTGAAAATTCATGCTTTGGGACGGTTTTTGTCCAAACCTCAGAAGAGGGTGGTCTCGGGTCCCGATTCTCGCCCAAACAATCATATAGCTCTTGAAAATCAGCCAAACTTTACCGAAAAACACAAAATACATCTTTCCTGTGACTTCATCGTCCACAATGCCGTTGTCCACCTCTAGAGGCATTGCTCTCCCTCCAGCGCCACAGATGGAGTACCACCAATCTGAGTCAACAATGCCCCGCTGGTGGCCTTCCTTGTCCAAACCTGGCTCTGGGTTCCGCCTGCGGCAGGCCACGGGGTGTTGGGTCCTCCGAGCTCAGTTTCTGTCCAAACTTCAGAACGGCACTGCCACATACTATTGGGGGTTTTGTCATTCCATGTGCTAGAGTTTCCCAAGTATCTGCTCGTTGAGGTGGACCCCAATCCACACTATGACTTTGGTCCAAAACAAGTCATAAGGCCACTACCATCGGCGATATTGTCATTTTGGAACTGCGGCAGGACATTGTTCACGCTATTGTCCCATTTTGCCGTATATAAACACTCTGATCTTTTCAAGTCATAAGCCACCAATCTCATTGACTTGACGAAATTTCTTCTGCCATACAATCAGGTATGTTTCATAGTATCTTAATAATTAAGTACTGCAAGTTCTAAGAACGATCTTCCAGTACAGCTCCAATGATCTTCTTGCAAGAACTCATCGACCTAGTTATCGACGAGCTTTGGTGGGACAAAGCGTCGCTCATAAATGTATCGATGGTCTCTCGGGCATGGCTTCCCCGGTCCCGAAAACATCTCTTCCAAACCCTCCGTCTGCTTCCGCTGTCGCGCTATGGAGATCTGCGATTCCCCACTCACCGCCCAATCTCTGAGGTCCAAAGATTTATTGACCTCTGCTCTCATCCTCATTCCACCATACCCGACGCAGGGCCAACCCACGTTACATTGACGGCAGATGTAGTGTATGCGGATTTAGAGCACACGCCAGAGGATGTCCGCTACCGCTACTCCACTGAACCGGAGCGTCGCCGCAACATGGCCGAAAAACGTATAGCTGCGTTTATCACGCTGTTATTATGGCTGCGTGCTACGCCTAGGAGGGAACAAGGAATGACAGTCTCGACGTATGCGGAGAAACTATTCAGGAACGTGAAGCACCTCACGCTCTCCCCTGTTGGGTCAAGTTTGAGCATGCGAGAGCTCAAAAAACTCCTTTCCTTACCCTTTCCACCCTTTCCAGGGGTCACTCACTTGGTTATCGACGGCCAACCTCTTCACCCTCGCAAATTCTTCCTCTTCGTCCTATCTTCATTCGAATCCCTCGAACGATTGTCCGTCACCCACGCATCGGACAACAAGGCTCCCATGATTGAAGCACCAATCGAGCAAGTGTCGTTTCCTCCATCCCTCACACATATTGAGATCAGGGTGCTGCACACATCTTTTCAAACCCTGAAATTCTGTTCGACATTAGAAAACCTCATCGTCCATATCAGATACCCGACCGTGGAAGCGCAGTTCACTGCAATTAACTGCTTTCTGGAATCGAGTGTAGCGGTGAAGGATAAACGCCTCAAGCATTGTAAACTCGTGCTCAGGTCGCAGAGTCACAGTCGACCCGTCGTCATTGACAGTTTGTCAAAGTTCATCCATTTCAACAGGATTCAGAGCTGGACCATTGATGCAGACTGCAAAGCCTTTCTGTATGGAGGCATTGAAACGATACCAAATGTCACAACGATTGTACCCCAACATCTCCAAACAATTCCAGACCAGCTGACCGCTGTATTTGACCATACTTTGTCGCAGTTGTTTCTGTTTCCTGGTCTGCGAAGCATAGAGACGTCGATCATCCACCCTTGTGATCGAAAGATGTTGCAGAGATCGGGGTGGGATGAGGTTGAAGGGACGGTACCTGAAGGATCGGAGGCTCACCGGAATGTCAATAAGATGGAGAAGCGGATTAGGTCGCAATTTCCCAAGTGCGACAGCAAAGGATTATTAAAATTACACTTTATTTATCGTCCAAATGCTTGGTGACTACTTTACACTGTAATGTTGATACAACAAGGAATGATCTTGAGTGACTCTAGTCGTATGTTGCTGTATAGGAGGTATGTAAGATTGCGAACGACACGAAGCTGCGGCTCACTGGTATTAGTACACTTCACCTGTTATTATGTCTCAGGCCATGTACAACTGGATAGAGAAGAGAGATGTGTAACTCGGTACATGGAACGTGACTTGTAACCTGGAGACGTGAAAACTCCAAAGGCATGAAAAGGCAAAAGGGAAATATTATAAGTATAGTCAAAGAGGGAAGACGCAAGAGATGACCGGATGTTGATGGAAGTAGTACGTAGGGTCCACCAATCGGCGCTTCCACCTGCTCCACGTCTCGATGACACTCAACGACGATGCCAGCTGCACAGTCTAAACGAAGTCATCTAGGCCCCGAAACAGTGATGACGGGTGGCTCACTGATACAATGTGCGGGATTGTCTGCATAACTTGCTGAACTTCAAATGCGACATTCTTGGATGCGGCCTTCAAGTATTCTGCATTTATTCAATGAAAAACCCGTGTCGTATGCAAGGCACAGTTCCAGATAAAAGAAACGGTCTAGACCAGCTACCCGACTCAAGCCCCCAATTCTGTACGACCGGTAATGGCATGTGAAAATCAATCACCTAAGTAAAGAGCTGTTTTATAGAGCTATAAGCACTCTTCCTTCGCTATCTTTAATATTTCCATTGCTTCAGGGAAGCGAGGTTTAGCAGAAACATGATATGTCGGTGGCCGACTGTTCCACGTTCAGAATTAATCGCTCAGGTGTAATCATCTCTCACCTAAGGATACCATCGGCCTGGTCATTTATACTGATCGAGACCGTGTTGCCTTGAGCATCTTTTCCAGGTTCGAGATGCACAGCCCAAAAAACAATTGCAAAGCTCAGCAAAGCGTTTGATGCGACGTGTCTGCCTGGACAGATCCTGTATCGTGAAGGTTAACAGCTTGTCAGTTGATGTGACAGGATAGGACACACACCTCCGACCAAAACCAAACGAATAATGTCCTTCATCCTTGGTATCAGCCGGCGACACTTTATGTGTACCGTCTTCGTTTAGGAACCGTTCGGGTCGAAAGAGGTCCGGATCTTGTCCGTACGTCTCAGAATCATGATTCATGGCTCTTGTATCGATTTGTTGGCAAAATGATAACGGAGAGTTATAGGAACTCACAGTATGTTTGGAATAATCCAGCTACCTTTCGGGATGTGATAGCCTTCATACACGTCATCCTGTGGCCCACCAAGTTAGCTAGGGCCTAACGTTAGACGAATCCGGTGAATACCTCGAGTGATGCATGAAATACGCCAATTGGGACTGGAGGACGCCAGCGTAGAACCTGGAATCAGGCATCAGGAATGCAACCATACCGAGGACCACGAGTCCATACCTCTTTTACAACTGCTCGCATGTAGGGTAAATTTTCCATGTCAGCCAGCGTTGGGATCCTAGTTTGCCCAATGACTGTATCAATTTCCTCGTGGATCCTTCGTTGAACATCAGGGAAGGTGAGCATGGCAACTATCAACCACTCGAGGGCAGTCATAGACTGCAGAGCCGTTAGTCACGTTGGAAACCCTCTTTTTGGGGGGGACTCAACTGTATCATATCCTGCTACGCTGGGAATCAAAGAGATGAGTGGGAGACGGAACATAGAGTGGGGGGAACACACTAAAGCACCGCAGCCAACCAGGCAGATTCCGAATCGCTGAGCCCATGTCTCTCCTGCGCCTCAGCGAGCATAGCACAGAAACTCGGCCCATGATCCTGCTTCTGTATCTGTGGAATGGCAAAGCTATCAGTTCCGTTCTCATTCAGGATACACTGACGTACCACCAAATCTTTAATGGGGAGAAAGAACTTCAAAAAGCTCTCCGTGTACATACGGTACTTTGCCTTCATTTCTCGTTTCCATTTCGCGAGAAACGCTGGGACATGTTCGAGAATGGGAATGTGGTTCGCCAAGTATCGTCCGGGTGTGGTGGCTAGGGAGATATCGTGCATGAAAGTAGAGAGTTCTTTTATGATGCTGTAGCGGCGAGCTATATCATTATATGATAGAGGCAACTCCGAACGAGGTGTATCTGTACAGCCGAGTCATTCTGTTTCAGCTTTGCGAAGATGTTAATGAACACAAGACGATACCGATATACGTGATCATGACATATCTGCGAACTATCCAGGATGTCAAGTGCGAGCTGAATACTTTCACGCGTGTGGATTGGGTTATAGTTAACACTAGCTCTTATGTTCAAAGCTTCGTGTGCAGCACGACGCAATGAGCGCCACCTGTTCAATCATTGAGAACGAAAATGTTGGGAATACCTTCCTGGGGACTCACTTCGCGCCATGCTCTATCACTCCTATATTCAACCCACCAGTCAAGCATTCGGCGACAGGCATTCGAGGTCGATTGGAGTAGTTGGCAGCACGGCGGTCAAGGAGATCTCCAGCCGCCTTGGCCGAGTTCAAAACGATAACATCCTGATTGAACAGACGAATATACACGATGTCGCCTAGTTGAGGTTCATTTGAGAAACTGTGTACGCTGAATACAGTTAAGACGCACCATAAATCTTCTTCCATTCAACAAGAGTATGCCACGATCGATTTACATCGAACTGGAAGAGGTTCCCTACAATGAGGTAGCCTTTGGGACCCGGCGGTAAGTTTCCTGGACGCTTGAGCTTGAGGTAGATTCTCCAAACACAAACAGATATCAGCACGTATGCAAGAGCTGAAACGACCATGAAGGTCATAGTGGATAGGCAAATCGCAAAAGCCTTTAGTTATACTATGAGGAAGTAAGTACAGAACCCGCTGACTATTGAAGTTTGTGCGCGTACCAAGACTATCGTGTGTCTCACGACCGTCAGGTAATACACTGACACGTTTGCCTTTATAAAGTTGGGTTGAAGACTTCTCGCAGCTAACCCATGACGTACTTGATTACGCGTAGAGTGGGTGATGATCAGTAAGCATCCCACGCCGTCTTTGTGGGCACGAAGAAGCAAGACCTAGTTACCGCTGGTAGTTTTTAAGTTTCAGTGGAGTTGAGCATGTCTCGTATGAATGATCTCCCAAAGGATGCATTCGTTTTTGTTTGTTGGGGCTCAGAACAATGACTGGAATACCACATTTCTGTCGGTGCAATATCGGCAGTCAAACCTTATTTGACATTTGAGGTAACGCCACTGAGGGACATCCGCGAGCTCAGGTCAGGTGGAGCGAAGAAATCCTAAAGAGAGCAGAGTAAAAAGTGGTATATTTCCCTGGATCGAGAGCCCCAGCGGCTCTTGCGAAACGCACGGGTACGAAGTCTCGACTGTCTTAAGGCGGGTATACCCAGTCCAAACGAAGCCCCGAGCGATAAGTCTCACAAAGTAGAGGGCGGGGGCGTGTAAATTTATCGTACTCTGGAATTGCGTTGGTGCCGCCTGGTAGTCTGATACGGGCGAACAGAGGGGGATGTAAAGATGCACACCGGTTTGGGAAAAGCATCTGTTGGACAGATTTCGACCAGAAATGTATACTGATTTACCTACAATAAGGAGCAGGATATGGCAAACTGAAAGGCGTCCAGAATCACGGAGTTTAAGTCGCCCCGAATTTTGAGCTGGAACTCAACCAATCAGGAGCGCTTTAGGACCACCAGAAAGGTGAAGAAAAAGACGAGAACTTTGACATACCGAAATGATTGCTGATTTGCGTCATTTCTGAGATTACCGAAACGCAGCGTTTCGGTCGAAGCTTCGGGGGTTCCACAACAGCAGCAGATTTGGGTCGAATCTGTCTACCAGATATTTTTCCATTGGCCCACGGCGGCCGGTTTCAGGCAGTCCGAATGGGAGCATTTCAGGAAGCCCAGAAAGCTTACCTGAATTGACTGCTTTCGGAAGATCAGAAATATGCGTCGATCGCCTCCAAATCTGGGAGCATTACGGTGTACCTTATTGTCTGTATTTCGGACTTGGCTTCCTGCGCATCGAAATGCTTCCTAATTCCTTTCCTTTCAGGCGTCGGGTCAGAAGCTCGGAATCACCCAATTTCTGCAGCCATTTCTGCCTACCTTATGTTCTGACAGATCCCTTATGAATCAGGTGTGGTTTCTGGCTGAAATTTGTCTAACTGATTTTTTCTCCTAAACTGACGTGGTGTTGGGTGTTGGGAATACCTTGATCAAACCGTAAACGATCACCTCGAGAATGGGATAAAGATGATTTGACGTACCCTGACAACTACGAGAGGCTCGGAGTGAGAATTTGTGAATGAGAAACGTTTTGAAGATCCTCGTGGCAGAGGTAAGAGGCGGGGTAAGAGGCGGGGCAAGCGGAATGCGGCAAAGGAACGGGAGACATATGAGCAGGGAGCAGGGACTCGTCTTAGTGAGANTTTTCAAGCAAGTCGGGAGGAATCTCTGGCATTTTAAGACGACGTTGGAGCTAGTAAAAGCGATTAGGGATGCTGTTCAAGGTAAGCTGTTTGGTCGACGTGTTTCATCTAGCTTTCTCTGACGCCATCTCTCTCTAGCACACAAGGATGCACTGGAGAAGGCCAAAATTCTTCATCGAGATATCAGCGCTGGCAATATCCTGATTACCGACGAAGGCGGCATGCTCATTGACTGGGACTTCAGCAAGCACGAGGACATCAAACGCCCACGTGCACCTGTGCGAACGGTGAGTTGCTATTTTATTACCTCTGCTCGTGAGCGACGGACCTGATTACCTGCTCGTGTAGGGAACTTGGCAGTTTATGTCTGCTAAGCTGCTGTCCCAGCCACCCGGAACTGTCGAACATGAACGTGCAGATGACCTCGAATCCTTCTTCCATGTTCTTTGCTGGATCACTCTTATCTACGGCCCACACTCGCTCGACGACGAAGATGTCGAGGAGATGCTCGCATCTATCTACAATTGTTGGTGGAAGCGTGAAGGCGGTAAATCCAAGGGCGGTCGTGGTAAAAAAGCGATGTTCGCGGATCGAGAGATGGCAAAGGAGGCGAAGTTGGAAGATGGGCCTTTGAAGGATCTCATTGTCGAGCTGGAGGAAGCTTTAGCTGTGCGATACAGCGAGGGTCCGAGCCAAAAGCAGTGGAAGAAATTTGAAGAAATCAAAGCCGATCCGGTCCAAGCAGCGGAACATGTGGTTCAAGAATACCTCGATTCGATGAAGAAGTTGAAACAATCGGATTGGATGTTAGCACTCTTCGATGCAGCCATCGCACAGCCGGAAAAGCTCACGGACAAGCCTGAAAAACGAAAGATCGACACCACCCAGGCTCGGATCGAGAACACTGCGACTTCATTGGTTACTTCCAGTCGAGTTGATACTCGCTCTGGTGACAACAAGCGCAAATCCGCGCGGGAGCAGCCCTCTCGCGGTGGCACTAGAACAGTCTCAATGAAGAAGCGTGGTGGCTAAGCTTTTCCTTCATAACTATTTCCCATAATGTTTTACCTCATCCTGCTCACGCATCTCTCACCATTTTCTGTACAATATTATAGTTGACGTTTCTTCATCTGCTCTGGAAGCTTGTAAATATGGATAGTAACTATCAATGACAGCAAAGTACTGGACTGAACTTGAAACTGAACTATCACCTGCGGCTGTGAGGGAGCACCTCCACAAGCGTTCACGCAACGTTAATGCAGCTCACCGCGGGCTTCCCTTTTCCCAACCGTCTAAACCCAATACGGGTGCTAGACACACCAAGCCTGGTTCTTGTCCAAACCTGAGATCCACTTCACCCACCCGCCACACCGGGTTCTAGCAGACTCCATTTTCGAGCTCTTTGTTCAGAGGTAATATCATTGATACGCGGATAAATCCCCAACCGTCGATAACGTATGTCAGACCAGGTGCCGGATGCCAATTTTTTAAATATTTAACGTCGTTGACGTCTCGGGCATTTAAACACTGGGGAAACCAGATACATACAACGGCGTTTAAATACTAATTAAATACTGACATTCTTTTAAGTATAAAATTTGGTAAGCAAAGGACTACTACATGGTTGAATGTGGTATCTAATACATAGTAGGTACTATACATGTATATGTAGAGTACAGAGCACATTTACAGAGTAGGAGTGTCCAGCTGCTGTCCGGGGGTAATTGGGTACTTCTGGTAAGGTCAATCTAACAATTCTAAAGTCATTGTGGTTCAATTAGATCCAAGGGCACGTCAGACATCGCGATAACATACCTATGTCCTATGCCTGAGCACCCTCTACAAATCCCTATCATCGAGGCTCGTCTCTTGCTGCCACATGTAAACCACCAAGGACCTGACTGAAGGCAGGAAGAGGGAACGGCTGAGGAGAGGTGTCGTAGAAGTCATGGGATAAAGTGGGGGACGACGCCGGGCGGGGAAGGAAGGGGAAGGAAAGAAAGCTGGCAAGGACCGAGGTACAGTATGGTTGACTGCGGGGACGAGTGTCACACGTGCCCGGCGCGTTTGCACGTGGTTCTCACGCTGACTCTGTTGATTCCTCTTGTCTTCTCCCGTCATGCCCGCTTCACCGTCGACCTACCGTCAATGCTCCCGCCTTCCTTCCGAGACTCAACAAGATATCCTTTATATTCAAGATGTCCCAACAGCTCTCTGTGTTTATTTGGCTAGACACTGGGTTGTGTAAGATGTGGATAATGCGTGTCAGAGGCCGAAGTGCTTTCGTGTTGCGAGAGGAATGGTGAGTACATATGTCAGTTGCTGTGTTTTTCTCAGCTGACTAGTCACCTGGCATGCATCGTCATACGCTTGATTTCACCTTACGGACGTGGTCTGCTCAAGACATACATGGTCTCCCGAGTCCTCGTTTTCGACCCGCTATCCTCTCTCCTCTCATTTTCCACCAGTTTTCCGCCCAGTCCCAGATTCCGCCCTCGTCGTTCCCAATATCCGCGTCGTTTTCTCCTGTCTGTCAGCTGGTTCGTCTCCTGCGTCCGTCACGGCTCAGCTCTCCGCATTTCACCAAGCGGCTCGACTTGGCAACCCCCTGACAGCCCGTGCCCATCACACTGTGACTAGCGGGTCTCTTTCGCTCGTCGGAAATCTATGCGCTTTTAAATACTCACCTCCACCACTCCCTTCACAGTTACATGATGCTCCAGAAACTCCATTGTTGATAGCAGGGGTGCCGTTGAAGTCATGGGATAAAGTGGGGGACGACGCCGGGCGGGGAAGGAAGGGGAAGGAAAGAAAGCTGGCAAGGACCGAGGTACAGTATGGTTGACTGCGGGGACGAGTGTCACACGTGCCCGGCGCGTTTGCACGTGGTTCTCACGCTGACTCTGTTGATTCCTCTTGTCTTCTCCCGTCATGCCCGCTTCACCGTCGACCTACCGTCAATGCTCCCGCCTTCCTTCCGAGACTCAACAAGATATCCTTTATATTCAAGATGTCCCAACAGCTCTCTGTGTTTATTTGGCTAGACACTGGGTTGTGTAAGATGTGGATAATGCGTGTCAGAGGCCGAAGTGCTTTCGTGTTGCGAGAGGAATGGTGAGTACATATGTCAGTTGCTGTGTTTTTCTCAGCTGACTAGTCACCTGGCATGCATCGTCATACGCTTGATTTCACCTTACGGACGTGGTCTGCTCAAGACATACATGGTCTCCCGAGTCCTCGTTTTCGACCCGCTATCCTCTCTCCTCTCATTTTCCACCAGTTTTCCGCCCAGTCCCAGATTCCGCCCTCGTCGTTCCCAATATCCGCGTCGTTTTCTCCTGTCTGTCAGCTGGTTCGTCTCCTGCGTCCGTCACGGCTCAGCTCTCCGCATTTCACCAAGCGGCTCGACTTGGCAACCCCCTGACAGCCCGTGCCCATCACACTGTGACTAGCGGGTCTCTTTCGCTCGTCGGAGCTCTATGCGCTTTTAAATACTCACCTCCACCACTCCCTTCACAGTTACATGATGCTCCAGAAACTCCATTGTTGATAGCAGGGGTGCCGTTGAGGTGTCCCGGGAGGTTTTTGAATGTTGTTTAAATGGTGCTATATGCCCATTGTACTTATTTAAATGTTCCATATTTAAATGATATTTAAACACTATTGTATGCGTATGTTTTTCAGAATGTTTAAATGCCCGAGACGTCAACGACGTTAAATATTTAAAAATTTGGCATCCTACATTAGTCAGAATGCCAGTTCGGCAAATCAACCAAGTGCAGAACTGGAGCATAACTGAACGCGTCGGTACGTATTCCGGTGGATCCGCGCGACGAAAAGGCATGCGGAAGCTCAAGTGAGATGTGTTCCAGTGAAGGAAGCGCGTACTTGACAGGTGAGAGGTCGAGGTAGAATATTGCTGGCATACGTGCTTTGAAGACGCGCCACCGCATGGAGTGGTCCATAAGGGTATGCAGGAGGGGAAGCTCACTATCTCCCCGCAGAGTGAGTTCGACCGAGATAGGGAGATTATGTGATCGAGATAGGAAAATCTGCAATGCCTGGACTCTGTTAATCGTTGGTTTCGCTGATAATGCCATTGGCGTCACATTAATTCGAATGTAAGACCACAGGTATGGCATGGCCAAGACGAGTTGTCGCCATGAGGAGTACACGTGTGAGAAAAGCCATGAAGTCTGCGTTTGGTCTAGGCTGTCCGCATTGGAGTCCGTGGCTAGCCCGAAGATTGCGAGCAGCAGTTCAGCGGGAAGGCGGTGGATTGGCGTTGAAGTAGCAAGCTCGGGTACGATATGTTGACGGTAGTGAGTTGAATTTCTTCTAGCTCTGAGGATACTTTGCGTCTAGGTAGAGGTCAATGCCAAGCTGGGGTTAAGAAAGGAAAAACCACCTGCTCAAGTGCGCTCTGAGCCTTGGAATCACCGGTAATTTCAGACTGGCTCAGTCTGCGGGTGTAGCACACAATGTTCATCGCGAAAAGTATCTGGCTTCAGATGTGGGAGATTTGGAAGTTGAGGAAGGTTGATTCCGAATGAATTCCTAATTGTTTGTTGGAACAAAAAAGACGTAAGAAGCTAGAGATAGGAAACAGAGTGAAACAAGGGACAGACTGTACGATAGCCGCTGGGCTGAAAATCCCCCATTCGTTCGGCAAAAGGCTGAGGTTGATATGATGATATACGGGGTAAAGGAACCACGATGGTACTCTGCACTGCCTCTATAAACACTACTGCGAGGGGTTAGCTTCGACTGGAACTGTTCTCAGTCGAAACCTGTGTTCGAGTGTCCATGACGAGGCAACAAACGATATCAAAATCATTTCCGTTGCTCATGTAACGGGAAGCAAAGTTCTCCACCGCCTTAGCTCGGACCTTCGCTTGAATACCCACCTTGCGGAGACTGAATAGACGTAATCAGCAGTGCGCTGAGCAGCTGAGCAGAGGATTCAGATTCCTTGCGGAACCTCAAGAACGAAGGTAATGAAGCGGCAGACGTGATCCCAGTGATGATGAAGCAGGAGTGACATGATCTCAGCTTCATTGGTAACCAGAATACATGACTGGAATAATCTGTTGATCCAATAATATCCAGGAGCATCTGCACCAGACACTGTGACGCATGCGTGGAGGGATAATCCAGGCGAATCCGACCTAGAGACGGAAACCGTCCAGATATGGTTGTGATCGTCATACGGGTAGCCTCCGAGCAGTGAGCATTCGGTCGATATCCGACAGATCGCTTCGTTCGAGAACTGAGCGGGAAGGCTGGGAGATGCATCTTTGCATGATCCTTGGTTGCACATCGTTCAGATGGTGCTTCCAGGCTCCTTTCTTTGTAGAAAACGTCACAGGGCCGCGCACACTGAATGCATGATCCGTTACTGACTGTGGAGACTGAAGACCGAACTGATGAGACCAACCCAAACTGGCCGAAAGTAGGCGGAAATGGCCGAACCTGGTTTTCCGACTGTTTGGCCACCAGAAACGGCCAGTGTAGGTGCGAAAGCGTATGGAGGGTGTGTGATTCTGTACGTGCGGAAAGGCACATTTGCGCAATGTGGATACGCACCACGTCATCGTCGTTTCTGTAGAGCCGGAAATGTAGGAATAGGAGAAAGAGGGGCGGCAATCGCGCACCATAATGGAAACTGTAAGTGCTCTCTCGAAGATCCTCGAAGAGACATGTCGCGACCAGAACGTGGTGAAATTCTTTGGAGACGAATATAACCATTCCAAAACCCCGTACCGTGCAAGGCGATAGACAGTGAATGTTGACCTTTTAGCAACGAAGAACCGCCAGCACCTAAGATAACGATGCCACAGACGTCGTGCGTTTGTTATGTCCGTCTAGAACCTGCCAGTCCCTCTGGCTTCGATGATTGTATTCGGGAGCGAAGTGTTCAGGGAACATAGGAACGAGAGAATCTGCCTGTCAAAGTAGTAGGGAGTTTCCAGGGGTTCCATTCATGCGTGGGGAAGAGATAAAACTTTGGGTGGAAGCATGGGACAAGCGTAGCCTGCCATCAAAGAACTCCATTCAAAGTGCTGGTGTATCGCCCGATGGCAGATAGCATGATACCGCCGGCTATCTGGAAGTAAAATACACTCTAGAGCACTTCAATCCCGAATGAGGTATGTCCTCTTTCGAGCCTCGGACATAACCACGATCATTTGATGACCGGACCTCCTCGGACAGCAGAACGATCTATGCCAAGCGAGGAGCTGTGGTGGGGACATATTGTCGCAGGGAGAACTGGACATGAACGCAGACCGTCTGGAATGTCGATGCCTCTTTTCTTTCCCCTGACCACACCCAGAGGTGCAGTGTAGCAGGACCACCGGGCCGATTGGAGATTGAGTTTGTGTACAACAATGTTGCAGCTCCTCTTGCGAGGTAGTTCACCCTAGCATGACCCATGTTCGTTCCGATGTGGACCCAATCCCAATCTACCTCAACCGATGCTGAGCACATCATCCTCATCATCGTACGATCGATCCGAGCTAAATTGATCGAAAACCAGGGAGTGCACTCGAATCATAGAGTGACTGGTATCTCCAAGTGTCGAAAATGGCTTGTCCTTCCTAGAAAGACGGATAGGCGATATCTTGGCAACCAACAACTCTGATAGAGTGATCCGAACACTGGGCTAGACCGGACGAGAACATCTTTACGGCAATGATTCGCTCCTCGACAGGTCTTCGAGGTATAACATGTACACCCTGATACCATTCTCGTTGAACGATCTCGCGAACCCAAAAACCCAAAAACCGTCATACGTTGGGTATGAGGCCACTTGGACGCCGGTCATTCAAAAACCCGGGGAAGATAGGCCAGGTCTGACCAGGGTAATATCAAGGCGTCAAGTTCATGGTGAATGCTACTGCTCTGAGTTATGAAATCAGACCTGCTAGAGCCATTAGAAATTTATATCTGACGCACCGCCTCTGATTTTTATCGCTCTGAGACAACTCTGAGCACCATGGCCCCATATTCCTGCACTCTTTACCAGGGTTCAATCGCCTTCCATATCCACGCTAGGTCCGCTGACTTTATTTAAACACCCTCGAGAGTTCCATGACAGAGACCCTAAGTGCCCGAGGTAATCCAGCTAAACCCCTTTGCTTCACCTTGATATGGCCGAAGGAATGATCATTCACATATGAGAAAATGAGTAGATGTGCTAGGTTCCATACCAGAACATTGCCTTTATATTTGCGGAAAATTTGGGAGTAGCCGTACTGTAGGTCGGAGTCAGACGTTGGATTTCCAGACGTGGGAACTCCAGACCCTGAATTTCACCTTGATCATCGGCCTCGATGAGCGCGGAGTCATCGCGACGAGCGTCTGCGCGTCTCAGGGCAAAACCTACTCAAGATTTCAAGCATCTGCTCAACGATGGTGATGTTGATGAAGAAGATAAAAGTCAAGACATTGAAGACAGTGATATCCGAACCCGAAATGACGCGGCGACTCTTGACGAAGAATCGGATACTTGGACGACACCAGCTTATATTCCAAGGACGTTTAGAATAAAGCAAACAGCGAGGAGAGCCATCGGGAAGGCCCGAGGAGGTGGCTTCGGAAGGCTAAGGTCTACGCGGTCTTTAGAACCTAAAACTCGTCCCAGTGGTGAAGAGAGCGACAGCTTCCATGGCAGTAGCGGTGACGAGGAATTTCCTGTCCCAAATCACGGCTCTAAACGAATGAAAATATCTCGTAATTCCCAGAAGGGAAAAGGGAAGGCGGCGGTGAGTGGAAAGAGAAGGGGAGGCAAACTGAGTTTGTTGCCAAATATGCCTTTGGATATTCTATTCTCGGTATGTTCTGGACACTCATAGCTTATGATTGTAGCCTGACGGTGGTCCCAGGTATTCAGCTTTCTACCACCGAAGGCTCTATTAGCCCTCACAAGGGTCAACCATCTATTCCGAGATACATTACTCTCGAAGAATTCAGTCTCCATCTGGATTAATATGCGAAAGTACTATAATGTCCCAGAACCACTTGACCTCTCTGAGCCCCAATGGGCTCGACTCCTGTTCGATAGCAGTCACTGTCAGGTGCGATTAATTTGCACTAGGGATATGATGACTCTCAACATTTCTGTTTTCTAATAGGTTTGCGGCGTCTCTGGCGCGACGATTGATTTCATACTCCAACGGCGTATTTGTCGTGGCTGCATCAGGCATAAGTTGGCTTGCTTTCACATTGTCAGTGGAGATATACTGATTTTTGAAACCAGCGGAGTGCCCATGGGAAAGTTCAAATCTGAGTTTCCGTTCGCAGATCCTTCAGTTTTGCAGTACGTTATCCCAAGCCCAGGTAAGGATTTATGGTGTACTAGTCTTTTCACATTCTGACCTGACGTATAGGATACGGTGGTCATAATCCACGAATGTACTACAACCGCAGTGACCTTCAAGCGATCATCAGTGATTTGAGCTGGAGGCATGGCTCCGCTCGAGAAATTTACATAAAGAAACGACTCGCATATAACAAGAAGCTGCAAGATGTTCGTCAGGAATCTTCTTTCAATGGAATTTATACTAATGAACATGTACAGCATGCTACTGAATGCGAAAGATGGTTATCCAAGCATGCCGAAAGAACAGAGCATGAAGCTGAAGCTGCTATTGCAGCTCGATTTGAAGCGTGAGTGCAGAGCTGACGGTGAAGACTCAAGCTCACAGAAACACTCGCTCCAACTCCAGAGTGAAGAAGCATCTTTTCGACATGGGATATTCAGATCGAGACGCACAGGTAGTGAAGCATATTCGGGCAGTCGCCAAAGACACGCCCCTCACTAAACAAAGTACACTACTTTTTAATGTGTGTTACAACTGTTGACGACTTTGATAGGCTGGGCGTCAATCAAGTCCACCGTGTTGGCAGAAATACGTCAAGATCGAATGCGCCGCCTGTTGTCCGATGACACTGGCATACTAGCAGATCGGCGTAGACTTGTTCGAAGAATGTTGATCGAATACAAAAGAGTACTCACACCGAAGGAATGGCGCCATCTTCCGCATGTGGACACTGTTTGCCTTCTCCCTGCCTTTCGTAGTCTTCTTGTTGTACCAGACGGAGATTCGGTGACGGAAGCTACACTGAAGGTTGCCTTCGAGTCGCTCGCAACGGAGGTCAATGCTTGGACTCAACCAGTGGAGGATATTGTCGCCGAAGATATCGACAAGCACAATGACTTATTGCTATTGTACAAGAGTCATGGCACTGGCTTATACCATGACGATATGGATAAGGTCCGGCCTTTGTTCAACATGTCAGAGGAGGAATTCGAAAAACTTAGGCCCCTCTCTGGTCGTGACTCCTTGGAACTTGCAATGACAGTGGTTGAATGCACCCAGTGTCGTGCCAGTTGGCCTACATTCAGCTCCGGCGTTCGGCATGCATGTCACTCTTGGTATCGACACGAAAGCGATGGAGAGAGAGCTCCGCTCGAGCTCGCGAGGAGGATGGACAGAGTTGTGATGTCGTTAATCTCTCAATCAGGATTTGACATCTTGACAGCCACGGCCGACGAAATGGACGACAGGGGAGCATTCTACAAGTGTCTCAATACCGAGGTGCATGATCGCGATCGACCAGAGGCAAACCAGGAATTCATTGCGACCTGGAGAGAACTTGTATGTGCTTCTTCTTGATCCATGCTTCTCGAGGACTGAGCCATTCATTGATAGATTTCACATGAAAGGAAAGCAAGGGGGTACATCCCTCGATACTATTACAACCCCAAGACTCCTCAACGTTATCAAATTTTGGACGATGATGCCTCCCGCACCGACGAGCGAATATGCTGGACCTGCAGTCATTGCAATGCTCATGTTGAGGATCTGGTTACGCGGGCAGAAGTTATCGAACACATCAAATCGGAGTATGCAACACCTTGCTATTCACACCTCCGACTAACAGCGTTCGTATTACAGGCATGGCATCACTGAACCTCATGTTCCGGATGATTTCTTGTGCGCTGGGTGTTGAATGTGGAGAACGGGCGTGGTCATTTCTTGAGATTGCAGGTCATGTTTGGTATCTTGTTTCATATTCATGTACAACATTTGAGGCTATGTGTGATATGGTATTGAAGGTATCTGATGCCTACTTCCACTTATTTCCGTTACGCGAATCAAAGAAAAGCGTTAAGGACATTATGGTGGGACTCCGGCTGCTCAAAGTCATGTGGAGAAAATCAGAAGGAAGGTCGACGACAAAAACGTGGGCCCGTTCCGGTGACTCGTCGAGGTGTTTTAGAATGCCGTCGGACCATTGGATGTACTATTGTGGAGTAGTCAGTGTACATGTAAGCGGCGCACAGAGGAACATATTGTGCAAATATCGTGTGCAACTCTTTCAGGAAGTTCTAAAATACATTGTGTTCAGAATATGTGTAAAGCACAACCGGGTACCCCAAAAAATGCACGTTCAAGACAAGTAATGTGTATATGAGCTCGCTAATACACTGGATTTCTTTTTGTTCACAATCCGAGCCTTTTCAGTAGTAACCTCTCTCAACCACCCCCTCCACCGCTCATCTATCAACCCGTACACATACTCCGCCCATCTCTTGGCCTCGCTGGCCCACCAACAACGCTCACTCAAGTTTTCCAACATCAGCAGATAATAATACAAGATCACCAATGCCCTCTGCCTCCTCTCATTCAGCAACCCCAGAAACCTCTTCCCAAATAGTGCCGGCCAAAAAAACGCGCTCCTCCCTTCGAGCCCCCTCTGAACGAGCGAATCCATAACATATAGCCCATGTACCGCAGTCTGATATGCCCCTTTGATATCTGGATCATCTAGTTCCTCTCGATCCGAACCGAAAGCCATGGATGTATCACATAGGTGGTATAGAGATGCAAAGAAGCTAGTACTCGAGTCGAGGGCTGGAGGTGCGATCGGTGGCCCTGGTCGCTCATAGCCTAAACTCTGCAACCAGGGATCTGCGTACACAAGCTGCTTCACCGGAGAATAGATATTATGCAGCAAAGTCACCAATGAGAAGATATATTTTGGCGACGACGACGGTGAAGATAGCGATAAAGAAATGGTGTAAACTGATAAGCATCCGAAGGTCATGAAGCGGGCGTTGGGGTCCAGAGACCGACTACGAATAACTTGTATCGCTGCATTCCGATATGCGGATGCAAGGGTGATCCAATGTTGTGATTCAGAGCTGGAGCTGGACTCGTAGAGTCGGCCCATGTGAAGCGCCGTAAATGCTAATAGAGCATGCATGCAAACTGGATTGCTGAATATTAATGGAGGCAGGGAATGGCTGGTTTCAGCCAAAATTGTAGGATTGGTGCAGTAAGAAGGACAAGTAAAAGCCATATAATGATGGAATAATCCGAGGGAAGTGGCATCTACAGTGAAGGATGATGGTGTGGGCGCTGTGAGGGGTTTATAGAGTGCTGATCCTTGTTGTTGCTGCGGCTTGTCACCATTTTTGGGCCTTGGTACGCAAACAACGTTACGTCGATGGCAGTTTCTGCAAATCGGTACTGTTTCATCGCACTGGTACGCGTATGCCAAAGTGAGCGGAGTAAGACAAAGAAACGGCTGACGATGCTCACTTTGACCCTCCTCTTTCTACATGTTAGACACCCAGTCCTAGACTTCGCATGAAATCGAATAACCCCCCCGAAAGTAGCTGCACCTCTCGTGGACATGGTAATTCAAGGTTCAACGTCCTTCTCAGCACCATGGGGATCCGCAACTCGGCTGCAATCAACGAAGGTGACAAAGAAATATGAAATCTTGAACTTTAAATGCTGTGGTTGACGGAGATTGAATTACGATCTGATTGTAATCATGATGGAGACCTCATATAACGAACATCACCACTTGCAACCCTATCCTCCGGTTTTGTGGCTAAGAATCGGGAGTTCTCCTGGGGTTTTGTGAGGCACGGGTCTTGACGGATTTGCTGCTGTTTTCCTCTCCTGCCACCTGCCGAGTAGACCCAAAAGAACATGCACTTCCCTGTGAAACCCGCTGTCCACAGCAAACGTAAACCGCAACCCTAGTGCAAGGTCGCACCGGTAACAATTTGAAATTTGTCACAGCCGCGAGTCGCTAAACTTTCTGGGGATCGGTGCAGAGTTCGGTGTACTGTGTAGGTCCAGACGAAGAAATATCAGCTTACAAGTGAAGTGGCAGGAAAAGAGGTCACATACGCAGTGTTCAACAGGGCGGGATATGAAGAGAGCAGAGAGAGAAGTCAACCTTGTCATTGGCCGTGTTTGGCGTCAAGCATATTGTCGATCATGGTGTCGCCTGTAGGATTATATCAGAGGTGACGTATCGAGCAATTGAACAGTTTCCGGCAGGGTAATGCTGGCGCTAAATCGAAACATGCCTTCATCGGAGAATTTGTGATTTATAGAGTTATATGAGGTAGAGGCGCAGGACGTACCAATGTCCCCTTTCTGTGGTCGGGAATCAACGACATTGGTCCAACGGATATTTTTAGAAGTCGCGCGGCACTTACGTCCGTAAAATAGTGCGCGTTGGATAGGATGGATTTCGGGATGGAAAACTGGAGTGCATTGAACAATATATACGCTCGCAGTCGACGCGGGACAAGGTAGGGAACGGTTGCAAACTGAATACAAAACTTACTAACGTCGACCCGAAGCTCCTCCGCCGGTATCGCTGGGTACCGCCATGGTTGTCGACTAGCAGCCGACGAATTGGCCAACAATGATTGAGGGCCGACTTCTGGAACAACGTCGTTAAACTGGACGTATTGATACCAACAATTGGATGGTTCCCGACTTCCCGACCAGTCTTTAGACAACTCATCGCTCACGAAATGAAAAGATCTAGAATACTACTATTTGAATGCATGGGTGCATATCCGCAGTGCACATGGAAAATAAATTGTAATAGAGAAAAGATCAAGATAGAGAGGGACACAAAGAATAAGAAGTCGTAAGAATCGTGGAACAATACGTACAATACGTGAGTAAAAACCTCTAATCCCTTTTGGATCTCTGAGACTGATGCTGCGACGAGAGATTATCAGTTGCACCTCTCTTGCTACTAGTACCTCCAACAAATCGTCCAAAGGTCATGAGTTTGTCCCTCTGGTGGTTCTCAAGGCGCTGCAAGTTTGGGACATCGCTGAGCTTTGACGGGTCCTCTGTGGCTTTGCAGAAACGTTCATGAATCCAACTTCAGTCCTCGAGGCATTCCTTGTTCTTGTCATATTTCCAGACTGGTCTCGCGTGATGAGTGGATCATCGTGCACCAGACCTGGCATTGATAGCAGTTGTTTGTACTGCTTACGATCCTCTGCAGACAGCCCCTTAATGTAACGCATGGCAACGAGTTCCTCAAAGTCAGCAACAAGATTCCGAAGGCATTCGTTAGATATCCCAGCGTTCACAGCCATCCAGGATTCTACGAGTTGTCCGCCAAAAGTTTCACCCCTGTGCTAGTAGAGCGCTGCATAACCGTACACCGAGTTGAGGTGTTCAAGTATCTTCCCGTCCCCAATGGAAGTGTTACCGAGCCTCAAAATCACATAGGAAAGGACGTGCTTCCTATTGGCTCTGAGTGACATCCGAGACTACGAAGGGGTATTAATATAGGTACACACGCGAAAAGCTGGCAGCTCACCTCTATCACCCATTAGTCCTATCCATTCTCTTGCTCAAAATCTCCACCAGCCCGACTTCTGGTTTGATGAAGCCCTCAGAAGGTGGACTTAACCAAAGTTGACGGCGGTGACAAAGGTAAGGACCGGGTTTGGATGATGTGAAGCGTACCAAAGCGAGTACCAAAGCAATTTTGAAGGTCAAGGAAAGTCGTCTGATAGCATTTTTCCCGATTTGGAGGCCATTGCCCCGGACTGACCCGTGAACCGTATATGCGACTCCATATAGACGGTAATTTACAGGTACGGTGACGAGCCCTACACCAACTAAACTCCATCAATTCCACTATCCCACCAATAAATCACGCTAATATCGTCCTGAGTTCGGACTTGATAGCCCAAGAGGCCGGTCTGGGGATGGATATAGTGACTTACAGCGCGTAAAATAGTGACATCATCGGCATTCAGAGTTCTCCGACTAGTACTAATCGACCGTAGCCTTCGGTCTGGGCAGCTTCCGCCCTGACACCCACCCGCAACACTAACTTTCAATCCATTCATCACCCTGACGTTTTACCCGGGCACTATACATAGGTGTTCCCTCAAGCATGCCTATCTCGATTTCTTCTCTTTTGTACTAATTAATGACCCTTAGCGCACAACAGCAATTTCGATAATAATGCGGTTGTGTGACTTGGACAATTGACAATCAAATGCATGCCGATATTTCTTTGGAGAGTAAGAGGCAGGTGAAAGGTGCCTTATCCCAAAAAGATGAATAGGCCCCGACTTATTTTACGTGGACCACAGCAGTGTCAGCTCCTTGTTATTTGACGTTCATGTTCCAAAACTCCTCAGGCTTCCACATAGATGGAGGGCAATTCTACAATATACATGGTGATCATAATGAGATTACAAACGTGTACAGTGCGTCTCATATTCCATCCAAACTTGTCTGCTTTACTGACTTCGATAGTGCATGATCTTCTTCGCAATGCAAGCGTTTTACATGCAGCTCATAACTCTGGAGAACGAGTCAAGAATGCTCCTCGCTGTATGTCCGGAACCCGGGAAGACGTTATTTCAACGATCATGACTTGGATCCATAACAAATTTGTCCCGCCCAGCAATCAGCGTATTCTCTGGCTCCACGGACTAGCTGGAGAAGGAAAGTCAGCCATAGCTCAAACCGTGGCGGAGAACTTGTGTGCCGAGAAAAGGACCTCTGACCTGATTCCGAAGCTTGCAGCCAGCTTCTTCTTTTCACGGGCGCATGAAGACCGGAGCAGTGCAGCGCGAGTCTTTCCAACTATAGCTTATCAACTGAGCAATAATCTTCCTGGAGCAAGAGATGTTATTCTTCGTGCACTGCAGGAGGATTCATCTATACTTGACCTCTCACCAAATGATCAGCTCGAGAGACTCATTGTGCAACCATTGAGGCTTCTCGAACTAACGAGCAATGTCATGGACGTCAAGAAGTTGGGGATGTCTTACAGTGTCATCATGATAGAAGCTTTGGACGAATGTAACGATTGCACATCCATTGTGCAGCCTCTTGTAGCCATGTCAACACTGCTGCCACATCTCTTCAAGATTATCATCACCAGTCGACCCGAGAGTGGCATACATGATTGCTTCTGGGAGAGCATCACCTGTGGTATTACACACCCACTCGCGCTGGGAGACTTTGATGCCAGAGCAGATATTTGTTCGTATTTGGTGACCTCGTTCAGCGAAATACGAAGACGGAATCGCCGGAGAATGACAACCGTCCCGGACTCTTTTCAATGGCCATCACAAGATGTCATTGATAGATTTGTCGAGAAATCGGCTGGTTTATTCCTATACGCTGCCAGTATCATTCGCTTTGTTGATCACTGGTTCGAAAGCCCAGCTCGACGTCTGTCCAAACTCCTCACGAGTCAGCCTCCTGTGTCAACACTGCTCAAAGATCACCCATATGCGCCATTAGATCATTTATACACCCATATCCTCTCGACTATCCAGGATTACATATCTACCCTCCATGCGGTATTGGGACCTGTCATGTCCCTCCTCGTTCCTTTATCCATACGGGATTTGTCGACTCTCTTATCGCCCTATGTGGACGCTGACGAGGTCGCAGCGGTTTTGGAGCGTTTACAGCCTGTACTTCGGCTTTCCTCATCATGGAACCTCGAATCCCCAGAGCCTATTCAAATATACCACCAATCCCTTCGCGAGTTCATGAACGATCGAAGGCGTTCAGGAAATTTCTACCTGAATCCCTCCTCGCCGCATGTGAAACTTACAAATTGCTGTTTTCACATAATGGCAAAAATGCTCCGATATAACATATGTCAACTACCTTCACATCTCATCCAGACCCAAAATAACGAAGGACACATCCTAGATGCTCGACGAGAGGAGCACATTCCCGGATCATTGCGATATGCATGTCAATACTGGGCTCAGCATCTGCTATTGTCTTCGCTTTCCGTTGCTGGTGCTCGCCAGTATCTGGACGAGTTCATTGACAGCAACTTGTTACATTGGATTGAATGTATGAGTCTAATTGGACGTTTGGGAAAGGCTGTACAAGCTCTTCGGCTTTTGAGCAACCAAAAGGTCCGGCCTCCTGTTACTTTCATACTCCGGGCTCATTGTTCTTTCAGAGATTTGGATCTCATGCAGATATATTCATGGACTGCGAGACATTTATTCTGGCGTTCTACCACCAGATCTCAACTGCGCCGCTAGCCGTTCATCTCGTCGCCCTGCCAGCATGCCCTCGTCAGTCACTCATCCGCCGGAGGTTTGCTCACACGCTTCCACAAGGCGGCAATGGAAATGCAGATTGCGTTCCGCTGACTTGGGATGAACTCTTGCGGAGAACAGTTAAGGCACGGGATACTCAACCCTCCATGCTGGGTGAGTGTTACAACTACTGGTCATGTTATGACCACGGCCTTACTCATTTCCTCTAGATGACGACGACGATATTCAATCACATAACCTGTTAAGAAATGTTTCCTCGCGAACCGATGTGCGAGGAAATTGGTCAGTACCACTGGCAAAGGTTTTGCCAGAAAGTATCACCCAAGGCAACTGGTCTGTTCCATTTGCTTGCTAGCGCGTTCTCCCAAAGCCTTTGCCCCAGCTGCGGATGCGAGGAATCGATGGAAGAATAAGTTCCGAAATAACGCTGCTTCGGTACCAAGTGTTTGAGGGCCTCCTCCAGAGCTCGAGGCGGACCAGATTAGTACGCTGGTCGCTGCGTGTTCGGATTAAAGTGGTATAGAAAGATAGACAATCTAACAAGATATAGGATGATAGAGTACTCGCTCGAGTACTCTCTAAATTGGCATCAATCGACGCTAATCGCTGATTGACCTCCGCCGGTATCACCGTAGTTGCGGACGTCGGAGTAACAGTCGACGAATTGGTCAACGATAGTTGAGAGGGGTTGACTTCTGGGGCAACGTTGTCAAACTGAACGTATGTATACCGACAAATTGGATGGTCCCCGACTTGCCGACCAGTCTTTAGACAACTCATCACTCGCGAAGTGAAATGATCCAGAATACTGCTATTTGAATGCGTGCATGTATATTCGTAGTGTACATGGTCAGTAAATTGTAATAGAGAAAAGATCAAGCAGAGAGGAATACAAAGAGGAAGAAGTCATAAGAGTCATGGAACAATATGTACAATAGGTGAATAAGAACCTCTAATCTCTTTTGGATCTCTGAGACTGATGCTGCGACGAGAGATCATCAGTCGCACCTCTCTTGCTACTAGTACCCCCAACAAATCGTCCAAAGGTCACGAGTTTATCCTTCTGGAGGTTCTCAAGGCGCTGCAAGTTTGGGACATCGCTGAGCTTTGACGGGTCCTCTGTGGCTTTGCAGAAACGCTCATAGATCCAACTCCAGTCCTCGAGGCGTTCCTTGTTCTTGTCATATTTCCAGACTGGGTCTCGCGTGATGAGTGGATCATCGTGCATCAGACCTGGCATTGATAGCAGTCGTTTGTACTGCTTACGATCGTCCGCAGACGGCCCCTTAATGTAACGCACGGCGACGAGTTCCTCAAAGTTAGCAACAAGATCCCGAAGGCATTCGTTAGATATCCCAGCGTTCACAATCATCCAGGACTCCACGAGACGACTTCTTTTATTTTGTCCGCCAGAAGTCTCACCCCTGTAGAGCACTGCATAATCGTACACCGAGTTGAGGTGTTCAAGTATCTTCCCGTCCCCAATGGAAGTGTTACCAAGCCTCAAAATAACATAGGAAAGGACGTGAAAGAAACTCTCCAGGTCATCAGGGCGGGTATGGAGGCCCTGAGGTTCAGTGAGAAGGTGGGCCGAGATAAATTGCCACGTTCCCTACGAAAACCTATGAACAATGGAACCCGGTGTTCTGAGGAAAAAATGACTCACAGTTCGTTCCGACTGTCGGGGGGTGTCGTTGTCGATGGCGACTGGTTTGCTAAAATCCCAATCGATCAGGAAACCTTCTGTGCCATCTTCGCTGATTAGGACATTACCAACACTGATGTCCCGGTGAAGAACCTTGGCTTTCCTGAAGGCCTCATCGTGTGCTGAAGAATTGATACGAGCATGTTAGCTGAGAATCCGACTGCAAAGATAGGAATGCTTACCTTTAATAGCACATTTCACTGCGTTGACCAACTCCCAGATAGTGCCGAAAGATTCCAAATCCCTCCCAATTTCGCGGAAAACAATGAAGTAATGCTGGTAGGGGCGTCGATGTTCCTCGGTCCCGCCAGAAAAGCGATCCAGAGCAGCGGTCTTCTGCCATTTTCCCTTAGCATCACCATGGGCGACAAGATGTGGGATGTGCGGGACGTCAGCTGCATGAAGCTTCTCGTAAACGACACCCTCCTTGTCGATCCCAAGGAGATCAATCCTCCAGGTATCCTTGAGGTAGACTCGCTTGCCGTCAACAGTGACGACGTAGAAGCCTCGAGTGCAACGCCCAAATGGATTAGCGACGAGCTCGCCAGCAAAGACACCACCATAAAAAACGACGAGCTTTTGGGTGGCTTCGTTAAAGACTTCAAACCTCCAAACCTTGGCAGTAGGCTCCATGTGCAGCACACTACGGGCTCTCAAGACATGGGAATCTTCGGAGGCAGAAGGTGTCGTTACTGACTTATCGTGGCCCATAGTTTCTGGAGAGGCATGGTTGAAGCGCCACAAAAATTCGACCAAGTGACTCTTCGTAATATAAGAGAAGCTCTCGGTGACGATGCAGCCTTCCCTGTCGAAACGAAGCAATCTGGCGTTTTCACCAGTGACTTCGACGGCAAAAACGTGGGTGCGGAATTGAACGGCCATCATGGCACCTGCGTATGTCGCTAGCTGTCCACGAGTTTCGTGCGCAGTGTTGGTATCCTTCTCGAGCACTCCGGGCTTGTCGCTCTCGCGGAAACCGGTCGAGGATGCCTTGGACTTGAATTCGAAGAAAGCCTCGATATCGGGAAGGACAGTAAGACGTGGCCGTGAGACATCTTTGCGGTAGAGACAGAGGTCTGGTCTGATGAGATTTTTCTGGTGCTCCCAGGTGACATCATCGGGCGCGTTTGCAGTAATTACAACATCAAGGTTGGGAGCGAAACGCTGAAAAACTGGTGCCTATACATTTGCGGGTTGTTAGAAAGCTTCAGAGAGTGAATGGAGACAGCTTACCAAATGTGTGTATATCTTATCCTCTTTGAATCCCTCAGTACCAAGACCAGGCACCCTGTAATCCTGCGATTCGAAAGCGGGGCGCCCAGTATCAGCAACTGGTGGCAAATACTCGTCGAGGAAAGCGATGGGGGAAACGGGTCCACGCCATTTTCCGCGTGTTTCGACCTCGATTTGAAAAATGCGCCCGGCTCGCCTGTCCGTGGTCGATGAAAAAGCAGACCTGCTGGTATTGACTTTCAGTGGAGAGCTAGCGGGATTATTGACAGTCTGCGAACTCATGATGGAAAAAGGAGTGAGGATTCAGCTCGGACGAGGAACCCATCGTGTTAAACGCGAGATTATATACTCTAGCGTGGAGTCGTCCACAAACAGCCACGAACTTCTTGGTGGTGGTAAAGGGAGAACATGGAAAAGACGTCGGCGCGTGACCGTGACCATGGTCGACATATGGCAAGTGAAGTTTCCCACATCCACTTGTGTCAACTCATCCACAATCCACAACCTCTACGGCCGCATTTCCTCAAAGAAAAGAATAACAAGTCTCTGGTATTTCCAAAATCAAAATTTTCTAATCTTCTGCAGCTGCCACGTTCCGATTCGCATCCCTTCCTGACATCGAAATGCAGTTCCCGAACACGATATCTCACAGCTGTATATGCCACCGCTTTCTTTCGCTGATGTTCGCCAATATTTGTACAAGCTCTTTGACAACTACCTGCTATAATGGATCAAGTGCTTGAGTCTGATTGAAGGTTTGGGAAAGACTCTACAAGCTCTCCAGCTGTTGAGCAATCAAAAGGTCCGGCTCCATGTTGTTTTCGTGTTCCAGGCTCACTGTTCTTTCTAGCGATTTGAAGCTCGTATAGGGATATTAAATACGGAGAACAGTTCATGCACGGGATAGTTACCTCTCTAAACTGCCTTACATATCCGAAGGTGAGCGTTACAGATATTGAACATGCTATGACCTGTCCACCCATCCACTCTAGATGGTAAAGATAGCTGACAAGAGTCAATCATGGAACTTGTTAGGAAATGTTTCCTTGCAGACCGAGATACGAGAAGATTGGGCAGCGCTGCTGGCAAAGGCTTTACCAACAAGTATCACCCAAAGCAACTGGTATGTTCATTTGCGTTGTTAATGTTTTCCCCGAAAGCCCCTACCCCAGTTGCAACTGAGGGTGCGGGAAAACGACAAGTAATGAAAGCAACTTCCGGGATAAATATGCCCCACCTAGCGATTAAGGACTTGCTCAGGTTGGGGCAGACCAGACGAGTACGCCGTGTTCTTTGCTTTTTGGACCACAGTAGTATAGATAGTCAATAGAATAAGATACAAGTTAATAGAATACACGCCGCATTAGACGTTACTTCTACTTTTCATGATCTCTAAGAGCTGCTCAAACGCAGTTGCGATCCTCTCTAAATTTGCATCAATTGATGCTAATCGCTGATTGACCTCCGCCGGTACCACCATGGTTGCCGACATTGGAGTAACACCCGACGAATTGGCCAATGATGGTTGTGAGTGGTTGATTTCTGGTGCAGCGTCGTCAAACTCATCGTCCCAAGGTATGTCCTCTTCCGAGTAGCCCTCCAATGTCGGCATTCCAACTTTCTCGACCGCATACCTCACCGCTCTCGTCTCAGACATCACATCTCCGTAGTCCGGGCAGGGAAGATACTCCAAACAGGCGTAGCCCTTGCCGTCTCGAGGTTGGCTGATTAGGATCTTGAAGGCGTACACCCTCCTGCAACTCGTATCCACCAATGCCCAAGTCTTCCATTCCCATTCACCCATTTCGCCAGTATTCCTCTTCTGCCCGACCTCGATATCAACTTCCGATTCGCCCGTCTTCATTGCTCGGTAAACAGCTTTCTGTAAGCTGCGAACGGAGATGTCTCTTCCTTCTACTTCAAGCACGTATCCTTCCTTCTCCAAAGGCTTGACGTGTAGCGAGTGTCTCTCAAAAAGTAAGGGATCGTCGATGTAGATAAACGCAATGTCGCCATCCTCCCGCTTTTCCTGCTTGAACGGTGTGTACACCCACTCCAGCACTAAACTGGCCTCTTCGTCCTCGATATCCACAAAAGTAACCTTCAACCTCAGTGGTCGACGTCTCGCCACGAAGGCCCGCTCCCACCACCTTACACCCAGCTGGGCATCCTCTTCCGACCGTGGAACGGCTACCTGGAACTGAAGAGCCCAAGTTTCTCGTGGATCAATGGTCAACGGGAGCTTTGTCCCGTCGAGGAACGTGAATGATTTCACGGGTTTATACTCCTGATCCCCAACTAGCCTCCACTCGACCTTGACTTCCGAGATAGATATCGGATTATTCGTTCCTGGAGGATGCTTATTGAACACTGATACCGCTCCATGGAAGTAATCCGCAGCCTGCGTCGCCATATTTGGATTCGCCCTAAGTGGTGCATCAACCACTTCCTTGATTACCACAGGTAATCTCGGCGTCGTTCGAGTCTTGAAATCCTTCCTCGCAGGCCTCTTGGCTGTCTCTGGTAGCTCTGCAGATACACGTTGGCTTTGGGGTAAGCTGTACGCCGACAGAGGCGTATAACTCCTCAGCCCGCCTTCAGAGATACACATAACTTCACCAGACATCTCCATCTTCTCCGTATCGAAGAGACAGACACGAATAAAGGGTGTCAGAGCCGTAGCGACCTTGGCTGTCAACCTCACACCCGTAATGCCACCATCTTCCCGCGTCACCCACTCAACCATCGCGTACTCGGAATCCGAGGGTGCAGAGCGGAAGATGACGGTCTGGCGTGTAATTTCGATGACTCTAGATTGGAGATCCAGGTCTTCCTTTGTGAAGCTGCCAAAGTAGTAGGCATCTTTAAAGTACACCCAACCGACTCGAATGAGGATTGTAGGTTTCTCTGGTGCTGCACCTCGGGATTTCCATTTGAGTAGGCGAGAGATGGAGGCGGACTGGGTCACATCTGACTCGAGGTTGAAGTCTTCTACATTGGCCCATTCGGAAGTGGTGTCGGTGTACCCGGTTATACCTCTCACGTAAGGGAAGAAGGGTCCATATGGGTAGTCGGAATGATGTTTCGCTCTGTGGGCTTTAAACTGGCAGGGATGAGGCGTACCACAGCATTTATAACTGCGAGACCAGGAGTCGTACTCCGCTTTGTGGAAGGAACACGCTAGGGCATGATTGTTAGATTGCTTAAACTCCTTTTCGCATTGGACACAGATCAAGGTTTGCTCCATGTCCACCTCCTTTGATGTAAGAGAAGCACGAATAGTCTCGTCGATACGATGTTCAAGCTGTGCCTGGTGCTCGCGTAAAAGATCGCCGAGGTTGGTGTTGAGCGCCTCTATAGCTTCGTCCTCTACACCTAGCTTCAACTCCTCCGCAAACTGTTTGAGTAGTGCTTTATCGGCCTTGACCACACCCTCATCACCAGCCCCATACCGTTCCACAAATCGCTTCGCCTTCTCGTCTTCCGGATCCTGCGGAACACTTCTTTGCAGAATCGTATCGATCTGCACGCTCTGATGTATTTGAAGCGACATCATCAAATCCTTCGTTGTATTTGCCAAGTCCTTCGCACATCTCTCAAATTTATCCTTATTCCGCAATGACAGTCGACGTGCCAAAGCCCCTTGATTGCGATACGCCTCGATGAGCGCCGCAGTCTCTTTCAAGACCGAGTTCATCTGGTTGATGACCTGTCTCTGAGGCGAAGACGGTGTTATGGAAGGAAGGTTGGCGAGTGCGGGTAGGTGGCTCAGCATGAAGGTGACTCGTAAAACGAGATCTCGACACTTTGCGTCGACATCTCGAGCGTTCTTCTCTACATCCACAATAACCTTCAATAGAATGAATGCAGGTGCGACAAATGGCACCACCTTGCCAAGTTCCGAAAGGTTGTCGAGGAGTTTGATCGCGTTGTCGACGTAGTCGGCTGTAGCGTCGGCGTCTCTGAGTTCTTGGTACCTGGTTGAAGCGTGGTAGATGCCTATGGAGGCAAGTGTGATGTCTACGGTATTTCCCAGTGAAAGTACGTCAGCAGCGGCGTTTAAGGTAGTGTTATCCTGGTTTCTAGTGAGTTCGGGAGTGTAGATTTTACCTCGGCCTGATGAGTCGAGGTTGAATGAGGACATGTTGATCTCGTCTGTCGACGAATACTTGTCTATAAACCTGAGGAGTCTCGATGAGTGTATAGTGTGATTAGGATGTCATGGAAGGACTGACTGAAGTATTTTGTCTACATTTTTTCGAAGAGTTGCTGGGTACGCCAAGGCGAGACGAATGGTGCGTTTTGGGTCGACGACAAAAACCGTATGAGGTTCAGCTGAAGGGTCTTCTTCATTTATCATTCCGTATATGGACGCGATCTCCCCTGCGTCGTCTGCGACCTACAATCTGCGTTAGACGACTGGAGTTTTCAAAAGGTAATGAAAACGCACAATTTGAACGGTCTTATCCGCCGTTCCAATTCTCATCCCATATTTCACTTGACTCGCTTTCCACTTTTTCTGATCATCCAGCCAATTACCCGACACACCAATGACCTTGATATTCCTCTTGTCGAATTCCGCAAACTGCCGTGCGACTTCGAGGAGTTCCAGAGGAAATGAGGTTCCCGGGTGCGAAAACAACACTGACTACAACGGTAATGAGCCCAAGAATAAGCAAAAAAAATAGGTGTAGAATGTACCCAAGAATCCTTGGCCCAACGATGATACCTCAGTGGCCCACTGGCCGTATGGGCCTCAAAGTCTGGTGCTGTTTTTCCTGGAGCAACCTCTGAGGTCAAATAGTGCGCCATTTCCAAGAATACGGGATGGCATCTTTATGCCTAGGCTCTATATACACACTCCTGGACCCTGGGAACGATGGACGGATGCCAGCAGATTGCGGCATGATACATCTAGCGCTGGCAGGAAAGCAATGCAAGATCATTTGATGAGAGGTGTTGAAGATGAATGTTCATGCCCCGAGGCTGCCAGGACTGAGCAAGGCTGACTTTGGCATCGGCAGCGACGACGACAGTGGGCGCTGAGGCCGAGGTTGAGTGCATCTATCCATGATGAAGGCTTGTGGGAAAAATTCTGCGACGACGCCGAGTCTTCGCTTCTAATTTCGGCACGGGCACACACTTACCCTGTCTTTGAAGACGGAAAGGGAGTGATCCTATGCATGATATCCATTAGTCCTGTCAAACCTAGAGTACTAGAGTATGAGGAATGCAAGTACCGGAGCTCGCAAAGGTGTACTTGGCCGTTGGGTATGGGAACTATAGCCACGTGCAACTTTTCAGCTTCAATTCCGCACTCCCAAGTCCCAGCAAGCCTTTTGGTCCAATTTCCATGCATGTCCAGGCAGGGCAGTGTAATCATTCAAGGCCTGTTGCTTCAGCAGATACCATGCCCAGTATCACGGTTAGAGCAAGTCGAATTGTTCGCTACCGCAGTTTACTCAGCCTCTGGGTGTAAAAGGAACTCAGAAACTCACTATCCACGGTCTTCTGCACCCTAATCTTCAGATTTTGGTTCAGGAAAGCCCGAGGTAGCGAGTAATATAATCCACCTACAGACACTCGACCTCTACCTTTACTAGATCAGCAGGCTCAAAGTTACACGTCTCTTCAGACACCTTGATCTCAGACTTAAAATGCTACGTCTAGATGATATTCAGAAGGTCCGTTAACTCCGTTCCTGAAGCCACAATCCCTGATTTCACTCTCGAGGGTCTGGATGGCGGGGTTCTTATACTTTTAGTGTTGCTTGAAATTGAGGAGTACGCTCTTCTGCCCGCCACCAGGGTCTCTAGAATCAATTTGGAGCCATTTATCCGCGGTGACAGAAGACAACCAACAACTAAAGCTCGCTGTTCCTCGTGTTCCATTCTTCCAAACCGCGATAGGATTTTACTCAGAGGGGTGCGGCGTTAGCTGGAGTAGCAAGAAGCGTCCAATAAGGCCTCGATACTCCGACGGGGCTTTCATATAGCCTGTGTTCCCCCCGAAAAATTCTTCACCACCGTTTCATTTTCTGACTAGGCTGGTATACACCACCAGCTTCTATTTTCCAACGATGCAATCGTCCAAGGAGCGTGCCAACACTGTCTGGAAGAATAACACCAATTCACGATGGTGGAAAGACCCAGGCTTACGTCGAAATGTCGCTTGGGTCGGCATTCTTTATCTCGGAATGTGCGTGTGAATTCCTTCGTCTATTCCGTGTCTAACGCTGTTCTACGCTCTGGAAGATTCGCAGTTGGCTATGACGCGAGTCTCATCGCTGGACTAATGGCAATGCCTCAATGGAACATATACTTTGGTAACCCCAGCGGCAGTCAGCTAGGAAACATTACTGCCAGCTTGTACTTTCCCACCCTGGTGTAAGTCCTCGGATCGCCACAGGTCTGCATACGCTAGAGGGACATTTTCATTGCAGGCTACTCCCAGTAATTTCGTATTTGAACGATCAATTTGGTCGACGAGTCGCTATCGCAGTTGCCAGCTCATGCATTGTCCGTTTTCACTCTTGGTGTGTCGAAACGATAGGCTTAATTATTGCCTTACTAGGTGTTTGGCGCTTTCATCGGTTGTTTCGCTCAGAACGTCGCGATGATGATTGCGGGTCGTGTCATCGTAGGCTGTGGCGCTTACGCTTTACCAGTTTCCTGCCTCTGCCTCATCAATGAGATTTTACACCCACGTCTTAGAGGGCAAGTGATCAATTTCATTGTGGATCCCTTTTGCGTTTCTCTTACTTTCCTTTTTTACAGAATAGCATCAGCTTTGTTCACGCCCAACTATTCCATTGGGTCCATTGTCGCCTCTTGGTTCACCTTTGGCACTATCACCTGGCAATCTGAATGGTCATGGCGGCTTCCTCTCCTCTTCCAAGCTCTCGGTCCCACATTCCTCCTCTTCGGTGTCATATTCATGCCTGAATCTCCTCGTTGGTTGATCAGCCAAGGTCGAGACGCCCAGGCTCTAGCTATTTTGGCAAAATACCATGCGAATGGTGACCGAACGGATGAATTGGTGGCGAACGAGATGCTCGAGATCAAGAGTCACATCAAAGCTGAAGGAGAAGTATCGACAAGCTGGGGGGCGCTCGTGAAGACGCCAGGAAACAGAAGAAGAATGGTCGTTGTTACTACTGTGGCCGCTGGAGCGATTTTGAACGGAAGTAAGTGCAGACGACCTTTGTAGAACATCGGGAACTGATTAGTGTCGGATCCCCACAGGTACAATTTTGAATGTCTATCTCGCACCTGCTCTACGCCTTGTTGGAGTTGTTGATCCCTCCCAATTAGGTGTGTACTCATAGCCGGCCCTTGCCTTTCTCTCGCTCATCAGTCTGATTCCCTAGCCGGAATCAATGGCGGAATGTCTATCTTCTCCTGGGTGGTTGCCATCGCTGGAGCTCTTTCCGTCGACTCACTCGGACGTCGACCTCTTTGGCTCATCTCCACGTCAAGCATGTTCCTCACCTTTGCTGCCATGACTGGAGTCGCAGCTGGTTTCACTAAAACCGGTGATCCATCGTACGGTATTGCATTCATCGTCATGATTTTCCTGTCCCAAGGATGTTACATGTTCGCATGGAACCCGCTGAGCTATTCGTATCCTGCAGAGTGTTTGACATTCACGATTAGAGCAAAGGCGTTGGCGTGGTTTGCTTGGGTACAGGCGGCCTGCCTTGTTTTTAGCTTGTATGTCAATCCAATTGCGTTGGAGATTTTGGGGGTATGTTTTTTCTTTGACTCTCACTTTTCGAAGCTGAGCACTACCTAGTGGAAGTACTATGGGGTATACGTTGCCGTTCTGGGGGTATTGCTCCTCCTAATCTGGCGCTTGTTCGTCGAGACTCGGTACGTGATCCAAGCTACTGTTGTTCATATGTTTGAAACTAAAGCCCTGACAGAGGTGCGACGATTGAGCAGATCAGCGTCATCTTCGACTATCACTGCTTGGGCCGTCAGAGGAGCATCGACACACTTGCAGATGAACCAGAGATCATCTGAACTGTTTCGCAAATTCACTGGGCACGCTTCGAACGGTCATTAACAAAATATCTATGCAATCCATCTAAATTCCTTGCTTTCTACTTTCCATATAATTCGTACACATTGAATAGAATCTGTTTAGCCTTCATTGGGTATCAAGTGCAAGTCAGGTCTAAAAAGACTTGGACGTTGACGAAATGACGGTATCCGCTGTCTGGTTCCTAATACCCTTCAAGAACTTGACCAAGTCCGTACCACCAGTACCTTTCAAAGCCTCCTGCTTTTCTCTCTCCAGCCTCTCCTTTTCTTCCTTCGCCTTTCTGGCTCTCCTTGCCGGCCCGATGATATACAACGTCACGATAATCATATGGGCATCCCTGAAATCCTTCAACGCCATCACCGCCTTGTTATACGCTTCCAACAACTCCTTGCTCTGCGTCCCGTTCTCCTCAACGAACTTCCTCAGCGGTAAATTCGTATCCGCCAGATGATCAAGGAAAAGCCGATGTGAACGTGGCATGTAGACCTGCATCCTCGCCATGAACGACGGGTTGCTCTCTGGTGAAGGTCGTACATTGTCAACACCCAAGAAGCAGTCCAAAGAATGAACCAATGAACTTTGACCAGCGCTAGCACCCGAAAGCTCTTTGGGTTCCTCTATCCCCTCCAAATCTTCTAATCCCTCAAACACCCATTTCCGTTTCGACTCGTCTGAATCTTCCCCCCTAAACCAAGGCCGTACGTCGTTGTAGTACATCTCTGGATCGCAACCCTTGCGAACATCCAGTATGAGTTGTCGCAGATCGTTAATGACGATCGCAAGGCGATGAAGACACTTAGTGATACGACCCACGGCAAGGTTATCACCGACGAATATTTCATCCATGGTCATGCGCATGATATCGAGGGCCTCGACGCCACGGAGCTCGATACGCGCAGAAGAGAGGTAGAATTCTTCTTCGTCTGGTAGACCACTGAAGAGGGTCTGTGAGCGCAGATTATCGAGTGCTGGAGGAAAGTGTGCAGGGTCCAAGGGTGTTTTGGTCGTCCAGTTGTATAAGACTGTATCGGCAAAGGTGACTACGGGCGGCATGCCCAGGTAATTCGATACATGGAGGATGGGTATACTGATGGGTCGGGGTATGAAGACAGGAGCAGTGGTTGGGAGAGTTTGGACGTAGAAGTGAAGAAGGAATGCGAGGACTAAGTGAGCACGTCGGAGAAGAGGAAGGGATGTTTGGAGTTGGTCGGTGGGTAAGACAGGCGTCTAATAGATGTAGGAGTGAGAAGAGAGCGGATGAGACAATACAGATGAACGTACTTGACGAACAATAGCACGCCAACGTTCCGAGCGCGCTTCATCCGTTTCTGTTAATCCGGCAGTATCACCGGGTCGTAGCCTTTCCGCAATAGCCGCGTCAAGTAGGGCCTCCCATGGTTCCCAGTCCTTAGGTAGTCGTGCGAGTGGAACTCTGGGGGCCATGAACCCATTCTTTGGATCTACCTCAAATACAGAGGTAGAGTCTGCATTGGGGATAGTGGTGAATTGAACGTCCATGAAAGAATGGAAACACTGACGAAAGACGATTTTCTCTTATGGACGACCGCCTAGACGGATCTTATCCGAGAGATACTGAGGTAGATCAATGGTTTCCAAATACCAGAGTCGAGGCGGGAAAGTTCCTTGATACTTCCTTGCCCCGGTTGGAATGATTGGACGGTGATTTTGGGGTGCATGATATTGGCAGGTTCTAGATAACAGAAGTATCTTGTGTCGACGCTCCGTGAACTATTGTGGGTAACAAGTAGGCGGGTTAGACATTCGCTCCAGAGTTCTGAAACCTACCAGAAGGGGTCAGTTTCACTGCATGACTGAGAAACAGGTCGCATACCATAAGCAGCATGAGAAGCTAAATGACGTCTGCTCGCCCCTTTGCACCCTGCCCTGCAGTATGCTGTACAGAAAAGAATTGGCGCTTTCTTGGTCAGCTTTAGTGATTTTATCTCCATCCCTCCACTTCTCTCCGTCTCTCCTCTCTCTCGTCAAAATACAGCGAAGATATCCTGCTGGTCACCGGCTTATCGTTGCAATGTCTTACAGAGTCGGCTATCTTGCACAGTACACCGAGCCTGATGTATGTTCTGACCCAAATTTGCTTATCACTATCAATCGTCGGCCGGTATTTGGTGGAATGTACTTACTTTAGCAGGCAGCAGGAATGAGGTATCTACTAGCAAAGAAAAGAGAACCAATACTGCTGTCGCGGTACGAACGTAGGTCCGGCGGCGCTATTTGTCCCCATCACGAGAGGAAAAATAATCTCACGCTGCTTTCCACTAAGCACTTTCCCCTTGCTGCTCATAAGCACTCAGCTACGCTCAGGACTTTGATTTCCGTTCAATAGAATGACCTAAATCTTCCTTCCTGGTCTTAGGGCCAAAGCCAAAGCCAATGACACTAGAGCTATGGGCGCGAGGCTTGACAAAGGTACCAACCATTCAGCCTATCAGCGCTCAAGACACCTTGTCTTCCAACTACTATCCGGATTTGGGTATGAAATGCAAGATTCTACGGGGCGAGAGGCTGCAGCTCTACCCCAACAGACACCAGAGGTATGAAGAGCTCCATCTGGATAGTGACGTCGTTATAACCGCTGAATGTCACAGGCTTCTTCACCGCATCTTCTGATTAGGGCTGAAAGTCGGATTACAGGCGCCGATGTGAGTATTCACCTGTTCAAGTGGGCCCTGAGCAGGTAGCAACTCATTATGGTTTAGGCATGCCGACGATCCCCACACCGAAATAATCGTGCGCAAACGCGGTCAGGCTTCCCTTCCGCCACATCAACGACCAGATCATTGCAGACAGACTTTACCGATCCATAGACCGATGGCAGCGGGAAGACCGTGAAACCCTTATGATAGAATGAGAACAGGCTACACGACGCACTAGGGAAGTTGGAAATCTCCCAGAGGATTACTTTGCCCTCATACCTGCCCGGACTCCGCTATCACTACTCTCCCCTTTCAGTATTCCTTTTCGGTACAGTCCTGTATATACGGATGACGCGAGTATTCGTGGCAAGGATGTCCATCAGATACCTCTTACAGTTTTACAAGGGACACCTCGAGTTGGCGACCCAAACACTACGGGGCCAGGGCCACTCCAGAACGCCGACAGTCGTGGAACGAGCCGTCCCGATGAAGAAGTCAGGTCTTCAGGTCCAAAGAGCATACTCAGCCTGAGCTTGGCCGTGCAAAGGTAGATGAAATTGTGTAGAATAAGTAACTCAAACCAAGTAGAAAAGTATCATATGATCTCACGGGCGGCGCGCTGCATAAGCGGTGACACCTTTTCTACCTCGGGTGAAGGATTCAAGGTAGTTGATTCTGAACAACCATCACAGCCCATCTCTTGCATTTCCGTTCTACCTCTGCACCCAATGCAAGACAGTGGCCCCCCACTTCCCCAAGATGATCCTGCCGCGGTGCGTGGACAAAGTCAATGCCCTGTGAAGTAGCTGACGTTTGAACCGCTCTCTCCCAGATTCCCTTACCGCCCTCACCGACTTTTTCAATGACGGACTCAGCAGGAGGGTCTCGGATTTCCGCCGCTGATGTGCGTTCTGCTGGCCAAATCGACGAAAAACTGACTAAAGGTTAAGCAGATACCATTACCTCCTTCAAATGCAACTTTCTCGGACAGTGGAGAGGTACGTGAACGACCATATCATTTCATATTTGGTGTTTGACAGGATTATTTCTAGGATAAGCCTTCTGATAAACCAGGGAGTGTTGCAGATGCTTGGGAAATTCTCATGAAGGCAGTGAATAAATATGACGATGAAATGGTGAAGAATTGGAAGGAGGATATCGATACGTTGTTGGTTTTTGTACGTCACCATCCGTCTCTCTGTTCACATTTAGTCTGAACTGCCTTCATAGGCTGGTTTATTCTCGGCAGTCGTGACTGCCTTCGTTATCGAATCGTACCAATGGCTCGACAAAGACCCTGCAGACACCACTGTTGCACTCCTCACCCAAATCTCGAAGCAGCTCAGTAATTCGAGCGTGCCTTTCGACGAATCATTGTCCACCTCGACATTCCATGCTTCTGCTCTGTCAGTCCGCGTCAACACATTTTGGTTCCTCAGTCTCATTCTCAGCCTCACCTCTGGATTGTTTGCACTCCTCTGCAAACAATGGCTGAGAGAACACAGACGAGACCTGCCAACAAACTCTCCAGGAGAAGCTCTGGGACTTCGGCATATGCGAGAACGAAGTCTCGAGATCTGGGGTGTTCCGTCATTTCTGGCGGCACTTCCGATCCTTCTCGAGCTTGCTCTCCTGCTTTTCTTTGCCGGAGTCGTTGACCTTTTGTGGTCGCTTCATCATGTTCCCTTTATAGTCGCGTCTATTGCAGTGGGGATCAGTGCAGGGATGTACGCGATTACGACTGCTCTTCCCACTATAACGGTGCTCTGGTATGCATTCCTCCATGCCAAGGTCGTCTTCGCGAAGTTCAAACCTGGTCATATCCGTGTACCACCACTGCACTTCGTGTGCCCATACAAGTCTCCGCAGGCTTGGGCCGTGTACAGCCTTACCAGGAAATTCCTGTACATGCCATTCATTCACAAACTGGCTATGAAGTATATCAAACTATTCCACTATATCTGGATGTTTGAATGGCAGTCCATAGACCTGCAGGTTGTCAGGCGCTACGACACGAATCCAGTGGGCTTTCGGAACTTTGAGCAAGGGGAATTGAAAGTGCACGAGTTGGCAGGTTTGGAATGGGCAACTTACATCTTCCAAGACGTTCCCACCATGGTTCCTCACCTGCAGAGCATCTTGGGAACCATTCAGCCTACACTTGCAATGACCACGATTGTCAGGCATTGGCCACTTGGTATGTGGATGGATGTTTCGACCAGGGATGTTCAAAGGGCGTTACTAAGGTCTGGCTTCTCATTGGAATTCTTTAGACATGGATCGAAAGGCTATGTCTACTATTCCCGTCTTCCAACTATATATCTACTAGGATCTACATTGGGTATCCAGTTCCTTTATCATCAGGCACTCTGGCGGGAGTATGCCAATGACTACGAGTACGTCGACTTGGATGGCCTCTTCAATTCGATACCCAGGTTTCAAAAAGCTTACCCGGAGCAAACTACTGGTCTTCGTTTCTACTTTCCATTCCCACTAGCAGTAAAACTCTGGACGCATAACAAGCCTTACGTTCGGAGGCAGGCCATACGTCTGGTGCAGGTGTACACCGACTCGTGGAATGCTTATCCTGGTATGGAGGAACGGTCGGATGAACGATTGGCGTTCATATCAGTGCTTGCAAGGCACATAAATTCCAGCGACTCGGAGATTATGTATCGAAAACGCGGTCACACATTTCTTCGTCACATCAATGACCAGATCATTTTACATGCATTATACAGACCTAATGCAGGTTGGGATAGAGATGATCGTCATTGTCTGATGGCGGAGTGGGTTCAGGCAACACGGAGAGCTAGAAAGGCTGGGAATCTTCCCGATGACTACTTTGCTCCCATACCGGATTCACGTGAAGCCGATACCAGGAGCGTGTATTCGTTCCTTCAGTTCCCACCCGCTAGCCCAAGTAGTATTGACCCCATCACAGTTTTCACCCAAGACACAATTTCGGACTATAACCTTACTCAAGCTGAGGATCTACCGGAGATCACCCACGCTCGGCTGGAATGGCAACCGTCCACAGATGTGGCTGGTGAAGGAGTCATTACAGTACCCAGGCCTTCCTCGGATAATGGTAGTGTCCATGCGATTTCTGCGAATGGGCATGTGGACAACGTACGCTGCGAAGAATTTCGGGACCAGCATAGGCAGGATGGACTTGGTAGCGTAGAAACTGTATAGCGCTAGACTCTCAAAGGAATACCCAGCTATGTATTGTATGGATGGTGCAGTAGACCTCCATTATATACTTGACTAGAAATGAAGTTCCGGCTGTTTCGATCGAACTGTCCGATACGCTTATATTCGAGGATCTTCGATTGGCTACGTGTATTGGATGTACATATACACTGACGTCAACGTTTCCTTCCATCGAGACTCCAATTCGCGAGCGAGAGGCCATTGATGAATTGTCAGCTGAAGATGCGTTAAATTGGATAAGTGGTCAGACAAGTCTTGCCGCAAAAGATTGTCTGTCACGATGTGGTTAAGGTTCGCATCAGATGGGGGTGCGTATCTCCTGTCCACATCCGATGGAAAGCCGCGATGAACTACCTTCTGAACAGCTGGTTCACGAATAATGAGCCTCTGAAGATTTGACATGCCTTTGGATAAGCGGAGTAGGTCCTTATCTGTGAGCGGTATGCATTCAATGTGTAAAGTATGAAGCTCCTCGATATGAGAGTAAAGACTTTGCGTGAATCGCAACCGAGCATCTGCGCGCTCGAGTGGGCCTTTGTTATGGGGGATCCTGTGCTTCAACTCAACCTCCTGAGGCTCGTTAGCGTCAGAGGAGAGAGTTAGACATGTCAGGACAGGAGTTTCGATTGAGTCTAGGATGGAATAGATATCCTCAAACGGATAATCCCTCCAAATATTAGATGAGCTACATGCGCTGATTGTGAGCGTGGTGAGGAACATTAACTTGGCTGGATGTGTGGCATAAAACATGAAGGGTTCTTCGCGGGTCCTTGACGGAATATTGATCTCGATGTGGGCGGAGACGAGGCGTGTACACCGCTGGAGCATCTCAATGATGGTTTGTGTGAACGTGTAGATGTGAACATGGGTGAGATGGGATAGGAAAGTGGTCGAACTGGCGATATCTGTCCATCTAAAGCGCAGATGCGGGATGGATACGGAGGAGAGGTCCGGCGCAAGACGATCAAGACAGTTTAAGGTCCTGCTATCCAAGTTCGGTAAACTTAACAATACAGATCGCATGAGAGGTGCTTTGGCGGATGACCGAACCCGGTCCAGTAGCGAGATCAGGGCACCAGCGTCGAGTGCGAAAAATGTCAGATGGCCCCAACGATGTACATGCGTCAAAAGACAGTCGAGCGAGGCATGACGGTGCCAACCATACCATAGACTCGTAGCAATGTTAATCTCGATTGTTAGCGAAACGCTTTTTGCACGAATGAGATGGTCTACGAGTCCTGGGAAGACTGCTTGGTGATGCGTATCGTTCTCGATAAAGACAGATATTCGAGCCCATATGTCTGGTGTGTTTAAGGAAACGCTACGCCAATATCTGCAAATGCTTCCCAAGTGAGAAGCTTCAGACCATGATCCTCTGTTGCGCCCGAATATGTTGCATACAACGACACGGGAAAAGATTTCGGAAAGGATTTCTGGAGGAAAGTACATTCTGCTTTAAAATATTGAATTTCGTCGAACCGGACATATGCCAATTAGAAGAACGTACCCAAGGGACACCACCCAGTAATGCCAGAGTAGTACTGTATCGTCGGCCACGTCGTGGTCGTTGGCATGCAACGATTGAGTGACGGGTGGTGCACGCGGTTGTCGTCATCATCATTGACATGCGGGAGAATCATTCAGAGAATCTCGATGATGGAATGCATACTTTCTTTCAACATCTCATAGCTAACGCCTTAGATGACGAACCTCAGCATGTCCAATTCATGCACACAATGGCCGAAAAATATTCCCACAACTTTCGCATAAATTTCCTTCGAAACACGCAGAAAAAAGACTCGAGAAAAGTGGTCCTTTTAACGGGAACTATCGGCAAATTCGGCTCATTTCTGCTGACACGAACCTTTTGACAACGAGCTGGTGGAGGCTGACTTACTCAAGGAGAATTTTGGGCTGTCTAGGGAAGAATACGACGCGGTACGTTGTGATACGTTCGTATTCTCGAGTCCCTTTACTGAACTGTTCGTAGATTCAATTTGCAGTTACACATATTATCCATAATGCCTGGCGTGTGCGGCTCAACGACACGCTGGACAGATATGAAGAAAATGTCGCTCAGTTACGGGTCCTGATCGATTTTGCTCTAACCACGGACTCCAAATTCGTATTCATCGGCTCATCAGGCATCTTTCAACGAATAACGGAACCAAAACTCCTCGAAAAACCTGTGTCTATATCGGATGCCATTGGACAAGGATACGGGGAGTCTAAATGGGTAGCGGAGGCAATCATTTTGAAGGCTATCGAAGAAGCGGGATTTAAAGCGCTCATCATACGAGTGGGTCTTCTTTGTGGGGGCAGTGAAAGAAGGGCGTGGAGTATACACGGCTGGGTGCCGTCATTAATGCAGAGTGCCCGTCATTTGAACTGTATACCGACTGATGAAGGGGTAAGCTTTCGTTAACGTTGTTACAGTTGGTGGCACTCGCTAATGGGTCACTCGTAGCTGGTAGACTGGCTCACGACAGACCACACTGCAGAGGCTGCACTCAGATTTCTCGATTACACCACCATCAACAGAGCGCCAATCTTTCACCTCAGGCATCCTCATCCCGTGCCCTGGGCCGACATCATGCGGATCATTGCTTCACATCTCAATGTTGCAGCGGTGCCATACAAAGAGTGGCTTGCGCGGCTAGTAGATGCCAGTCAGGGAGAGAGTGCAGAAACGATCCCTGCAACTCGTTTGCTAAGGTATTACCAGTCCATTGTGCGCACGAATCCGGTAGGACGGGAGGCTTTCGCTCTATATCATTTGGATATAACCGAGGCACAGAAGGCTGGGCTGGGCCAAGATGATGGAATCAGGAAGCTTAATGAAGATATTGTGAAAAGATGGCTGAGACATTGGGGCGTTAGCTTAGATGGACCGAAAGCGAGGCTGTGAATCATTTGCCTGGATGCTGTAAGTACAGTAAATGCTCGCCTTTGATTGGTCTGATAATATCTGTGGTAGGAACTTCCTTAGGGCGTTCTCAAGCTTCTGGCTACTTGAGTCGTGGCAGACATCACCGCTGCTCGATCCTTCAGGGCACCTGCAAGCCACGAAGATGGGTTAACCCTTGGGTCCGGCGCGTCGCAGAATTGGGTAGCTTGCAGTCTTCGCAGTGTCTTGTTCGTTAACCTCGTGAGCGTCTCTTGTTCAGCTGATCCTTTTGCCGAGTTTCTATCCGGGATGGCCGAGCGCTGCAGTAATCCGTAAGTGCCTGTTCACATGGTTTCATTCCTTCTCATTCCTTCGCCAGTACGTTGACGACGAACGTGAAGGTTTACCTCTGTTGTGTGATCACACAGCGACCTATCACTTCTCAATCCGGGAAACCTTTCCTTGGCGAGCTTGAAGGAATACATAGCAGGAGACCAAAAACACGTGTGTATTCCTATGCTAAGTGTTGCTAACGAACTCGTATGCTAGGCAATCTCGTTTCCGTCTGCTGTCAACCACGCGGAGCAAACTGCCCACGGTCGTAGAGCACCGCACAGATCATATGTCAGGAAGCAACGTTCTCCACATGTGCATTGTTTCTGAAGTACCCGAGAAAACGAAGATACATCATATAAGACTTCTGGTGCGAAAACTAGCGGGTCCACATCGGTCGCCGCTATGATCGCCTCACTCTTACTGTCTGCTGCCTTGGTGTCGCATGCATTCGCAGCCACCTCAGGCTCGTTCAGTGTGTTGACCTATAATGTAGCTGGACTCCCTGGTGAGACTGTTGATTCCCAGCTTCTTACCGAAACTGACAAATTGTAGAGTTGCTCTCATCCGGAAATCCCGAAACCAATACACCTCTCATCTCACCAAAGCTCGCTCCTTACAACATCATTCACGTACAGGAAGATTTCAACTATCACGCTGCTCTCTATGCCAACGACAACCACGCTTATCGCACCCCAACATCCGGGGGTGTACCCTTCGGCAGCGGTCTCAACACACTTTCTGACTTTCCTTACACCGACCTTGAACGCATTACCTGGAGCAAATGTAATCTCAATGAAGGAGATTGTCTGACTCCGAAGGGGTTCACCTTCATGCGTGTACGAGTTGCAGATGGTGTTCTAGTCGACTTCTACAACCTCCACACAGACGCAGGCTCTGATTCTGGGGACCGCGATGCTCGAACGTCCAATTTTGCGCAAGTCAGAGATTACATCGCAAAGTGGAGCCAAGGCATGCCCGTCGTTGTCATGGGAGACACTAATTCGCGCTACACGAGCGACGTCGACTCGGATTCGTTACACAATATCCTTGATGCTGCCGGATTGACCGATTCGTGGGTCAAGAATGTCCGAGGCGGATCCTTCCCTGTCAAAGGAACCAGCGCGTTGACTTGTCCGTTCCCTTTTGCTTCGGGTACATCACAATCGACGATCAATGCTTGCGAGACAGTCGATAAATTTCTCGTTAGAGGTAGCACCGCCGTCTCTTTGGTTGCGAGTTCGTTCAAGAATGATCACCTTTCGTTCGTCAACTCGAGTGGTGCACCGCTGAGTGACCACTACCCCCTTCTTTCGACGTTGACTTGGACATTGTCGGACACCGTTCGTCTCTCAGATCCGATTGCTGGAGGCCCACATGGAGATCCCTTCACCGACCTTCCTTCCCTAAATCCAGTGAAACGATTGTCGTCTGTCACGATACGCGCTGGAGACAGGGTTGATGCTGTCTCAATTAATGGTGGTACTGCTCGTGGCGGTAGTGGTGGTACAGCATCCACGCTGACGTTGGGGTCCAACGAACGCGTAACGCAGGTGACGGGTTGTACAGGAAAGAAGAGTGACACCAGTCGGGTCTTCTACGTCAAATTCACCACCGACACTGGAAAGGTGCTAGAGGGCGGAAAGAGTACCAGTGATTGTCAGACAGTGAATGCACCTGATGATGGTTGGGGACTAGTTGGTTTCTGGGGAAGGTCAGGAGATGAGGTAGACAGGCTGGGTATTGTTTGGGGCAAAGTATAAGTTCGCGGTCGTTCTTGTAGTTGACTGGAATCAGATATTTGTTTTGATGCATCCGTTCCTTTAATACCTTCAGTGTACAGTGGATTTATTTCGTATTTATGAAAGAAATATGCCGTTTAGGCCTCTTCTGGACCGGTGGAATGCTAAGAGTGCTTTGGGGAAGGACAAGGCAAGGAAATCCACGCGTGAGAGAATCTGGCAATCACCTCTGCCCGCCTACCACGACCGCAGGGCAACCTAGCATATAAAGCTTCGTTCAGTGGGGACCATAATTGAGCTTTTGACCAGCACTGACTGTGACGAAACAGGGACACCTATGCATTTGGAGGACTGGGACTTGACAGCTAGGCCATCGCGGTAGTTTGGAGGGAGATGAGATAGGACTCTTCCGGTGTGTGCCACGAGTATATTGTCTCTATAGCTTCATATAATGATGGAATGATGATTCAGAAACCCTCGAGACTTCGACTCAAGTCGTAGAACGTTCTTTGCAATTGGACCCGAACACAATTATTTCTCTAGAGTTCCAAGATTTTCGACTACGAAGGATGTTCTGGAAAAAGTCAAAGTCGCCCTCAATCATATTCCTCTACGATCCGGAACATGTTCGACAGCGGTCTTCAGTCCTAGGTGTAGATGACCTAACGCTTCATTCAGGCTACATCTAAGGGCTGAGATGGGCGAAAGATGAAGCCTGTCTCATACCTGCAAAAGCTTGCGCCATCTTTGATACCCTAACCTGGTATTCTCCGAATGAAGACGAGCTACATCGCCTTCAATACCACAAATGCAGTAACATTCATTTGGCACGGGAACACCAATCGCCTCTGTTCTATATCTCACATAGAATCCTTGGCGTGTCACCGGGGCAGTGAATTCGAGCCAAACCCGTTCTTTCTATATGACGAACCCGTGCATAGATTTCTTTGGATCTCCCTTGATATGTATGTCCTTTTCTTCTCCTTCCATATCCATTGTCCAAGCTCTGATATCCTGCATTTGAACGCAAAACTTGACAGCTCTCAAAAGCCCGCCTCAATAAACTAGGATGTAAGTAACGGGCAAGCCATAGTAACGAGGAGGTGAATTGGTGAAGGGCGGGGTTCGGACCGAGGACGAAGGGAGAGCGGGCATAGCGTCGGATAAGTCAAGGTTCGTCCCTGTTTTAATGACGCCCTAACTGGTATTGATCAGAAATGGATGTATCAGCTTTGAGCCGGAGATGAGGGTCTGCGCAGGCCTGCACCATTGAAACAAACGACAGTTTCAGGTTTCGACCTCCATCATCGCGTAACATTTATTTCTGGCATTGTTTGGGTCTGAAGAAATATGGTATACCCCGCAGTGGATCACTGGGTATGAGCCTCCGTGACCTCACTTTTCCCAGTACGTACAATAGAGCACCTCACCGCAGTCACTGACAAGAATCTTACGCTGATAGTTGCTTACCCTGCCACCATCAGGACCATCAACGACAACCATCACAACATACATAATTATTTGAATATCACTATATATAAAGCTTAGTCCCAGTTCTTGGAAACAACTCTCTTCCTTCCTGACTCTCTAGTAAGCGGCAGAGAAGGAATATTTTGAGTCCTGTTTGACGGCGACAACCACTAGGCCGCGATGGGCGAAGGGAGTAAGAATGCTACACTCGACCAATCATGGGAGAAGACGATGAAGGAGGTGGATCGTTACGACGAGGACATGGTGCAAGGCTGGAAGGAGGACATTGACACCCTATTGGTTTTTGTGCGTACGGTTCACATGCGTCTCGGCAGACTGAGCTTATCGTCTAAAAAGGCTGGTTTATTCTCCGCAGTCGTCACGACCTTCGCTATCGAATCATACAAATGGCTTTCCGAAGATCCAGCCGAGACAACGGTTACACTTCTCAAACAAATCTCCCAGCAGTTGGTCAATGCATCCCAGGTTCCTTCCGAAGAAGTCTTCGAAGTAGATCCCTCGTCTGTCCGGATAAACTGCTTTTGGGTGCTCAGTCTCATCTTCAGCCTTACCTCGAGTTTGTTTGCCCTGCTTTGCAAGCAGTGGCTTCGAGAGCACCGACGAGACACCTTGACACGGAGTCAAGCGGAGACATTGGCTCTCGTCCAGTTACGTCGTGACAGTCTGGAGAAATGGGGTGTAGCATCAATTCCATCGGCTCTCCCCATTCTACTCGAAGTGTCGCTCCTACTCTTCTTTGCCGGTCTTTTGGAACTTTTATGGATATCGAACCATATCGTCTTCGCCCTCGCGACAGTCGCAGTTGGTCTCAGTGCTGGAATGTACTTCATCACCACCGTCCTACCGACCATAGCCATACCGCCGGTGAACTACTGGGGTACAGGTAACCCAGGCTGGGACAACTTATCATCCATCTACTATGTCTGCCCCTATAAATCGCCACAGGCATGGGCCTTTTACCGATTCTACTGCAAATTCATGCAGCCCCTCCTCAATATTTCATTTATTCGCGACTTCCTCATCAAGCGCGGGCTGTGGTATCCACTCAGGGTCCCAGCCAAGGATTGGTCTTCTCTTGACCTCAACATTGTCCGCCGAACCGATGTGAACCCAAGGGAATTCCCCAGAGCCGAAAATGTCAATCTAAGGCTGTTTGAGCTACGTGGTATTCAGTGGGCTGCTGCTACATTCCGAGACAGTCCCTCCATGTTTCCACATCTCGTCAATATCTTGAAGACACTTCACCCATCCGTGGCCATGGCTTCCGTTTTTGGAACACGTTACTGGCCTCTTGTCATTTGGGAGGACATCACCCATTCAGACGTGGAGATAGCACTCAAGGACGACGTGGCATTTGAGTCGGTACGGAAGGCCGGATTTGGCGCGTATTCGTTCCTCTCCCGACAACCAGGGATCCCGAATCCGACTACACTAGAGCCACTTGGTGTTCAACTGCTATACTACCAGCAGTGTTGTTTAGCACTAGCGAGGAATGCGACTTCGGTGGATGATGTCATGTTCAAGCTGTGCGGGGCGATATCTCAGTTCAAGAAGTCGGGTGTTTTGGAGGCGACGGGTCTGCGTTTCTATCTGCCTTTCCCGGTCGCAGACAAGTTATGGACTCATCCTGACGAGAAGATCCGTGCAGCGAGCATGTGCTTGCTGCAGTACTACGAAGAATCATGGAAAGACTACCCAGGAGAGGGAGAGGTTTCCGATGAGAGGACGGCATTCATTAAGGTCCTGGCGGAACATATCAATCGTGAGGATTGCACATCTGAGCTTGTCCTACGCAAGCGGGGACAATCATTCCTTTCGTTTATTAATAGGGAGATTCTCCGACATCGGCTGTATCAAGGGCATATGTCATTGGCATCGGAATGGAATCGGGCGATGTGCAGAGCTCAGGTGGAGGCTGGGTTGCCTTCCGATTTCTTTGAACCTGTACCGGAGGATTTGGGAACACCACCACCTGCAATATCTCCTAGGTTAGATATAACACTCCCAGAATTTAGGGTGTCAACGCCATTACCGCCCCATACTCTTGAGCCCCATTCCAACAAGCACGTTTCTCGCAGCTCAGAAGACAGATATGCAGGGAAGAGTGTCAACGAAGGGGACAGTTTAGTATAATTAGGCTGTAGTAAATTTTAGGACAATTGTTTCGTGTAACTAATGTAAATTACATCTTCATTTCATTACTGCCGGTTCTTGTGGTCAATTATACACCGAAGGCGAAGCAGGTGATGGAAGTTCATCTCCATGAACACTTGCCGAATCGATTGTATCGAGTATGGTCGCCGACACTCGAGCTTGTTCAACTGACATCGCTTCAGGAACCCTCACGAAATACCCAGACGGTAGTCGTCCCACTTTTTGCGCTCTGTGCATGGCACGATCCCATTCATCCATTAGCAATCTCCGGTTCTGCATGTCGAATGACGACCAAGGCTGGTACAGCCTATGCAGGATGATCTGGTCGTTGATGAAGCGAAGGAAAGTCTGCCCTTCTTGTCGGATTAGCAATCCTGAGGTAGACTCTTGTCTGTTGATGTGCCTTGCCAACGCGGCCAAAAAGGCCAGCCGTTCATCGACCTCTTCTTCCGGCCCTGCGTACTCCTTCCAAGCTGCCTCCAGCTCGCTCAAGAGCCGCATACTCTTCATCCTCACATCTGGATTCTGATGTGTCCATAACCGACCCAATGCCGTGAACGGTATGTAGAACGATATTCCTAAAGCTTCTCGTATTCCCATCTTCTTGAAGTGGTGTATCGAGTGCTGGAGTAGCTCCACCGGATCCGCAGTACTTTCACTCTTGGAGAGCGCTACCCAGCACTCTTGGTGGTACAATAGCTGTATTCCTGCCCCCGAACGTAGTATTTCGTCTTTGGGGTACGCAGGCTTTCGAGATAAGTTGTAGTACTCTCCCAGACCCTCTCTCCGCTCCCAAGGTTCATCTAACAGTAGCGTATCCACATCTTTCGGTTCAACCTCATCCCACATCGTCCAAACCCAATACCTCGACTCAAAAATGGTGGGCAGCACCACCCTAGGCCCCCATGTCTGCAGAACATTCCTCAGATGGGGCAAAAACGACGGACTGTCTCGGAACATTGCCACCGCCCAGCTCAGACCCAGTATCTCGTACGCCCGAAGATTGACCGGCTGATCAATAGGGAACAAAAACGGGTTGACGTCGTATCGCCTAATGACTTCGAGGTCAAACGCTGACCAATCCGATGCAGGATACTTCAATGGATACAACCAGCCCCATTTCTTGAAGACATTCACGAAAGCTGGAAAGCGTAACACGGGCTTCATCACCGAACAAACTAAAGAGTAGACCGCCCAGGCTTGCGGTGATTTATATGGGCATATCCATCCAGGTGGTGAGATGTCACCCCAATCCGGCGCATGGAAGAACCCTTTTGGTTGGATGGCCAGGGTAGGCAGGAGAGCGGTGAGGAAGTATAGACCTGCACTTATTCCGATTACAACTGACACCAAGATAAATGGTACGTTGTGCAATGACAACAAGAGGTCGAGCACTCCTGCGAAGAAGAGGAGTAGTGCTACCTCTAGCAGGATCGGTAGTGCCGACAAGAACGATGGCACGCCCCATCTACGAAGGCTCTCACTACGCATGTAGCTAAGCGCTAGAGCTTCGGATGGCGTCCTTGTTGGCGTATCTCGTATATGCTCACGAAGCCATTGCTTGCAAAGCAGAGCGAATAGGCCGGAAGTGAGGCTGAGTACGAGGCTGAGGAACCAATAGCAGTTTATTCTAACTGATGAAGATTCTGCATGGAAGTCTGGCTGCGGGCTGGTGGCGGAAGTCATATTTGGGTGGTTCAGCTGCTGAGATATTTGCTGGAGTAAAACAACAGTGGTGTTTGCGGGGTCTTCTGAGAGCCATTGGTAGGATTCGATACAGAACGCGGTAACAACCGCCGAGAAAAGACCTGCCTAGATACGGAATCAGAGAAAAAATAATGCAGATCTACAGAATGAACGCACGAAAACCAAAAGGGTGTCGATATCTTCCTTCCAATTCTTCACCATATCCTCGTCATATCGGTTCACTTCTTTCATCATCTTCTCCCATGATTCGTCAACAGTAGGCTGTTTCGTCTTTCTTTCTGCTTCGCTCCACGTTTTCGCTGCCTTGTTTCCCGAACGCTGATTCTATATAACCCCGCTAGTCAGCACTGCTCAAAGCGGACTTGAAGATAAGAATACTTCATCAGCAGCATCCTCCTAAAAAGACATGGAGATGAGTATCTTATATCTTCAAATGTTCCAACAACGTACAGAGAACATTGCTCGACCTGCGGTCGGTACAGCGACCAAGGATGATGGAAGTAAACTTGAAAACGTCCGCGCGGCCAACGCCGGCAAGCAGTCCATTGGGCACCGCTGATATAGTTCGGGCAAAGATTTTGGCCCATTTTCAAAGCCCAATACCAAGTGCTCTGTGCATTTTGCACCTAGTTACAGTTTGACATGAGCAAGGGGTCAGGGCATGAGAATGGAGGATGCCCTTTGAACCGGAACCACCACAACGCCGGCAATTTCACAAACTCGAGACTTTCTCCGCGACGTCCTCAAAAATATCTTGTGGCTCCTTCATAGTCAAAGGAACCGTGACTGCAATGGTCAAAACACTCGCTCGTCAATATCGAACTGCACACCCTGGCCCCTTGTGGTGCCTGAACCGCGCTACAGTAAGCTAATCTATACTTTTCAGTCGTCTTGAAAGTACTGCGGCTGAGGCTGCCGAAAAAAGAATCTATGATGATTACTAATGCTCTAGGCAGGCCTCCCTTGACACGTTCGTTGCTAGCTTGTTAACTCGCGCATTCAGCACTCAAGGCTATGCCTCATCACACTGCTCTTATCAGAGTAGCTGTGGAAGTTTGACAACTCTCATCCTTGGTTACAGCAGGTTATATACAGTCAGGCATCATGAGACCACTCTGATAGCGCTCATGATTATATATCTATGGGTTTCCTCAGTTTCTCTTCAAAAGTATGTTCTCCCACCTTCCCACTCGCAGACTTGCGCAGCTGTGTCTCCCAATATTCAGCGGACTCTGTTCAATTGCTTCCGCACTCGTTGCAGTGCGGAGTACGAGTCCTGTAGCCACTGGATTGAGCATTCTTTCAGGTCTTACCTCGATACTCACCACAGTTTCGTACGTGTAGAAAGTCTGGGAGATAGACACCTGACGTCGCTGTGATCAGGGCCCTGAAAAGCCACAATATGTGGTCCAAATTCAAGCCTAGAGACTTGGAGGAAGGAAGCCGAGCTCGCGATGAGCATTCTCATCAGGATCATTACAATGTAGCATCAGTAGGTCAACTGACTGATCTCCTCTGATACTTCGTGCTGATTGGAGTAGAGTCGCACTTCCACTAGTCCACAACGTTCTGGAGCTAGGCTTAACCGCCGCAAGATCTTCTCGACCCGCGAACGGAGTCACAGTAGAGAAAGCACCTCCATCACTCGCACTTACAGCGACGAATGGCTTCCTCTTGAGGAAACGCGTGCAGATAACACGAGCAGTAGCTCAAGTATGCTGCAAAGCATTGCTGAAGAAGATACTCCCGTGCAAGACTTGCCATCACAGTCGAACCACGCGACAACCTCCACTGGTGCCAATTTACGACGTACATCCAGTTGTGTGCCTCACGAGTCATACCCGACGTTATTGGAACTCATGAGTAATTTTCTCACTTCCGTTTACCTTTCTCGATCTGAATGGAGTCCATATAGCATTTGCACGCTCTCATTACGATATCCGACCGTACGAGTGCAGAACCTGCAAACGACGCTTCACAAAGAAACATGTCCGACTGGGGCATGAGAAGGATTGTAAGATTGTTCCAACTCGCTTTTGAGGCTATTATGATGGACTTGAATTCATACTTGAGTTATGTTCCTGCTCACAGTGTTACGGTGTACTTACAACGGAAGAACAAGTAATGCAATCTACAGGCCTGAAAGTCTTCAAAACCACTCCCTCACCTATTCAAAATTTGATCTCGTACATTTTAACATCTAGACGACTCTGGGTCCGCACCCCTTCAAGGTACCCTATCATCCGTTCCTTTGTCTAACGCCTTCAATCTTACTCGATCCACATGGACATCGGATTAGGAAATGACAGTTTCCTTGGGTGGCTCGCAGAATACCAGTCTACAGACATAAGCTCTACGCAAGTTGGTCAGTATCTTCTGCTTGTCGCCCTGGGCCAGCCAGGTCAGCTCAGTCGTGACCCTTTTTTCCACTCTTCGACTTTGAATGGCCATCTGAGTAAGAGGGATTTAGCGGACTCTTCTCCCTCAGTCTACCTACTACCCAGCTCGATGACAGAGGCAGCACAGTCACATTCGGCCATAACGAGATCGGCTCCACCTTCGAGGCCCCGCGCCGAGGAAGAAAGCGATTCCGGCTCAACTTCCGATTCACAGTCATCGGGTTGCAAACAAACCCGTCGTTCGTCGACGCCGTCTTTCCTGCTTAGATCCCTCGTGCAAATAGAAATTCATGGGTGAGCAGTGAGCACACGCGGCAAACTCAATGAAAAATCACCAGTTCGAGCCGCGACAAACCTTACTTTGTACCATGGGATGTAACCGACAATTCTCTCGTCAGCACGACCGGTTCAGGCGCGTAGTGATGCAGCAGTGACTGGGTACCAAAGCAAATGAACTTACGACAAATGCCACGGGCTTCTTTTCGAGCGAGAAGCCTCGCACTTCATGCAAATGCTCCAGTGGCTGAAGATGGAAGATTGTACGCCAGTGAGTAACGAGTCCGAGTACACCCCTGCGCGGTGCATGAACGTAGTAATGGCACGTATAGTATATGTTTTGTTCGATTACTACAAAGTTGAAAGTACCGGTAATTTAAGGTTGCTATACGTGTATCTGCCGGATGGGCAGCTTCGTTCGCCCGGGGGCATTACATTTTCGCTACATATCTTTGGGTACCCACAAGCTCTCCCCTTGTCTGCCAGTATCTCAGCCACTTCCTCGCCAGTTCGGCATTTAGCGTTGGATACCCAGATCCAGCAAAACTCTTACACATCTTCCGTGCAATAGTAATATCCATATCCGGGACGGCAAACGCTTCGAGGCCAACCGGATTGACGTCGTGTCTGATGGGAATGTTCTGGAAGAAAGGAAGGAGACGTGTTGCAACAAGTTGTTTCGCGCTGGATTCCTCGAGCCTGCGTAACCATTCGGTGTATGAAACAGAAGTTACTTTAAGTTGAGAAGCAAGGCTGTTCATGAGAGTGTTCCACTCTACAGGGTATGGGTGCCTAAGGTGTAGTATCGGCTCTGCACGGGTGTCTTCAATGTCCAAGAGGTCCAATATTGCCTGGGAAGCCAAGTCGGAAGGAATCCATGAAATTGTCTGAAGGGAGGAGGTCAGAGGCGAGAACATGATCACGCATCAGGACCGACATACCCCATCGACAATAGGCAAACACCCCAGTACGTTTGCACTCTGAATCATTGCTGGTGCCCACTCGTTTATGTTCCACGCACCAGTTGTACTGCTCCCGCACAGCTGACCGACACGTACAACCAGACTGTTCAACCCAGCTGCCCGAATGGCATTCAGAAGAACCTCCTCGGCAACCCATTTGGACTGAGCATATCCCAGGCCAATAGCCACGTCTGCTGGTACCGGCCGCTCTAAAAGAATAGACGCATGTCCTATGCCTGTAGAGTAGATGATTAGCATGAAACAAGGGAAGAGCCGCAAAATAGCTCACGTTGAAATACGCCGACAGATGCAATAAAAATAAGTCGAGAGCCATGCGTCAACGAGAAGTCAATGAGCGCTCGTAATCCCTGGACATTGGGCTCAAATTCAGATAGAGGAGCGTTAAAATGGACACGCCAAGCTATAAAACGAACTATTCAGTTCAACTTTGAGCGTCAGAAGTCAAGCTGTCTTTACCGTTATGAATGATGTGGGTTACAGAGTGTCGCATCTTTAACGTCTAGGGGGTGAGCATAGTCGATAACACCATATGCCAAACATACATACTTTCTCAAACTCGTCGCTGCCCATTCCAAAGTCCTTCTTGAGCAAATCAGCTTCGACCATCTTCACTTTAACCGATTTTAAGAGCCTCTCGTCAATTCCTTTCTCTCGGAACGCTTGTATTTGCCTTTCTTCTAAAGAGCTTTTCTTATTCTTTCGATTGACGGCGTATACTATTGAGACGGCCTCATCTGCAACCAGGCGGGCCAGAAGGTACGAGCCAAACCCGCCCGTCGTTCCTGTGACCATAACTACCTTTCCACCACCTTGAGTCTTCCTACGCTGGCCTTTTGGGAAATCGCTCGAATATTTTTCAGCCATTGCATGCATCGCCTGCACCGCCTTTTGATCAGCCGCCTTGGCCACCTCTGGGAAGCCACTCCGTGCCACTGAAGACAAGAGCTTCCCAAGTTGCACGATGGTCGGATAGTCGTACACGAAGTTCTTCGTATTTTGGCGTATGTCCAGATTGATGGATTCCCGCAGACCGCGGAGAAGGCTGTTACGGATCCATGTTGCCTGCAGACTAGACATAATTAGCAACGAGGCTGACAGGAAGACGTTTGAAGGTGTGACGAACCTATTCCAACCATGTCTGAATAAGTCAGCATCGTCCTCGACCATTTGAGGTAGATTCTTCTCGATAACAGCCTGAACGAAGCGGGTACGAGAGGCGGTATCCCAACTTGTCGGCGGTGCGATATCTGGTTGGGTACTGTCTCGTATCGAAGCATAGAGTCGAAAGGTTTCGTCGTAATCTTGAATTATCATTTGGCGCCTATGTTACACTGATCAGTCTAATGGACCCCAGAACACGAATGGAATAATAGTACGTGGGGATTCCTTTGGCGGTGTATGAGAATGGTTTTAAGGGCTTCGCAGTTAGTATCATCTAGAGAGTGAAGTGTCAGAGACGGATTCAAAAAACGAATAAAAAGATATATACCTCCTTGAATATTCGAGAATACAAGTTGCTGTTGATTGCTTGGTTGCGAGGAGCAGATTCTCAGAATGGTTTCCTCGAGGGCAAATATTGTCCTGGGGTATCCATGAGGCTTTGCAGGTTGGCGTGGCAGGGTTATATATCTATAACGAACCGTGGCCCGAATAGGTGATTGAATTGTGTTATTCGGAATGCGGTGATCGTTTAATGCGCCCGCAGTTACGCGTTCAGAGCGGCGAATGATCTGCGATTGAAATGCATCGCATATCGGCACAGTGTTTAATTGGGCGCAAAAATGAACGCCCAACATACAGAAATTAGGCGCCAGCCATATCCTAGACGTCTGACGGATGCGCTTCTTTTGTCACCTGTTTGCACGAAACCTGGGAACCAATTTTACTAATCTATAGTGTGTCCGCAAAGTATGTCCAAGTAATCTAAGACTTACATTGATGCAGCCCGCGTCGGTTAGCTCACTGAAAAAGGATAAGTGGATTGCCTCCAGATCCCCGTACTCTCAGTACTTGTGCGTACTACACTATCAAAGTAGAGGATTATTATACCCTCAAAGACTAAACTTGCCGCAGTGGGCCATCAGGGTCCGATGGCAATTACGAGTCCGTTTCTGGTGTTGTGGTTTTTGCGGAAACTTTCCAAAGCTAGCCAGTGCTAACGACGATCATGAGAGCGAAGCGGGACGACGAAACGAACCAAACAACACGATCTATCGACATCTATCAGACCACAACTTTACTTATACCATCTGTATAAGGAAAAAATTGGCAGAAGAAGACAGAACAGATCCTCGTAAACTCGGACTCGTAACTAGGCACTCACCGAGGTTCTCTTCCCGACTTCTCACGCAATTTATGGGTGCCGGAGGGTCCAGATTCTTATATTAAGCGTGATCCACGCAACCAGGTCTCCTTCGGACAAGATTCCCGACAGAGGTCGAAGTTCTTGTACGTTGATGCTTGGCGATAAGTCAGTACTTATAACTCCTGTTTGCTTTCTACGGACCGGAGTGACCGTCAGAGATGGTAGAAACGTCGAATGATTGAAATAGACCCTGTCAGGTGGACAGACTCAATTCTTGCTGTCCCCTGAATGAGAAAGCCCGCATGTCAAAAGGAGCAAATGTTTGGATAAATGGATTTTATGTGTACCAGCATGTGCATCAGCACTGGTTGAAACGCCAAAAAGAAAATTACCTTTGCTGCGAGTGATCTGAACATCGTGGAGGAGAGAGGGAGGCCGGGTAGAAGCCGAACAACGAGAAAAATCAGTAAACACGTGCTCTCGGCTTTGTTCGGCTCTATGGATGGGAACAATTTCAATTATTTCCGATTTTTCGAGTCAGAACGAGGAATTGAAAAAGGTCTTGCCCTCCACCTCCATCTTCTGTGTCTCGCGGTCGTATTGCTGTCTTCAGCTTCGACCTCTTCCGCTCTTTCAAAATGGCCTTGCAAGCTTCAAGCATGCGAGCAGTACCCAAAAATGCCCCGTTCGTCCGATGTCGCTCAACTGTAGCTTCATCGAGTGCGGGGTCGTCGTTTCTAGACGCAAAATCAAGGGTCAGGGAACATGCACGGAATCTCAGTCGTACTTCCGCAAAAGGTGCATCTCCCGTGCAAAGCTCGTGAGTGTTCATTGAGATGAAAGGGAGAGTCGAAGCTGAAAATTTTTCAAACAAGCCGACCTGCCCCCGCACCAAGCTTTCAACAAGTGCCGACCAAGAGCAATACGAACGTCAATTATCCTGGCCCAGGCGTACCGATGAATGGTCCAGGACCCGCGCCGAACACACCTCTGGACCACACATTCGTTGGCATGTCTGGAGGCCAGATCTTTCACGAAATGATGCTTCGACACGGAGTAAAACAGATCTTTGGATATCCTGGAGGTGCAATCCTTCCCGTTTTTGATGCCATCTATAAGTCAAGGCATTTTGATTTCATCCTTCCCCGACATGAACAAGGTGCGGGACACATGGCGGAGGGGTATGCCCGCGTATCCGGCAAGCCTGGAGTGGTACTCGTGACATCGGGACCTGGAGCAACGAACGTAATAACACCACTCCAAGACGCCCTGAGCGATGGTGTCCCTTTGGTCGTGTTCTCCGGGCAGGTCGCCACTTCGGCGATCGGCTCGGATGCTTTTCAGGAAGCCGATGTCATTGGTATCTCGAGAAGCTGCACGAAATGGAATGTCATGGTCAAGGACATTTCAGAGCTTCCCCGTCGAATAAATGAGGCGTTCAAGATTGCTACCTCAGGCCGACCCGGCCCTGTCCTCGTCGACCTTCCTAAAGATGTCACCGCTGGCATCCTGCGCACACCTTTGCCCTACAAGGCCACGACTCCCGGTATTAACCTCGGTCTCCCTATGAACCCCTTGCAGCCTCTGGAGCCTCCTCCAGACAGGTCGATGATTAAGCAAGCCGCTGAACTCATCAACCAGGCTCAGACACCGATCATCTACGCGGGAAACGGCGTTCTCCAGCACCCAGACGGACCCAAACTCCTCGCAGAACTGTCAGAGAAAGGCAACATTCCCGTGACAACCACTCTCCAAGGTCTCGGTGCTTTCGACGAGACGAATGAGCGTTCTCTGCACATGCTTGGTATGCACGGTAGTGCGTATGCCAACCTCGCAATGCAGCATGCAGACGTTATCATCGCTCTCGGTGCCCGATTTGACGACCGTGTCACTGGCAAGGTCGACACATTCGCACCAGTAGCAAGAGCAGCTGCTGCTCAGGGCCGTGGTGGTATTATTCACTTTGAGATCCAACCTAAAAACGTCAATAAGGTTGTTGAAGCCTCGATACCTTTGGTTGGAGATGTTACGGAGAACCTGAGCCACATGCTCCCTCGCATCAAGACTTCACCAAGGCAAGCATGGTTTGACAAGATCAAGTCATGGAAGGAGCAATATCCTTTCACCTACGTGAAGAGTGATCCAGCAAAGGGCGAGAAGATGAAGCCACAGGAAGTTGTAGAGGAACTAGACAGACAAGTTAGAGATAGGAAAGAGGATGTTGTCGTGACCACTGGTGTCGGTCAACACCAGATGTGGGCTGCTCAACACTACCGATGGACGCGCCCTAGATCAATGGTAACCTCTGGTGGCCTCGGAGTAAGTTTGCACGAATCCTCTGTGTGTTCTTTCTGACGATTGTTCCTCAGACTATGGGTTTCGGTCTTCCTTCAGCAATTGGCGCCAAAGTTGCCGCACCACACAAAATTGTCGTTGACATTGATGGTGATGCATCGTTCAGCATGACCGCGATGGAGATGCAGACTGCAAGTCAGTATGGAATTGGTGTCAAGATTCTGATCTTGAACAACGAGTTCCAGGGTATGGTGCTGCAATGGCAAGGTATGATGACTTCTTCAATCGTCAGATATCTTTCGGCTAAGCTTCTGCCCATCAGATCTTTTCTATGAACGTCGCTACTCCCACACCCAGATGTACAACCCCGACTTTGTCATGCTCGCTCGCGCTATGGGCGTGCACAGTATACGGTGTCACAACTCAGCTGAGCTCCCCGCAAAGATGAAGGAATTCTTGGAGTATGACGGCTCCAAGCCTGTATTGATGGAGTGTGTTGTTGAGACGAACGAGCACGTCTACCCTATGGTTCCCGCAGGCAAGGCCCTTCACGAAGGTGTTGTCCACCCATTGTTGAGGGAGAAATCCACAAAAGCATGAGATTAACGGTCTCTGGCATCCCTTTTCCTCGATGTGTACCTATAGCTACTCTACATTTTTCTTCTTTTCATTATGCATAGGGCTTTAGCGCAAAGCTTCTCATCATTGGCATCTTCCAGCAAATGTGTACTATTCAAAATGCTTCTCGTTACTTACCTACGGATTACTCACTGTCTTTTCTTGATTACGATTTTTGTCAATGCAAGACGACGTAGCCGAACTACTCCGTCTGATGAGTCTGCCTCGTCTCTCGCTTCCACGGGTTTATCAAGACATTCTGGGGCTGAGCAAGAGTCTCAACATTCTTATGACTAATTAATGGCGTATCGCAGGACCTACAATAACTCCCACGATCTCGGTTATCTCAATCTCCGGATGGATGTCCACTTGACCTTCAGGGAAGTTAAAAGACGACGAGGCGACGTAACATTATTTTGGTATTGGCTTATTGTTTCTTTGTTTACTGGACATGCACATTTCATCGCCCTATCCTGACCCTCCAGCAGTCCCCGCGAATGAACCCATAAACGCATTCAACGTCATCTTCAACCGACCTGACCAGAAGGAGTGGAATGATTATACTCTATTCATAGAGGGGTCGACTGGGAGAGAGCTCAAGTACAGGTGAGGAGACATACCCATGATTCTCGACTAGTTACTGACTCTACTCTTCAGTGCTTTCCGACGATGCATAGACGATGCAACCACCGCGCTTGGCGCACCCGAATCCCAAGGTGGCTTAGGTCTCGGTGTCAACGGTGCTCCTGAAGCTCGGGAAGATGGTACATTGGAACAGGGTGTCACCGATATGGTAGGCATCATGAGTGAGAATTGTGCGGTACGTTTCCCCCCGCACCACGGTCGCCTGTCAATTGAAATGTCGTAACTCAGGACTACACTGTTCTCGTCAATTCTCTTCTCGCAGCAACGAATCCTTATGCCTTGATCTCTGTCTTTTCGACCCGCTTCGAGCTCCTGCATGCGCTCAGGTTAACGCGTATCTCGACCTTGTTCGTACAAGCAAAGTTCTTGCCTTTGGTTGTTTCAGCCGCAAAGGAAGTAGGCATTCGAATGGAACGGATATTCGTTATCGGAGATAGGGCCGTTGATGGCCACCGCTCACTGTCAGAGCTGATCGAGGGCGTCCAGAGGAAGCATTTACAGCCAGTAGGGGTACGGCCAGCACGGAAGAACACCCTTGCTTATCTCATTTTCTCGAGCGGTACGAGTGGTCTACCTAAAGGTGCGTACTTTACCCATGCAATTGACTGTGCGTTGACGCTGTCTCGAAGGTGTGATGATCACACATGGCAGCCTTACCGCTAGTATGCTTCAGCTAGCGAGAGTGGCCATGTCCAATTCAAACGTGCGTTTTATTTCTCTGTTGTCACGACCACTTCTGAGATTTCCTTCCCGTAGCCTCCGGCAGCCTTACCCACACCTGAGGGCATCCCGATAGGTTTGGCTTACCTACCGATGCATCATGTCTATGGATTGGGCATGTACTGTCAGCGCAATTTCATATCACCATCTACATTGATTATGATGAGCAAGTGGAACGCCAGCGAGGCTTTACAGTTAATTAAAAAGTGGGTAACCCCAAATGTTACGTAGCCTGCTCGCTCTGACTCATTTGGGCATCTAGATATCAAGTAACACATCTAACCCTCATACCCCCAGTCGTCCATCAACTTGTCAACCACCCCGACGTCAGTAAATCACACTTCCAAAGCCTCATCGCCGCAGGGTGCGGTGCAGCGTACCTACCTCCCGACCTCGCTGAAAAGTTTGCAAAGTTATCGCCTATTCAGATGGATTTTATTTTGGGTGCATTTTCCTATTACTCCTTCCTGCCGTCCTTATTACTGACATGTCGGAATAGGCTACGGAATGACTGAAGTAACATTCAACGCATGTTACCAACCAGCGAATGGGGCGGTAAGCCGAACCGGACGACCTCTTTATAAGGCCCCTGGGGACGGTACAATAGGCGTGTTGAACCCCGGAATGGAAGGAAGGATACTTGATGAAGACGGGAAGGATGTACACGTCGGCGAGGTAGGAGAGTTGTACTTGAGGGGAGAGAGCATGGTTCCGGGATACTGGGAAAATCCTACTGCGAATAAAGAGACCTTCGTCTGGTTTGATGGGAAGAGATGGTTAAGGACTGGAGACAGAATACGAGCGAATGAATATGGGGCTCTATTGTGAGTTATAGGTCCATTACGCATGCGGACTTCAATCGCTGATGATGCATGCTACTAGCTACTCGGACCGGGGAAAAGACACACTCAAAGTCTCTGGATCTCAAGTTTCGCCTGCAGAGATTGAGAACGTTCTGCTTGCACATCCAGACAAGCTGGTTATTGATGTAACTGTGGGTGGTGTTACGCCAGCACACGCAGTAAACCGGAAAGAATTGGAGGAAAAGGTACCTTGCGCATGGGTTGTACTTAGCGCTGCTGGTCGGCGACTAGGACATCGACGTGTCATCGAGGAACTGGATAAGTGGCATAAGGAGAGTTTGAGTCGGTACAAGTGGCTGAGAGGTGGCATAGAAGTGATAGACGAGGTTCGTTTTCGCTGTGCTCTTTCTGTTGTCTTCGTAGCAAGTGAATCGTGTTTTCCTATAGATACCCAAGAATCCAACAGGAAAGGTCATGCGGCGGATATTGATAGATGCGTACGAACAAAAATTGAAAGCTAAAAGTAAACTGTGACATGTACGTAGAAGTCCCGATGTCCCAATTGCTATGCGACGGTACTACAAGTTCATTTCGTGCCACCCCAAGCGTGAGGAAGTGGTAATACGGGAACACGCGCAGGGGGATCTCTAACAAGCCCAACGGGTTTCCTGAGTGTTACACTGAGCGCAAAGGATGTGTTAGCTACCGCCATGACCCAGAGAAGGCGAGGTACTTACTCTCGAGATGCTCTGGTCTTGCCGAGTAAACCTCGAGAATGTAGCGCTTGCAGACGCTCATTATCAACCCAGTGGTCCTCGCTATGGAATTCGATTTGAAGATGTGCCAATTTCGCCACTAGTACTGAACTTGGCGTGAGCAAGTCTTGTCGTCCGTACGAAGTAAAGCATCTCACCTGCTGATGGTTTTCTTGCCGCGTTCCATCTTGACTCTATCATCCTGCCTAGCAGCCCATCTTCCAGCGACTCAGAGATGCATCTGATCAGAATCAAACTCTCCAGTGCCGGACATATGAGCTCGTTTGGGTCGGAGGTTCCTTTCTCTATACCCAAAGGGCGCCCAGGTACCGTCATCTTCTCAACTAAACGATCTCCAACCAGCTCTCCGGATCTTTGGCTATTGAATGTAATCTCTAAATGCTTCAAGCTCGGCACTCGACTCAAGCACTGGAATAGAACATTCTCCGTGAGTGAGGGCCTTCGAAGCGTCAATACCTCCAAGGGACAATACGAGCGCGCTAGGAACGCCAACAGTTCCGCCTGTTGATGCCATTGTTCCCTATCCGCCTTCGCTGTTACCGCAATCTCCAGCTCCTGCAGCCCAGGAATCATCAGAGGCTCAAAGAAATCTCCAACGTCCACATCAGCTGTGATGCTCAGCCGACACAATTTACGATGGGTAATCCCAAGCGGCAACTGGAATGAAGGCTCGCGAACACGTTTGATGCCGAAATGACAGGAAACGAGTTTCGGTGCCACTTCGAGGATTTTGAGACATCGGTTGGCGGTGACTGCCTCAAGTTTGAGTGAAGTGAGTTGATCCCAGGGGACGACAAGGCGGTCTAACCTCCCGGGACCATAACTGGCAAAGGTATCAAGGGAAGGTGCACAGCCCATCAGAGATGATATCCATTGTTGGACTGCAGGGATGAGTCTGCGCCCATTGTGACGGTGATGGTAATCAAAGGAGCGGAGTTGGAGGTCCTGGATTTTGAGGACTGGGACCTTGCTCTCACTGAACGGGAATGTGCTTGGGAATTCGACGAATGCGGGGAGTTGGCTCAGATCAAAGTAGACCTTTTCCCAGCGGAGCAAATGTTTCGAGAGCATGGATAGCGTATCCCACATACGAGAGTGGTCTAATATCTCTTCCTCTTCAACTGGGCGAGCTGCTGCACCTTCGTCGACATAGACCAAAGAGAATGTGAGCGGGTATGATTTGGACCGATTTAGCCATTCTTCGAGAACTGGAAGAGGTGGTCGAGAGTCGGAGCGAGTAAACTCGACTCGGAGAGACGACCAGAGTGAGGGTATGTAGGTGGCAATGTCTCTCCAACGCTGGCAAGTAGACGAAATATTGAATGGTGCCCCTCTCCTGGAGGTATACAATGAATGGTCATGATAGCAATAGAGGTATATCTCTTCCCAAAGTTCTGGGGGGACTCTTTGATGGGCTGCTGGCAAATTTTCTGCCATTCTATGTGGCATGAGCATCCTTGAACCTAAAAAAGAGGATGAAACTCACCTGACGAGCCCAATTACATCTGCTGTGACGGTGAAGGCCAACCGTCAACATCAGCATATTACTGGCAGGTGATGATTCGGACTATTGATGATTGAGTAATTGGAAGCGTTCAAGCTGCACGAAATGGTCTCAGGGTCTGTGCGCGGGGTACACTTTGGATCTATCTCTCTCACGGCGACGACGACGTCGAGATTCGACCTCGGCCATCGCTTGGCGCAATTCCTCTCCTCTGCATGGAAATACAGTTCAATTTGTGATAGATTCAAAGGAAAATCAGAATTTCTGACTATAGACAACGGGCGACATAGAAGCGCGTAGGAGGTGGAAGGGCTTCGCGAGAAAGTAATTCAAAAATTCGGTGTGTTCACTGCGGAATTCATGGGGAAAACGGACTAAATTACGTGCATTTTTGGTAGTTTGGAGGCACTAAAAGTCCTTGTTGACCTGGGAAGGGTTATAGAGGAGAACAACGAATTTTTTTTCAGTGCGTATCGAGTGATTTGCTGTGGAAGTTCAGCCTTGGTAATCTCATATATACAGCGAAAAGATGAGCGTAGTCAGGTCAGAATCACAGCAGCAGCATTATGGCCGAAGGCGATCAAACACAGCGCAGTCTCTTTTGCGACCCATTCCTGTTGTACCGCTGGTGTACGGCGACAGCACCGTGCTGAATTCATGGGTTCATGACCCAAAGGAGTCTCCAAATGTGATTTTCAACCATGGATATTGGCCAGGAGTCAGTGAAGGAGACATGCTGAGCGTTTCTGCTGGGGCGCGCGCCTTCATACTTATGGTTCCTAAAGACGATGGTTGCTCGAAGCCCCAATTACAGGTGCGTTCTCAATCCCGTTACGTAGGCTTAGTATTGAAAGGCTGATATATAGATCTCAGTTCCTAAACCTATCGCGGAGACGTTTGGTATAAGGAATAACTCTGAGGTCACAGTCACCAAGGTGCGTACCCTGAAATTCCAATAAGCGCCCCTTGACATTTCACTCAGGTTGAGAAAACGAAATATCATGCCGACTACGTGGAGGTATCATTCCAAGACCAATATCTAGGACGTAACGAAATGTGGAGGCTCGGGAAGCACCTCGTTAACCAGTGTGTCTATACTGGCCAGGAGCTGTCCTTCATCGGTACAATTACGGCCAAGATTCAAGACATCTTGGTTGGCGGAGACAAGGTATGCAATGCCTTTTGCTCGTTTCTGTCATCGGTTACACAAATCGTTGCAGGTGCCTGCTGCACTAATCACCCCGTTAACTAAGATAATATATCGCTCCCTATCAGCCAAAGTCACCATCTTCATCCAAGTTTGCCGCGAACTCTGGGAATTTGCAGGTGACGGTGAACGTTACAACGAGAAAGTGGTACACTCTTTTCTTCCTGCTTTGTTCTCCAAATGGAAAGAGGCGGGTACAAACCACACCGTGACCATCGTGCTGATCTCCCGTGTCTACTACGACCAATCGGAAATCGAGTATGCCTCTGGCCCTCTCAAGTGCGATGAACGAGGCACTTGGTACAAGGACTTTTACAAAGTCATCACGGATTTGGAAGTCATTCACGAGTGGAAGCCGACCCTCGTCAGCTTGAAGAACTCATTTTGGGACTTTCAGCGAGATATCCTTCTCACTCATCATTATCATCGTGCATCCTTGGATTCCGCTCACGGTGCTACAGAGCACATTCGTCTTGTTGGACAGCTATCATATGCACACGACGGCCCCATCCTCGAAGCACTCAACCTCAACCTCTATCCATCCGAGACGCACTACGTCGACCGCTCACTCGTCTTGACCGGCGCATCCACCATTTTGATAACGCCTGGAACAGGATACTTCCGCGTGCCCAAGCAGCTTCTTCGTTTAACTACAACGCGTGTGTTGGATCAGGGATTCGGGCTTGACCTTATATCGCTGGCGAAGGCTCCTCTACACCAGAGCCCGATATTCAGCTTTCAAAGCAGCGTTCCAGAAGGTAAGCTGGACAAAGGTGGCCCTTACGGGTCTCGGGTGATGGATCCTTTGTGGGGTTGCGACGAGGATCCTACTATGCCGACGACTACGAAGAAGACGTTCTGGTGGGAGCCGTTTTGGGTTCAAATGACGTTTTGGGATGAGCAGATGGTATGAAGTTCTCTGTTCTGATTTTGCAGCTTGCTCATGAATAGCTTTAGGATCTACCCTTTCGTCAGCATAGGTAAGTGTTATGTCACGCCATCCATGTTCGCCACTGATGCAAGTATAGATTTGTTCCCCGGGCAAAAATGCATGAGATTCAGATGCTTGGGCTTTTGGATCAAGACGTGCTGCCTAGCATTGAAGTACCATTCTTGCCTCCTGCAGATGGGAACCAAGCAGACCCATATGGTTCACCATCTGAATCTGCAGCTCCCCTATCCAAAGCTGAGGCTGATCAGTTTGACAGTGCAACCTTCTCGTTCCAAGTAGAGAAGCCAGCATCAGTGACTCAGCCAGCGAGCAGGAATTCCATCATTTCATCTAGCGCATCCCTAACGCCGTCTCTGCGCACGTTAAACGCGGAAAAACGTGCGTCTCATCGAAACTCCGTGATATCTCCCAATATCGAGCGTATAGAGGAAAGTCCAAGGCACGTTATAAAGGACTTACCCCAAGAGGGCGATAGCATACTTCCACCGGTCTCGGTGAAGGCGCTGAGCTCTTCGCCTTCCCAAGCCTCCGTCCTATCCAACCGTTCTGCCAAGTCCAGCAAATCGGCTACCTCGCAGCTGACTGCGGCAAGTGTCAAGAGGCGGTCACACTCACCTTCCCGAAGTTCCTTGGCATTAAAGCTCACTCCTGCCTGGTTGTTCAAGCCATTCAGGAGTGGACCTATCGAGCCACAGACTACCGCTATCTCTGCTTCTGCATCATCTAGTAGTAACGCCTCTTCCTCATCCTCTGTCCGTGACGTCTCGCCCAAATCCAAACCCATACCAGCCAAGGGAAGCCCAAGGTCGACGCTACCTTTGACTATCAAAAACTCCACTGTTGCTCCTTCAGTACTGAGCCGGGCTGCTGAAGATGATGCATTTCACATGACCAATGGGCCCAACACTGGCAGTATATCTCGTGCAGCCTTGATGCGCCGCAATTCACCCATGAACACCCCACCCCGAGGAAGTGGAGACATTGAAGCCGCACGTCGGAGAAGCACGAATCTCTCCGTCGGTTACTCCTACCCTTCTTCCTCAGAATCGCCTAGTTATCTACGAGCTAACCCATCTCGGCCTCCCACTACGGATGTATCGCAACCAGCACATACACACGATGGGTCTGGAGGGTTAGCTTCACGTTGGCAACACATCTTCCCCGTACCGATTCCGTGGCATGAAATGAAGTGGAAAGCCATCGTCACACCAGCATGTTTACCTCTCACTGTTGAATACTTCCCTAAGGCTAAGGAGCTGGAGAGGGAATACGACGTGTATACATATGATTTCGTCGTAGACCCCGCAGAGATGAAGAAATCGTTTATGGTGAATCCGCCTGAAGAGGTGAAGGGTATGACTCCTGATGCGAGGAGGAGGGCTTGGGCTTCGGTTGTGATGAGGGGTATGGCTGCTGTGCGACTCGCTCAAGGGTTCCAGTTTGTCATTCAGCCTCCTCAGATGGATGCAGCAGATGATACGGGGGCCGGGGAGAAGGAAAAAGTACCGTTTCGGAGAACACAATCATTCCTAGCAGCGGAGGATGAGACGTTGACACCCAAATTCAGGGGTGCTGCGGAAGTGCTGCAGTCGACTACTGAACCGGTCTATCTTAGTATGAGCAACGAAATACACCGGATTTCGTACACTGGGGAAGCAATCCAGGTGCGGAGATACGTGAGACGGATGCCTCCTACACAGCCGTTCGAATATCAGTGTTTGATATGGCCGAAACTAGGTGTTGGCTACACAGAGCAGAAGATTACCTTTAATTCGCATGGATTAGAGAACTACGGTTGGAATAGGTACGTCTTTTGCGTCCGTACTTCTTTCCCTTACCCACTATGATTTGTGGAACAGATTGGACATGCTCGTTGCCGGTTATGAGCATCAATTCAATGAATCTCTCAGATACTGGCGAACACGATTCGTTGTCATACCAACTACAGATCCACCTACCATTACTATTGGCCCGAACGGCGAGAGGCTCGACGAAGAAGAAGCGCGTATTCTCGGTATTGAGAAACTTGCAGAACAGTTTACCAAGCTACGCTGGCAGCCTCCAGAAGAACGATCTACTGCAGCACCCGCTGTCCGATTCTTGCCCACGACGCTCAGCCCCGTAAACTCTGTGACTGATGATCACTTGATGGAGCAGCTTGACCAAATCCACGCTGCAGGCCCATTGAAAAAGAAGATGAAGAGCGAGAGGGAAATCGGAGGCATGTCGTTGATGTCTATTGCGAAAGCCATGCGCGAGGAAGATGGTTTACCGATCAAGATGCACCAATGGCACCGAGCGCAATACGCCGATTCTTTCACGGGTTACGATTTTGTGTCATGGCTGGTTCGAGAGTTCCGTGATGTCTCTTCGCGGGGACAAGGAGTGGAATTGGGAGTCAAACTCATGGAAGAAGGCTTGTTTGAACATGTGAGAGGACACCACGGTTTCTTGGATGGGTGAGCTTGCTTGTAAGTGTATCTATACGCCAGCTAACGACTTTCTTGCTTTCTCAAGTCATTACTTCTACCGCCTCAAAGGCGAGTTCGCTGTTGCGTCGACCCCGAGAAGATGGTTCAGGGCTCGGCCTAGTGAAGACCTTGTTACTAGATCAGGCTTTTATCCTGGTAATGCGATGAGGGTTATGAGTGCCAGTCCCCGCAAAAACAAAAAACGGCTGATCCTCAGTCAGACCATGGTAATAGACATTGACCCCATGAAGGTATGCGAGACTATCTGTCATGCTTCCTCACCCTGACAATCTCGTAATCTTCCAGAGAAGTGATCAAGCCGAGTCGGTCATCCTACACCACGACATTATTCACAACCCATCCACGGTCTTTCACTTCGAATTGCAATGGATCGGTACCACAGCTCGCTTTATCGAGGATCAACTTCGAACGTGGAGTAAAGCGATCGAGAAATACGGTCTGAAACTAGTGGAAGCCTACGTGGGGCAAATTAGCGACATTCGTGAACGCAACGCATTCCAGTCATGTTTCCCTGTACGGCTGGCGGTGCCTCCCCCAATTGTGCCCGATCTTCAACACCGTGTACCTGAAGGCACCCAGACAACGCGTTACTTTGAATACGCTCTCCTGCGCCGGTTCGGTTTCATCGTCGACATCGAGGCTGCAGACCTTTATCCCGAGAACATTGACGTTGTTTATTCGTATCGACGTTCATCGTACAAATACTCCCAGTTCGTACATCGTTCCGGGGTAGCTTTTGTCCAGGTCCTTGGAGGGTCTAGGGGCTTCCTAATTCTAACCAACCGACTCATGGGACCAGGGCGTATGGGTACAACGTTGAAGGCCAAAAATTATAAGCCTGCTGTTGAAGCCGAGAATATCCGAACCGAGATCCACAGGTTTTGTTCTGACAAGCAGAAATTGATCAATTTCTACGACGCAGAATTGGCAGAACTTGGGCACTTACCAGAAGAACCGCCTCCCCTAAGTATATAATGTATTTTACCACAGAAACCTGAATGTATCTACATAGTCAAGTGTATCTTTAACTTGCACATTCTGAAGAATTTTTCGGTCGGCGAAGGCCCGCGTCAATCACGCGTGTCTGTCTGCAGCCTGACACCGGGTTTCTTTCTCTACCACCTACCTCCAACATGAGTGTCCTTCGCCCCTTCCGAGCTTCAGATATGTTCAGTTTTAACAATATGCAAGTATTATTTGGCTTTTTTTGTGCTGTAAAAACTGACAGAACCATATTTTACAGTAACCTCGACATTTGGACAGAAACCGTGAGCATGCTGCGTCCACACAGTGCTTCCGCATTCTTAGTCGACTATTCATAACAAGTACAATATTGGATTCTACCTGGCCTACCTTTCTCGTTGGCCCGACCTTTGCTGCGTCCAGGAAGCTCCAAGTGGCAGGATGATGGGCTACGGTGAGTGGTGTCGAGTGTTGCAGGAAATTCTTGACCCAAGTGTCTTCCAGTCATCGGAAAAGCTGAAGGACAAGGTGTCGAATGGCACGGGCATGTCACAGCAATCACTGTCGCACCGGAATACCGAAGACTCGGTCTCGCTAGAAAAATGATGTCGTTGCTGGAACTTGTTTCGGATGAAGGCTATAGAGGATTTTTCGTCGACCTTTACGTTCGATGTGCCAACAACATTGCAATAGAAATGTACGAGGGAATGGGCTATAGTGTGTATAGAAGAGTAAGAGAATACTACGGGAGTCTGGGTATTGGCAAAGGTGGACGGGATGAAGAGGATGCATTTGGTGCGTGCTCGTACCCTTCGATGAATTCGAGAGCTGATACTTCCCAAGATATGCGAAAACCGCTTTCAAGAGACCCAGAAAAACGTTCAATACGAGAGAACGGACGCGACATCATCGTCAGCGCACACGATGTCCCATAAAAACACATGTCGATTGCACACGTTTTCCTGTTCCTGTGTAAACAGTTGTCAATATAATTTCGACTGCTACGACAAGGTTCAGAGGGTATCATCGTTCGACTATGCCTTTCTTCAAGGAACATCCTGCATACACTCCACCTGTACGGGGTACTCCTTCCGACCTGATCTTAGACTCTATGGTGCAAAGAGATTGCCGACAAGCTCTCGAGCGGCTCGGGACAAATGGAACATAGGCTGAAGATCTTGCTGCAGGCCTTGTTACCACATCTCCGGCGAAAAGCACCTTAACCCCTGATGAGGTACACATGGTATCTTGTACTGACCTCAAAGGCGCCATTTAAAGTAGCTGAACTGTGCCAGGCACGATAGAAAAGGTGACTTAGATTCAGAATCGAACACAGGTGTAGAAATTTACCCCCCTCTGGTCCTGTCGATGCAAAGCTCCTTAACGTTCGAAAGTCGCCCTGTTGTCCGACCCCCGGTGCATTGCTTATTTCGCTGTCTTATTGACTTTAGATTCTGAGGTTACTTCGTACGTCCCTGATTAAGATCTTTTGTGACCGAGGTCATCAAACTCCTCGTTCTCCCAGGTTTCTCTCTCTGCACGGAGATCTCGTCCCACGATCGACTGCTTCACGGTCCTCCGAACACTAAATAACCTAGCAAAACGTTCTACAGTACCCTCGTACCAGCCGTTGCGCCTCTTTTAACTCTCGAGCTTACTCCTGCAGGCCTCGCCAGCATTGCAGTGGTAAACTCTAACTGACGAATCTCCGGAGGTCGTCACTCGATCTGAGCCTTCCAATGAGACTCAATACATTTATTTCTGGATTAGCCAGCTGGGATGATTTCACTCTAAAATTGCCTTCTTCGAAAATGTTCTTTCTGCCATGCATGGTCCGCTTGCTTTTCTTTGGACTGACTTGGCTCATCATGCTCGTAAGCCCCTTCACAGATCTCCTCGCGTCTTCCATCGCTCAATGCCAATATCAATGTAATAAGCAGTATTGATGGTGTAAGTAACATACCTTCTCGTGTACTCCCCGCCCGACAGAAAATAGGTGCATGGAACCACCTAATACTTATCATGGGCACCCATTGGCCCATCGTCCACCTTGACTTCCGAATCTACGTTTGCAAATGGTACAAGTTCATAAGCTTCTCCTGACCTTTGAGATTCTCTTCTCAGAGGTCCATCCAAACTCAGCATTACGGCGTATCAATCGCATTGCTTGCCCTCGTAACCACCTCCCCGGTCTTGCAAATCTGAGCGGTCTAAGCGCGATCGTGCCCGAAATCTGCTGATCGAATCGTCGAGAGCGGTTTTCGAATGTCCATCGACATGCAGGTATTCTGAGACCCCTGTTATTCGAAGTCCGTAGCAACTCGCTACGTTAAATGGTGCTCATTCTTTGCTTCTTCCCCTGTGCTATGTATTAATGATGCTGATGCAAGCTTTGGTGTTCAATCCGGGTGCATGCCTGACAGCTCGATCAACAGTCTTCCAGGTGAAATATTGAATCTGGAATGAAGCTTCTTGTGCAAACCCCTTCGTAGATCTCTGGCGATTGTGGGAGGAGAAGCTCATAAACTGTGAGTTACTCCTTTCCAGGCTCGTCCCAATTGCGGTTCTGGCAAGGGTCTAGTGTATGCCCAGATCTGATGTTGTCTCACCTGCTCTTTGTCGCTGTAAGAACCATTGAATCGCTTAGCACTGTACCTAACTCTGTCCTTACTGACTTAGGTGATGTCCCGACCTGCTCGTCAAGAGCTGTCTTAATTCAATAAGCGGTCACACCCCTTTGTGCGTGAATTCAATAAGTCTCGACTCCAGTTCTGCTCTGCTCCCTTTTTCCGCCTAGTGGCGTAAACACCTGCAGCTATGCCCGATGTCCCAGGGAGAACATGAAATCAGTGCCCGACTACTTCCCGCACCTGCCGAGCTGTACACGGTCCTTTTGTGTATCCCCCCAGGCAACTTTCTACAGGCAGGTATGATTCTGGTCGTGCTTCAAGTTCTCAATGATCCTAACGAAGTTTTACCATAAGATACCGATTACGAGAGGCTCTGCCGACAAACGTCAAGAATAAAACGATGACTCCTGGCATCGAAGTTTCTCTTTCTGGCAACATTGCGCCTGCCTCATGCCTGTTTCACATCAATAAAAATACCTATAGTAGCAGCGCCGTCAAATATATCACCCGCAGCGCTGTACCACATCCTGGCAACATCCTGGCATATCGTGTTGAAGGTGCGAATATCAATGTCTATCCCGGAACGCCACACCGTGTGTAATCCGTTTTGATAACTTACAACATACATCTCACATCAAGATAGGATTGCGGCAGCCAACTTCTCCTCACGTTGCGCCAAGATGTGTAGAGGCACCGTCTCTTACACAACCAGGATCTCGACTCAATTGAGTCGATTCATATAACGCTGCTTGAGGCGCTGTTTTCATAGCTCCATGATCAGTCGACTGTCAATATCACCGTAGTCCCAAGGATGAAAGTCAGACCACTTGGTCGACGCAACATTCTCGCTTTCACCCCGAGTGTCTCCGAGGAACACCAACTATATTCGTGCGGTACATGCTAAGCAGCGGGACTTTCACAGGTAAAATGGAACGAGGGATCCACACTCACTGCATTGAAATACCACGGCTCACTTCGCGCAATATGATGAGAATGCAGTCTATGATATTCCTGGAGAAGACGAATATATGAACTGGTTCGCATGAGCGCCTGTGAAGAAGAATTGGATGCCACCGATGGAGGAGACAGTACACCATGAGGAGAAGAACGAGGACGAGCGCTACAAGGCGAATTCCGCCAACGCAAATACCTCGTTCTGGGGATGGCATCAGAAAAACGTCAGAAAAAACGGCCTCCTTGGGAGACGTGAGTATTTGAGGTTTGTTGGCTGAACCAGAGGAGCGATGAACGGATGGTTTGAAATATTTTTGCCAATGGAGATTTCTGATTGGCTATCTCGAATACCATTGGGTATTGATAAACGATGGGACGGTATCAGGGTGCCGAGCACTCTCCGAATCTGGTTGTGATCTATTCTATTGGCTTATTTACTTCCATGATGGCGCAGTGATAGCACTTTCAAGGAGACGACAGATCAGAGCAGATTATCAGAAGTGACTCCAAGTGACGTACTTTACATCCTCTAGCGCGGACTAGAATCGACTGCAGATCGTAATTGAATTCCATCACTTAGCTCAGTCAAGAGAAGGATAAGAAAAGGTTAGTTCATCCAAGCAGCACTATGAGAAACAATTGTTCACAGTAAACAAAAACACCACACCATTCCGTGCTTATGGCGGTATAAACAAAGCATCATAAGAATAATGATGCCAGAATTAAGTCTAGCGCCAGGATGGGAGGTAGCGACTGTGAGATGAGTATCATTAAGCGCATCACCGTCGTATCACGGTAGTTGGATATTGCTCACAGAAGGACGGCTTGCTCCAACTACTGAAGCAAGAAGGTTCTCGCAGAACGTTCTGCGTATCGGCCCAGAGCGGGACATTCGTGTTATGCCTTCTACCGAGCTTCGAATTCCAACGAAGATAGTGGAATGGTTCATAGATTTTGAGAATGCCTTCAGATGACCAAATAGAGTATACGGAGTTCTGGAAGGGGCAAATGTGCTAACCGAAACACAAAACGATAAGATAGCCTGGAAAGAGTGAGATGTTCACTCCATTCGGATAGATTATGGCTCGTACCAGATAATAATACCTCTCCTCCATTCCCTACAACCTGGAGAAGAGCAGATATATCTACGGGCGACGATTCCCGGAAGAACCGTCAATTGACCGTGGCAGCGGGATAATAAGTTGACGCGCAGTAGAATCATATGAATCAGGCAGTAGACGTTTCGTGGATTTCATAGGCGTTGAGGTAATTCTGACGTCATCCAGACGGACACCCGATTCCTCTCCAAATGGCCCATATTCTGCTCACGCCAGTGCTGAACCAAGACGAATTACCGACCAAGTGAGATGTGGAGGTATCACGAGAGACAATGTGTTCAGATATAGCTGTCGATCTTGGAGGAAAACGTTGAAACTCGTCATTTCTTTTCCATTTCTTTCTTGCATAGCATCGCGGCATTCCATCAAGTTTAACCGAGCTAAGGCTGGCGTACATTCTAGTTTAAGCCTATAATAAGAATCATGATCATTTGTGTCATTAGTTTATCAAGAAAACAGCGAACCGAACACGTACCAGAGAACGCGGCAACCCATCTTGGTGCCTTCATTGAGACGAACTACATATGACGAAATAAACGCGCGTCGTTGCCTCGTGCAAAACTCATGTAAAACTCACGCACCCTTGACAACCAATGTCCTTCTCGAAGCCGGGGAACAGAATGCGGAGAACCCAGATGATTGAAGCATGGTAAGTAGCCGGAAGTACGAGCACATGAAAGTCCAACCAAGTAAATGTGATACGCGTTGCATCACGCATTCTTGCAAGATATCCTGAGTGAAACTGTTGTGGATAAGCACCAGTTCTCGGTAAGAATAGATGATGGCGTACCGGAATACCGCGCTTCCTTGGTTCATGCCTTCATTGATCTTCAAACCAATATCATGCTGACTCTTCGAATGAATATATCAAATGTCGTTGCATCTGGATAAGAATACCAGCGATGAGCCCACGACTGCTAGGAAGACGATCCTGTCAAAGGATATACACGTCCTACTCAGACGGAATACATCCAGTCCTGAACTGTACAAACATGGTAGTTCCAGTGACACCTCGGCATCCTTTGTTTTGTATACAAGATTCCCCGGTTGCCGGGACTTTCTGGTCCACACGACTTGCAGACTTTTACACCAAGTCTTGCAAAACAATATTTGGAGCCAGTCAGCCCACATAAACCATTGTTTCAAACGAAACTGCATACCGCTGGAGCCCTAAGATAGCTGCCCTTCTGAAACCACATCATGAATCCGTCATTGCGCCCTGAGCCAAGGCCACTGCAGAGAAGAAAAGTGTGCGATGGCCCTAGTGCCCGAAAGCTCAGCTTCATCATATGTTACTAGCTGGCATCGCCATATCTTCGAGCAAGAGCCGGATAATCATCCATATGGGATTGGAGCTGATACAGGCAACCGGGAACCACAGACACCGAAATCTGGACTGACACCGGGAGAACGACTTATTCAGCGGATAATTTTACCGATTCAACTCTGAGAGCATACCTGATCATACACATACTGAGTGATGGAAACGACCTCGAGAGAACTATCCAAGCTCCGAGCTCACCGAGCTTCAAGGTGAAAGTCTGAGCACAAGACACTCGCTGTTGGCCTCACAAAGTCAAACAAGTACACTGCCACCGGAAAATTCTGATCGGCCACGTGGCTATGTTAGCTAGGCACAAAATAGTCTGCAGAGATCCCTACATATACTTTGTCATTGGCATAGGTTGGATGCTTAAGCCGCGGAAGGAATGAAGCGAGAGCTTCAGCCATCAATAGGGAAGAGCATCGTTAAGCGCCGGCTTTCGTCGCCTTGGTACCGTCTGGTGCAGTGAATACAGACGAGTTAGGGGAACTGCGGATCGAAGCAACTCTTTAATTGCAACAAAGGTACCCGGATAGGTTCTAGCAGTGAGGTGTCCAGCACTTTCCAGTGCCCAAAGAGTCCAGTAAAGTCATGCGGACGACCTCAGCATGGCTATTTCCCCCGCAGGACATTCAGAATGGGAAAGTTCACTCGTCACTCGGATTGTGAGTCCAGAACTCTCGCGGTCATTCGTGTCCATTCTAAAGATTAGTTCAGGAACGTTCACATACGATCATCGTGAGCCAAGGTACAGCACCATGAAACGAGCATGCAAATCATCAGAAAGTACATGTATCATCAAGATGATACCCGTACATTCCCAGCAACAACGTCGAGGTGTGGACGGCATCACCATGTCCACATGCCTGCATTGGTTCTGTACACATGCAAGACGCCCGCTACCTTCATAGACGCCCAGTCTCGTGTAGAGTGCAAAGTCCAGAATAATCATCATGCTAAGAAGTCAGTAGAGCGCATGCAAAGTCACAGAAATAGTATGTCCTCGCATACCATGGCACGCGCTCGTAGCATTACGAATCCAGCTTCTTTCGATGTCGATGGAGACGGAGGGCGCTCAACTTCTACGGTCTAGTGCACCCTGCTGATGTATTTCGCCTGCAAACACGGAGCGACATATTGTTAAGTTGCCGGTGAGATAAGATTACTCGAAATAGTCCAGGGGAACGGCTGGGGTTGACCAAAGATGAAACTCATCGCTGACGTTTTGTCGTCACGTTTGAGCATCTAGAGCAGTGCCCCATGTATATTCATAGACGACGATCCTAGTGACCACCACCTCATGTTCTTCCAGCATCCCAGCATTCGAAAGCATGTTGATTCATCGACAAGGAAACTTCGAGCCACGAGCTGCATGCTAAGAAGTCGAACAGCTTTCATGTTACAGCAAGCAGTCATATGGTTCAAGAACAGAGACAGCGCTCAAGAACCGCGAGAAAATATCGGACAGCAGTTCCAATGCTCCGTTGATTGTGCAGGAACCGGTTCGCATGACACATTCTCAAGGTTCAGTTCATCTTGCTGATAAAGATCATATCGCTGATATTCCAGAAAAGGACATTCTGCTTCCAATGAAACAACCTCCAAGCAGAACCTAACCGGAATGCGAGGTTAGTCGCTTACTTGATATATCCAGGAGCGAATTGATTGCGCAATCAGCTCTGTCATCCGGATCTTCAGCGCTGCTGGAAATTTCTAAGTAACTTTGTCATCCATTGCTTACAGAACCTTTGAGAAACAACTCACGGTAAGGAATGACTCGATGTGAACTTCCGATCCCGACATTCTGACTCAACCAGTCAACCAGAACCTTCTTTGTCATGAAAGAGCGCGAGTCACCGTGTAAACCGAAATGGTCTTGGGAACTTGGAACTTCATTCGAGAACCGAATCAGTGCGAACCACAGAAAACGTGGAAGCAGGAAGAAATACCTGTTCGCATCTAGTATCCATCTATCTATCCATCCATCGATCTTACTTTCATCGTTAAGATGTAAACCAAGGAGAAAACGCGAGTCGATCATGATCGCAAAAGTGAATGTAAGATAACCAGGCAAATCACCGAAAACGTGGAGATTCTTTTGTTGATAGTGGCGGGACGCATTTAACTGACGCGTCTCATATACACGAGGTTGGAACTGTGTTGGCGCGTGACAGTCAGAAGGTCAGCCACCAAACCGAATAGACAAAGCTTATTGTCAGTTGATTACACGCATGGGAAGCGTGTGGAGCTTCAGAAAATAAAAGTCAAGGTAAAAACAAAGACTTGAGCTTCTATAATGGACTAGCGGCTAGCTGACAGATAGACATTCCTCGGACATTAGCATTGCACCTTCATTAAGACTTGAGATATTGAATGAAAGTATTTGGCGTTTTATTCGACAATAGCAATAGGGAAAATTCTTTTGTGCCTAAATGGAATGCTCGTGACATCAGGAGACGTGGACGTTTGATTCCTGAAGGGCAGACAGATTACTGCAGCGTTTTGACGTGACACGCCTTGAATGGGCAGGGAAACAACCCATGAAGTAAATGCACAGTCCACCGCAAGCCTGATGGGAATACCAAAGGAAACGTCGGCGGGACTAATCGTTGCGATTTGACCGCTATCGAAGACGTGAAGCGGTAAGCTATACACAAACAAAAATGTTGACGCATAATGAAAAGATTCCGCTTTCACAATGTAGGACACCGTGATACCCGGTATCGTCTGTCCAATCTTCGAGAAGATAAGGAAACGCGCTGGATTGGGATTGACGGTTGACATGGAAGCCCCATGAAGCCCGGAATCGCCTTTCCTGTCCTCGAGAACCATGAGGTTGGTCAATTAATAAGGAGATCTCCACAAGAATAGAGGTATTTTCAGATAGCGAGTGCCTCGGGTTGGTATCGCTAAACAACTTCGGCGAGTAGAGTCGTAAAGATATTGGACAATCCACATTCCTGAAGGGTTTGAGCAGGAGCAGAGCTTGGAAACACTCGCTTTGAAGCCTTCAGAAGCACTGTAGGAGTGCAAATGATCCGCTTCGACTCCATAAATCTTGACAGTCCAGAAGACGAAGCCGGAAATCGCCAGCGTAGCAATAGTCTTCCTCTCCTTCCTTTACTTGCTTCCCAGCAAGTTGCGATTGAGTCGGCATACAGAAATTAAAGAGCCATATGCTCCAAAGTCAGACCAGTTCAGATGCTCAACACCTTTCAAGAGTCGCTGGTGTGGCGAACATGAGAGTCGGGAGAAAGCGTCGGTCGACATAGCCACCGCAGTTTGATGTTACCGTGACGTTTCCTTTTTGAGCGAAGTACCTAGCCGGAAATACCGGGTTGTCGCATCAATGGAGCATAAGGTGCGAGTGATATGCACATTCCAGCTTTCACTCCCAAAGGGCTTTCAATAATTTAGAAGTTTCTGGTATAGCTAATGCTTTGCAACCTGGCTCGATTTTGCACATGTGTTCAATCTTATTGTCTTTGAAAAATTAGAGAAATCCATGCCCTCCGAGTCGTATCAGCAGACAACTTGACAATAAATATAACCCGCGGACACACACAAAGTTCAGCTATTCTTGTCCAAGCTATAGAATGACAGGCATGGTGAACGATACTAGCCTGTTTAAACCGCAGCCTGCGCGGTTTCTCTCGCAATTGGCTTGTGCGGTGACCGGTGCACAGAGCACGGTTGCTATTCGCAACCGGTTGGTAGGTGGGCCAACCCATATCTCATATACTCCCCAGCGTCCGCCGCACACTATTTTCGGCAGAAAGTTACATGTATAGCACTGATGGCGCATCAAATCTTGCTCCTCGGTTTGAGCCCCACACTGAAAGCCGCGGTACGATACAGAGAAGGAACACAGCTCAAGGATGGAACTATCACAGACATGATGAGATCTGAAGAGAGTCAATGACGATCCGTCGAGTAATATCTATTATCCGAGTCGAACAGAGACGTCTTTGCCTCCCTGAGGATTCAAACCGGGCGCTTAAACTAGCGATGTAGGGCCTATGACGTAGACACCGAAACCGCAAACGAAGCCTGGACTCTGTTTCCCCTCTTCCCAGCAATTCGATATTAGCTTCCATGAATATTAAAATCCGAAAGTATGATGCCGAATGAGATCGAATGAGTAAAGTCCCTGGGATCGAGGATCCCTGGCCCAGTCCTGGTTGCTGTCGAGACAAAAACACTTCCGCGGCGAAGACTTCTAGAAAGTCAAGTGTCTGTGTTATGAATCTAGCCCGCACTCAAGAAAAATGTTCTCTGCTCTCTACTGCGGGGATACAACGCAAGGCAAAAGGTCTCGCCAAGAACAGCATGCACGCCACCATCACAGAACAGGGATGTCGAACTTGTGAATTTCCTTTCTTGATCTGTTCCCAGCAAGGAGGACACAACTCCGTGTCTTGGAGTGGCGATAACGAGGCCTCTTTTTCTCATGGTAAGCCTTACATTCTCCAAAATCAATCAAGAACATCCAAGCTAACATACAAACATACCTTCTCCCGCCTTTCCGCCCTGTTGAATCAGCTTTGACTTTCCGCCACTTACGTGCTTGGCTTGTTTAACGGGTACAAGTTGTTGCAGCACAGAGTAGATAGCCCAGGCCTCGAGGTCCTCGGCTTCAGGCCCACCCTCGTGAACTAGTCCAAACACAAGTTGGCTGCTGCTACTCCGAGTACAACCGCCCATCGAAACTGCGCTGTGTAATTGTCGAGTCATACTTTTGATGCCTACCACACAACGAGGTCGGGAGAATCTAGCCGGGACGACGCGTTCTGAAATTTGCGGTGTGTTGTGGGGCTTCTCTTCAATGAGGCGGGGCACGCGTCGGGGCCGAGTCTATAAGCGAAGGAGACGAACCGGCTTGCTCAGAGTACTCGATATGTAATGATCAGCAGCATTGGACAGGAAGATTATGTTTCTTGAAGTAATTCTGCTTGAGGATGGGCATGATGTTCTGCTGTATGTAGTTTCGGCTGTCTGTGGAGTCGAGACGACCGACAGCTGCAGTGAGAATTCTATGCCAAGACCGGAGCTATGTGGGCTGTAAGCCTGTATGCTATTCCAAGAGTAAAACTAGAACCCCAGAAGTTTACTTGATATGAAAGATCGCAGTACACGTCCGCATAGCAGAATGCCAGAGCCTTCTGAAAGCTGTTGAGGTTCACGTTCAGGCTTGTCAAGAAATCGCAGTCGACCATGAGAGTCGGAAGAAAATCGTTATGAGCGTTGCACTGCCACACGGATAAACGTACAGGGTCGTTTCTATTTGAGGAAGGTCACAGACTCACAGCTGGCTGGTCACAACGACCAGGTGACCGAGTGAATGTGTGCCTGAAAATAAACCTCCGCGTCTGGGGACTCTGAGTGTTCTTCTAATGGACTAGTCTTCACGATCACTGTCATATTTGGTCGACTTCTAGTGTTTCCTTGGATAGACTGGTTCATTTTCTACCCGCAGCCATCTTCACTTTTTCAAGTCTTGCACAGTCGACAACTCTGATTCTTGATCTCGAGAGTCTTCTACCGCGACACCCCATCTTGCATCTTTCATCCCCAGTACAGATTCTGTTTCGTGTTCTGATGAACCAGACCCATGATTTGGGGAGCCACTGGTATGCCGCAGCCCCAACGTCCGCCTCAGCCCCTTGACATGGCGCATCAATCACAATCACGATGATCGACAATATCTAGAGCTGGCTGTTGACTGAATGACTTGAAAGCGGGTCTTGAGGTGGTGATTCCTTTTTCCAGTGCCATGTTCATCAAGACCAACGGACTCCGTATCATGATGAGGGTTAGAAAACCACATGGTATCCATGGCAACCCCACCAAAAATACGGACGTGAAGCAAGAAAAGTGCAGATATCTGATTTTGTGCCCCGCCCCCACTTTCCGCTATCTGTTGGCTTCCTACTCCCTTTCACATGGTACCGTAAAAAACAGATGAACTGGTTCTATGTTCTCCTGAAATGGAACATGTCCAAGTTGGATAGGAGAGAGGGCTCTAGACCGTGTGGGTCTTACCTGTTCTTCTCTCTTCTCTCCTCTAAACCGACATATCCTCGAAAAGGAACATTCCGAGGACGAGCCACATGCGGAATCGGGATGCTACTAGGATACCGTGAATCCAATAAGGATCCGCAATCCATACGAATGTACCCGACCAGTGCAGCTTTGACCAAACGCCAATCCCAATTCTCAAGAAGGGAAGGGGGGGCGGGGAGTCCTGTCTTCCTCCCGCTACCCCAACACCTATATCAAGCGCCCAATCTTTCGTCTTGCCTTCCGCTGAACCAACAAACACCCAGCTTTGACAATCATAATACATGCGTATGTGGTTGACGGCGCTTGGGACTGTCGGGCTTCGGGCTCGGGGCGCAGAGTTACGATCCGGTTCATGGTTCATTATAGGTATGCCATAACAATCGAGTAATAATCAACGTTTGGAACGCGTCCGACAGACGTATGGTGTCGTTTTAGGGTATATAATAAAATACGATAATTATTACCTCGAGGACCCAACTTCTTTCTCGGCGAATATGTAAAATATTGCGCAATATTGAATGCAAAGGGGGGAGGTGGGTGGTGTAAATATAAGCCGTGAAGAGATGAGAAGCGAAAAAAAAAAAAAAACAGGGTTCTATTCGTAGAACTGCTGCGTTGAGAATTGTTATACACGAGGGGGGAAGTTGAAAAAAAAAAAGTAAACGAACCAGCCAGTCGGTTATTTCTGGACGAAAGCTTTTGGTTTGCCGTGTTGTCTCCTTGTTCAATGTCCAATGTCCAATGTTGATCCTAGCTTCGACTCGAAACTGTGGAGTGTATCCCTCACTCGCCACGTTGACGTTTCCATCCCCACCGTCAAGCGTTCAAGCGTTTAAGCGACTCTAGAAATTCCATAAAATCCACCACTCGCGCCAGCCTCCTGTGACCAGTTGAAGAAGTAAGAGAAGCGACGACGGCGTTCTCGTGGAGCCCCCTCTGTCTTCTCAGAAAATCACGTCTTGAAGATCCACAGGGGGACACGTTAACGTTTGACGGCGTTGATGGTTGATGTACCCCAAATTGGAGCCCTTCCGCCACTTGAAAGTTCAACGTTGCCGCTTCCGTGACTTGCATTCAGTGAGAGAGAGAGACGTTGCTCGAGTACCGAAATTCACGCACCTATATATGATACGACGCTATATAAAAAATCAATCTCGTACGGTTCCGTTGAATCAGATCACCTTGGTACCAGAAAAACCAAGCCCCAAGCAATTTACTCTTTCGTAATCAAAGGCGCTGGATAAGCGAAATTCCCGCGCTATTATTTCGTGATTTGACTGGGGAGGTCCTCTGTGTGAAAAAAAATTACCTAGCATACCAGTACCCTACAAGCACTGCGTTCCTTGACGTGAAGCAGAAAAAAAAAAAAAATAAACCCAAGACATCGGCCGCGGTGTGGCGGGGGGGGTGGGGGGGCTTTGGGTGCCTTCTTCGCGTCCGTCTGCGCGATCAGTTTTTCTTTTCGTAAAAGCGGATCAGAAAAAATGTTCTGTTTTTGGACAGCTAAATTAGTGGTTGGGTATTTAACACAAAACATTTCTTTTTTCAACTCGACTCGAATTTTCGCGAGCCTGAGGGGTTTTTGACGCTGGGATCTATCGCCGAAAAAAAAAACAAGAGGTCTCCAGGAATGCAAAAAAAAAAAAAAAGAGTCCATTCATAGTACCAAGCCATGCAGTTCCATTCCATAAAACGGTAGTTTGAAAAAATATGCTTGAACATCATTATTCAGCTTGGTTCTACTTGGGATTCGGGAGTACAGGAGTACGGGAATATATATGGGAAACCCGCTACCGCTGACGCCAAGTTGCTGAGGTGGCGGATCTATCACCGGGGTACGAGGTTACACATACCTTGAAAGCAGTTCGAGTCTGAGAGATGCTGCTGCTGCTAGCAACCATTTAATTCCATTCCAGCGGGATGAATAAGAAAGCTTTTCAAATACCGCCAGATACCTAGTTGATGGAACTCGAGCTCAAGCTGGGGATCTATCACCGAGCGGGCTGGGGTACGCAGCAAGTTTTTTTTTTTTTTTTTGTCATTATCACTGTGAAGGGCAAAAAAAAAAAAAAAAAAAAGAGGCAGCATAGAGATGATTATCTTTCCAATAGAAACAACACACGGTATGTTTGAAACTTGGAGATAACCCACCAAGTTCTAGTCCAAGTTTCCAAACCCCCCAAACCCCGTCACGCAACCCTGAACAAGATTGATGAGCAAGCCAGTTAGAACCCAACGAGATCTACCTCCGGGTGTGGGCAACAGTTGTAGAATCGAGGAGGGATAACCACGTGTGCGATGGCATAGGGACTGTCATTCCTTCGAGCCTGAGTTTGAACCACAAACGACAAGATAAATTCAAAAGAGGTGGGGGAAAAGACACTTAGTTATTCGTTTCAAGTAACAAGGGACCGACAAAAAGTCTAAAACCCAAGATCTTTCTCATACGGCCAACGACTCCGTAGTTGAGTAGTGGCCATGGAGGCGTTAGGTACTTCGACTCCGAATTTGAGAGCACGCGCGATTTCGACATCGCGATACCCTTGCCAATGTCAACTCGAAGATCCCCCAAGATTCGGTACTTGTGCCTTTTTTTTTTTTTCTTTCTTCGGTTCATTTGCTCAATGCTAGTTATTCGAACGGCTCATTCACCCTACGCGATTTCGACATTGCGATATGCCTTTTGGTCAGGTCGAAAAAAAAGACGCAAAGATACTCGTTACGGCCAACGACTCCGACAATAGTACTTGCTTGCTCAGTCCTTCCCAAAACGGAAATCAGTGGGATTCTTCCAAGGGACCACGAGAACACGAGCGCGAACACGAGAACCAACGAATTCGAATATCACGCAGATAATCAATCCAGACTTGGCTTGATTTTTTACAAGATCGAACGCTCGTGGAGGTTGAGTGGTACATACTTCTCCACGAGCGGTCAAGCATATGAAAGCCGAGTGTGACCGTAAAATCCTAAAAAAACATACACGCCCTCGGAGAAGAAGCGCAAATGTTTTATCTTTTCTTGTGTAGAGTGGATAACAGCTACTTCCGAAGACCTCGAAACGAAGAAGCCCTTGTTGTTCTTGTTCTCGATTTGGGTTTGGGGGGGGGATTTCGGTTCGTTTCCCTTCCCAGGCATGGTTGATTTGATCTTATCGCGACGCCGTCGGGGTGAGGGGCTTGGGGTATGGTACGTATATGCGTTTCCTTCCCTGTATGTCTTCGAGACTTGGGGGGTATGTGTGTCCCTTGCAACACAATGAATTGTTTCCATGATGTGGTACGCGTCAAGGGTAAGGTGGAATGACTAATCGGAAATCGGAATGGCAACCTAGCCAATCGCATCTTCCAAGCCTCCCATTCCCAAAAAAGGAAAGGGAAGCACGGACGGATAGACGGCTACATTTACCGTACCGTACCGTATCAGAATTTTTTTTGAATGGAATCACCACAGCACTGACTGTGTTCTTAGAAGTTGGATGATTGTGTGCTGTTGAGTGGAAAAACGTTGGCACTGGAATGACGCAAAAACGGTGGGTAGCGTAGTGCGGCAGAAAGAGTATGCGGGATGATACCGGCACAGTTAGGAAGGAAGGAAGAGACAAAGCATACTACATCTATCATGACGAATGGAATTGAACGCTGACGCTGACGATGCCAAAAATACTACTTGCACTTCTCGCAAACTCGCACACTTACGTTTCCCACCCTATGCCGTTTTGTGGGTATTCCGAGTTTGAGCGCTCGAATTCTTTTACTCTTTGATGCGTCTTAGTCCGATAAAGTTGGGGGGGAATTAGGGAGGATGGAAGTAAGATCTGCCTTGAATCGCGAGCAGGCTCCTGAGGAAGGAGGAAGGAGGCCGAGACTGAAATTTGTTTCTGGGCAAAGGGCATCTAATCTCATGGTATGGAACGTGTAGACAACAACAGAAGAGAGAGAGAGAGAGACATGAAGAGATTATCAACGTGTTGATACCTGGTGATAAAACCAACGTGCAAGAGGGCCTCGAGAATTGCGCCTTGAGGCGGGGGCGTGCTATCCAAGATGACCAAAAAGAGTGGTGGTGGAACAGAGGAGCTATACGCGGGTAAATTCGGCTCAGTTTGTTTCTACAAACCAAACTGAACCAGACCAGTTCAGCTTGTACATCCGCGTATCCCGGCTTGAATCTGAGATGTTTCTTTTCTTGAATCGCGATATCGTAATCGTACCGACCCCATTTCGCCGTCTTGCATATAAAAGCAACCCAGATGTTGTCAGTCTGTTCCCCCGCCAAGTCATCCCATCCCAAACGATGCATCCCCACTACTACTACTACCACACTCAACAACAAGAGGATATCTCTAGGATCCTCGATCCCTCTTACGCTTCCACCTCAGCTTACTCCCCCTACTCATCCTCCAAACATGCGCAGTACCATGATCCCGATTATCGCTACTTCCCCTCCACACCCACTCATATCAAACCAAAAAACAAATCTTCGAGAAAGCGCAATTCCCTCGAGGGGAGGCCAAGTTGGGAATTAGGTCAGGGGCAGAGTCCAGAGGACACGGAAGAATGGGGCGTTTACTACAACGAAGGGGCTACACAAGACACCACTTCTTCTTACCCTTACCCATCCGCATCATCATCATCATCAACAACAACTCCCTCTTCTTCTTCTCCACGCAGAAGAAGACGCGAAAACACCACCACAACCACCACAACCACATACACTTCCGCTTCATCCTCATTGTCACCATCCACATCCTCATCATACACTTCCTCCTCAAACTCGAGTGCAGGACCTTCAACTCCTCACTCGCTTACTGCTACATTGTCGGATAGTGATCTTCCTTCCCACCACCACCACAAGCTCACTAAACGACTCCTCCCACAACATTACTGCTCTTCTCCTTGTCATCCCGAACACGTTCACCCATTCTCGTCTGCAGACGATCTTACAGAAGAGGAAGAGCTCTCTTCAGTACAAAGGGAAGACAAGGACAAGGTTCACGAGTCGTTGAAGAAGCAGTGGCACGCAATGTCTCTTAGCGTTCGGTTTGGTGTCTTTCGAGCACAGAGAAGGGTCAAGGAGGCTTTGAAGAGGTAGAAGAAGAAAAAGAGACTTGCGCCAACTTGCATTACGACTCGATACACCTGGGCTTCGTTGCCGTCAATCATCATCATGCAAATCATCATCATCATCATCGCAGCTTCCAACAGTTGCACAGCTGCAGATACCCCACCACACGCACGCTTATTGTTATGCCTTGCATTTGTATCCTTTTTTTTCCTTCGACATTTATCACGCACGATTTTCATATTCTTTTTCAAACTACTTATGAACTGATGATTATTCGTGTACATGTATTTTTACAACTCTCCTTTTTGCATTACTACAAGTCTAGAGGACTTGTTAGCTAGCTACATAGGTAGACTAGAGTAACTCCAATTTTTTGATGACGAATGAAAGACGATGATGAACCAAAAAAAGCGTGATTCGAGACTTGTCCGAGGTCTTTGTATATTGTTCAACCAACTTGATATAGCACGAGCAAATGGCGCGCCTCCCCCCTTGTTACCCTAGACCGAGGACATTAGCTCTAGTAGTAGCACAAGTAAAACCCTTTCTTGTTAAAGACCGTTCGATCGTTTTTTTTTTTTTTTTTGCCTAGCAACGACGCGCGTGTACCCAAACTCTTTTTTGTTCAACCGAATTATGCTTGTGTTGGCCATACAGTTACAGTAACGCGTCTCAGTCATTTCCATATATCCTAATTTCCATGTAACTGACTCGAAAGGTGATTCCGGAATCTGACCTGGTTCGTTGTTCTGCCTTCTCGACTCGAGTCATTGATGCGACTAGATATCGGATGGGTAAGGTGTGTGTGTGTAACTTTGCTTACTGAGGGGCTGAGAAAACGGCTTTCGGGAAAGAGTCAAGGCGTTACCGAGGGACAGGTTTTTTAGAGTTAGAGCGTTTGCTTACAAGTTAATCCGAGTCACATCGTCAGCAGCCGTCGTGATTTCTTGATTTCTTTATTCTATATAGAGCGCGCGCGCTCGATTGGTCGTCGTCGATTGGTTGGAAAGCACGGCTGAGTCATAGTCATGGTGGTTTAGGAAGATATCGGATATCCCGTCCCAAGACGGAATATAGATGACGCGACGAGCGGCATCTCAATGGTATCAATGTACGGATGTTCGCCGTTCGGAAAGCGTTTGCGTAGGGTACCGCAGTTTTTAGCTGGATATATCATGATCATGAGAACCCACGATGGAGAGGGGAGTCCGTCCACCTGCCCACCCTTGGGCGCAGTTCGGGTTCGGGTTCGGCCAGTCCTGGTAGTGGAGGAGGGGCTTGTGACTCTTGGGCTATCTCTTGTGAGGGAGGGGGTGACGTCAATAGCTCAAGTCTCTATGTGACACGTAATTCTTTTTTTTTGCTCAACGACGACGACGAACAACTCGTGGCTTCGGATGGAAGGTTCATGGTTTGGGGTTTGGGGTTCATAGGTGAGTTTTTTTTTTACAGCATATACACATCTCACAAGCTGTACTCTACAGCAAGAGGCGAACAGAGAAGAAGACCTACATAGCAATGTTTCCATATCGAACGCTACCTACCCGATAGACCGAGACCGAGACATATACCGTCTGGTCTGTCTGGAAATTCGATTCGATTTCCAGTCTTCCATGTTCGTACAGCTTCGGGCGCTTTCTCTTCTTTCTTTGTTTCAAAATTCCAGTCACCCTGTCCATGTCAACAAACAGTTCATGCTTTGTGCTTCAAGCGTCAAGACAAAGGATGTACCAAGTGTTCTTTTTTTCTACCCTTTAGCACAGCGGGGGATTTTACATCAACTACATGTTACTCGTGGTACCACGTCCTTCTTAGACTCCACTACAAGGCGTGGCAGGATTGGCACTAGAAGCCGCAATAGACACACCTTGTCATCATGCATCGTATCGGACAGCGACCACATTCTCAACTCGTACCTCGCGCTCCTACTCCTCCTTCCTTCGTTGACTTGACAGGCTCCACTATGGACGCGATTTACACAACACGTTTTCAGACCAAGCTCCATGATGCTGTCCCCTTGCGAGGTTGATATATTCAACTCTGGGCTTTTTTTTTTTTTTTGACTCCCACTCCCACCTCTTTCGCTCTGTTACCTTGGAGAAAAAACAAGGGTCAACATCCATCTCATATGTCTTTATCGGTGCCGCCGATGACGTTCTCAAGATTCAAAAAAAATAAAAAAAACTCGAACTCTTGATGAGTTCTCCCGCTTCTCCAAATCTTTTTTTCGTACACCTGATTTCTTCCCATGTCGGTGGTGTGAAACTTTTTTTCAAGATGGAGATCAAACTCGACTCCCTCCCTCCCGCTTTCTTCTCCCTCTTGTTTCCATGTTGATGACGTCTTCAAGATGTAAAAAAAAAAAAAAGTAGTATACTGTACGTACTCTTGGCTCTTGTTACAGTAATACTCGAGAGGTTTCTAGCAATCAATGTGACGTCGTCCTCTCCCTCGAATCTCGAGGTTTTATGCTGCCGATTATGAACTTGGTGACGTCTTCATCAACACGGACTTTTTTTTTTCTTTCTCTCTTTTCGATGTAGTTAGTACCATCGATTTGATTTCTTTTTTTTTTTTTGCTTTCCCACTTGTCCACCTACCTACGATATGACGCACTCTTTCGTTTTCTTTTGGTCGTGGTTTTTGGTTTTTTCGGTTTTTAGAGAAAAAGGTGCCTGATTGGCGTCTTATACCCCGGCGTCTGTTATTCTAGATTACTAAATCGTCATATCTTGTAGACACACACGGCGTTATACCCTCCGAAGTTGGTGAAATTTCTTTCTTTATAGACGCGGGCGAACGGGAGGGATCCAACTGATTCTGAACCGCCCCCGGAAAACCCCCAAGAGAGCTAACACGGTTTCCGTCTTTCCGCGTAGAAAAATCACACACACGAGGTTTCCGTGGTCATCGTACACCTCGAGTCTTCCATGTTCGTTTTTCCGGATAGCCGTTCCTTGAAAGTTGGAATCGATTCGATTTTTTTTTTTTCTTTTTTTTTTTTTCTTTCCTTCTTTTCTTTTTCGGTGACTCGGGCAACGTGGATCGGACCGGTAAGTGTAAGTATTGAATACGACGAGGAATTTCAGGCCAAGGATTGTTACATGTGAAATTGAGAAAGAGGCTTGTAGGATTGTCAAAGCTACAAATGCTCATGGTGGTGACGGGTGGTCAATCGCGAGGGGGAGGGAGGTGAGCTTGCTGGAAGAGTTGGGCAATCGCGCGTCTCAGGGTCTTTCTTTTTGCACAGCAACGCGTAACGGGGTATAATACAGCACGCGGCGGTTGAAATTGCATGACGGTTTTTTTTTTTTGGCGGTTCAGGATCCGTGATTTGTATCTAAAAACAAGTGATTGAGAGGTTTAAATATAGAATTTAGAATTAGAAGAAGGATTGGTGAACACTGCTGTTCTGTACCAGTGTGGTTCGGGAATTACTAGGCTCCAATTGCTGATGGTCGATATTCAGGTGATAGTAATAATATCACGATCTATAGGGCATGAGCCAAAGGTGGAAAAAGTAGTGCGATAGGGTCAGTTTTTCGAGGCGTGATATGACATGATCGATACGACTGATCCTAAATGGCAAAGGTTCGTCCTCGGAGGTTCGTAAGGGGCAGAGTCTAGAACCTCTAGACCTGGAACTGCAAGCTGCAAGGATGGAAGTTGCATCACTGCAGTGTACAGCTGAGGAAAGAAGCTAAAGTATCCCGTTCATGAACAGTATGAATTCGAAATGAATTGAGATTATGAATCTTTCGCTAGGGATGCACGCACATTTGAGGGTCTCGTGCTTGTCTCCTGCTTTCGTTTGACTGCCAGGGTACTCTCCTAACGGATGTACCGCCTCTCCTGTTCGATCTTTTGCCCGGCGTTTGTTCACCTCCCCAAGTGAGTCTGGGTCTTTACAGCCCCGGAGGTTTGTATTATGCGTTCGCGTCACTAGTTTGGAAACTCGGGAGGAGAAAAGAGACTCAAACGTTCAGGAAGGAAGATGGACAGTGTCATCCAATCAGAGTTCAGGCACGGCCAACTATTTTCACATCCGTGGCTGTGCTCGAGTCGCTTGACCAATGGTTGCCTTTTTCTTTCAATGTTCAAGTCTACTGCTGGCTCGACTCTACCCTTGTTCAAGTACCTTGGCCCAAGGTTCTAATTAACGATTACCAGAAATACTCGACTCTCTCCCTTTGCACCAGATGCTCTACAAGTCTGGAACCCTCCCCCCTCCCCCCTTCGAAGCTCCACGAGACATACCATGCAATTCTCACAACTTTTCACTTACTCAGCCCTCTCCCTTCAAGACATGTACTCGTCTTCGTCTTCTTCCTATAGCCTGCTCATCTCAGGCGTTTTACCTCGCACTAATGGCCCCTTAATCAGCCTCTCTGAGTCACCGGGCACATATGTATAACTCGTCTCTGGGGACCGTTTACCTCGGACATATTCCCCCAAAAGCAATTTTTCATCTCTACGCCGATCACAAGGTTATACATGGAAGGCGGGAGAAGGACAAAGACTATACTATACTATGATCAGTTAGTGGTTAGTGGTTGGTTACTATCAAAGCTATAGGGGTAACCTGTCCAACTCGGAGTTGGACTCATGAGAAATGTTGTCACCGAGACGTCTCGAATGTCATTTGCCAAGGGGTATGGGGTATGTTTATCTCTTGATCATTCCTAGTGGCCTGGTGGGCTTATCTATATGAATATGAGAAAAAGTTTTGAGTGTTCTAAGTCCTATAACCGCTCGATTTTACGGCGGCTAAGCCGCCTCGGCGCTTTTTTTGTCAAGTTGGACGTGTCATCTCGACTCGGAAGAAGTTTTAGAATCAACGTCGAGTATCCCGCGGGCAGGGGGCCCGTGACTTGTTTTTCTTTCTACTTTGTACTCGACTTTTCGACTCCCTGTCTCTGTTTCGGCGACAAGAACCGGTTCGTCCGTGTTTTTGAGAGTTTGTAGGTCCAGGCCTCTCGTACGGCGTGAGGGGCATAGGGACAGCCTCCTGTACCACCGCCCGCGCGCCCCGTCGGAGACGCAAGAAAAGGGTGAATTCTAGTCTCTGCTCAGCCCGGATACAATCTTTCAACTAAATAACCTTATTTCCAGTATTCCATGTTCCAGAATCAAGTTCTCCTTTTCGAGTCTGGGGTTCTCCTCGGAGACTCGAGGGGTTACGCATTTTTACACATACAAAGGGCCCCCGCCTCTGAGTCTAGTCACCGACACGGCACTGCATCTGTCTGATTCTCGACTGGGGATATGGGAGATTTCTCGTCAAAGGAACCAGTTCGCTTTCCTTTTTCTAGGATATAGGATCAACGGGACGCATACCCCGCCTGCCACTCACCTTCAGGTAGATGTCGTTGTTAAACTGAGATTGTTTCTCTGCTATTCTGTGTTGCCGGGTAATTAATTGTTTGGAAGAGGGGCCCCCACTCGTCTCTGTGGTCAGGAGGGGTGTGTGTGGGGTGGGTAAAATACCGAGGAACAAAAAAGTTGGACTGACTGGACAAGTGATGCGCCATCAAAGTGGCTGGACAATCATCTGTTGCCTGTCGCGATGTATCAGGTACAAGGTCAAGGTTCCGGATTCCAATTATGGCACAGACGTTGGGGTTACGGGGCAGTTGTGGAGAGAGCATCGAGTAGGGGAAGGGTTGATTACGATGATGATGGTGACCATAATGAAAAAGGTACATAAAAGGGACTAGTAAATTTTTGGAAGGTAGTATAGTGGTTTGTACGAGGTTCGTAAGTATCTCCAGACGGGGAACGGAGCCGCGGAAAAATGTCCATGCGGATTGCATAAGGTAACAGAAATGGATGACCCCCACTAAATGATCCTCGTTTCCAACATATTCACGTAGCTGCTTGAATGCGATTTGTATAATTTCGTAACAGACAACTTGTCCTGCTCATCACATCTGCACAGGAACTTTCTGAAAGCGTGTGTATCTATATCTATATCCTGCTTCGACACAACGATGATCTGTTTGCTCACGTCGTGGAATATTCCGGAAGACAGGATGATATCAAGTTCGCCCCACGCGTCGGCCGTTACAAGGTCATCCATGATAAAAGTGACAGTCTTGAGATGCCTAGAGGAGACTGTTTCCAAGGTGTTCCTCAAATGAGTGAGAACAGCCGAAAAGAGATCGGCTTGCCAGGACGTTGGCCAGGACATGGGATCTGCTCTCAGACCTCCGGCAGTGTGGAAAGTGAGTGTCTGTAAGCAGTATAGATGACCAAGTGCAAAAGGTACTAGAAAGAACATGGTCGGTTGAACATCAATGTCGAAGCGCGAAAAACGCACCGTGATGTCTATCACGCCAGTTATAGGGTAACATTGTCTCGCGTCCTAATCTAAAACTTGCTGGGTCCGGAAAACTGAGATATAGAGATGTAAGCTCGTTGCTCAGCCCGAGGCACATTGGTACTCCTCCGTAGTAGCCCATTGGCATGTTATCAAAGTTTCCACAATTCAGTACAGATAACGAGCAAAGTGCTGTAGTTCCTTGCTGCTTCTGAAACCAATCCTGAAGCATAAACCGAGTGTTGAGGCTAAAACTGGTGATTCCCAAATGAAGGGTGCGTAGAGATCCGGGCAAACAATAATTGACAATGTCTAGCGACGTACTAGACTGCTCCCACTGTGTCCGCAGTCTCTTGCAAGCCAACTCTAATGTCTGAAGCTCCGGAAAAGAGCATATGAAACGAAGGAGATCATTGAAAAACTCGCTTTCGAGCTCAAGGTGGAGATGGGTGGTCCGAGGAAACGCGTTTTGGAAGCTACTGGGTATCCTATGGAAGATTGGCTCGCGATAACGCGTTCCAATGACGAGAGTATCAGGAAGGACAAGTCCTCCCAGTTGCTCTAACAATCTCCGCATCGGCTCGACGCGATCATTGAGATACAATTCATAGGCGATAGGCTCGGATTCGAAATTGATAGTGATAGTGTCGATATCGTCGAAAGGAACAGTGACAGGTGCGATTGGGTTGCTAAAGGCCGCGCAAAATTGCGGGATTTTGGTCTCGCTTTTGGCAGTGGTGAAAGCTATATTACGACTTCTGAAGAAGTGACGTCGACTTAGTTTCAGCCAGTCGCGGTTCACCGAGCTACACGGGTTGAGCAACGTGTTGCTGCTGTCTATATGCCCGAATATCTTTTCGATGAGTTCCTCCGGAAATTCAAGTTGGACAGGCATGCCTTGGTGCTCTTTTAAGGCCTGAATAAATCATGCTCAGATAATAAGGGACTTTACATAGCAAAATTTATGCTTACCTTCAACCCGATGGGATGGAGCGGTTTCGACGTGACGGTGCCTGATTGGTCACACTTCACGTGGAATTGACGCGTGGAGACGCGTATACAAATACAAAGGATAATGCTGTACAATAGTCATATAAGCCTCGTTTCCAACATATTCACGTCTCTGCTACCCTCTTTGCATAACCTCGTAACAGATAGCGAGCCTTGCTTCTCGCATCTAGGCAAAAGTTTTCTGTAAGTGTTAATGGCTATTTCTTGCGTCGTTAAAACGGTTATCCATTTCCTCACTGCATCGAACTTCCTGAACGATAATACGACATCGAGTCCATCCCATGCATCAGACGCCACAACTCCGTCCACCACAAAAGTCACCAACTCGAGATTGATAGAAGAGACTGTTTCTAGGGTATGCCCCACTCGATTGAGCACCCCAGAAATTGCATCACGTTCGGAGTCAGTCGCTCCTTGCCCTTCTTCTTTGCCGCCTGAAATATGAAAAGTGATGCACTGTAAGCCACGAAGATGTCCAATCATGTATCCTTCTAGAAAATTAAGGACGAATGTTAGCTCTGAAAAGCAACAGAAACAAAAGACGCACTTCTGTCATCGACCGGAACCATGCCATCCGCGATGTGGGGAAATATGAGATATAATGACCTGATTTTTTTACACAGCTGAAGGCAACGTGGTATCATTCCGTTACTGCAAATGCTTAATCTGTCAGGATCCGTCAAGGATAACGAGTGAATTTCCTTCATCCGAGGCTGGTCTGAGAGCCAATAAAGGAAGAGGATGTGGGTATTGCGTAGGAAGTTGGTAATGCACAAGTGCAGCGTGTGTACGGATTCTGGGAGTCGATATGTGTAGGCCTGCACGCCATTTGTATCGAGCTCTTTGCAAACCACTTCCAAAGTCTGCAGCTCGGGAAAGGAGCAGATGAAGCGAAGTAACGGGTTCAGGTACTCGCGATCGAGTTCGAGATGAAGATGGTTGATGCGGGGAAATGTATTTTTGAAGCCAAATAGCAGTTCATTGCTATCCAGCATTGGGAAGACGAAATGGAGGATCAGTGTATTGGGATTTGCCGGTCCGTCCAACTGCTCCAATAAACGACAAGCTAAACCAATGTGATCAAGAGAGTACCAAAAGTCTGCCCCTTGCGGCGGAGAGGGCCATCTAAATTTGAGAGTTAAAGTGCTGATGTCGTAGAAGGGTATGGTGATAGGTACGATTGGGTTCTTCATTGCAGCGATGAACCGCGGGATGGTGGAGATATTTCTGGTAGCAGTGAATGTTAAACGGCCTTTGAAGAATTGACGTCGACTGAGGGCCAGCCAATAACGGTTCACCAGGCTGCACGGATAGAGCAGCGTGTTACCGTTGCCGATGCACCCGCAGAAGTAGAAGATCATTCCGATGAGCTCTTCAGGAAGCTGATATATCCCAAAAGCCGCTCGGGACTTGAGATCGTCACACGCAGTAAGAACACTAGAAATCGATGGAATTTATCCCCACTCACCTTCCACCCAGTTCTTCTAGCCATCATGCCAGACATCCCTTCCAAGAAACCAAGGATTGAAAGTGGATGCTGTAGAAAACAAGATCGCGAAAACGTGTTTAGCTCAGTCTCACGTGAGGACTGACGCGTTGCCGTGGCTGTGTTCCTTACTCTTCTCCTGACCGTTGTTTTCCTTTTCCTTCTCCTCTTCCTATTATACTTAACCTTGGAGTACCAACAACTCTGGATAAAGCAATGCGCAAATCAGTACAAAGGTGCTAAGCGAGGCATACCACCGACTAGAAATTTCTATCGGTCGCTTTCACCTCTTAATATGCTCTTTATTCGGGACTCCATTCAAGACTGGCGCATCTACACTCTGAACTTCGGAATCCGCTGCTGGATTGCATACGGACATAACGGGAGAGTATCGCTCGGTCTTCATGCTTCATCTGGCACGTAATTCAACGCGGTAGGATGGAGAACTTCCAATCATTCAATGGTGAGCATTCACGTTTTTACTCTGGTTTTGTTAGGTCGCGCGTTGTCATAGCTTCCGATATGAAGCAGGATGCCCGAGGATATCCAAGTCGTTCGTCTGCCTTTCCCTGTTGCTTTCATTTTAGTCAAATCACACGAGCATACCTCGCCTTTTGTCCTTCCGAACTTCTCCCTACCCGTGTTTGCTGTCCCTGTCTTTGAGCATTTTCACGCTCCTTTATCCTTTGTCTGCGAGCCTCGAGGCAGCTGCTTCAGTCTTAGCAACAAACCAGCCTTTCGGCTATTCGATCATGATCGATCCCCACAGTAAACGAGCCTGGAGACCGAAATCATCGATGAGATGTTGATTAATGGCTTCGTGCTTTTCAATCAAATAGAACTCGTGTATAACGCCGCTCAAGCCCGTAATCCAGGCATCTATCTTGATTCTTTCTCAGCGAACGTTGCCCCCTGAGTTATATCAACCTTCGATTCAAATCAGGATGATTCAAGCAACGATGACTCGGAAGCTGACACAGATGATTGTGCAATCACTTCGCTCATCGCTAATCCTCCTTCCTTTTCTTGAAAACAGATGACCCGTTTCGGATAATCACGGTTCATCAGTTATATCTTTGTATCAGCAGCTCGACTTCAGTTGAACCTCCTCGAGGCATCAGTCGAACCAGTTCTTGCGATGTCTCCGGAAAGACGCCCACCCGACATTTTCTCGTGTTCACGACTTCTCTTTATCCTTTCTGTCTCGAGCGTTCGAAGCCGCGAGCGTTTTACTCATATGACTTGTGGATGCGTGCAGGTGGGACATCGTCCTTGCGCGGACCGCCCGCCGGCTGGACTCCCTTGAGGCTTTCTGTATAGGTAGATGTGCTTGCATGTCGCTTCAGCTATGCATGCATGGAGTCTAGACTCGCTATTTTCGCACCCAACCCCGCATTGCACATTGTCCAACCTCAAACTTGACGACACCCCAGACGCTGGAGCGCTCATATTCATGATCATCACAAGATCAACCTTATCATTTTCAGCAACCAATCAGCTTCGAGCGTTCAGCCGGTCTTTAAACAATATATATATATCTTTCTCTTGCCCTGTCGCCTTGAGAAGCAAATCTACCGCTGCTTTCTTTCGACCGAGTCCTTGATAATCGCTGGAGTATAATTGATGACCTTCCGAAATAATCGACGTCAGATAAGAAGCTTGGTTGCATGAAAGTTCAAACTGTATGCGGAGCTGAATTCTTGTGTCGAATTTACACACGATTTCTTGCTCGTCAGATGGTCTAGAAGCTGGAAGTGGCCTTCTTCAAAGTCGTTTTCTATTGGAAGCTCGAGGGCTTCTTCAGAAATTCTTCCACGGGATCCAAGCCTGCCCGTGTACCTCCAGGTACAAACATATTCCCCGGTGACATATATAAGCTTTGACCTTACCTAACGACTGAGTCTAGACTCGCTGTTTTCGCTGAAGCGGTGGGTGATCTTGACTTGCATTCATGGTATACGTTCATCCTGGTTCTTCTTTTCAACACTCCGCCTTAATGATGTCGCTCGGCTGAACACTTTAAAGTTCTGGACTTGATAGTCGGGCATACCAAGGCGATCCATATGGCAGCTGGCCCAAGGTTCATCCGAACTTGCTTTGACGTTCTTTTTACTATTTGATCTGCCAGTATACAGAGGCAACCGTAAATCATCCACTTTTCCGGCAGAATTGCATCGCTTCCAATTTCTCCGAGCATCGTTGAGTTCGAGGAACCTTTTACTTTTTTCAGCTTGTCAGTGTGTAGCCATGAGAAGGAAAAACCACGGAGGGGCATTTTAGACTAGGCGAACGTCTGGCGATCCGTGTCACCTGAATTCTCGCAGCGCGTTTCGAGTGGCCATCAGGCACTTACTACACGTGGTGGCAGTGAAACCTCAACCACTCTTTGCTTGCCAACTTTCACCACCGATAACACTCCGAAAACCATTTCTTGACTTCATTCTGTTCAACAGTCTAAAGTTACGAGCCAACTGATATACGTCTTTCAGCTCGGCCAAGATCCCTACCCAAAAGTTCCGATTCCATGTCTGTTCCGATACCGAGGATGGACTACCCAAGACGATGACAAGCACCACATGTCGGCCGGAGCTTCTAGTGGAATGGATGATGAATATAACATGGGACTCTCACTTGTGGATTTGGGAATATCGATGATAGTCCAATTACTTGATGACAAGCAGGGATATGAGAATCAGGAGAAAGTGAGTACGTGTAGCCATACATGTCTGAACGTTTCATTCGATGACGTAGACCCACAGCTGCATACATATTATGCATGAGGCTTGCATAAAAGGCCGCGCTTTTGGACTATTCGATCTCGGAAGGCTCAAATGAAGACGAAAAATCATCTGACGATGGTATATAGAGGACGGAAAGCTTCATATCATACCTCAATTTGGGTGGTTAGAGCCTAGTGCTAGATACACAGCTTTATTGCTCACACGTTCCCTCTACATGGATTGGTTCATTCCGCCGTTTCACCGCGCGTACTACTGCTCACGATGACTTTCGTGATCTAGTTTGCCTTTCCTTGCACGATTAGAGCATACGAAGAATCGTCATTGGGTTCACAGGCCAGTGGTGCGTTATGAACAACCTTGGGAACATCTAAAATGTGGTAATGAACTTCAGTCCCACCTTGGTCAACACTGGCGACTTAGGAAGGTTAGTACTGTCAGATGACGACGGTGACGCTAAGCGGTTGCCAGTGCTTGGCCAGTGCTGCGGTGATTCAAATGCATCATAGTGAAGACTCAACTTCATTCTCGACTAATATTATCTGGCCCCACCACGGTCATTACGATATTGGTCGTCATGTACATCTTAATTTGGTACCAGATGCCTCAATTCTTGGCTGATGCACGTCGGGAATGAATGATTCAAAAGAAGCGGCCTTGAAGGTTCGTCGTGCTCTCTTTCCACTCTGAGTAAATGATGTCACCCGCAGGTGCTGAATTCCTCAGCATACTACGACTTATCTCTGCACGATATGGGCCCTTAATAGAATCTATTCGAGATGAATAACCGGATCTTCTCCAGGCCATGGTACTCCCAGAATCCCGGATTTCTGTCGCAGTATCGGCCAGTCATCATTTCTACTGGAGCTCTCTGCTCAGTTTTGGACGGTCAAGTGGTCGCTGTACTTTGATAGAATGACATCAGTGTTTACCTGCACGACGCGTGACGTCACGCGCCACCACCATTTCCTAGTTCGTTGCATGAACCAGCGGTTCACCTGATGGATGTAGTTCTGGTTGTCTTTTCCAGGACACTACAGGGTCTCGTGCAGCTGTACTTTGGAAAATTGATGTAATGTACTACATCGATGTATAACATCGTGCATTCGTCATTCTGGGAGCATTCACCTCATTGACCACCACTGTCCTCAAAGGTAGTAGCAACTCAATTGAAACCATTAACCGTATCTTCATGCCTTCACGTCAATGTTTGATGAGTGGATTGTTGAAATATTGTTGCTGTAAGTGCTTTTGATTCTCGTCCCCGTTCCATCACTTGCTGATCATCGTCTTGGATTTGGGCCTTCTGTAGCGTCCATGAACATTTTCTAGAACATAATTACTAGCACCTTGACAGCTGTCATTTCTGCCCGAGTAGTATTTTCGGGAGATAACGCCAATATCCACCCACCGGAACAAAAAATGAGTTTAGGCTGTGGTGTCATATACCGTGAAATTTCTTACTTTATTTTCCTGGGAGTCCACTCTGGGATTCCGTCGGTGTTTACTATCATCTCCAGACTCGTCAATGCCGGGGAGTCAGGGGTATGGGTAACGAATTTGCGATAGCGGGTTTCAACCATCGATAAAAGGTTCCTTTCTATTCATCTTTCCCCACGTGAGCGAGGACTCTCAGCGGAAGGATCTCGAGCATTGGACCGCAAAAACCTTTTTCGTTTGGCCTGACTACACCACCTTTTGGTTTTCAAAAAGCAGTACGTCCCATTCTTGGCCGTACAGTCCCTCAATTTTGCGAAGGGTCCTAGAAGCGGGAACGGCATCAGCTCCCCGCATTATCACAGGTTGCATCCTCAGTGAACCTACATGGAGGGATCATTCGATAGGGAACCATCGACCTATGTACATGGCGATGTATCGGCGGATTGCACGGAGGAGCACGCCCGAATCGTTTTGCGGGCCGTGGCCAAAGATTCTGTGTTAGACAGCTCAGAATAATGAAGGACCGTTTATACAACCATTTAATTGAGCAGCGCCATTCAGGTGCCGTTGGTCCTTGAGGCTGCACCCAAGACATATAATCAAAGCGGAAGGTCGGATTTAATTCACTTAAAAGTGTGCTCGGTCTCGGAAAGCCCTGGCTCGTGAGACCAGCGAACCGATTCACTTGCTTATCAACAAGCGGGACCACGGATTTTATTTCCAACGATTGAATAGATTATTGAAGGTGAAACTACATAGGTCTTCAGAGGAGCAAAAGTCGGTATCGTGAAAATCAAAATCTGCTCCGTTTATCAAACGCCAAGTAGTAAGCACGACCTCTGGTACCGGATGTCCACCCCAGTACTCGGCCTGTGGCTAGACGCACTTCGGATATACTGAGGCAGTATGCGTGTTTGAGCACTCTCAGTAGGAACCATCCGATCGATTCTCCTAAAATTCCCCTTCAGATTTCTATCGTATCCCGAGCCATATGGAACAGCGGACCGACAGTGGAACTGGATAAGCTTGCACTCGAAGAATTGCTTAAGAGACGCCGAGTGAAAGAGGCTAAAAGATTATCCATTATGCGGAGACGAGCATCGTGCTCAGTACGCGGCCTGCGACGGGAAGCTGCGGGAGAAATCAGAGTCCATGATTGGTGCTGACAAGAAGCAAATCGGTCAGCATCAAAGGTTGCCTGGTGGCGGTGAACTTGTTTGTCTGTGTGTGCACTTCCTCATCATGACCATTGTGTCGCAAAACACCTGCGCGTACCATTACCTGCGTGGAAGGGAGTTCTATGGAAACGAAAGGGTGAAAACCTCGCTGTTCGAACTATAATCTTCCACGTGGTTCTCAACAGCTGCCCAAAAACACAAACCGGTCCTTTTCCGAAGAATCTCTCCTCGATCCCGAACATTATGCAGAGGAATGACCAGAATCACCGGAAGGAACTTTCACTGGGCTAGGGATAAACGACACGGACGTCGTACCCATGACGCCTCTAGTGAGTCACTGCATACTGCACTATGTCCAGCTGACTTCTAAAAATGACTCGATAGTGTACAGGATAAGAACATACGCTTGAACACGCCGTTGGACACGCAGATCAGGAGAGGCTTGCAGCTAATCTTGCCGAACGTGCGTTCATCTGCTCCCAAACTAGTTCATTCCGTGTCTGAAAATCGTGCTGTCGACAGATGAACAGGTGATTAAACTCCCTGACCATTTCGGGGATCATGCTACAGCAATCTGCTGCGATAGTTTATGTCAGTTTCCAGCCATTCAACAGCCCAGAACATCAGAAAAACAGGATCGTGCCATTTTTATCGTTAGGGCTGTCCAAGAACTCGCTTCTGGGTGCGGCCATACAGCTTCAGCCGACATGACGAGGACATGAGGCCGAATTCGGATATTGAGCCGGCCCAGTTGTATGGGTGGGAATGGTGGCGCTTACAGGGTACAGGGCGCAGCGCTTGATCATCTGAGAGATAAGAACAGTGGCGGGCGCTTAGAATGACATGAGGCGGGGAATGAGGCGCGCTTATACCCCCACGATGCGTAGTTTTCCGGAATTGGTGTTTAGGCCAAGGGGTGCGGCTGGACTCGAGTTGATGTTTTTTTTGTACGGTACGGTGAGTGCGTGGTTCATTACGGTTCATCAGTCGACTGAGGGTTCTCTAGGAACGATTATATGAGAATGCGGAGCTGAAGAAGTCGGTACAGGTTGAAGTATTGCGGCAAAGTTGGACTAACAGTGAACACTGAACACACGTTGTATGGCGTTGCAAATGGGGTGAATGATCCAATTCAATTGGATAGTTCTAGCGAAGACCGCGGCGGATTATTCGGTCTGTGGTTTTTGGCGAGGCCAATGAGGACCAATATGCCAATTTTACCCTTCGTCGACAACCTATTTGTGTATTGGCGTAATACTGAGTAAGTATGAGGTTTCGTCGATCCCAGGTTTGCCGATGATCGCCACTCCTTTTGCACTGGTTTTGATTAAGGGTTCTTCCAAGTCTTCATATCCGTTTGATGAAGTCCGGTGTATTGGAGGACCGGTACGCTGATATCGGACAGTTGCTTACTGGTATGCGGGGTGAGAGATATGAACGGTCTCCGCATAATTCAAGATCACTGGTGCTAGAAAACGGATAAGCGGTAATGAACCTTCATTATTGAAAAGGTGCCGGCGGGAAGCTAACCGAGTGGCTCGTTTGGTCCTCGAAAGATTGGAGCTAGACAGGAAAGTGAAAACAAGCGCTGTGTTGACAAGATTCAAAGGAGAGGAGAGCCATTGTATCTCAAGTGAAGCCATGCGTATAGGAAACTATTTTATGCTTTCCGATCTCGTTCCTACACAGGGGATCCGCATCTTGTATCTCGCTCTTGTCGCATACCTGGCCCATCCTTCCAATCTCGGCTTACTGGGGCGTCAAAATTATCCTTTCCTTCTGTTCGTAGATACGATCTTGGTTGATTTAGGAGTAGCCGACGTACCGACTGCATCCATTACTGGCAAGAGCGCTTGAATCGCAATTGAAGCAGAGAAGTGTGGTGCCTGTGAAGTCTAACAATGACGAAATGTCTCGAGAGCTTATTCGCCGGAGTGGATATGCTCGTAGAGTGGCCGAACTGGAAAGCAAGGCGCAAGGCGCTTCGAACTCGTTTGTTGGTACGAGAAGGCTTCACGTCACTCCTTACAGATAGACAAGCTTGTCAAGGTCTACGGCTACGGCTCACGAACCAGGATCCTGACGTGATGAGCTGCATTTCCATGTCCCGCTGGGCGTGGAAGAGAGGAATGGTAGCATGGTTTTAGTAGACTTTTCGTGTGAATGCGGCGGCACTCTTAATTAAAACTAGAGGATATAAGGTAGGTGACTACAGTCTGGGGATTCAATGATAAATATCAGCCTAACTAAATATTCAACACATTCAGGGTCGCAGGCCAGTCCGATCTCCGGGTGAGGTATCTAGTCTCAGAAGTAATCTACATTTCGACGCTGGCAAACTTAGAATTACCTTATGTATCCCGTAGTTCCAGTGATGACTTAGTGATGTATTGATATTTTTCAGCGTCATTGCAGGCCAGAAGCCTCCATTGTCATAGATTCTCTTGCCTTGCACGGACAAGATTTCAGTGTTGACCCGACCCTTGGCCACCAGCGTTCGATGGCGCCCAAGGACGAAGTCTACTAACTAACTGAAAGTGAGAAATGACGAGCGTTAACGATCTTCATCTCTCTTCGTAAGGTACAAATGAATAGCATCCACCGAATCGAATATGCATAAATATGTACATGAACTGCCTATAGATTAATACAGAGAGATGAAGAGACATCAAAAATTGTATCGCGATGCAAACCAAACCAGGTAGCTGTCGAGACCTCAAGAACGACCACTTTTTCGAGCCTTCTTTGACCCTGAACCATGTAAATCCGTGCGTTTACGCTTCGAACCAGACCCCCCTGCCTGACCACCATCTTCCTGGTTTGTGCTTCCCCGATTGCTCATCACCTTAAGGGTCTCGTGGATGCGCTTATGGTTTGTGGAGAGGTATTCACGATGGACTGGCTTTGCTTTGAGGCCTCGGGGATCTTCAAGAGCCTCGTTGAACGCATCCAACATCCATTGCGATGACTCACTAAGCTTCCTCATGGCTTCGTCATAACGCCAAACGGACTGCTGCTTCAAGACGTGGTTGGGAACGTCGTTTATGTTCGACAACGCCTTGTAGGCTTCCCTTTCCTCCTCCGTGGGTCTGTCTCTGTAACGAACACCTATGACATCCTCCAATGCAGTAACCAGATCTCGAAGGGGATCGTAGGGAAGCTCGGCCTTTTTGAGTATGAAGAGGTGAGCGAGAGCCTCCGCTTTCTCGTCGCCCCCAACAACTTCTCCTTCCTCGTCGTCCTCATCTTCGAAGAACCAAGCGTCATAGACCTTCTTGAGATGACGTTTGAGTTTTGTGTTTGGGAACTCATGTGGACAGTGCACCAAGACGACATAGCAAAGAACGTGGAAGAATGATTCCAAATCATCGACGAGAGTGTGTTCCACCGTGCCCGGCGTGTTCGAGAGTAGATGTGCTGACATAAATTGCCAGGTACCCTGAAAGCAGACGACCAGTGAGCTCGTTGCACCTAGCAAAGCCGAAGAAGACCTACAGTTCGTGCCATGACTCGTACTTCTGGGTTCGCGATTGGTTTGCTGAACTCCCAATCGATGAGCAAGCCACCTCCGTCTTCGTTGATGAGAATGTTGCCGATGCTGATGTCGCGGTGTAGGATGCCCCTCCGGTAAGCTTCCGTATGCGCTGTGAATGTTCAGAGTCAGCTCTCAGCATTTTGATGTCTAGCAATTCAACTCGTACCTTGCAAGGCATCTCGTAAGGCCGTTACCAGTTCCTTAGTGGTTCGAAATTCGCTCAACGGCCTCCCAATTTCTTTCAACACGATAAAATAGTGGCAATGAATTCTGAACTGCTTGCGGAGCTCTCCGACACACCATTCATGGCTGTCTGTCTTTTGCCAACGTCCCGTCACGTCTCCATGAGCAAGAACGGTCGGAATGAGTCTGCCAATTCCCTTCAGCTCTTCGTAAATCTTGCCTTCCTTGTGATAGCCGTCTGCGTAAATCCTCCATGTGTCCTTAAGGTAGACTTTATTCCCGCTTTCATCAACAACTTCAAACCCTCTAGTAGATCGGCCGACAGGAGAGATTGAGGATTTCGCGATTGTATTGACACCATAGTAGAAGCGGAACATTTTCGTCCTCTCGTCGTAGACCTTGAACTTGTAGATCGTAGCATCCTGATCCAGCCCGAGCACTCGTTTCGCATTCTCGACATGAGGTGCATCGGATTCCCCAGCGACTGTGACCGACTCGTCATAACCACGAGCTGCAGGATCTGCGTGGCTCAGGCACCAAAAGAAATCGGCTAGGTACGACTCTTTGGTGTAGTCGAATTTGGTGGACACTACCACACCGCCTCGGTCCCAACGAATAAGCCTTGCAGATGTACCTGTTGCCCACACAGAGAAAGTGTGAGTACGGAACTGCGACGCCAGCTGAGAGCCAGCATAGGAAGCAAGTTGGCCTCTGGTCGAACGCGCTTTATCTGAATCCCTCAGGAAAGGCACCGCGCGTTCGGGCGTTGCGTGCTCATCGGCGAAACCATCTGAGTCTTCATCCAGCTTCATCTCGATGTGGGTCTCCATGGCCATCAAATCCGTGCGCTGCCCGCGAAACGAGCTCTTTCCATAAAAGATGATGTCAGGCTTCAAACCTCCGCCGAAATGTACGACAGCCCTCGTGTCTTGAAAATCCCCGGTGATCTCGATATCAAAATCAGGGCAGAAATCCTTTAACGCATCCACCTATGTATTGCCGAGGTCAGTTCGAAGAGAAATAGTCAGAGTTAGCCACGCATTACGCACCATTGGTTGATACATATCTTTCTCATCCCTGACCTGCTTTTCAGCTTTTTTGCCTTTCTTAGTCCCTTTGGTTGTCCCTCCAGATCGGCCTACTGACTTGAAAGCTTCCTTCCGTTCATCGTCGAACTTAGGCATGTCGTCTCGTTGAGGAAAGTACCTCTCGAGGAACGCTGATGGTTCGAAGGGCCCCACATAGACGTTCTGCAGGTCGGCGTCAAGATTTTCAAACCTCTTGTCCCTTTCAATAACAGGGATCGTAGCTTGAGGGTATCTGGAGTCAATTGAGCGGGTTTTCACTGGAGAGGCTTTAAGAGCGGAAATGAGCTGACTCGGAGCAGAGAGATGATGATCCATGACTGTACGATGTCGTGGAGGGGCTGAAAACTGGTGGAGAGGACATAGCGGCGATTTGGGAGAACTTCATAAACTGCGCGATTGTGGACAGGTCGTGGCAGGATGTAAGAGACAATGGACAACCGATGCAACGTGACCGTGATGTGGACGGCGGCTGATGTCACCACCTGCCATATATGGATGTTGTCCCGGATAACTGTGGAAGGACAATGCCTCGATATCGTGGACTCTCAAGGACCAGAACTTTAACTGGAAGCGTGGAATTGTCAAGAAACTTTCCTAGACGGCCCACTCCAACAAGCCAGGCTCCTCGGTAAGCAGTGTCTCAATGACCCCGACACTATCATCCGGCCGACCCAGGCAACGACATTTTCTGGTCTGTATCATTGTAAACCGAACAAAGGACTTCAACGAGTGCATCCATCGATCTCACACAACCAAGATGTGATTATTCGATCGAACCAAAACTCGAAGCGGGAGACAGGCGACGAGAAAGTAGAATGACAGCAGCCGAATCATCCAGGGTTTTATCGCACATTGTAATAGGAACAAACACTGAGATCATGATCAGCTTTTGCGGAAAGAAGTGAATAAAGGACATACATTCTAACCTATTCTAACGTGGCCTCAGAACCTCGCATCACTCGTCACCGGCCCACGATGTGCATCGTCTGCATCACCACCAACAGCTGAATCTGGTGATGCTCAAGCACGAAATGTGGTAGGCTTACTGGAAACCGTTACATCAGTATTACAATCACTGAAAGAGATCACAAACTGACCAGGGCCTTAGCTTCCTGCTATCCCATTTTTCCGCACAAGGAGCATGCGAGGAGTTGCACAGTGGGGCACATATGAGGTATATGTGGCGTTTGGAGCAACCGAGGACAGACCTATGGTGTAGCAAGGATCTGTGTAGAGTCGGTGCTGATAGTACTAGATGTTTGTATTGCGTGGTGCTTTGTCGATATAGCAGTAGATGGAATGCTGACGACCGGTCTGCGCACCACCAAGGAGGCTGGCAAGATGATGCTGAGGAGCACGAAGATGATATGTGAGCGACATGGAGCGTTGGGATGAGGACCAGAGAAATGGTACTGTGAAGATTGACGAACAACTCCAAAATACGTGAACCGAACTGCTTCCCTCGCTTGACTTCGTCTTAGCGGTCCTGCTAACACATTACTAGCAGGAACACTTCTTGGGGAAGCTCGGTCCTGTGGCTGAAGCCGAAAGCATCAACCATCCTCGCAACCACCCTTGCCAGCGTACTATCGTCATGAGCAAGCTTGGAGGCTATGCTCAACATCGAGGAGTATGAGTGAGCGAAGAACGTAATGGAAAAGGTGAGTGTACGCTTGACAGTACTGAAACGAGGTCGAGGTGAAACGACTTCTTTGAAACAGAATTAAGTAAGCAAAGGTCATTCGTACTCGACAGTGACCACACACCAGCAAGTTTCTCCTGCTTCCGAGGTGTTGAACAGAGGTAATACACGGGGCAGAACCGTTAGTGCAGATGTTCTAGTGCCGGCAGTCGTTTTTTGCTAAGATCAGGAACGAACATACAGTAATACAGGATAGACATACCTCTTACGTTGATTTTGCAGCCTATGCCCAGCCAATTTATCGAAAAACGAAGTGTTAACAACGACGACGACGACGACGACGACAGCGTGAGATGTAAGGGACTGGAGCTGATTCCTGGGTCCTGGCATGGCTTACATGGCTGGTCGATGTGAAGGAAATATCGGATAGGCTATCTCCGACAAAAGTCAATGAAGGGTTCCAGTCGGCGTTTTTCCGCAAGAAGGGTGAACGACGTAGCCGGGCACTCTGGGCACATGTCCGGTATCACGAAACCGGCTTTCCCAAGAAAAGGGTGAGGGTGACTCCTGAGAAACAAGGAATAGGTACATAGTACCTCCGTTGGTGTCTTCTTCAAAAGTCTTCTGTCTGACAGCCCAGGAAACTACTACTCGATGTGTCCGTCCAACGCCGATCCATCGTACCCTTCCGACCTGCATCCGACCAATCCCAACGATGATCTCCCGAAACACCACCGATTTCAACCAACGTCATTCGAACTCTCAATTCGCTGTCCCGCTATTTGTGCCGAGGAGTCGTATGAGATGATCTGCATGTCATTTCTAGTGAGTAGAAGAGACAAACAGAATTAGCTCTCACGTTTCATGCTTCGAGAGCCTTTCGGGTCTCTATCTTGGATGTCGTCTCAATCCAGACTGAAATCTGACCGCTACGTATCAAAGCAAAGATCAACATGAGTTTAGTTGAGCCAGCTTGCGAATCGTACCTGGCAACCTCCCCCTTGAATCATTGCTACCGAATCGGAGGTGATGGTGAAAGACAAAGCGTGCCGACGTGTCTGTCCCATGCCAAGCAGACCGGAGAATGCCGGCCAGACTTTTCTCTTTATATCTTCTATCCTTCAGCACAATACTGGAAGGCTATGGAGAAGTCAAGACAAGCAGGAGTACTAGTGATTAGCTTGGTCCCTATAGCTAGGTCCCTTGTCACACGCCCCGAGTACCATATGGATCGAACAAGAGCATTCAACTGCGACTGAGGCTCATGCAAAGTATGTAGTATTGATCTTGTTTCAAGCTGATGATATCATAGCTTGTCTCGTGGTCCCGTTGATTTTCAACAGTAGATGTGAGGGGAGAACGCTTGTTGCAATGTTGAGCGTAATCCCGGCACAGCATTCGACACCATTCCATCTGGTCAGTGCTGCAGCGTCTCGTTGCCTGCAACTACCTAATGATCCACTCCTTGCAAGTTTCCAGGGAGTTCATGTGGACACAAAGAATAAAAGCAAATGCTCGGAGGGTACCACACTCACGCCCATTGCCAACTGTCCCCCCACGAACATTGAGATGTCAAGTGCATATGAGGAGACACTTGCTCCCTACTTGACACTGCAAAATGTACTTGTGAAACCGGCTGCAAAGTTTATTGTGAGTGTTCATGCCTTACCAACCTGTTGTTAGTCACTCGCTGAGACGCATTCTAGGTCTCGTTTTTCCTCTACGGTATCCTTCAAGGCTTTGCTCTACCGTCAATCTCTGTCTAACTTAGACATGTAGGTCTTTACACCCCCATTTTTGGCATGTGCCTCCACATTCTTTTGCAACGACACAACCGACCAAATCGACATCTTTACCTTGGAGGGACCATTTCCCTCTTCTTTCTAATCACTTCGCTCAATATCATTGATACATACGGTAATTTTCGACAAGCAGCTATATACTTCGAGGCCGCAACAACGAAGGAACACGATCCAGCGCTTGCCTACCTCCGAGGTAATAAGTTCAAGACAATTTGGAAGTCAGTGAATGAATATTCGCAATACTTCAGGACTGCTGATCACATTATAGGGCTCTGACTCAAGTCTTCGGGATAATGACCAGGTCTGCCAACCTACTCTTCGATCCCAATTCCCTTGCTGATACCCCAGATGGCAGTATTATCTCAAATTCCATGCTTGTACGCTTCAACATCCATATTTTCTCTTCTGATCGACTCAAAGATATTCCAGATGCATCGGTGCTATGTTATCTGGGGGTGCCGGAGACGATTTGCTGTTCCAATGATAATCGTTCTTATCACTGTCAGTTGTACGTTTTTACTCAAGTTTTTCACCGTCATTCCACAATTGACTTGACGTGTACAGTAATCGGAATACTTCAAGGCATCATGATTACCATCGGAATAAGCAACACCGAAGACCCAACCAAGCAAGCATTATTCCAAGCAGGCCCCAAGCTTAACTTGGTATTTCGCATTGCGAATACATTGTTTAACTTGAGCTTGACGTGTCTCACGGGTACGTCTCTCGCCTAAATTACTCTTATCTCTCATTTCATTGAACTACTCATAGCGGGACGGATATGGTACATCGCGCGACAGCTCGAGAATCAGAAAAAATACTGTCCGATCATTGCTATTATGTACGTGTGCACCTTGTCACTAAGATGCCTGGCCACTCACGCTCGCAACAGACTCGAATCCGGCCTCATATACCCCACAGTTCAGATCATCGATTTAATTTTTAGTTATATCATCAGTCCTGCACGATACGGTGGAATGCCGTTTGATTTCTTCGAGGTTGTCTATCACGCTTGTGTAAGTCCCTGACCCGACATTCATTTTGCTCTCTGTGAGACTGACAAACCGAGACGAGCAGGGTATAGCACCAACCTTGATTACCGTACGTACTGCAGCAGGACGGAGTGTAGAGAATGTCCCTGGGCCGATATTTTCGACAATCAGGTTCACAAGTCATACGGTAACGGACATGGATGAGGTTAGAGTTGACTTGCGTGGGAGCGACGAGAATGAGAAGTAGGTCATCACGACCAACTCGTCGGTGCATAGATATGAGCGTATTTAAGAAGCGACCAAACCTACCAATTCGTGTACTGTACATAGTACAATAGGAAGACAAGATACCCGTATCAAATCCTATACTCGTTATTGAATGGACGGAGAATATTAGCTTCAGCATTTGTAGGTCCGTATAGATCTCGACCTCCCAAAACAAGTACTGGCTGAAGAAGGTGCTTCCGTGTCCAAAATCTCTGAATCATTCCTAATCAGTTCATATGTACAAAAAAGTGCCAGTGATACCGATAGTCCGATGTATCAACACTTGTTGCGAATCGATGGCCGCGATGAAGAACACAAAGATCCGAGGAGCATCGATACTAGAGTGACGTTCACGAGTAGGCGGGAGCTAGTAAGTTCTTCCCGCGGCGGCATCCCGTCTTTTAGATGGTTGATGCCGACGCGCCTCGGACACCCCTATTTACCCGCTGCACCAACTTTATGGCGATAGTTGCCTCTCCTAATGGAAGCAGCACCCCGTCAAGCACGTCTGGCTGATGGTGGCGTCTTGTGGCTGCTGTAACTCCTGTATTCTATCTGCCGTAGTCGTAGGGCCGAGGTAAGAAAACGTGGTCGCAACGAGAACTGATGAAAGCGGGAAGATTGAAGACCGGGTAAGGTGTGTACTAAGTACGTGACACACGACCAGTTGACAATGTATCTGCATGCGTGCAGCGAGATTGACGGTAGTTCAGTAGAAGTCTGTACAATTCAGAGACTCCGCATGTATCGAATCGAATCACTTACAATCAAGCATCCCCCTGTTCCTTTCGAGTGTGTAATGGTGACCACTGTCAGCACCTGCGTATTTGCGATAACATCTAAAAAAGGCCGCTATCAGATATGCCTATACATTGAACCTTCTTCAATCAGAACATGAACCTCGCAACTGGACAACTTGATCGACTCACAACCATTCACCCATTCTCTACAAATCACCGGCCGCTGAAAGTCTTTCCGCCATTTCCCGTACGCGGCTGGAACCACTGCCTTCCCTGGAAATCCGCTTCAAGCACGAGTGCGCTTGGCAATATGAAAAAGTAGTTGTTTTTGGTGTTTAGCACGAAACGGTCAAATGCGGGATGCACTCACCAAATCCATCAGCAAGTTCAACGTCATTCAACGCCTTCATTAACGTATTCCCCGCTTCCCCACAAGATATTTATAGCTGATGATTTGCGGGATTGAAGACCGTGACTAAGAATACATAGGTGAGGATGGCCTCAATAATGCGGCATCGGGGACATACCGACCAGAAATCAGAAAAACCGTCGTGACCGCCTCATTCCATAAACAAACGGAGAACTTCGGCTTCGATGCCATTCAGCCGTATACAGTTGGCTTTGAGTGTCCGATGAATCAAGAAGGCAACTGAAGTGCGGTTCAAACTTATAGCCCTGCTACTGTTCAATTAGTAAAATATCCTTATGCTTACCGGTAAATTGTAGATCGCGGTTCATACAGTGATTGTGACCCTGTATCCCGCAGTGATGAAATAGACGCTGCTCTCGCGTTCCATCGGAAGCGGGAAGAAGCGCCGTCTTGATTTGACATAAATGATTAGTATACGGCTTAACTAGTGGCATCTGGGAATGCCAAACCAACTGCGCATGCTAGTCGAGGTATATTCATTGTCAAGTGAGTCAAGTGATGAAAACTCACATTGAAGAATTCGGCTCAAAATGGACCACTCCGGTGACGGCTTCCATGAGATGGGCTTGAAAGCTTTGCGGCGCCATTTTCTCTCTGTTGCGGCTTCAGTTTTTGCTATCATAGAATCAAGGTTAAATTGACTTCTGAATTGTGCAGGTAAACAATCCAGGAACATGCATTATATCTGTCGTCCGTTTTCTATGTCATGAATAAAAGGCAATATAGAATAAGCATATAGCACTTACCGCGAATGAAACCGTACATACCTAGCTTCGCTCGGTGGTAACAGTATACACCTGAGAACGTGGTGCCGTCCGAAAAACCCGTGAGTTCTGAGTCAGAAAGAGAGCAGAGTACCGGTATAGATAGGGTGTCTTGCGAGTTTTCCGTTTTTTTTTTTTTTTTTTGGGTATGAAGACCCAAGGGTTAGTTTGACATCAGGGTCAGTCATAGATCTCTCTGGACACGCACACAAGCCAGGAAAGATCTAGCATCTATGTCCGAGATCTGGCGTGCCAATTACACGACTTGAGCGCCGTATTCATTTCCAGGACCGTGACTAAATTCACGTTTGAATTTCGTTTCCAAGCAAGATGCCACGGGTTGAAAAAGTCGGAATAATCACCATTTTGGCTTTTGGGAGCGACCTAGAATGCTACGTCAGCTAAAAAAGAAGAAAAGAAAAAAAAGGGCCATCAGTACTGACCCATCACACCGTCGAGCCTGCCCGAGTTTCTCGCAAACTGTCCTATGAGGAAGGATCGAAGCCGACTCCGTTTCGTCGGTCAGCTTTGACATCCACCGTGCTTGTCCATCGATTTTGGAACACAGGCGTCTTCCAAGCGCATAACTCCGTCCATTCGATGATAGGATCAATAGCCGGTCCATACAGACCTAACAGTGATTAGAGGGAATCCGGTCCGTAATGGGAGATGCAAATGGAGAACAGCTCACAGTGAGCTTGATAGAACGTTCTAAATCAGTAAACCGTCGGAAACTATTACACTCAACTTCGGTGAAAAGCACCAGTACTTCCATGCCAAGCCCTGCACATGCGATGGGAGCACCGGACGAGTTTCCCCTAGTGATGTCATACCGAGATAAAAGCTCTCCGCATGGAATAAACGTCGGAGCATTCTGTTTCCATATTTGGTAAGAGTCACCGGCCTTCGACTCTCGAGCCAATGAATTCTGTCGATTGACCGCCATCTGCTAGGGGCTGGGTGTCTCCATCTAACGCGTCTTTAAGCAGAAATATGGGACAAATGAGAAAATGAGCGTATTCCCGTACTCTGAGGACCTTTTTTGTCATCTCGTTGAGTCGCTTTTACCTACACGTCCATGGAGAACCGGTTGACTGGAAATCCCGACTGCATTACGCCTTTCAGCGATATGTCTTCCCCCTAAATATCTGAACATAGATATACTCAGCTGTTATCGCCGCTCTCAGCATCGCGAAGGTGCAAGATTGAAGACACGCGTTCACGCGCCTCGTGCGAGGAGCTCTCACGTTTTCCGTTTCACCGAACTTGTCTTGTGAGGACAACCCTCGCTCACTCCTCGGATCCTTGCTCACCACGTGTGCTACTCCACCACCCACGTATGTACCTCAAATATCTTGCACATCACTTGTCGTCATCCTTCTCCCGATGAAGCGCAGGAACCATGAGCCATTTCTCTAGTTTGAGTATCTCCTTACCTACCTTTTGACGATCTCGTGGTCCGGTTTATCCTTATAGCCTAACTGGTTGGTTCAAATTCAGGACGCCCAAACCCGAGATCAGCCACAAGTACGAGTAACATGGGTGAACGTGCCTACTCATCTTGACCAAGGATCTCAGCTGCGAACCTCGCACAACCACCTTAATCGTACACGTTCCCAGAAATAATGAACCGTTACGCGTTACATCCAAGCTAGTTTTGTGCAGAATTAAAAGGCTCGTGGCATTCAAGAAAGAGCATAAGCGCCCACGCTTCACAATAATATACAGCTATAAGTTAACGATACTCTCATACTCATGTGTCCAAAAAAACACCAACTCTCAATGCTACACCTCATCCGCTATTCGACTCGTTAAATTCGACAACATCAAAAACGCCTCCAACAATCCAGGTACCACAAAAGGTTCCCTACACTCCCTTTCAACATCCTTCAATCCCTCTTCCGCGGTCTTCCTCCTCCTTCGTTCTTCGTCGAGCTGCTTTTCGATCATCCTTAATCGTGTTTTGATTACTGCACGGCCGTTCAATATGGCTTGGGCCACGTAAATAGAGAGAGAAAACGCACTCAGCTCACTCCCAGCACTCATCGTTCCACTAGGCGAAGCCTCTGGTATATTAGGCGCGTTCATACGTTTGAGCTCGTCTATGATCGTTTGTTCTTTCTCCAAACCGGCGTGTAGTTGTCTCCGGATTTCAGCTAGTTCAGAAAGTAGTTTCGATACATGGTCTTGAGTGGGAGCTGCGGTTGATTTGCTTGAAGTCGCTGAGTGAGATTGAGATGTTGAAGGTTGGGGCTGGTTGAGCTGAAAGTATGGCAGCTTAAGTATGTGCGAGGGAACACAAAGACGGGACTGAAACTGACACCGTTGGAACTGAAGGTCGTGTTATCATCAAGAGGAATGGGTATCGACAAAGCTGAGGGTATTGGTATGGCCTGCATAGGAGTCAGGTGTAAGAGCGTGGTAATGGATGGACGGGTTTAAGACGTACGGTCATTGTGGGCACGGGATTCAACGTAGAAGCAACTGACGTAGCTGATTCGGTGTTTATTGTGTTTGTCTGCAAGAAGGTTGAGCTTGAATGATAGCTACTCCCTGATGGAACTGTAGTCTCCTGCAAAAAAAACGGATAAGCAAACAAGCAGTTCACGAAGGCATTGGCGACGTACAGTAACCGCCTCGGACTCGGACTTCATAATCTGCCCTCCGATATCATCTAGTAGCATTTGTGCTTGACGTTGCAAAACATCATCACTCGGTCTTGTCCAAGAAAGATTTCGATATTTCGCTGTCTTCTCTGGACTTAAGTTTGAGTTCTTCTGGGACATGCTTGGGCCCTTTGGGTATTGATTTTTGTGTCTACACATCGATCAGCTTTCAGCTATTCAAAGAAGGCGAGATACGCACGGCGGCGGTGCCAAATACAACGTGTCACTGTTCAAGTCGATGAGCCAGCCAATCTTGCATTAAACGACGACACAATCTGGCCAATGCACATTGATAGATTTCTCAACACCTTCTCAAGGTGCGCCTTTTCTCCATCAGTCTTGGGCTCGAGCTTGGAATGGAGCGTGTGGTCCAGTGTCTACAGCTGGGTCGATACTTCGAACAAGGCGGCATAAAAATTTAAGCACGTACGCTTCCAACCGTAGTCTCCCACCAAAACTCCATGACACCCTTTTCGACCACTGAGATATTTCCATTTGCCGGTAACGGCAGCTTGAGGACGCCTAAATCGGTTTTGAGTATTTGCATGGCATTGTGGGAATCGGCCTTGGTAACGAGGGAAGCTTTGAAGCCGGTATATTTAATGATGACTTTGTCTATGACCGGGGCTCGTTTGGGTTGCATGATGGTGGTCAGTAAAGACCTGTCCAGTGTCCACGTAAGCAACGCGGGCATTGCTACACGCCGTGTTGCTTTCAACTATTTACCTGGTCTTGCTCTGGAGGTATCGTTCAAATTCTCTAGCTGCTGGTAATCAGCTTGATAAAGGATCTTATGTCGAAATGAAGGGAAGCATGTTTAGCGTCGCGGTTTACACATGCACCCACATCATCATAAGCGCGCGGTTCCGGATTGGCCAAAAATGTCCTGCATCGTACGACTTGCTACCCTCGCTTTATGACGCTCTCTCTAAAGCCTACTTCTGAGTTAGTCTTCCTCGTCTCTTGAATCGGCTCGCAAAGATACCCTCCGACTCGGACTGCTGTGGACTACCTGTCTTTGGCAGAAACAGAGGGGGCCAACCATATCTCTCGATGCTAACCCGAAATCTCACCTCGACCTTGGGTTCTAGCTTCAAGCTCTGGATGACAAAAAGGAAATAAGCGACGGCGTCGGGTGCAGGCATAACATTGGCTTTGTGCATCATGACAACGACAACGTCGTAAGATTGACTTTGGCTCCATCTGGTCTGAAGCTTCAAATTTGCTACTGGATCTGTCGAGCTTGTTCCTTACTCATGTCCTCTGCGCTGGCGGTATCCGCATCGTGTTGAAGTATCTGTGGCAAGAAGGTCGTGTACGTGCTACTTTGAGCTGGGATCTTTTTCCAGTCGTTCACGTTCTTATCAGCCCTTAATCTGCTTCATCTGTTTCTGGCTCCTTCGACTACGGAAACGCTGAGCATGCCTATGCCAATCTCCGTTCTTCCCGTAACGAGACAGTACTTGGGACTACCGAATCAATCTTTACGAGTTTTATTATGGCTCAGCGACTCAAGCTCTCGATACACGGCCAAACTATCTGTGAATCTCTTCCCCATTTTACTTGGTCAGGCCTGAAACTCTAAGACCTCGAGATCCTCACTGGGCAGTGCCGGCCATACTCAGGAGAAATCCTACAGAGTTCTATCGTCTCTTGGCGTAATTTGAACCTCTCACCCTCTCTGGACACCCAGGGCTCACCTTTACCTGTTTCATAATAGTCCCAGACTACCAGCAATCCTGAGATCTGAGAATCCTGAATCTGTGAGCTTTCACTGTACTGTTACTTGGAATTTTCGTCTCGCTACGTCAGTTTCAATCACCTTTCTTGGGTATTACCTTACCCGAGACTCATGCGTATCTCTGAGTTCTCAAACTACGAAGCTCAGCGCATCGCCAAGCCTTCAAGAATCAAACCGAGAATCCACCCCTACCTGTAGCAAGCAAGTGACTAGTACACTCAAGTAATCTTTCAACGCTTTATCGCAACTAGGCCGTTCAAGCTCTTGAGACACGGTAAAGGGGACTGAATCCATTTCTCATCAAGTCCCAGACTATTGGCAATCTGTTCACCTCTTTGCTCGGGCTGAGATCTGCGTGAAATCCGCTACCTTTTCGAGCTAACACCTGCCGCGAAACAACGCAGAGCTTAGCCTCAAATGAAAAATTTACGCTTTTCCTGTCTATAGTAGCGAGCGAACAAGCAACTATGTCGTGGCTTCAAATGACCGTGAATCTACACATATTAAGACCCACATTTCAACTTGTACCTAGATCAATCCTACCGGAAATCTATCCCGACTGGAACTTTTTGTCATTCATCTATCACGCTCACATGTCAGGAGTCAGACTGTTTTCGGCCGTGTAGTGGGTAGTAAATCGTACGATGTACCCCGCATCCCGAACCGCGTTATTCATCCATCACGCGCCCCCCCCCATGTCAAAGTTGTTCTTGGCCGTGTTCGAGACGTATCGGTGATATGTATCCGAATCACCTCTCTTTCAGGTACCTACCCCACATTTCGAATCGTGCCCACTCTTATTTATTTTTACTCGGAAATCCGTGTCCACCATACGGTCCAACGTCATATGTGTAACTTCGCCTTTCAATGCGACCCTAGACACTCTGACTATGAATGACAGATGAGTGGCTCTGCGTCTGATAGCGGGACTCCGTATTCGCCACAGGTACCCCTCCCCAAACTTTGAAGGCGCATGCTATCTACCTGATGTCTTCTCATCAGAAAAGCGAAAGCATGACCCCTACCATCTTCACTGTCAGAAATCAGATGGCGTTGGAATACCCCACCCTCGAATATACTCGGTTCCAAGTACGTTCTGAGGGAAGAACGGGCCCTTATTATCCGTGTTCATATTTATAAAGTTCAGCTTGGGACATATTACTACGAGTCCACCCGCGGTTTCTCAATCTCATCGAGGCATGTCGAGAATAGCCATACATTATTTTAGATTTTAGCCTCTACCGCGGCTTTCCCACACTCCAAGACAAGTCCTGGAGTGAGACTCGTTCTTGAAAAACATGTCAGGGCAAGTTGGAAGTTCAATCAAACTCGAGGTCTCTTATCCTTATCTTCACTCCAGAGACGCAAAATGTACAGGAACACTCTCCAACGTTCTTTCTCGAGGTCATCGTCGGTTGATGGAAATCAACAGGCACCCCAACAAAAAGGTAGCTCCACAACGCCAATCCCACTCCAACGTTCTCCCGTCCTGACCCAAAGTGCAAAAAATAAAGTACAATCATCATCATCAACTTGTGTTGATCCACATTGACAGAGTGAGGGTGCATATTGAAGAAAAAAGAATGTTCTAAAGTCCAAGTATTTGAATTATCTGGTTTACCATGGACGCGAAGAATGAGCCTGGGGTATGATAGTAATATAAGTCACCCAGATCCCAAGCATTCCCAAGTCTCGATAGTCGAAACCAAGACGACAACGGTAACCCGAAATGTTTAGGAGGACGGTGCCGGCGATAGCAGGTAAGAAAAGCCGCCGACATCGACTCGGAGTGAAAACATGCATCTTGGGCGCCAGAAAGGGGTTTCAGCACAAAAAAGGCATTGGCTGAATTGTTTTTCCGTTGATGAAGAAGTGAAGCGGCCGTTGTATTCAAGTTGAATGCTGAATTGGAATAGGGGGAGATGCCTCGTTACCACGACTTGGGGAATAATTCAAGAGCACCCCAGCAGAGACGGTCTAGGCTAGGCGGCGGGTAACGCTTTTTTGCCAAACCCTCATTCCTTGGATACCTCCTATGAGATCCATACGATGCACAGGAAAACGCCGATGTACGAGATTGTGAAAGAGTCTCGCTTGGACGTGAACGTCGTGAAGGCGCTGGAGATCTTCGGTTTGTTTGATCTGGAGGAGCCGGAGGTATCATCATCTATATCCGGAATCGCGCTCGCCCAAGCGTAATGTGTAAAAATACCAGTAAGATGCTTTGAACCTGAAATAAAGAAATAAAAATGGATGGATGCAGGGTTAAAAATATACGACTTATTGCTTCCCCGGGAATCATAACATTATTGATGCAGCGGGCGCATGAGCTTGCAAGCCTGCAAGTTGACTCGTTCAGGATCACCGTGGAGAATGAACGTTACCCTTGAGAGGAAAGGGTCCGTTGGAGATCGGCCTCGGGGACGGCGAAGACCGAGTTGCCACGTTATTGTACCTAATTCGGGTAGTTACCGCTACAGTCGGTCCGGTGCACTGCTTGGTTGCCCTCTATAACCGAATCCATTTCCTTTGTCTTTTTGTGTGCTAGAGTAGTGTAACCTGAACTTACTAAACTACGCCGTCGGCCCTGTGACTTCAGTGCTGTCAGAACTCACCCTAATTCCAACTTACCGCCAACCGCACGGAGCGCCGTCGGGACTCTTGGGACAATGGGACAATATTATCATCATTATTTTTTCCGGGACGTGCTGCGCCAACCGCAGTGCAACTGCGGTAACTTGAATTCGACAAAATCAGCAGATTTTTGAATCGCAGCTGTGGTTCATACTACTATTCATCTCCATGGCGAAGCATCAGACTAATCTTTATACACTCCAGTTATTTGCGTTAGGCTAATAGGATTTCTGACGAGTCAATCCAATTACTTAGATGGGACTTCAGAATCACAGCCACCACTCGATATCTTATCTTTGATCAGAAAAATCTTATCGCGGTGCCTGGAATGGTTTCCTCAAAGTTTTTGCCCGTGCCCAATCTATGGTTGCCAATCGCAGCCGTTCTTTTCAACGCAACCAATAGTGCTATCTTTCTTTTATCAGTCTAGCAGCCTGACCTCTGTGACGAGAGTGGTGTGAATCTACAAATAGCTACTTCGGATCCCTCAGCCAATAGGAAAACACGCACGATGGTCCAGACCTTCATTTCCTTGGATTTCGGACTCACGAGAAGATCATCGTTTCAGAGAAGTTTTGGTTGTGGGGGGGTTCTGGGTCTGGGCTCCGTTATTTCTATACTTTTTGAGCCAAGAAGCTTCAACAGCTTGTCGGTTCCACCAATCACATTGGCCTAGGCTCTCTCTCTCTAGTTCAGGTACTAAGGGCATTTCAAATTTCTTACTTGTCATGATCAGGGCTTGCTTCAGAGGAAGGGTTGGCTGGCACACACGATAAATGTCCCTTCGAGGGAGGAACTGATTGAATTTTTACGGATGAGCTCTACTGGATCGCAAAGTGCCTAATCAAAACGTGCATGAACGCCACACTGCCACTTTGCCGCCACTAGTATACAGTTCCACAGGAACGAATCACAGTGCTTTGAATCTTATATTTTAAGAACTAAACATACCTTTCCTGGAACAAAGAGATTTTGTGTTATTTCTTCGTTCCGCAAAGCGTGCCCGTACATGTCGCCTTATCCAGTTGATGAAAACCTGATCCATCAATGAAATTTGCGGCGAGCGGTCTAAGCGCCCCCGCTGACCATCGAAAAGAGACAATGATGATCGTCGTTGAGGAAAGACATATTGGGCAATTTGACAATGTCATAGCCCCAGATACCAAGGTTATATCAGACACATCAAAGAACGTACGCAGGACCAATTCCGCCCTTGTACGGAAGGAACAATTAAAATTCCCCGACGCCAACCACAAAGGTGTAGAGGGCCCCGACTCTTATGCACCGGTGGTACGTACCTTGTGCTTATGCTCGTTGGCAGCATCACTTCTGGGCTAGGAACAGACATAAAAAATTGGCATCTCATTTGACATCAAGAACGTACCTAGATCTGCGAGAGGATTGTCAAACGACTGCCAGTGTCCAGCGGCGGTACCGAAGACAGTCAGTCGCTCTTCCCGAACATTTTCAGGACGTTCGAGCTATCTAGTAAAAAGTGACACAGAGATGGTCTCCTGTGACGTTGATAGACGCTTTGATGATTATCCCATCCCGAGTCGGGAGGGGCTGCACAGGCACAGGTTTTAGGTATCGAGGACAGATCATCGAGAGAGAGAGAAAACACCAATTGGTAGTGCGTGTTACATATTTCCAAAAGTAGACACCTAGATACCATTTTTTCTGAGGTTTTTGAGGCAGTGAGGCGCCCATTTTCCAAATTGATATTGAAGAATTTGAGCAGTTGGCACACCTCTACAACCCCCCATCACTCGAGTTCTGATGAAAGCTTGCCAATAACGGCAGATACCAAAGTGCCCAAAAAGATTCGAGAATACCTCAGCGGCAGTCATTTCTAACCAGCTTGCAATGAACACGTCATATCATCAAAAACGGGCTGCTCGGGTACTTCGTTGACCTCTGAGCGGTGTGTCCCGGTCATAGTAAAGAGACCTGTCCGTGTTGTGTTCGGAAACACAGAGTACTGAGACCAGTGCTCAGGTCAGGTTAGATTCGGAACGGTCAGAAATCACAAGATTCCCAAGAATTCATAAGTAACAAGCGAAAAAGGCACAAAAATAGTTTGTCCGTGGTAAGCCAGAATTTTGCCAATGCAAAAGCCTATGATCAACTTGAACCCGTCCTGATGAAGAATGAAGAGGGAGGGTACCGACTTCACAACGGAGTCAGGTTATACGGGATACGGGTATGCCGCGCGCTCAAAAGCTCGTGAAAACGAATGTTGATGTGACGAGCAATGAAGCACTGCATACTCGACCCGTTCGAGAGGTCATCGACAATGACAGAAACGTTCGTAGATTGACGTTGAGAGAGAGGTACGCTGGAAGCACGGTGATGACATAGTGCGGTATCATTTCATAGATCAAAAGCAAGTCTCCGAGGATCCGTATGTTTTGATGTCCGAGGGTCCCGGTTCCTAAGCGTTTCGACTCGTTCCAGTTGCTTTGTACCCAGTAAGGCAGCTCATTTCATTTTAGATGATGCATCAAGCACGGCACTCTCTTCAAAAGACAGGGTTATCGAAAGTACGCAAAGAAGCCTAGAGGGGAGAGAACACGGCGTAGGACGGGGTACGCGGACCCGTAATGAGTAATCAACTTGATGGCTTTTCTTTCATCCAGGGTAGATACTTGCAGAGACTAAGCCTTTGTGGGGTTGCGACGAGGACACGAGAAAAAATCGGAAGGGATATATGACATACGTAGTCGTAGCGTTAAATATACCTGTGTTATTCTTGGAGCTTGATTATTCTTAGTCTCATGTTGTTAGAAGATTATCCCCACCTATGTTCCGTTCAGCAACTAGAAGATGATTCTAGTGGGTATCACGATGTACGATGTTAAGCGAAAAAAGTATACAAAAGCGCGGATAAAGATAAGCGTACCTTTTTCCAAACGTGCATTCACAGCAGATAGTGCGAGAAGATGCTATTCCCGCGTCAAAGAGTCCGGAGAGTATGGACTAAATTTTCTTCCCAGCACCACGATATTGATTCCCAACAGTATCTGACAATCCAGAGCTACGACGGGTACGGGATTCAAAATCAACGAGTGCAACACGCACAGCAGACCCAGTCAGGAACGTTTTCTCGGGCGTGCGAACCGGTATATCCGAATCAACTTTTGTGTGAAAAAAAAAAAAAAGAAGATTGAGTAGAAAAAGTTTGGGAGAGAATGCGGTTAATACTGTACTTGGGAATATTCTCACCTTTTCCTTCCGGTAATGCGGATTCGGAAGTGCGCATCCAAAGAGTCACTTGCACAAAGGTCATATTGTCGAGGGCTTGGCGATCCCGAACCTTTTTTTTGCTGGCGAGCCTATCTCGCTGTTTAAAGCCGGTTGGTCCATCCAAGATAGAAACGTCTAGATAAAATAAAAAAAAGTTCGGAATGTTGCATATGGTTCTGTATCATGTGTGAGGACGACATAGGAGTTACAACCGCTATCGATAACCGGGGGGGCGGAGCGTCGCTAATCGGACCTTGACCCTAAGCTCTAAGCTCGGGAAATGAGTCAAAGCATAACCCCCCCCCACCAAGGCTGACCAAGTGCTGTTGTCGTGATCATGATTCTAGCCGGAGGAAGAGAAGCGATATATCGGATAACCGGTACGGGACCACCGAATGACTTTTTGGCTGTTGAACCCAAGTCACCAAAGGATGTTAAATTGTGAGAGAGAGGGGAAGATCAAGCTTTATAATTTGCGAGCCAGAGGTGTATAAAATGGGTGTCCTTAAGCTGTCGCTGCATATCATCATAAGTATTGATGAAGAGGATCCGAGTCCCAATTAGGCTAAAATGATTACCTGAATCAGAAAGCCCCCCCTACCTTGTCACTTCCCTTGCAAATTGGACGTAAAAATGAAAACCTTGAAGTGGAAGGGACGGTCACCATGGAATTTCCATTCGCTCCTGGAATTTGCGAATCCGTCGAAATAACGTTTACGAGTGCGACTCGGTCGGTAAATAGAGTGACGTCTACATGGACGACATTTGAATCGTTGAACCGAGCAACATATTTTTTTAGACATGTTGCCAGGACCCAGTATTGGAATCCGGTGATTTAGAGCTCGCGGTCTGTCTGTCGAAAAAAATCCAAGAATTATTATTACGGTAACGGTAGAGTTAGGAAAAAAAAAAAAAAAAAAAAAACCCTGCAGGGGGACAAGTCATCGCAGAATATACTCACCGACGACATTTAAGCCATTATTCGTGTCGAGAATGAAATAATAAATAATAGCAAGTTACTTACAAGCGAGGGTCCAAGGCGTTCATCGACCCACTACCTGTCACCGCGTATTGAGTGTACCATGCGGAGACTCATCCCCTCCAAGGGCTGGGCACACAAGATGGATGGAAGGGCGGCGCTAATGATGATGATGTGGCAAAAGACAAAGCGAAGCGATGAGTGAGGGAAGGTATGGAATATGGAAAAATTGGCAATGGAATCTCCACTTTTGACTCGATATGATTCTCGATCACGTCGCGCTTAGTGTTAACTGTATAAAAAAAGTTGTAAGCGGTATACAGGGAGATGGTATAGCCAAAGTGTAACGTTTGACTCGATTCGGAATCATTTGGACGTCAGAAATTGATGGGTGCGCTTGACTTCGCTTGCGAGCTGTTACCCTTTGCTGTATAGGCATCAAACAATGAAGGAACAGCAGAACAATGGACGATGAGACAATGATCGAGGGAGCTTTTTTTTAAACTTCTGTTCGGCGTCTTGAAGGAAGGAAGATGCCAGTGTGTGATCTTCCTTGCCTTGCGTTGAATTGATGCGCTTTAGTCAATAAGCCCTAGTTCGGTTAAGAACAATGGAACGGCAATACGTTGTCCAAGGCAGGGCGACGGGCGTTGTGGCGAAGCGAGGGAGCGAGGGGGCGCGTGACATACTAAGCGGTGAGTCAGGAGTCCTTGTATATGTTTTGTGGGGAAAGTTGGACCTAATAGCGAGATGAATTCGTGGTAAAGAACAAATGGACGGCGCGAGAGCCGAAAGGTCACCGTCACTGTGGAGAATTAGATAGGGGACATGGAAAGAAAACGAAGGGGAGAGGTATAAGTAGTGACATCATCGGTAAGACGGGAAATGGTGGGCGTTGAAAAGAAAAGCCATAAGTAGGTGGTATATGTATGAAATATCCTGTGGATTAGCACAGCCAGAATCAGGGCGCGCACAGCAAGGAACGGTCATAACGGGAATTTGAAGATGATTGTCAGTGGAGCCCACTCGTAGTAGTTCATCTCATCGATGACTCCATAGCGCGCTCAAAGTTCCAAGCTTTTTAAGGACGAGCGCAAAGAGAACCCAAGAGTTGGAGTGGGAGTTGCGAATTCATCGCAGAAGATTATGTCGATATAGGGCCTCCGTCGGTTTCAAGGAAATACTTACCTCTATGATCGGGATGCTTATTGATCGGGATGTTATACCCCACAGAGACACCTGAGACCAAACTTGAGAATCCGCAACCAACGATGTGGGGCAAAGGGGGGTCATTGACGTAGAGAAAATGCACCTATCGAGGAAACGGAGACGGGAGCGACAGGAGACCATCAGCAGCAGGCCGACGGACAAACGGAACTCCTCCATCGGAGTTTTTTTGAGGTTAATGCTAATGTTTAAACTCGACAACAGCGAGATGATGACCGCATGTTAGCAATCGTGTCAAGACCACTCTGCCCCACACAGAGATCCTTTCGAGGGATCAATCGGGTGAAATCAAAAACAAGCTCTAGAAACTCATCGATTCAGTTAAGCTTGAGACCTCGAGCGACAACATGCAAGGGGGAGATACGCAGCTGTCGATTTTCAAAGAGTAAAACCTCAATATCGAAAGTGAGAGATTAGATTTGACTCGTACGGGTGAAAAGAGGCGGCGGAGCGGCAGAACCGGTATTGAGCGGGAGTTACAGTACAGATGCGACAGCAGTACCTTTTTGCTTCTTCTCCGAGCTAGTGAGGTGAGCCGGTCCAAGACAGGAAGAAGAAGAGATGGCGGCCATTACAAGACCCCGCTCCGTTCCGGCAACGAGAGAGACTGTCGAAGCATAAAAAAACACTCCTATCATCTAAAAATTCTGATGGGATGGATGAATTCTTGAAAGTTGTCGTGGTCGTTGGGTAGACTGTTAATCCTTGATGGGCCCAGGGTCGTCATCCAAGGCAAGTGTGGGTGTCCGGAGACGGAGAAACGATGCGTTCTGAGGGGGGGTTAATTATGGGACATTTCCGTCCGTGATGCGCATTGACTATCCGGTAAGGACATTGTCCCGTATTTCCGTCTCTTGCCTAACTCCTCCCCCCCTCGCAACATGGTGTTAGCATCAAAATGATTCACAGCACAAGCAAAAAAGACATAGTGTGTGAGACGTGTCCACAGGGTATAGTACATCGTTGCGGCCGCGGCTCGTTTCCTTGTCTGGTAGTCTAATAGGGACCCATCGAGTTTCACAAAAAAAAAAAGAAAAAAACAAGAAGAAAGACAAGAAGCAACAGCGTAATCAGTAATCAGTTGCGGAACTCAGTTAGATTGTCAACTCACTGCGATGGATAGGTGTTGATAATAGTTATGGTTATCCATGTCGAAAACGAAGGATGCAAATCTTTGAAAATCATCGATTTTCCAAAACGGGAATGATTTTTTTTGGTCACTATAGAGATAAGCCCTACTATTTTTTTCCCTCAAAAGACGCCCCGCTCCCATCCGCCACCCAATGATTGAGGATATGTTGGATGACAAGGAGCAAGTTGCAAATGAACCGCAGATCAAAAGCCTAGGAAATGAGTGGGGAGGGGTACTCCGAGGAACAGAATGTACTCTGCGCAAGTCAAGCAAGAGACATGATTAGGGTTCACTCCTCATCGACGTGGGGTAACTGCCATCTATTACTGGAGGCAAGTTCTCGAACGGGAATATCCAGGTAGATTTTAGAGTTGACGACGAGGAGATTGGAAGTGTGCTCGTTGAGAAATGGCATGTAAGCCATCAGTCAGCTATCAAAGCTGACTGACCGGGGGCTGACTGAGGGGATTTATCATAGCGACATTCCAAATATAGAAGGAGCGTGATTTTTTTATTAAAAAAGATATTTTGGGCAAAAATAAACCAAAATGTCGATAGGATCTTCAGTGGGTAACCGGATGTAAAACAAGAGAGAGGTTCCATTCAACTCGGAGAGGGAGCGAGGTTCCTGACAGCAATTGATTAGTCATTGTAGGGCACCCTCGCAGCGCTGGGGGGGTAATGACCGCCGCTCAGAACTCGGGCGCTGGAGCTGTTTAGGTTTGCACAGCTGCCGTTGCTGCTCAAGAGAGAGAGAGAGAGACAATGTATGTCCATGGCAATGACGATAATGGTGCATAATGCGCAGACAATGGTGTGTATAATGAGTTGTAAATTGTATCGCAATTTATCGGGGCGAGGGGAACGAGGATTATCGGACTCGGGAATAGATGGGCGTAAGCGATAATGTGACAGTGAAAGGGAACTACGGCAAAGCTTGGGAGCGGGAGATTTCGAGTCTTGGGAGAATTGGACGTGTATGTTGCGTGGTCAGCGGCAGGACGAGACGGTCGGATACGGGTGGGTGCCGAGATCTGACGAGACTGACCATCCGGGGAAATCTCACAGGCCGAGCCGGATCGGGTAATAGGTACGAGTCAAACGGAAAAGTCAAGTCAGCTTCGCCTTCGGTCTTTGTCAGTTTCCACCATCCACTCACATATCCTTTTCTGGACATCTCCCTGCGCCTGTATATAATCATACAAGACAAATGCCAGTCCCTCCGACAATCCGCCTCATCCATCCCTCGTCACTCATCCACTCCTCCCATGTACGACTCCATGGATTACTCCCCTGCCTCTTCTTCAACGTCTTCGCCTGTTCATCCAGCAAGTCTAGTTGACCCTGCTCAGCACTCCCCTGCCCTCATGCAGCTCATCGACATCAAGATAAACAGACCAGTAACAGGTGAGTTGTCCATTACTCCTTTTTATACTCAAATTCTAACTGGGATTTGCCTTTTAGAATATGTCGTCGATTGTGTCTCAGAGACCGTCGATTACGCCATGGGCAGAACTTCACCTCCTCGAGGTCGTGCATCCACCAGGCGCCCAGAACTCCAGAAATTCACCACCTTTGTCACAAATGTCCTTTCTCGAGCTGAAGTTACTACTCCTGTCGTCTTGGCTTCTCTCGTCTACATTGACAGAGCAAAGCCCCATCTACACATTGCTTTGGAAGAGTGGGCATTGGAACGTGTGTTCCTCGGAGCATTGATCGTTGCATCAAAGGTACGTTTTATAGCCACAATCATCTACTTGGTAACAGTTAACTAATCCTTTTTTACAGTACCTTAACGACTCTACTCTCAAGAACGTTCACTGGGCACTCTGCACTGGTGTATTTGGGAAGAGAGATGTCGGACGGATCGAGCGAGAGTTCCTCGACGTCCTCGATTGGGAGCTTCAAATCACAGAAGACGACCTCCTCAGTCACCATGCTGGTCTTTCCGCTGTTGCATTCCCTCACCTCCAGCACCAGCACCATTCATTCTCCTCCTCCCCTCGTCGTCACCACACCTTCTCCCGCAATCACCACCGATCTTCGGCAGACGTCCCAGATCTCGAACCTTGTTCGAGTCCAAATTCCTCGGACAGCTCTTCATCATCTTCGTCTCCGCAAACACCGTCTTCGCTAGACGCTTCTTCACCAGAATCGTATCACCCGAGAAAGTCTTCGAGGCATGTGCCGCAGAAGTCTTCTGGATCCTTCCACGATCTACTGAGGTCGTTCCCTATCCCTCGTCACCACCAAGAACACCATCGGTCGCACCCTATACACGTTTAAATCAACGCTCCTTCGCTCCCCGTTTTCTTTTCGTATCTCTCGCTCGTCTGCTCAGCATCTGTTTGGATTCACACCATAATCTGCTTTGTCGTCTTTTTTTTTTTGCATGCATCATCACACACACACACTCATTCAACCTGCTTTCCATTCCCAATTGCAACTCAATTCAACACCACCACCCACTGCATTTTATCGTTATTTATCTCGCATTTTTCAATTTATGATATCTCTACGATCTCCTTTTTTTTCTCCTCCCTAGTCTATAGCTCTTACTTCTTGTTGTATTTTCTGTCTATCTGTCTGCGTCTGGCGTTCAACAAACAACTTTATAAAGGAGAATAATTAATATAATAAAAAACAGTTGAAAAACGTCTATTTTAACCGTTGTGCTGTGTGATGCGATGTCTTAATACCTTTGCAATGCAATGCATCCGCCATTCCGCAAAGCAACGAATTTTGCGCACTCGATCGGGTGCACCGCCACGTCATTGAATTCATCATAGACTTTGCATGTGGATGATGGGCGCCCCTTCACCCCAACCCCCCCCCCCCCCCCCCCAACAAACCTATTTCTCGACGTCACAGGGAGTCAGACCGCGTCTCTGTTTCTGGCGTCGACAATCACGGCATGTTCAATGGGTTACATGTTACAACAGCAAAGCAAACACAAGTGGAGCGAACCAAAATCGTTAGTACGTACGGTGACGCACATGTTTTTTTATAGAGATACATAGATTGTCACATTTATCCGGATATCATCGAACGTTTGTCCCGGATTCTGATACCTATATGTATGACCTTCTCTCTCTCTCTCTCCCCCCAACGAATCGCCGAAGATTGTGATACATCATACATATGAGAGGTAACCGGATGAACCCGATAATTCGCCTCTCTCCCCCCCTGGTATTTCTATGTAGAAGTAACGCCCGCCGTCTTGATATACCACATGTTCCCCGCCCCTCTTCGGTGTGGTCCCCGTCCTTTTTTCTCTAATGTGCCTTGACCTTGACCGCAGTCTCAGGGGGGAGGGACGGTCATTGGGAATTGGGAATGATTTCAAATGAGTCAGATGGAAGATTCCCCTCCCCCCTCCAAAAGACGCAAAAACCAACGGGATACATATATGTTTTTTTTTCTTTTGTTCTGAGACCTCATCTCCCTCCTTCCACAAACCAAAGGAATTCACGTTCGAAATGGAATGATAACTGGCCTGTTTTGTTTTCCTTGTGATTTTTTTTTTTTTTGCACCCGACGCGTCCCGTGCAGCCGAGGTTTCGAGTTTGGAGTTTACCGACGCGTTTCCAAAGGATCAACGATTCACATCCATCGGAAATTGCATCCCACAGTTTAAAAAATAAAAATAAAAATAAAAATAGATGTACGCGAAGCGGAACCCCTCAACCCTCAACCCACTATGACTCTTGGGCGCTACTGTATACTCATGACCCCCTGTGTATCCCGGACGCGTCTCGGTAATATATAATCTATCTGATTCATCAACATCAACATCAACATCATTCCTTTTTCCTTTCTCTCCCTTTCTCGAGTTACGCGTTCAGGTTCAGTGGATCCGAACGGTAGGGATGAGTAATACAATAACATCCAAGTCATCTTTTTGTTTTTTCTGATTCTGTCAGACGCACTCGGGCTTCGGCTGCGGAAGCAAGAGAGTACTTGGTTGAAATTGGCCAAGGTAACTTGTAGTTGGGGGGGGGGGGAAGTTACCCTTGGCAACTGCGAATCGTTGACCTTGGCGCTTAAAAAAAAGAAGGGAGTGCTGTGTTACTATATAGCCTTTGGCCGAGACTCCAGCTCAGGACTCTGCTTTTTTTTGCAACAGCTTGCAACAGGGGACAGGGTGAAATGATTATTGATGTTTGCTGTTTAGAAAAAATCAAAACTTACAGGCGCGCGCAGTCGCTGTCCAGGCTCAGTTATACAGTATGTGTAACGACGTCCATATTATTCTTCCTGTCCTGTCAGCGAGTGTTGCCGAAAGGCAAAGGCTCTAACAGTAAGAGGAAAAGATTGAATGACTCATCACATTCGTCATGACATTTCAATCCCATTCCTTTTCATTGTCAACGAATCCAAAGCAGCGGCCGGGATTAGCTACATCCGTCGGGTTGACGGCTGTTGACGGATGGGAGCCATTGACTCATCGCTTTTTGGTCATGACAGACGCGGTAATACGCGTTTAATTAACGAGCGTTTGTACGCGGCTTTCAGGTCATCGGGAACACTTATGTATGATTTTTTTAGTTTTTAGTATAGTTCAGAAATGAATACACATATCAAATGTTCAGCCCATTGTATCCAGGATCCCATCCCGAGAACCAGAGCTAATTTGCATATACATAGTGCTACGGAAACGACCGTGAACAGTTCTAGAAACCCCTAGTTTCCTTTTTTTGCTGTGTACCCGCTGCTGTTGCGAGGGGGGGTTGGTGGGGCTGGCATGTCTGGGGTACGTACCTACACACACACGATGCGCAGTCCTACTTCGGATTCGTTCCGTAGCAACAGCAACTGCTCGCGAAAAGAGCGGCCGAGCGCCTAGAACAATGTCCCTCTCCTCAAGTGACGAGGTCCCATGTCCAATAATAAATTACGACTCCACAGCACTTTATTTTCCTCTTTTTTTCAATCCGGCGACCAAGGCCCGTTTGACGGTTGCACACAGAAAGGCAGACATTGATAAGCGGAGTTTCCGAGCGTGTCGGCTGTACAGCTATGGGAACTCGCGCGACAGGTGTGTGTGTGGGTTCCAACTGAGAAGGCAGAGCACCTGCTGTTTGTGTGGCATGCGGATATGTGAGTTGAGATTCAGATTTAATGGCCGAGGTGAGTTGGAGGGAACAACTTGCCCTCTTCAGTATCCAGGCACACAACTCGAGTAATTTTTCCAGTTATCTCCGCACAGTGAAAAATTGAGAGAGATCAACCGTGGCTGTGAGAGTTCATTCTCATTGGTTACCCCCGCGCTCGAGGGAGGGAGGGAGAGAGAGAGGTTGTTTTTGATTTCGGGTTTGGGAGTTTGTGATCCTTGATTAGTATCTCCTGTAAGTACAAGACATGAAACTTGGGGATAGCCGAATTCCTCTGGTTGGGCGTCCCGTTGGACGCCCCGTTGGACGCCCCGTTGGAGTCCTAGGGTAAATCGGAACATACGCATCCCAGGGTCGTCAAAAAGCAAGGAGATACCTGAGCGAAGGAAACACGGCTCATGGTTTCTGCGCGCTGTCCCGGAGGGAAGATAATGACGAATAACACGCGAGGTGTTGTAGGAGTCCGAGGAGCGGGCGAAAGTTGTCCTGACAAGAGAAATGTGAGATTTTGGAGTAACCAGTCGCCTTTCAAGTTTGAAAATGATCTGCGCTGAGCTCTTGACATGTAATTTCTGATCTCGAAAACGTGGGAGTTCATCGACATTTGCACGAGGTAGACGCCTTCTTAATTTGCCACTGCGGCGACGGCGTCAAAGTCGTCAATCTCGCACTTTCTGCAATGCTGAGAGCGGCGATAACAGTTAAGCACATATCTATGTCCAGGTATTCTTACATAGGAAAGAGACATACCGTCGAAAGCGTAATTCAGTATCATTCGGTTTGGTCGGGATCTCGAAGTGAACCGGTTCTCCATGGACGTGGTAGGAATACGCGACTCTGCGAGATCACAAAGATTCCGTGAGTACCTAGTTGAGCCTTATCTACTCACCTGAGCCAGTTTTCGACGTAAAGACGCGTCAGGTGGAGCTGTTCAGCCAGCGCAGCTGGTGGTCAAAAGACAAACAGCCCATAGGCTTCGAGGGCCGGTGAATCTTACCAAATATGGAAGTGGATGCTCCGAATAACGTGGCAGTCCGATCGTTCCTTATTCCATCCGGAGTTTTGCCGCGCTTTTGCTTCTCGCTATAATCTCTCCACTCGAGCAGTCGCATCTTTTGTTCTATTCTTATGTCGAATGGCGATGCGGAGAGTTTACATCTCGGTATCCTATTCCTAGGGGAAACTGGTCTTATGCCCCCATCTCACGTGTGACGTGCTCGCTTGACAGGTGCTTTTCACCGAAGTTGAGAGTGGTAGTTTCCGACAACTTTACTGATTGAGGACGTTCCGTCAGGTAAACTGTGGACGATCCTCAATTTGCATATTGAATGACGGGCCGGATCTCTCGAAGCATTGTTAGGTCTGCATGGTGTGGCTGCTGATCTTCGGATATGATCCTATCATCGAATGGTGTTGAGAAGGCGGAGTTGTAAGGTTTGAAAACCAACAGCTGTGTTCTAGACCAGTGGACGGGACCCGTGGATGTCAAAGCTGAACGATGAAACGGATTCGGCGTCGGTCATTCTTGTCGGAAAATGGAGAGACACAGTGGCGAGGCACTCGGGCGCACTCAAAAGGTATGTTATGAAACGCTCTCATTGGACAGGCCAGCACTGTTGATGACCCTTTTTTTTTTATTCACGTACTAGCAGCGTTCTAGGCTGCCTTCACACAAGTTAATGAAGATAGTCCCGACTTTTTCGACCCGTGGCATCTTGCTTGGAAACGAAATTTAAACCACGAAATCAGTCCTGAAAATGAATACAGCGCTCGCGCCAGATCTCGGACATAGATGCCAGATCCCTCCATGCTGGTATGTCGAGACAGATCTCTGACAGTGATGGCCAGCTCACACTGAAATGTATATGTAGGCCTTGGATCTTCATGTGCTACGTGAAATACGGAGAGCTTTCACAAGACAACTTATGTTTTCGCCTCGCCAAAAAATCGTACTCTGCTCTCTTACTGGCTCAGACTATACGGGTTTCTCGGACAGCACTGCGCTCTGTGGCGTGTACTGTTACCACCGAGCGAGGCTAGCTATGTATGTGCAATTGTTCTCTCTCAAAATAAGTGCTATCTGTTCACTTTTACTATCTTTGATTGATAGGATGGAAAGTCACTAGCAGGAGGCAGATATCATGCACGTTCCTCGATAAAGGATTACGGTGTCAGTAGGTTTATTTTCAATTTAAGAACGACTATTTACAATTCTCAATTGTATGGTAGTGAGAACTGATACCGTACCAGACAGAACTTTGAGATAACGCCGCAAGCATAGAAGGTCAAGTGGACGATATCGGGCCGAGTTCTTCAATATGTGAGTTTTCGTCGCTTGACAACGAATATGGCCTTGACTAGCAGTTCACTCTAGTATCCACGGATGCCACTACACCTCTCAACTAGTAGTTCATATGTCAAGTCAAGATGGCGCCTCTTCCCGCTTTCGGTGAATCCCAGCAACAAAGGAGTGAGCGCTCCCTCGGCGGCTTCACCATCGCTACAGGATTCCATTTGAACCCATCATAATCGTTTATAATTCAGCCATAGTCAGCATGAGGTTTTCTCGCTAAAATCCGGCTATTTTATGCACTAAGTCGACTTTGGTGAGCCCAGTTGACTGTTGGACCGCGCTTGATTTGCTTCTCGCCGGTTACTCATCTGTCTGCCGAATACGGCCAAATTGCATTGACACCGAGGTTCTCCGTGTGGAGAATTTGGGATGACATGACGACTCTTATGCGACTCTTATGCGGCCTCAAACGGTATGTCCCCGATGAAGTATTATCAAGCCATACTAACGCATTTTTAGATTTTCGGTTCCCGCAAATCATCCACTGCAAACGTATACCGGGAAGGTGGGGAAGGAGACTTGAATGACGTAGTCTGTCAAACCTTGTTGGATTTGGTGAATGTATGTAAGTTTCTCGCAGAGTCGCACCGCCTTTGGTATCCTATCCTTTCGGCAGTCGACAACAAAATGTACAGCAATTTCGAAATCTTCGAGCGCCAAGAGCGTGAATTACCAAATTTGCTAGAGGACAACCAAGTACTCGTGCGCGGAGCGGATTTCTAGGGAAGGTAGTTGGTACAGCCGTGCACGAGGAATGGCGGAAAGGCTTTCAGCGGCCGGTTACAATCTTGTCAGGGTGCTAGAATTTGAACGGTAGAATTCGCAGTCGGCTGGTTGTAAGTCAATCATCTTGTCATTCCCAAGGTTCATGTTCTGATTTGAAGATTCGATTAACAGAAAGGTACATCTAAGATGTATCTGATCATGAGCCACTGTCAACCCAAGTCTCCTTAGCGCAAATACGCGTCGCACACCATGGACGGGCTCGCCGCATTGACAGCTGTTTGATTTATACGCGAGAGAAAGAAGAAATTAACAGCATGCTTGGCTGTAAGTCGCTCACTCTGATGATGCACGTGGGGTTTGATGAACTTGATGAAGACAATACAGATATTCTTAGTGCGTCGCAAATACGCAGGTGCATCGTCAGCTGGCCACGGTCATGTATTCAGTACACACACTATTCACCCGTTCTCATCAAACCCTCGTTGCATTCGCGATGTCCTTCCTCGACCCTGCAGCCACAGCAACTTGGTTACAGCGGGTAAGGATACAGCAACCACCATCAGTCAGATGTGCTTGACAGGGCGCCTCTTGCGCATAGGGAAGGCAGCCTTCTGACGTGGCGAGCGTCCGAGGCGCGTTAGTGTAGGTGCTGCCACCGAGGAGTCTTGCTAGCTCCTGCCTATCCGCCTTCGGTCACCGCCTACATCGGCATGCCGTCCCTGATGTAGCGGCCATGTGGTTGAACAATGTCCTCGGACCTCTCTTTTGTTCTTCTTTTGGCGAACATGATGAACATTGGTATCAAAAGTTTTGATGTATCGGGGATCCGGCATCCGCTGTGCTTCGGATACATACTTAGAATGTACAGTACATACGGGCCAATTTTGGTCCGATTCAAAAAAGTTTGGTACCAAAATTTCCCTCATTCGGTTGAGCGGTAGGGAGCGGAAATTAGGATCTATATGGACCTACAAGTACTGACTCAACTCTGCTAACATAAGCAAAGTTCTGTTTCGAGCCAACCACCATCTCAAGTAGAGTCATTCTTGACTCGTTTTCACTCATTTTCTTTCCCTGTTCACCCTATAAACTCAAGATTTGACTTCTATCGCAATAATGTCAAAGGATAATCAAGTAAAATTCTCTCCAAAGCTTCTATTCTTCTACGGCACTCTCACCCTCGAACATGTTCTCAAGGAGGTTGCAGGCCTCACGGACACACCTATCCTTCGGAAAGCCTCTATAACACGATATACCATCAAGCTTTGGGGTCCTTATCCAGCTCTTGTGAAAGCTACTTCGCTGGAAACCGAAAGTACAGTCCAAGGAAAAGCATGGCTGGTTTGTGAAGAGATGCAGATGAGGCGGCTTGCATACTATGAGGGAAGGAATTATCGAATGGAAGAGGTGGAGATCTCTTTGGAGAATGGCAAGAAACAGCAAGGATACACCTTTGTCTGGGACGGAGCGCCGGAAGACTTGAAGGATGGGGTGTTCAACCCCGGCAGATGTGCGTGATACTCTTTCTACGCGTTTAATTGGAAATGAACCTTGGATCCAGTCTCAAGGGTGTCACAGGATTTGTACAATCAATAGGCTACGCGTGCTAGGTAGGTGCCTGGATCTCTCAGCTTTCACTCGAATCTAATCCGAACTCTAGTGCTCATCTGAACCGGAATTCCATGAGTCTTTTTCATACGAGTTCACCTCGAGCGGGAGGAGGCGACACTATCGTCAAGGCTGAAGACGTCGCACGTCCGTCGGGGGGAAAGGGGAGGGAGAACAAGGGATACCCATCATCATGCTGCAATGAATCGAGAGCTGTGAGTCAGCAACGTTTCGATACATTCCTGACCGTGGAGGCTGACCTATCATTCATCTCGCAGGCATTTTCTGACGGAAGCTACGTCAGCTGGTGGTGCAGTATTGTTTCCAGGAACGGTAGAGCTGGGACAATGAAAGTTGCCATTGTTGACCTACACGTGTATGGCCACAGTTGCCTGGCCCACTACATAAATGTTACGACTACCATTCTCTACCTCTCCACCAACGCATCTAGTCCTTGCGCGTAATCATCGAAACCATCGAAATGTGGCACAAAATCGGCGCTGGCATGAAGAATCGATTCTCTGGCCCGATTTCCCCCATGGATTTCCTCAGGCATTTTCTACCAAAACCTCAATCGCCTGCTCCATGGACAAAGGAAACACAAGAACCGTTCTTCGCTGTAGGCGTAGCCGCTCCTGATGGTGCCCGTGCGATGTGTCGTCCGATGGTACGTCGTACTTACTGCTCTCCCTAGCTTTCTGGTTGACAATCCGACTTCTTAGGTCGAAGCTTTGGAGCCATTTTGCCCTACCCTGTACCTCATGGAAACGCATAGCTGGGATTGTTCACTGGGAAGCCGAGTAGACCTGCACCTTCCCAATCCCGACCTTTGTTCCTATACACACCTAGGTGCACAAGTTACCGACATTGCGGGGTTCGAACATATCTTCCACTTCAAAGTTAACGAACACGACGATGGATTCGGAGACGGCGAATTGTCACTAGAGTACCCTACACCTTCCGCAGAACATACCCGAAATCAACTATCCACCTATGCCACCATTCAGTTTGCTCTGCAACGCCGAACCCATATCTTCTCCGTTCTCGTCGTGAAGCACCACGCTAGACTCATTCGGTGGGATCGTGCAGGCGCCATTGTTACCTCCAAGTTCCTCTTCGCCGAAGAGCCGTACCTCGCAGAGTTCATGTGGGCTTACGCTCGCGCAGACTTTGGGAAGCAAGGCTGGGATACCTCTATAACAGTTATCTCCGCTACACCTCATCTTTGCGGACGGCTGGCCTTCCTAGTCGACGAAGCACGCCGAATCCTCGACATTCCACCTGAAGAACCCGTCTTCAGATTTACTGTGTGGGACGAAGACGACACACACAAGCAGAGCTATTACTACGGCAGCAAACCTCTCTTCGCCAGCAACCGCAGCTCCGCCGGACGTGCCACATCCGGATACATTGTTATTGACGAGAACGCCAAATTGGCGTTTCTCAAGGATACTTGGAGGATAGTATCATCGGAGTGGATTAGGGAAGGTATAACCTACCAGAAGCTACGTGAAGCTGGGGTGCGAAATGTTCCCACTGTGATCGCGTCAGGCGATATACCTGGTCAGCAGACAGTTTCGTTTGGGAGTAAGGCTATGAACCCGCAGAAGCATTATAGGATCGTGTTTAGGGAAGTGGCGAGTGATATTGTGACGTATGGGCACACTTCTGTGCTAGTTGGGGCGGTAAGGGATGCGCTTCAAGGTATGTCTTCGCTGTTTTCGTTGATTTCTATGCGTGCTCACCTCGTCTCTTTAGCTCACCAAGACGCCTTCGAGAAGGCTCGCATCCTCCACCGTGATATCAGCAATGGAAACATTCTCATTACCAACGAAGGCAAAGGTTTACTCATCGACTGGGAGTTCAGTGAGCATCTAGACGAAGTGGAGAAGGGGCGACAGACAATTTCGTTTGATCGTAATGTAAGTTCTACGTCGTACTGCTAAAGGCTGCTCATTTTGATGCCGTCTTCAGGGTACCTGGGCATTCATGTCCGCTCGGCTCCTCCAAGCGCCAGTTACACCGGGCCAACCTATCCACCACACACTGCAAGATGACCTCGAATCCTTCTATCACGTTCTCTCTTGGGTTGCACTTCAGCACGAACCACACCAATTCTCGCACACTGTCAAGTTACAAGAGATCTTCGCTCGGACGTACAATTACGCTGTGTGTGTGAACGGATACCTACAAGGTGGAACGATGAAGCGGTCGGCGTTGCTGGCTTCAACGTCAGAGTCGGAGGAGATATTCTTTGATGGGCCATTGAAGGATTTAATTAGGGATTTACAGCGAGTGTTGAAAGTGACATATGTTCGGCCGAATGTGCTAGAGAGGAAGAAGGGTGAGGAAATGGCAAAGGAGTGTCCCGAGATGTTGGACGGATCTTTCGTGTGGGAGTACGATACCTGCTTGGAAAGGTTACGAAACTCCAGGTGGATGGTGGAGAGGTTCACGGAGGCCGTTTTTGCACTTAGGGCAGCGGAGACCTCTTCAGATGTGATGATAGACGAGGTAGAGACTGCAAAAAAATTCATGTACTAAAACTTTGCACATATGGTACTTAGACATCCTATATGGTAGTTATTAAACATGCACTACATATTCAAGCTTATATCGCCTAAAGTCACGCTACTCTTCTTTTTCTTCTCCTTTCCTTTGCTAGGAGACTCGACGTATTCCATACTGAGTTTTGGTCTCCGTTGGGTCTCCATCCTTTCTGTCGTCCCCTTCGGTCGAGTTTACCCTGCTTGTTTTGCTTGTCCTTTCGCAAAATCAAATCCAAGGCCTGGCTAGCGGCTTCATTTTCCGCCTTCTCCTTGTCCACGTCTTTAGCGTGACCATACTCCATGCCATCGACTAGAGGAATAATGTAAGCTGCGAGACATACGAAGAACGACGGGACGAACTAGTCACGGTTGAATCCCAGTAGCGAGCATGGTCAGGACCGTGAAGGGGAGTCCGAACAACGCAGCGATAGTGTCTAACTCGACAGTATCCGCGAAGAGCAATTTTTGCACTACCAACGGCAGGTATAGCTTCGTCGGCATTTTCATCAGACCGATGGTTCTTGGGTGCTGTGTTTTTCGGACCTGGTGACGTTGAGCTAACGCCATTCTTGGGGATTCTCCCGATTTTTTTCGAGGGTGTTTGCGCTGTTAGCACTTGAACGGAAGTGAAAGGAATTTCTCCGTCCTCTAGGTTGTCACTTTCAGTATCTGACTCGTAACCTGCAGCGTCTTCTGATGGCAAAAGCAATGGCTGGGTAATATAGTTAAAGGAGCGAAGTGAGGACTTCATAGACAGACGACAATAAGATCAACAACTCAAAAGTTGACTATTAGACATACCTGATAGCGGCTTATCCCAAGCTCGATATCATTCCTAGCTGCTATGTAGGAGTCGGAGAATCCTATATATCGCGCAAACACTTTTACGACTCGATAGATTGATATACTCTCCAAAAATGGCCTAGGAAGCGAATATTCAGCGGTGATCTAGTCGAGAATCACGAACGTACGATGCAGCAGTCCAGGCCGAAATAAGACCGGAGATAACGGATAGCGCGGTGACTGTCGGGTTGTTGTCCTTGAATGCAGCAAGTGCGGCTATGATGGTACATATGGCACCTATGGCAGGAAGTATTAGCTTTGTGAGTTTTGGCTTTCGTAGAGGCGACATGATAAGCCGAGGTAAGAGAAATTCTGGTCTATCACCCATCTCGTTATGACCCACTTTATAGCTGTTGAGCGCTTGAGCAGCTGCACCGCTCTAAGTGATTCATCAGCGTGAACAGTTTGCTTCAAAAGTGCGGGAAGTTGATTGGACAGGAGGTATGATGCTTCTTCTCCGGCATTTATGCCACACCCCTTCTCAAGGGGAAAGCGGCGGGCCGTGGTTCCGGCACACAGTTGGTTTCCCCTGAGTCCTTAAACTTTTCTTGGTGTTCATGCAGCCTCTTTGGAGCAATTTACACCAACTTGAACAACAGGGATCCCTCTTGAGCAAATAGAGCCAATCCTTGACTTGAGGTGCTTAGCACTTGCCAACTTTCCTAGTTTGGGTGTACACCGCCAACGGTCTATGATCTCGGATCGGGATGTCAGACATCATATTATGATGAGCCGTCACCAAGCTCATGATGGACTCAAAAAATTCTCAGTACGAGGATGTGACCAGCTTAGCGCCCGGACCTAAGTGACATTTTTTCTGTTCCTTTATCCCGTCATGACCCTTCCCTTCTAAGGCTACCAGGACTCTCCCTAGGACCTATTTTTGCATTCCAGACCTGAATCCAGCACGGGAGGGGCTTGGAAAACCCAAGCTTTCAACAGTTGCTTTTTTGCTCAGGGTCCGCTCACGTAACAAGAATCCTCAGTGATGTCTGACATCTGAATCCGAGAATATATGTTATTGGTGGTGTAGGCCGAGGGCCAACAGTCGTCCGAGTTGACGTTGGAGTCAAGTGCCGCCTTTCTCCTCCCCAGAAAGCAGCCACATTGTTAAAATGTTAGCTCTACCTTCAGAGAGTAGGTTAGAGATAAACTGACAACCAACACATCAAATTTCCAATTTCAAAGTGTGCTTGACACAGATGGTTTGCCCTTGTGATGAGATTTTCTGCAAAGAGCTATAATGCACCTTTGGGACACGTTTTTAGAATGTGGGAGTGAGTTGTTGCGACTCTGGCAACACTGAAATGCAGGCGCTTGCTGGGCGCTTACTTGCTCAAAGCTCTTGACCTCGTGATGTCATGCAAAGTACTTCTAAATAAGGCAATACTCGGTTGGTTCCCCTCGACGGTGCAAACTGGTGTACGCCGATATCAATGTCGTGGCCGAATAGATTCGAAGCTTGGATTCCACGCAAAAAGATGCGCGTTATGCCAGGAGACTTATTCCGGTCATTAGTGTGCTGCTTCATTTCTCAAGCTCAACTTGTTGATTTGACTTGAAGGGAGTGAACTCTCTGACCAGTGACAATGGCTATACCAAATATCAGTTGTGCCCACGGAGTGTACCATCTGAGGGCAGCGGAATACCGAATGACCCAATTGGATGATAGGTTCGGACAACCGATCCCGGATCGGTCCTCGGCCTGCCGGCTCGTTACCTTTTCGCGTCGGACGCTTCATCATTCACCATCATCTGATTCATCTCCAAACCATCGCCCCCTATACACCATTTCGCTCGCTCAAGCCTTTACGCTGCTTAATCTCGAACATGGGGGGAATATGCTCTTGTTTTCCATTGGACACGACGCGCAAGCCAAAGTACGCGATTTCCTCTTTATACTAGCGATTACTAGGGCTGACTCGAAAATCTCTTAGATTCGACGGCTTTTTTTATCGAGCTTCAAACGTGAATATCAGCGGCGGAAACTTCTCAAATCACAACGCGCAACGAGACCCTGATCCCAACCACACCAACAATCGTCATGCTCTGCGTGCCGAATCCTCCAGCTCGAACTATGCTCGCCTCCTATTACCGCAACGCATGGGCTATCCTCTTTGGAGCCCTGGGGTCCCCGCGAGCCTACCCTTCGAGTACAGGAAGAACGGTGTCTCTATTGGAGATGTTGGTGCAATTGACGAGCGCGGTCGATTCCAATACTTCTTTAATATTTTATTACCCGCTGATCACCCTTGTAACGGGGCGAACCGCGTTCCTGCTGGGTTCACTCCCCTCATCATCTCTACAGAGATAACGAGGGTGCCAGACTTTCGTGGACCAGGTGCATATGTACATGGCCCAGAGTCCGGATTCAACAGGGAGGACCTGAAGGCCCATGATGGGGACGGTCATTGGCTTTATCGACGTGACGTGGAGATTGGACAAAAGTGCGTTCACTAGGTTCTGCTTTGGGACTAGACTTACTCATTTCTTGCAGTAACGGTACTCTTGCACGCGGAGTAGGCTTCGGCTGGGATTTCACCTCCTCCGGCACTGAGGGTGCACTACTTATACTACCAGAAGGTGCTTCACAAGAAGACCACGAAAATGAGGATGCTTTCGATAATTATGCCGCCAAGAATGCTATCTCCTGGTACGAGCACGTCAATGGTCATCTCGGTCGTCGTTTGGGAGGAAATGCTCTGATGGTGGTTACCGGCGTGGACAAAACCACAGCGTGGGGTGTTGCATCTTTCAGTAACGCTGTACCGAACAGTGTTCGAATGGATTTCATTCCTGGCATCCAAACTGCTACCAAGTACAGATTCCGTCAAGTGGCATATGCCGCCACTAACAGTGGTCCATCTGTTAGTGACGACAGTCTCACTGGCAAACCCAACCAGTGCATTTTTGTTCGTAGTATTCGAGTGGCCGTTCGTCCACGTTTGCTATCTGGGTATCGCAAAGGCTCAACGTCGGCACTGTCAGTGAAGACCGATCCAATACGGAGCCTGTCAGTGCAGGAACTGCTTTCTAGGAGCTCCTTTATCCCTTTCCAATCGTTCTCCGGAACTCCGACAGAACCTACGGGGTCCAATAGTCTCAGTGACATTCCCTCACAAGAGCTCATCGTCACGACGGCCGCCATTCCCGCAAAGCACACAGTACGTCAGTGATGGTGTATCCTACATTTTCTGACTATCCCATTGCAGCCTTATCATCCAGCAGCTGTAATCAATGATTTTCTCCTCAATCAGGTACATCTACCCCCCTTCCGGATATCGACATATTGAGCTCACCACCTACAGTTCCCAGAGGCAAATATCGCAGTGACGCGGGATAAACATTGGTTCTCATTGATCAAAGCTGTACGTTCCGCTAACACTATGTCAATGATGCTTCACTCAATTCATGTGAACGTCAGGGAGAAGAGGCTCTACCAGATGACGCCCAGCTGCAAGAAAGATTACAAAAACAGTTTTTGACGAAAGCAACTCGTGCAGAACTTGTTGTGGATGGTACGTGTCGTTTCCCGTTTTCAATCAGGGATCTTGGCTGACTGGACTCATAGGTGTCGTCCGCCCTCATGCCATCAACCCAGCGAGCCTGAAATCTTCACCGGAATCTGTCACTACATCTGCTTTTGATAGTGGTTATGGCGATAGTCAGTTTTGCGTTTGATTTTGGTTTTGCATCAAATTATGAGTAGAGCGCTATTTGCGGTTTTCCAGCGGATTAGCACTGTAATGGGTTTCTTGATACACTGGATTTCTTGGACATTTTTTCTATTGTACTGTATCATACTTATTTGTGGCATGGGACTCTTTACAGTAATTTGATAGTTGCTTAATCCCACAAAGTTTGTGTAAATGTTGAATTATGGATTCAGGAAAAAGATGTAGCCATTGATGTAGCGAGGCTGCTTCCGTAGGTACTTGAAAGGGAATGGAGTTTTACTGCTTGCAACGGTAGGGTGACGCATGCGAAGGGTAAAAATGTGGCCTCAGTAAGGAAATGCCAGATGAAGTGTTGCTGTTAGTAAATAGGTTGACGGTTCTCATAATCAACTCATCAATAGAATAAACCATGAACCGTCACATGGCAAAAGTCATAGCTCTAAAAAATCTGATTGGCTGTTGCCCCGCGAGCGCTCGCCCCACTAGCTGTGAGGAGCAGAGAACCGAAGGTTCGGCGGCGAGCAGCTTGCCCCTCCCTCTCGAGTGACCGTTCCTAGCACTATGGGCACGAAGCTCACTATCACTCTCACTGCTGCCCCGCGAGCACTTACTTCCATTAGGCTGCGAGGAGTGAATTGAAGGTTCGCGACGAACAGCTTGAGGCCCAGCCTATTCATTAGTGCCATTGGCACGACTTATCCTCTAGTAATGAACTAAAAACTCACCTGCGCGGCTTGAATCTCCATTATATCATCATCTACCTTGAACGGGACCTTCTCGCTGCCTTCAACTCACCAATTTCCTCTTAAACGTTGGCCCAGTGCACCATTTCCAGTGCCTCCCATAGCAAGTACAGTATCAAAAGGATCCACCAGGCAGTGAATATAGCTCACAAACCGTATTTCAGCCACAAAATTTGCTGTTCATCAGCTCCGGTCATGCTGCGACTGGCGCTCGGACTCGGACGGCCACCCCTCCGCTCGGATCATCTTCGTCATAGCTCCCTCCAACAAAGCGATATATCACTGGCGGCCTATCCGTCTCTAGTGGAGGCTTTGGGATGAGTCGTACAACTCCTGGACAGTAGGCAAACATACGTCAATCATAATCAGGGACATTTTTAGACTCGAAAACGTACATACCAGCAGAAATGACAACATTGAACCTCTCTTTGAGTCGACGAAAAAGTTCTGGATCGCTCGGAAGTATACTCTCTCCCTGTTGGGTACATATATTTGAGCACATCCAAGAAAATGTTTGGATGGAACTTACTTTATTAACTAACGCGAACCAAGTTTGATCATGGCAAAGTGCGATATTCGCACCGGGATTCTAGCATGACGGAATAAGATGAGAGACAATCCGCATTCTCTAAAAAATGACCAGTCACTTACTTCGTAAAGGAGATATTGGTTTATGATCGCTGACAGATGGTAGGGCTGTGTAGGGGTTAGTTTCAGTAGAATCTCGGGAAGCGAAAGGTACATACAATGCCTTTCAGGGACGTTTGGCCCGTGTCTAATATGCTCGGCCGGACAGACACCTGAATTCCGCGCAAAAAGATGCATTGGTTTGGAATACTGTAATCTTTCGGATGCTCTGCCTTCAGAAGATTACTATTACTGTAGGGAGGTCCGCTGCGTGTTGCTACATTGTTTGTAGGACAGAACCGATATTTGCTATCGGGGCTGCCTACGTCTGGAACCATGGTCAGAGAGTTCGCTCCCTCCTTGGCTTGAGAGAGCGAAGCAACGCCCCATGCAGTGGTCTTATCCACACCGGTGATCAGAATAAGACAATTTCCTCTCAAACGCTGGCATAGTGCACCATTAATATGGGCGTACCAAGCAATGGCATACTGGGCAGCGTAATCGTGGAAAGAGTCTTCGTTTGAGAGTTCTTCGCGTATGCCACCCTCGGGAAGCACCAGAGTCGCTCCTTCTGTGCAATTGATGTCGAATCGCAAACCAAAGCCAAATTCCGGAGGGATATGCCCTGTACTGAGCTCCGTAGACGGTCAGTCAACGAGTCTTCAGCTTTGATACTCTAAAAACGTACCGAAGAGCCGCAACTAGCTCATGATTCATCTCCGTTTCGTGAGACTGTAATCGTGTCTTGCGGAAACCCGACTCTGGATTAGCAACATGTGCGCCTGGAATATATTGTTTCCATTGTTGTGTGCTTGGTCTATCTGAGAGCGGAATGAATCCCTCGGGAACCCGTTCCACCCCGTTGCAAGGGTGATCAGCGGGTAATAAAATGTTGAAGAAATATTGGAAACGGCCTTCCTCGTCAACTGCCCCTACATCTCCAATGGAAACACCTCTATTCGCGTAATCCAGTGGTACATTGTCGGGAATACCGGGATTCCAAAGAGGATACCCTTTCTTTCTTGGGAACAGCATACGTGCATACACTTCGCTTTCATGGAGCTGCAGTGCGGCATTCGGGAGGTGGTCCATTGATGATTCTGGAGACATTTAGCTGAATTATTGAATCGGTGTATGCAAATTAACTTTAACTCGCCCTTTGGCTCACAAATGGCACCCAAGTTACTAGTAGCCTGGAATTCTTCAATATCCCTTGGGGTTGTGAAGTGGGGTGAGACGGTTGCAGCTTGCTCGTCGATTGACTTGGAGGTCAGTTCAATGCTGGTTCTGAAGACAAATTAGCTGAATTCTTTGAACAACGTGTATGAACCCGCTTTGACTTACTCTTTGGCCTGACCTGAGCCGAAACATGAAGCGATGACACCCATACCAGCGGCCTGGACGCTTCACGACGCTCTCTGTGTAATTCTGAAGTGGGGTGAAATGGTTGTGATGGGAGGCAAAGATAGCGATTCAAATTTCACCTATGCAAGCACAAATATATGTATGAGTCGACAGCACCCGTCATCTGTCCATCAAACCCGATCACATTGACTTCGTGGGTAGTATGGTTCCTAGGCGTTTCACTGTTTAGGTCCATGACTAACGTGGAGGATCAGGTCATCAGAACAACTACCGTTGATATACGTCATCTCCTTTTCAGGTTAATATTGAATGCGTTCTAGTATTGGTCTCCCTTGATAGCGGATGATCAGAGGATGCAAAGTAGCAATACATGTCCTAGGACGGTGGGCTGAAATCAGAATAAGGTGATGATGTGGGCACTCTGGAGTTTGGATTAGATAAGTTAAAGACCTTGGGTACATTACGCAAAACTGCGGCTTGAAACACTGCAGCGACGATTAACAAGAGTACCCGCATCCATACGGTGTCAACCCGCCACGAGAACCTGAGGCGCATGGTTCACATATGACTCGATACATTTCTCAAATCTACCATATCGTTACTATGTGAACTGCTCAGCAAACAAACCTCAAGACAGGAAAAGGTATGAGCTCGGCTCACCTCACTGCACCATAGAATTCTGATCGAGTACCATCCTCCTGTATGATATGGAGCTTACATATCTCTTGCTCTAACTCTCCATTGTTCTCCATTAGAAAGGGCAGGGTTAGGACGACGGGCATCTGTAACTGTACCTCTAAGCTTCAACACAACTGTAGACCATGTTCCCCTCTGAATCAGATTGAAGACGGGAATCCGGAAATGCCATGTCGACAGATGACCTCTAGAAAATGCAGCCAGGTTTCATTTATTGGCTTAGACAATACGATTAGATGCGCACGATATGTTAACTGTCCTGAACGAAATAAATCATAAAACACCGTCGTCGCAGAGATACCTTGGCTGTTGCTCTGGGTGCTCCAAGCGCACAATAGTATTTACTGACAACCGGGTGAGTATGTTGGAAATCTGTCCTTACAGGAGGCGACATTAGAAGAGAAAGGACCAGCAGGAAAAAACACACCTCGAGGCAGCTCTACTGACAGAGCACTGTATGAGTTCAAGAGTCCTGTGATGCGCTCGAAAGAATATTTGAGTTAAACCGAGCTTGGAGACTGTTGAACATGGAGAGCAAGTCGCGTCGGCTGACATCATCCGGCGTTGCTTCTCTTTTTACCACCACTCTCGTTTACAGCCGATGAAATTATCCTCAGAAGAAGATATGGAAGGGTATGTTTGAATCTTCATTTGGATCAGAGAAGCTGACGATGTTGTAGGGATAAATTGCTCAATCAGACCTGAAGAAAAGGAAGAGTCTGGTGGGCATCCACCTGCTCACGGGACAAACACGTCGGCATCATCTCCGAACACAGTACCCTCTGAAATCAGCTTATCGTGACGTTTTTCCTTGATCACGAATCCATTTAGACCGACTCGCAGCAATGGTTCAAGGCGGAGATGTCCGGGTATGATTCACAAGTTGGCTCGACTGAACTCACGTTGATCCCTTCTACATGTAGTAGTCAAACTTCAGTCTGGACTGAGATGGCATCCGAGATAGAGGCTTGAAGATGGGATTTTCATGAGAAGTCCCCTATTATTGTAAAGATCGATTTACCTTGTCTTTTCGACCCACTAAAAATGACATATAAACTAGCTCGCGCGACCCCCCGGCACAGAACTAGTTTTCAAAGCACTGGAAACTCAACGGAAGGGCAGCTCTGGAATTGGAATGATGCTGGTTGGGAATGCAAGTCCATCTGGAGAAGGTCGTCGGAATTGAGCGGATGCAGGTTCAACGGAAGGGATACGATGAATGGGTATTGCGACACTGCAGCATAGCTTCCTAAGCTGTCATGCACCACGGACAGGAGACGCCAACACGGGTACTATCTGTTCCTCGTCGACTAGTATCAGCTCCACTTCACCTTTTCTCGAAACAGGCGGTTTCGTTCAGGCCCAATGTCGTCGGAAACGTGTCCAGACTCTGCTAAGTACGTCGCGCATTACCCTTACAGCAAATGTTGGCTGACTGAACCTAGAAATTTTGTCGGAGATGGCTTCCCATACATGCTCCCGCCCTTCTTTCATATCGATCAGTCATGCAAGCCCCATGCTATCGAAGTGTGTGTCGCCAAGGATCAACTCCGGTACCTTATATAGCTCCTCCAAGTCATCGGCGTCAATACTTTGTTCTTCAATAGGTTGGCTAGGGCACGGATTGCGATAGGCTGCGAGATCGGCGAAAGAGGTACGTCTATCCTGCATCACCAAACGTTCACTCCTGACCTTGTTCATTGTTAGCAAGGAAAGACCACCAGCACTGGTGACACTATCCGCGCTAAGAGTTCTGCCCTGTTTGTCGCTCGGTGGTTCTACCACTCAACATCTCAGAGAAATTTGCAGGCCGGGTAGTATGTGATCTCAATGGCCTTTGCTCAGCGACTCTGTTTCAAGAAAGTTATTTCAACAAGCCTTTCTCAGTACCATCGAATCTTTTCCATTACGTTCTTCGCTCGCCCATATTCCTCAATAGCCTGAGCGAGTATAGCCCTACGCCGAGTTGTGGATGATCGTACGCCGGCAAGGATGGTTGCGAAAGGATAGCTGATCCTATCAAATTCGTGGGCCATGGGGCTTCTACAAGAAGTGTTCCTGCTGGGGAAAGTTTTAGCAGGACTGCCGGGACGAGGAGCCGAGGTTGAGCGGGTTAGGTTTACGTGTTTTGGAGTTGTTCGTCAATCCATAGAGCACGATTTCTCTGATACTCATGCCTTATGTCCCATATCACTCGTATATCATCCTCGTGCTCCTCAGTGCTGTCTTACTGGCCTCTTCGATTCATCTTTGGTGGTACGTTGACCACTCATCGGCTCTGAATTTGGCTCTGGAACCAATGCGCCAAGCAACACAAGCAATGGAATAACCTTCTAGTGCTAGCAGCGCCGACTTCACGCGACGCTCGTTCCGCTACCTGACCTCGGTTGCTCGAAAACCACAACATGTACCTCATACATACCCCCACCGAGTCGCGTCTCGCTGTACTCATATGGACAGATGGGATTGCGGGAAGCTAAGGGCCTGGTTAGTTCATAGGTCTCTTTCTCGGTGGTAATGGTACTGACAGGAATGACTTCCAGTGGGCCTACTATTTCGTGTTTGAGCGCCATGGAATTCAGCTGCTGGTTCCGACACGGATGATGAAAGTCATGACCCGGTGTTGCACGATGATTTCACCACGCACTTCATATTACGGATTTGAATCTGATATGGGACACATTCCCTACACCAATTGGTCTTCTCTCAGGCCTCGTCTCGATGCTGCCGACTATACCGTCGTTGATGTCTAGGAGTCATTTCACCACGCTCCTTACCATTCTACACTCGCTGACAGTGAGCACGGCCTGACATAGAGCTTGTTCACCGACCCGCTAGCGACGACGGTTGCAGTTGCCCGAGGATGGCGTTCGTGTGTCACAGGATCGAGCTTTTACAAGAAACATTACTTTGGCAACATTTTGGCACTACGTCTATGACGACTTTGGTTTACGTATGCGGGAGTCGTTCGATAGTGCAGAGAGCAATGTCTCAGATGCTCGTGTCTAATCCCCCACGTTGCTCACATATTATTATCGTGCCCCTCAAGAGCATCATACCGATCCCCTCGATGCTCATCGTGGATCGTGGTCGTCACTTCAAACGCACTGCACTCGGGAGGATGAGGTTACTTAATGCTAAGGCCTTGGTGAGCTCGTTATTCTATGGTCGCAATACCAACTCTGTAACGTGTTGTAGCTTAACGGCTTCATGTTCAAGCAGCGCCACTTCTCGTCCATTAGCTCGTGGTCCTGCTACATAGTCGGAGCCTGGGACCATGTACTTCATTGGATCGCTTTCGGTCTGCGCCGGTGTCAATAACCTTAATGTCACCATCACCACGCTCTACCTTCTCACGACTTTGTACTCGGCACCTCTGAAATGTGCCGCAAGTTGGTATAGGTCGAGCGCAATGACTAACGCTCGACTCGCTCAACAGAACGGACATGCATAGTCTCTCCTTGCCGGAAGGATGTTATGCTCCTGGGCGAAGAAGTGGATCCTATATGATGCAGGCTTTAGATGTGGATTCACCGGTCCCACACGACTTGAACCCCTAACCGGTCAACATAATAGATTAATGTAGGATAATGATAGACGACCGAAAATTTTAGATTAACACGAGGCTACTATAGTACCAAGCCCGCCAAGCCTCCATCCAAAATGCTACACCTTCTACTCATTCCTTATGCATGCTCAGTATAAGTTGCAGTGCCTCCCAAGCAGCAGCTTCCTTCGCCCCACCTCTCGTACCCGCTATTCCACCACCAAACTGCCTGCGGTCAACTAGAAGAGAAAAAGCGGCGTAAGCTGTAAGCACGACAAAGAAGCAACGAAATCACGAACAAGATACGATTGCAACCCAATCTGACCCATCAGTTTCATAGGTATCATACACAGGTACGATTCCTATGTCTTTGCAATAGTTGTTGAGACTTTCTTGATGGACCTTCCGAGCTGGCCCTGTGTTAATAAAGCCTGCTGTGTCCTTGTAATAGGGAGATGGCTGATCACTATCGTGTTCGTCCACTTGTCCGACTGAATTAGAGTCCACTGATTTGTCGGTAGGAGTTGTGCGAATGACGTCAGATACGTCCGTCTGTGCGTTGGCATTGTTGGATGGAGAGCCCTCAACTTCCTCCCCCGTTGAGCCGCCCGAAATCTCGGTTGATTGTGACTCGACAGTCTGCGATTCTGTGGGAAGTAGTCGGACAACTCCTAAAAACACATAGTAAAGTATGCCGTTCATGAGGGGGTCGTTTCGAAAGCATTGAATGCAAACATACCGTTGGAGACAACAACGCTATACTCTTCTTCGACTCGACGCAGAAGTTCTGTTTCACTCGGAAGATCGGCTTCTTCCTAATGGCACAAGCGTTTCGGTATGTCAGCACAATGAAGACGACAGTAGTAACAAGTACAAAACTTGCATCTTCAATCAGCGTCCACCAATGTCTATCATGGGTAACCACGACATCTGCATCGGGATGCTGCATTATGAGGATTATCAGCTGCTAGGTCAACAACAGATCAAGCGGCCTACCTTGTCGAGAAGGTGCTCATTTATCACCGCTAAAGGATGGTACGGCTGGCTTGAGAGATTAGTAGTGGTTTGATTAGATCAAAAAGCTAAACTACCTACCAAGCTTTTAGGAGGCACTTGGCTCGTAGTCACGAATTCTGGACTTGCAGTACCGCTCCCCTGATACGGAATGAATGAGCTCTGGTACAGAATATCATCTGCACCCAACTTTTGAAGGGAATCAGTTTGCACAGACATGCGAGAAGCCATGCGCAAGACAGGTGACCGCACAGAAACTCGAATACCGCGCATAAAAACGCATTGATCCGGAATATCATCATCTTCCAAATGATTCGCTTCCTTCAAGTTATTACGAGGAGGTCCGCTATGAGCCGTTGCACAGCTCACAGAGTTGAACCAATATTTGCTCTGAGTGTGTGCATTTGGGACCATTGTCATACATACCGTTCCCTTGACGGCATGAGAGAATGAAGCAGCACCCCAAGCAACCGTTTTGTCCACACCCGTAACCAGGATGAGAGAGTTGCCTCCTAGACGTCGACCGAGGGTGCCATTAACATGGCTATACCAAGATATGGCATTCTTTGCGGCATAGTCGTCGAAAGCGTCCTCGTTCAGGATATCTTCGCGTGTTCCCCCTTCAGGAAGTATCAGGATCGCTCCTTCTGTGCTGTTGACGTCGAACTGGAAGCCGTAGCCAAACTCGGGGGGAATCTTTCTTGCTCTGAGCTCGAGTCACTTGGTAAGGTCATCCATATGCATTGATCCAATAATAACACACACCTCAATGCAGCCTCTAGCTGGCGACTCATCTCAAATTCATGGTATCCAAGTCCCAGCTGTGTCCTATAGATATCCGATTCCGGATGGGCGATATGTGTACCGGGAGGATAACTCCTTTTCTTTGTTCCTGGATCGACGGAGAGCGGAGTAAAACCAACGGGGACCCCTCCTGCCCTGTTGAAAGGATGATTGGCGGGTCGGAGGATGTTAAAAAAGTATTCAAAGCCGCCTTCCTCATCAATAGTGCCCACATCGCCAATAGAGACACCATATTTCCGATATTCGTCTGGCAGGTTCTCAGAGACACCAGGGTTCCAGAGAGGATATCCCTTTTTCTTGGGGAGTAGCATTCGCATGTACATGTCGCTTCCGGAATACGGTGCTATATCAGCATCGCCATTCATTGTTTTGGAAGATGACCCAGTAAAGTTGAATACACCTCCATTGATCACGAAGCCAGATGAGTTTTGGAATAGTCTGTAAGGTAATCGTCTGAATGTCAGAGTAACGCGTCAATCGAATTGGACATACCCTCTCATGGGAATGCCTAGGACACTTGAGAGGTAGCTTTGGGCATGAGACGAGGGAGATTGGCGACGAACGATGCACAGTGACAAGGGAGAGTTCGAGGAAAAAATTTTTACAGCAGTTGTGGTGAGACCATATGGAGTTGGCGCATTGATTACCTGGAGCTCCATTTCAAAAGTCTTGCAATCATTGATGCAAGAACTAGACAAGACTAGAGTTGAAGTTCGACGCGTAGGGCGTAAGCGGCAACGGCAACGTGGTACTCCGGGTTACGAGTCAGTAACCCCTTTCCGCCTCCATGGCAACGCCGCAACATCATGACCTCTTTCCAATGATTTTCTTCGTCTTTTCGACTCGCTAAAACGTCTTTCAGACCAGCCCATATGACTCCTCTCAGCATTTGAATCATTGTGAAGGCATTGAATACTCAACGGAAGAACACGCCGAAAATTGGAACGACGTTGGTTTGAAAATGGGGACGCTCGTTGGAAATTGCACAGATGGAGATGAACAACAGAAGAGGGTAATGGATGTTGGAGAGAGCATAGCTTCACACAGAAGACACCAGTGGCGGCGATGCGATTGCTTATCGATCAGCACCACTGCACCCTTTGTATCTTTTTCTCGGGAGAGCTGGTTTTGTCAGCCTCAATGGAGACAGAAACGTGTTGATCCCATATTTCTTTCACATCGATGAGCCATCCAGGCCACGTGCTACTGAAAGATGTTTGTCAAGAGTCGTTTCTGCTACCTTACGTGGTCCGTCAAGTCATTGTCGTTAACACTTTGTTATCGGCGAAGGAGGTACATCCCCATCCTGCATCACCAAACATTCATTCCTGATCTTGTTAATTCTTAGCAAACAAAGGTCATCTATATCTCTACCAGCGCTAGTGACACTGTCTGCATTAAGAGTTCTACCTACTTGCTGCCTGGCAGTTGTGTCAGCTTAATTGACAGCTCATGTGAATCCATTTTTGGAGTGTACGGAGATGACGTGGCAGTGCAAAAGTTCACATCTTACACTTGAACCATCACCTTCCCATGGTAAGAGGATACACCCATTTGACTGGTTTGTGTCTAACAAAACACTGGAGATGCTTGACAGAATCATTAGCATACTTCACAAGGCTCCTGCCATGATTCACTATCAATTCCTGCATTTTAAGCTCTGGCTCTACTTCTTGTGCACACACCAACATCATGAACTGGCACCCAATACCCGTATGTTCCGTTTTGGGGTTCCCCTTGTGCTCAAGAGAACCCAAAGGCTGTTCAGCACCGAGGCCGATGCACTTTCCCTTCTCAATCGAGCTCTCCCACGATCACTGTTCATTCCCAGATTGGTCGACTCTTTCCAAATTGATGATGCAACATGGACGGTCATGACAAAACTGCCGGGGCGCATGCTGATTGAAGTTGAAGAGGAGAAGCCGCTCACAGTTAATGAGGCTGCACTTCTGGCCGAGGATGTTGGAACAGTTGTTGAGCAGCTGTGGAACATTCCACAGCCTAAGGGATGTGAAGGGCAGGTGATGCTCAGCGCTAGCGGTGACGGGCTGCCCCACCCGGAAACGCGCTACCACGACGCGCACCCGCCGATCATAAAGGGACCCTTTCCGGACACGTGGTCGTTCTATAAGAGCATCATATACATCAAATATATCGCGCGTGAACAAGTGTCACCTGACATTCGAGGCGCAATCGTCGCTGATAAGATCGGGTGGGTGCACACTGATCTCAAGATGCAAAATGTGCTCGTGGACGACAAGTGTCGCTTAACCGGGATCATAGACTGGGAGGATTCGGGATGGTTCCCCAGGCATTGGCAGCTCTACACGTTCCGCCTGAAAAGGATTGGGCAGAGACAAGGGATGTGGCGAGAGCACTGGGATGAAAGGTACAGGTTTGACAGTGTCACTGAACAAGCATACCAGGCTTCATGCAAGGTCGTAGAATACGTTCCGTAATGATAAATGTGTACATGCGTACAGTGCACGAGAAGTGCAACATCAACCTACTCATAGCGCTTTCATGATGGACAAGGCGTATTCTAAGCTCAAAGCTCAAAGGTAATTAGTGAGTAAAGGCAAAGAGTCATCTAAGTTATGAGTGCTCTAGGTTATCAGAAGCTGACCAGGTGGTATGGGTGGGTGAGGTAGGAGACATCGTCCCGGACAGAAGTGACAGGCGGCGAGAGACGATGCCGCCAGAGATCTGTAAGCGACGCGGTCAGAGGCAGCGTAAGGCGACGCGACGGAAGCCAGACAGGACATGACAGGTACGTCGCGACGCACACTCCACGCTCCTAGCCTGGAGGCCCACTCCTTGAGGAGCTTGTCTTCCGCATCGTCGTAAGCGACGCGGTATTTCGCCAAATCTGCCAGGTGCTTTTCCCAAACATCAAGTGCTCATAGCAACATCAGGATAATCCACGATATACTGTATGAAAAGAGCACGCATGGCTTGCAGTGAGTGGATACCTTATCAAGATGTTTGTTTATGACCGCTGAAGGATGGTAGGGCTATAGGTACGTTTAGGGAATAGTCGAGGAATCAAATAGGTCAGGAACACTCACGAGGCTTTTGGAGGGGACTTGATCGGTATCCACAAACACAAAGGGTTCTAAGTTTTTGGAACGGCGGGTTTTAAAGGGAATGTAAGAACTTGGTGACAGAAGGTCTCGCATAGGCAAGTTTCGAAGGGAGTGAGTCTTTACGGACATACGAGAACCCCCCTTTTTTGCGACAGGAAGGACTGAGGGCCGCACAGAAACCCGAATTCCGCGCACAAAGACGCACCGATTCGGGTCATTATCTTCGGTAGGTCCCGAATCCCCTAAGTTGTTGTGCGGAGGTCCGGTAAGTGCTGCCGCATAATGCACTGAACGAAACCAATATTTGCTCTGGGTGCGTGTGTCCGGCACCATGGTCAGGCAAACGGATCCTTTCTCGGCTTGGTGAAACGCAGCAACACCCCAGGCTGTAGCTTTGTCAACCCCTGTGACCAGAAGAAGAGAATTCCCTCCTAGGCGCCGACCCAGAACACCATTGATATGCGCATACCAAGATATGGCATTTCTTGCAGCGTAATCGTAGAAAATGTCCTCGTTTTGAATATCTTCGCGTATACCGCCCTCGGGGAGGACAAGGATCGCTCCTTCTGAGCTGTTGGCATCGAATTGGAACCCACAGCCGAACTCTGGCGGGACTTTCCCTATTCTGAGTTTCGGTCAGATTGGGTCACGGTAGGATTAAGAAACGCACCGTAATGCAATCTTCACTTCACGACTCATCTCAAACTCTTCCAGCTGCGTCTTGCAGATGTCAGATTCTGGGTTGGCGATATGCGTACCCGGAGCATATTGGTTTGACCGCCTCTCTGTGCATAGATCGAGCGAACGACTGGCCGAAAGTGGACTAAACCCAGTAGGGACCCGTTGAGCTCCGCCATTAGAAGGGTGGTTGGCAGGTAACAGGATGTTGAAGAAGTATTGAAAACCTCCATCCTCGTCGATTGTCCCCACGTCGCCAATAGAAACACCTGTCTTGCGATATTCCGACGGCAGATCGTCGGAGACGCCGGGATTCCAAAGAGGATAGCCTTTCTTTTTGTTCGGCAACATGCGGGCATAGACCTCGCTATCCGAGCATTGTAATGTTATATCGTTGCTCCCAGTTGTTCTTGGCGACTCGCTAGCACTACTAGCAGCGTTGAACACACCGCCATTGATTACAAATCCAGATGAGTTCGAAAATAAACTGGGAACGATTCAGTTAAATTTTGAAACAAGGGCTGATAGCGCTCACCCTTTTGTTCGATCTGTGCCAAAACATGAGCATATGCCCCCCATTGTAATAGCGTGGACGTTTGCCTTGTAGCTGTAGTCGTAAGGTCAAGGTAGCGAAAAGATTATCACCTGCCTGCTATGCTCCGAATTTATCATGTCGCACAGCCGCTCAGTGTGACAACAGATCCGGCTTCGAACTCCGAACAAGGGATGGTCTGGAATGCGGACAGATTTAGTCACTCGGTCACTGTCAGAAAAGAGAAAAGACGGAAGTCCCAGGAACCTTCTTGTGCCTGCACTAACCGCTTAGGCTAGAGAACGTAGAGCCTTTACACAAGGCAGTGCACACAGTCCATGCGACATTGTCATCGTGTTGTCTAATTCTGTACACAATATGCTGTAGTCGACAGCGTCGAAGTTACAGCATAATACCCTGTATGCGTAATTTCGACAGTCATGAACCATTGTCAACACCATGAAACGGCCGCAGTATCGTATCTGGTAGTATATCCAGCACCAGGCGGACCTGCAGCTCTCCAATCAATGGATGTTTGGGGGTTACTGTCCGAATTCCTGAGCCGCCCTCTCTATCGCATGATTCTACTCTAACACCAGCATCTTCCACATCTTCACCGTATCCCATCAATCCCGAGGCTGATACAGCTGACAGCGAGTGATCCCGTCATGTTTAAACATGATGGATCCGCTGCCCTTCTTCGGATACCAAAAGCTTTGAGACGCAGTCTGCCCGTGTAAGGTGTCTGGCAAGGGCTAGAATGAAAACTGGTCGTTCGTCGAATCGACGCTCGAAAGTGTCTTCGTCTTCTTTCGTGGTGGAGTACGACTTGCACGATTTGGCGTACACCAGTAGAAGGAACATGCTGCGCCTTCGGATGATGGGATCAGCGTGTGTCCAGAGTCTGTCTGCTACCGGGAAGGGAACGAAAGAACCACATCTTCGTGGTCCGGCGGACACCCGAGGGTTCAAACTCGGATATCGATTCCTGTAGCCGCTGGAGGTGAAGAAAAGACCGGTCTGTTCACAACGATGTGGTCAGAATTAAGGATATGCCAATGGAAGACAGCGAACGCACATAAACAAGTATCGTCCTTCCGGTTCTTCACCATGTCGTCGTCGTACCTATTCACCTCTTTCATCAACTACCCCCATGAAAGTAGGATCTTTTGGGACCAAAAGCCTGCCCTGTCTGACTTGGTATGGAATTCGTAGGTGAAGGTGGCAAAGGTATCTGTACGAGGTCAAGTCAATTTCTGTTCTCTGTTCAGAGAATTCGAGCACAAACCTCCGCTGTGTATGTTGAAGGCGCGTGATTCCGATTCGGGGTAGGTGTTCCTGGACCCTATAAACCTTTTTAGCGGGTTATCGCTGTCAAAATGCGCTCAGCACGTACATATAAGATACCCAAGCGAAGAAAAAAATCAGTATATATCGCGAAGTTGCTGCGCATCTCATGAAGATTGCGTACCAGGAAGCTTACTATCAACTTTGCAGGTATCGTGGTAGATGTTCGAGTTCAAGGAAGGATTGAGCTGCACTAAACTGCTGCTAGTTGTGAGACGGAAAACCATTTCTCTTCTTGAATTTCCATGCCCCAGTCCTGCCCCGTCCGTGTCTGTAGTCCAGTATCTGTTAAGAATGGTGGTCAGTGGTTTATCCAGGCCAAGAGAGGTTCGAAACCTGCCCGAACCATGTAGTCGTGTTGGTGCTCATGATGTGAGGCGATTTGAATATCACGAGATTGTTAATTGCCGCGTCAATGCTGCATGTGCATGACCGGTCACAAGTCACGGGTCACACCAATGGTTTGAATGAAGTGATTTGGATAGATGACCGCCGAACTCGTTCCTGTCAGTGGTTAACAGTTAACACCGACCCATTCCAAGCTAGTGACGAGTGATGCGAGGTTTCTGAGGCTACGGTTAGAGTAGGTTAGAATGTATGTCCTTTCGTTCACCTCTTTCCGCAAAAGCTGATTGTGGCTCTAGTGTTTGTTCACAACGTGCGGTAAAACCCTGGATGATTCGGTTCCTGTCATTCTACTTTCTCGTCGCCTGTCTCCCGCTTCGAGTTTTGGTTCGATCGAATACTTACATCTCCGATGTGCGAGATCAATGGATGCACTCGAGATCGTTGAAGCTCTTTGTTTGGTTTACAATGATACAGACCAGAAACCTCGTTGCCCAAGTCAGCCAGATGCATAGTATCGGGGTTATTGAGATACTGCTTACTGAGGAGTCCGGCTTGTTGGAGTGGGCCGTCTAGGAAATTCTCTTGACAATTCCACGCTCCCGGTTGAAGTTCTGGTCCCTTGAGAGTCCACGACATCGAGGCATTGTCCTCCGACAGCTATCCGGAGCGACATCCATTTATGGCAGGTGGTGACATCAGCCGTCCACATCACGGTCACGTTGCATCAATTGCCCATTGTCTCTTGCATCCTGCCACGACCTGTCCACAATCGCACAGTTTATGAAGTTCTCCCAAATCGCTGCTATGTCCTCTCCACCAGTTTACAACCCCTCTACGACATCGTACAGTCATGGATCATCATCTCTCTGCTCCGAGTCAGCGCATTTCCGATCTCAAAGCCTCTCCAGTGAAAACCCGCTCAATTGACTCCAGGTACCCTCAAGCTACGATCCCTGTTATTGAAAGGGACAAGAGGTTTGAAAATCTTGACGCCGATCTACAAAATGTCTATGTGGGGCCCTTCGAACCATCGGCGTTCCTCGAGAAGTATCTTCCTCAACGAGACGACATGCCTAAGTTCAACAATGAACGAAAGAAAGCTTTCAAGCTAGTAGGCAGATCGGGAGGAAGGAACAAAGGGACGAAGAAAGGCAAAAAAGCTAAAAAGCAGATCAAGGATGAGAAAAATATGTATCAACCAATGGTGCGTAATGCATAGTTGAACTCTGGCTATTTCTCTTCGAACTGACCTTGTTATTATATAGGTGAACGCGTTAAAGGATTTCTGCCCTGATTTTGATATCAATATCACTGGGGACTTTCAGGACAGGAGGGCTGTTGTACATTACGGCGGTGGTTTGAAGCCCGACATCATCTTTTATGGAAAGAACTCGTTCCGCGGGCAGTGCACGGACTTGATGGCCATGGAGACCCACATCGAGATGAAGCTGGACGAAGACTCCGATGGTTTCGCCGATGAGCACGCGACGTCCGAAGACGCGGTGCCTTTCTTGAGGGATTCAGATAAAGCGCGTTCGACCAGAGGCCAACTTGCTTCCTATGCTGGGTCTCAGCTGGCGTCGCAGTTCCGTACTCACGCTTTCTCTGTGTGGGCAACAGGTACATCTGCAAGGCTCATTCGTTGGGACCGAGGCGGTGTGGTAGTGTCCACCAAATTCGACTACACCAAAGAGTCGTACCTAGCCGATTTCTTTTGGTGCCTGAGCCACGCAGATCCTGCAGCTCGTGGTTATGACGAGTCGGTCACAGTCGCTGGGGAATCCGATGCACCTCATGTCGAGAATGCGAAACGAGTGCTTGGGTTGGATCAGGATGCCACGATCTACAAGTTCAAGGTCTACGACGAGAGGACGCAAAAGTTCCACTTCTACTATGGTGTCAATACTATCGCGAAATCCTCAATCTCTCCTGTCGGCCGATCTACTAGAGGGTTTGAAGTTGTCGATGAAAGCGGGAATAAAGTCTACCTTAAGGACACATGGAGGATTTCCGCAGACGGCTATCACAAGGAAGGCGAGATTTACGAAGAGCTGAAGGGAATTGGCAGACTCATTCCGACCGTTCTTGCTCATGGAGACGTGATGGGACGTTGGCAAAAGACAGACAGCCATGAATGGTGTGTCGGAGAGCTCCGCAAGCAGTTCAGAGTTCATTGCCACTATTTTATCGTGTTGAAAGAAATTGGGAGGCCGTTGAGCGAATTTCGAACCACTAAGGAACTGGTGACGGCTTTACGAGATGCCTTGCAAGGTACGAGTTGGATTGCCAGACATCAAAGTGCTGAAAGCTAACTCTGAACATTCACAGCACATACGGAAGCTTACCGAAAAGGCATTCTACACCGCGACATCAGCATCGGCAACATTCTCATCAACGAAAATGGGGGTGGCTTGCTCATCGATTGGGAGTTCAGCAAACCAATCGCGAACCCCAAAGTGCGAATCATGGCACGAACTGTAGGTCTTCTTCGGCTTTGCTAGGTGCAACGAGCTCACTGATCGTCTGTTTCCCAGGGTACCTGGCAATTTATGTCAGCGCATCTCCTCTCAAACAAGCCAGGCACGGTGGAACACACTCTCGTTGATGATGTGGAGTCATTCTTCCACGTTCTTTGCTATGTCGTCTTGGTACACTGCCGACACAAGTTCCCAAAGCAACTACTCAAATCTCATCTCAAGAGTGTCTATGACGCTTGGTTTCTCGAAGAGGAGGACGGCGAGGAAGATGAGGATGATGAAGATGACGAGGACGACGAGGACAATGAGGACAACAAGGACGATGAGGACAACAAGGACAACAAGGACAACAAGGACAACAAGGACAACAAGGACAACAAGGACAACCAGGACGGCAAGGAAGGGGAAGTCGTCGGCGGCTATGCGAAAAGGCTGGCTCTCGCTAACTCCTTCATGGCCAAGGAGGCCAAGCTTCCTAAAAACAACCCCCTTCGAGATCTGGTTACTGCATTGGAGGATGTCATAGGTGTTCGTTACAAAATGCCACCGACACAGAAGGCCAGGACGATTTACGAGGGACTAAGAGCCAAGTACGACATGACGGACGAGGAGTTGGAGGAGCAACCCGTTTGGCGTTACGACGAAACCATGAGGAAGCTTAATGAGTCATCGCAATGGATGTTGGATACGTTCAACAAAGCTCTTGAAGATCCTCGAGGCCTCAAAGCCAAGCCAGTCCACCGTAAATTCCTCTCCACAAACTGTAAGCGCATCCGCGAGACCCTCAAGGCGATGAGCAATCGAGGAAGCACAAATCAGGGAGATGGTGGTCAGGCAGGGGGATCTGGTTCAAAGCGTAAACGCACAGATGTACACGGTTCAGAGTCAAAGAAGGCTCGAAAAGGTGGTCGTTGAAGAGGTCTCGACGGCTATCTGGTTTGGTTTGCATCACGATACAATTTTTGATGTCTCTTCATTTCTCCAGTATATTGATCTACAGGTAGTTCATGTACATATTTATGCATATTCGATTAGATAGACGCTATCTATTTGTACTTTACAAAGAGAGATGAAGATAGCTGACGCTCGTTTTGTAAGTTTCGTCCTTTGGCGCCGTCGAACGCTGGTAATCAAGGGCTGGGCGAGAGTAGAATGATAAAGGCATTCACGGGATGCAGACTGGCAGTAGTTATTGAGTATCATTCTATGACTTCCGCCCACCCCCTTTCCCCCCCCAAAAGCGGCTTCGTCGAGTTGTCAGGAACTCTACTAGGGCTGCCATGGGATGGAGTGTCGATCGTGATAGTGTGAGCCGTGTCAGGGACAGAAGTTCCGGAACCACTCGCCTCGTTCTCCTGCGGTAATAGGTGATGTTATTTAGGTTGCAGGGGAGATGATCCCGCCTCTTTTTCAGTCGAACTTGGAAGTCCATTCCTGTACATGACATGGTCCTTCTCTTCTGATACCCCGCTGTTGAACTCGGGTCTGGCACCATGGTCAGACAAACGGATCCTTTCTCGGCTTGGTGGAACGCAGCAACACCCCAGGCTGTAGTTTTGTCAACGCCTGTGACCAGAAGAAGAGAATTCCCTCCTAGGCGCCGACCCAGAACACCATTGATATGCGCATACCAAGATATGGCATTTCTTGCCCCCCATTGTAATAGCGTGGACGTTTGCCTTGCAGCTGTAGTCGTAAGGTCAAGGTAGCGAAACGATTATCACCTGCCTGCTGTGCTCCGAATTCATCATGTCGCACAGCCGCTCAGTGACAACAGATCCGGCTTCGAATTCCGAACAAGGGATGGTCTGGAATGCGGACAGATTTAGTCACTCGGTCACTGTCAGAAGAGAGAGAAGACGGAAGTCTCAGGAACCTTCTTGTACCTGCACTAACCACTTAGGCTAGAGAACGTAGAGCCTTTACACAAGGCAGTGCACACAGTCCATGCGACATTGTCATCGTGTTGTCTAATTCTGTACACAATATGCTGTAGTCGACAGCGTTGAAGTTACAGCATAATACCCTGTATGCGTAATTTCGACAGTCATGAACCATTGTCAACACCATGAAACGGCCGCAGTATCATATCTGGTAGTATATCCACCACCAGGCGGACCTGCAGCTCCCTCCAATCAACGGAAATCTCTGAAGGTTACTGTCCGAATTCTTGAGCCGCCCTCTCTATCGCATGATTCCACTCTAGCACCAGCATCTTCCGCATCTTCACCGTATCCCACCAATCCCGAGGCTGATACAGCTGACAGCGAGTGATCCCGTCATGTATAAACATGATGAACCGCTGCCCTTCTTCGGATACCAAAAGCTCTGAGACGTAGTCTGCCCGTGTAAGGTGTCTGGCGAGGGCTAGAATGAGAACTGGTCGTTCGTCGAATTGAGGCCCGAAAGCGTCTTCGTCTTCTTTCGTGGTGGAGTACGACTTCCACAATTTGGCGTACACCAGTAGAAGGAACACGCTGCGTCTTCGGATGATGGGATCGGCGTGTGTCCAGAGTCTGTCTGCTACTGGGAAGGGAACGATTCACCGCATCTCCGTGGTTTGGTGGACACCCGAGGGTTCCAACTCGGATATCGATTCCTGTAGCCGCTGGAGGTGAAGAAAAGATCGGTCTGTTCACGACGATGTGGTCAGAATTGAGGATATGCCAATGGAAGACAGTGAACGCACATAAACCAGTAACGTGTCGATATCGTCCTTCTGGTTCTTCACCATGTTGTCGTCGTATCTATTCACCTCTTTCATCAACTTCTTCCATGACCGATATGTCTGACTTGGTATGGAATTCGTAGGTGAAGATGGCAAAGGTATCTGTACGAGGTCAAGTCAATTCTGTTCTCTGTTCAGAGAATGCGAGCACAAACCTCCGCTGCGTATGTTGAAGGCGCGTGATTCCAATTCGGGGTAGGTGTTCCTGGACCCTATAGACCCTTTTAGCGGGTTAACGCTGTCAAAATGCGCTCAGCACGTACATATAAGATACCTAAACAGAGAAAAAATCAGTATATATTGTGAAATGGCTGCGCATCTCAGGAAGATTGTGTACCAGGAAACGTACTATCAACTTTTCAGGTATCGTGGTGGATGTTCGAGTCCAAGGAAGGACTGAGTTGCACTAAACTGCCGCTAGCCGTGAGACGGAATACCATTTCTCTTCTTGAACCCCTATCCCCAGTCCTGCCCCGTCCGCGTCTGTAGTCCAGTATCTGTTAAGAACGGTGGTCAGTGGTTTTTCCAGGTCAAAAGAGGTTTGAAACCTGCCCGAACCGGTTCCTATGTACATAGTCGTGTTGGTGTGAAGCAATGGTGTATCGCGGGGCTGTTGATTATCGCGTCAATAAAAATCAATAATATGATTATGCTGCTCACTATGACTAATCACCCAGATACACTCAAAACCGTTCTTATTCCACCCGCTCTTCCACGTTCTTCCGACTTGAGGTGACATTCAAGAGCGACCTCGACCTAGAATACATCAGTAAGCTGAAGCTGAAAATGGAGGAGGGCGCACCGAGGGATATGGTGGTGGGCGGGTAGGGCATCGAGCATAGGCATAATGTTGAGGGGACGGCGGTGGTCGGGAAAAAAGAAGAGTTCAGCGTGGTGGGAAACGGAGTTCGACGATCGCAACCACGATGACGACATAGAAACGAAGTTGGACACTGGCGCGTCGTCTATTCGGCCATCTTTTTCATCTCTCAAGGGTGAACAGACGATATGCGACTGTTTTATCAGATAGCATCAGAAATTTGGCAGCGAACTACAAAAACGTCAGAATGCGGTTGACCTTACATCGACTCGAACGGATTTCTGAGGTGATTAGTGCGATAAAGGGTGTGTTATATATATTAGAGGTTATCATAAGGATTGAATGGCTTCAACTCCAAAGTTTCATCGAATAGCACATTAGAAACTACGCGCTAGGCCAGAACTCCACATCGTGACATCAGTTCATTTCTTATCCTCAACGGAGAGCGCGGTGGGAAGATTCTTTAAATGGAGCATCCTGCGTCTTGTGGCAGTGGAAAAACGGCGACCAATAAAATTATAAAAACTACACGACTCGAGGGTATCGTGAAAGTCGAACCTGCACAGACGGCACAAATAAAAACGTGAATGTAAGTCGAATGTTGGCTGAACAAAGGTCGACTTGAACGTCGGGAGGAATGGCAAGTTGGACCCCGGAAGTTTATCCATAGACGACCCTGCAAAGAAGTGTCAATAATTTTATGTCGGAGGTAGTTCGTCAAGGACAAGCTCACCCTCTTGGTGTTGTTGTTATCGGTTGGAAGTCAGTTCGTCCTGCATTGACGAAGTGATGGAGAACCTGTTTCCAGTCATTCCGGATATCCCAGGAGATTGTTGAAGGCGAATCGACTTCGGCAGGTATCACCTGCGAGACACTTCCGCATTGGACAATGATGACCAAGACGCCAAGACCTCCGCTTTGTCGACAACGGTCTTCTCGTCGTTGAATATCATTGAGGATAAAAGGGTCACGGATGTATTTCCGGGGAACAATATGCGTAGCGGCAACCGAGAAACTAGTCGCACTAGCATCAGGACTGTTCATGCTCTGTATGAAGATCTTTACTCACCAACGGTGTGGTTCAGGATGGCTTTGTGGAGTGAGCTCAACGAGGAAAGCGTTCTGTCGGATGTTGGATGGGACACGCTTTAGCTGAAGAGCCTGGAAGCCAGTCCAAGTGAGAAGAGAGGTGTGTGCAGACACGAACTTGCGAAGGCTCTTGGCAACGTTCTCATCTGGCGGCATTGCATAGGCATCAGCAGCTTTTGCTGTCTGCGACCTAGTGTTTTGGCAAATAGGCTTGTGACTAGGCCAGTGGCTTTTTTGGCATTCTTGTGACTGTCGCAAAACAAGTCAGCACGAATAAAACTGGGATAGGAGGTAAAGAGACCTACGCAGTATTTCGCGGTCATCTAGGATGGAAAAGAGAAAAAAATCAGATGCATGAATGACTCGAGGGAACATAGACGTACACAACTGCCACATAAACGAAACTTTGCTATTGGCGTTTCAATCTTTCCACATTGGTCACAAATGCGGTATCCTCGTTGTTTGTGTGCATAGGTCAGAGTAGAGTCGTTGTTTTTTGCAGGGGCCGATTTCTGGGGCAATGTAGTCTCTTTGGTGAATGGCAGGTGAGCTTGTGAATTAATGGCTTTCCCCGAGTCATCTTCGTACGATTTGCACGGAAGACTAATAGCTAATGATTCCATTCGTGGCATTAGGTGTAATTGGTTGTTCTTCCCCTCTATTGGGAGGAGCCGGATAACTCCTGTGTATTCGTAATTATCCATGTCAATAAATATACACTGAGTGTCTTGCATATAGTCGCACCGTTAGACAATACAACATTGTATTTATCTCTGACTCGACGAAGCAGCTCCACGTCGTTCGGAAGACTGTCTTCTCCCTACCGTTGCACGCTTTGAGTAACGCCCAGACAAAGCATGCTATGCTGAAACATACATTCTTGATTAATGAGAACCAGCAACTATCATGTGAAAGCACGACGTCTGCGGTAGGGTGCTAGAACAAATAATATAAGTTATAGTATAACTAGTCATGATAGAGTATCTCACCTTGTCGAGAAGGTGCTCATTTATGACTGCTAACGGATGGTATGGCTGGCTCAAGAGGTCAATTATGAATAAATCTTATCGGGTCAGAAATGGAAGCGCCAACCAGGCTTTTTGGTGGTATCCGGTCCGTGATCACGGTCGTTTCAATTTCGGAAAGCACGCTACGTCCTGGGTCGCGTTTACCTCCATTTGCTTGAGGCTTGGGAAGCTCCGGACTACGTTTCCCTTGACACGGAATGAATCCTCTCCGAGATAGTATATCCCCTGTAGATAATTCTTGAAGGGAATCTGTTTTTACAGACATGCGAAGACCACTTTTGAAAATAGCGGGACGGACAGACACTCGAATTCCACGTACAAAAACGCATTGGTCGCGAGACTCGACCGTGAACTCGTCTGTCTTCAGGTTATTACGAGAAGGTCCGCTGCGCGCTGTTGCACAGCTCACAGAACAAAACCAGTATTTGCTCTGCGTATGGGCATTTGGCACCATTGACATGTTCACTGTTCCCTTCTCGGCATGATGGAATGAAGCAACACCCCAAGCAGACGTCTTGTCCACACCTGTCACCAAGAGGAGAGAATTACCTCCCAAGCGTCGACCAAGGACATTGTTGACATGGGTATACCAAGAGATGGCATTCGCGGCAACGTAGTTGTCGAAGTCGTCCTCGTTTAAATTGTCTTCACTGATATATCCTTCGGGAAGTATCAGGATTGCTCCTTCTGAGCTCTTAAAATCAAACCGGAATCCATATCCAACTTCTGCAGGAATCTTCCCTGTTCTGAGTTCGGGTCACTGGGTGAACATATTGCATATAACATCGGTGATACGTACCTCAACGCAGCATGCAATTCAGTACCCATCTCAACTTCATGGTATCCTAGCCGTGTCTTACAGATATCCCACTCCGGATTAGCGATATGTGTACCGGGAGAAGTCGACCCCTCTTTCTTGCGTAGATTGACAGAAAGTGGAGTAAACCCATCAGGGACTCCTCCCGCCTGGTTGCAGGGATGATGGGCAGGTAGAAGGATGTTGAAGAAGTATTCGAAACTGCCCTCATCATCGATAGCTCCCACATCTCCGATAGAGACTCCTTGCTTCCGATATTCGTGCGGCAGCGTATTAGAAACAGTAGGATTCCAAAGAGGATATCCTCTTTTCTTGGGGAGTAGCATTCTTGCGTAGATGTCCGAGTCGCATTCGGAAAGTTCTGATGTTACGTTCTCGATATTTCTATTTGACTTCGAGGACGATTCGTTGACGTTGAATACACCTCCGTTGATCACGAATCTAGTTGAGTTCGAGAAAAAACTGATGGCTGCCAGACTGAGCAATTGAAGTAGATGTTGAGTAGATTGAACGCACCCTTTTGCTTGACTCCCCGAGAAAACGCCCCTCATAGCGACACCTTGGGCACTCGACCACTATCTGTGGAGAGGAAATGAAGAATGATGGGGCAGTACTACAGTGACGATGGCATGCATATATAAGGCAGTACAGGTGTGTCACATCGATTGTGGGAAAACTTATTGAGTAGTGGTAGGTCGCCTATATTGGTCCATACATCGTGATGCCATGAAGTACAGTTTCCCAACACAAACAGGCGATAATGAAACGAGCTACTGAATTGAATTATTCCAGTACAATGAGGGAAGACCGCAGACATAGGTGCATCGTGCGCCTGTTGCGTATACAGTCAGATCAGAGGGAGCTTTGGCAAGAGAGAGCACACACATCTATGAGTAACGCATCGCCATTTGTATTATCTCCCAATTCTGTACATAATTTACATGCTGTAGCTGGTGGCGCCGAAGCTACGGCATGATTACCCTATTCAAACGAAACAGGCAATCATGCAGACCATCGTAAACGTGCAAAGGACTGTACATGTCACATAGTACTGGGCCTCCCTGCAGTACTGCGAGCAAGCCCGTCAGACGTATTCATGACATCTATGGGCTACCAGGAACTGGCTGAAGACCGGAAGGATCGTCTCGGATCTCCGATACCGTTTCCATCACCAGAGCAGCCGACGGACCTGCAGCTCTCTCCAGAGGATCCGGTATCAATGGAAACCTCTCTGAAGGTAATTGTCCGAGTTCCTGAGCCGCCCTCTCTATCGCATGATTCCACTCTAGCACCAGCATCTTCCGCATCTTCACCGTATCCCACCAATCCCGAGGCTGATACAATTGACAACGAATGATCTCGTCATGTATAAACCTGATGAACCGCTGCCCTTCTTCGGATACCAAAAGCTCTGAGACACAGTCTGCCCGTGTAAGGTGTCTGGCGAGGGCTAGAATGAAAGCCGGTCGTTCGTCGAATCGAGGCTCGAAGGTGTCTTCGTCTTCTTTCGTGGTGGAGTACAACTTCCATGATTTGGCGTAAACCAGTAGAAGGAATATGCTGCGTCTTCGAATGACGGGGTCAGGGTGTGTCCAGAGTCTGTCTGCTACCGGGAAGGGAACGAAGAACCGCATCTTCGTGATTTGGTGAACACCCGAACGTTCAAATTCGGATATCGATTCCTGGAACCGCTGGAGGTGAAGTAGTGTCGCCTCACTCGAAGCAATGTACATCCAAAACTGCTGATGGTATAGCAAGGAAACACCATTCGGCGAAAGAAGTGCTGGGTGCTGGATATCTGGAGAGCGCGCAAAGAAGAGGTATTGACCAAGTCCGTCTGTGATAGTGTCCTTGAACACGGCGTCGTCTTTGAGTGCTTCCATGACATCCACTGAGGTGACATCGCTCCACATCGTCATCTGCCAGTAGTTGAGGACAGTTGATAGCGCTACCGAAGGCTGGAGCGTCGACATGACGTTCTGCAGATGCGGTATCATCGATGGGCTATCTCGGAACATGGATACAGCCCACTGAAGACCTCGGAGCTCGTACACCTTCAAGGTACCTGCGCCGTTCTCTGACAACGAAAAGATGTTCTCGTCGAATCTCCTGATGACCTCTAAATCGAATGTAGACCAATCTGGAGCTGGGTATTTGATTGGGATCCATAGTCCGGCTTTAGTGAAGAGGCTGTCGAGGGAAGGAATGCGGAGGAGGGGGCGGAGCAGTTTGCATATGAGATGATACACTGCCCATGACTGGGGCGACCGGAAAGGCGAAATGAACTGGAAGCCATATGAAACTTGTGTCCATCCATAGTCGGCTTTTGGTATGGTTAGGCTGGGTAGAAATGTGGTGGCGAAGTACAGCCCGGTGCTGATACCTACGGCAACAACAGCGAGCGCAAAGGGTACGGGATGACGTGCCCAGAGTAGGTCTAAGAGACCTGCGAAGAACAGTAGGAGCGCTGCTTCAAGAAGTATGGGAAGTGCAGCCAGGAACGCCGGAACACCCCATTTCTCGAGGCTCTCGCTCCGAAGTTGACGGAGCCCCAAAGCCTCTGCCTGAGTGCGGGTTGGTGTATCACGCCGGTACTCTCGGAGCCACTGTTTGCACAGCAGTGCGAAAAGACCAGAGGTGAGACTGAAAATGAGGCTGAGGAACCAGAAGCAGTTGATGCGCACGGACGATGGTTCGACCTGGAACGGAACGTTTCGCAGAAGTTGGATCTGGGATGTGTTAGTGCCGCTGAGCTGCAGCGATATTTGTGTGAGGAGGGCGACGGTGACATCGGCTGGATCATCAGTTAGCCACTGGTACGATTCTATGGCGAATGCTGTGACGACTGCAGAGAAAAGACCGGCCTGTTCATGGCGATTTGGTCAGAATTAAGGATGCACCAATGAAAGATAGTGGACGCACATAAACAAGTAACGTGTCGATCTCGTCCTTCCAGTTCTTCACCATGTCATCGTCGTACCTATTCACCTCTTTCATCAACTTCTCCCATGACTGATCTAGAGTGGGATTTTTTTGGGACCAAAAGTTCTGCCCTGCTTGGCTTGGTATGAAATTCGTAGGTGAAGGTGGTAAAGGTATCTGTACGAGGTCAAGTCAGTTTCGTTCTCTGTTCAGAGAATACGAGCACAAACCTCCACAGCGTATGTTGAAGGTACGTGATTCCGATTCGGGGTAGGTGTTCCTGGACCCTGTAAGCCCTTTTAGCAGGTTAATCCCCTCAAAATGCACTCAGCACGTACGTCATCCAGAGGATACTGGCTAGAAGACATCTGCGTGTCCTCGCTGGTGATGGCACAGAAGAAAGATGATGAGCGTCGTATCAAAAGCTGTCAAGCTAAAGAAACTGATTTACTCACGAAAGTGACGCAGTACCCTTTTAGTAATATATCGGGAAGTAAGGAAAGAGCTGAGCAGTGAAGCCAATGACGCCCAAGTGTAGACCAATGTACCCAAGAAATCAACAGTTTCCTCCGACAAGACTTCTGTGGAGAGAAAAAAAATCAGTATATATTGTGAAATTGCTGCGCATCTCACGAAGATTGCGTACCACGAAATGTACTATCAACTTATCAGGTATCGTGGTGGATGTTCGAGTCCAAGGAAGAACTGAGCGGCACTAAACCGCCGCTAGCCGTGAGACGGGAAATCGTTTGTCTTCCCGAACCATCATCACCATGCTACCCTCCAATATTCCTATCACATCTAACTGCAGATCTCGTAGCGGGAAATGTCCCAGAATCGGGGAGAAAGACTTTTGGATTGCAGAGCGGAGGGAAAGAGGCAGATGTCCAATCAACGAGGACAGATTGGAGGCTCAAGGTTTGATCACATTTGAGTCACGAGGAACTGATAGCTATATCCAATGTTGACAATTTCCTCAGATATGCTGAATTTCGTTGAATAACAATGGGGAACTTATGTTCGTGCCTTCTGCCGGTTGAAAGAAAAGGGTGCGTGATCGCTTAATAACTAAAGCATTGAGATTTGAACGTTCTTGGTTTCAGTTTCTTCCCAAATTCCTCTGGATTTGTGATAAACGGGGGTGTTTTCACGGTGAACCAGTCTTCAAAGTCACCCCAGACCCCTGGTCGACTCCAAGATACCGCGCAGGTACAATGCGAAAGCGACGTTTACGCACGCATGCTATTGCCGAAGCGTAAAGGATATCCTCTTTGGAGACCTGATGTTGCTGCAAGCCTACCCATAGAATACCAGGAAAAGGGCGTCTCCATTGGTGACGTGGGTGTTATCACCGAGGAAGGCGGATTTCAATACTTTTTCAACATCCTCTTACCTGCCGACCACCCTTGCAACGGAGCGGAGCGTGTTCCTCCGGACTTTACTCCCTTGAACGTCAACTCGAGCTCAGAAGAACGTCCGGATCAGTATGGTCCAGGTACTCATATTTGCAACCCGGAGTCTGAGATCAGCAAGCAGCGCTTGCTGCATAACGAAGTTGACTTGGAATCCCGACGCGAAGTAGAGAATGCATTGGGGTACGTTGATCAGACCTAGCAGACCTACTGCCCAAACTCATATTACTCCTGTAGTAGTGGCACACTTTCTAGGGAAGTCAGCTACGGTCTTCGATTCATCGCCAGTGGTTCCGAAGGCGCAGTCCTAATTCTCCCCGACGGTGCTTCACAAGAAGATCACCTCAGCGAAGATGCTTTCGACAACTATGCCGCCAGGAACGCTATTTCATGGTATAACCATATCAATGGTCGCCTTGGTTGCCGTTTAGGAGGAAATTCACTCATGGTAATCACCGGCGTAGACAAAGCAACAGCTTGGGGTGTTGCGTCATTTACTGGCGCGACACCGAATACCGTTTTCCTAGAATTCACTCCCGATAGTCGGACATGTACGAGCTACTGGTTCCGCCAAGCAAGTTATGCAGCTGCCCATGCTGGTCCGACCAGAAGCAGCGTCGCTGGGCAAGCTAATGCAAGGAACCAGTGCATCTTTGTTCGTGGTATTAGGGTCTCCGTACAACCGCGTTTCTTACCTAGTTACGGGGACCGTTCAGCTTCTGGTCTGGTTGTGAAGACACAAAAAGTACAGAAGTTACCGGCTCGAGATATTCTTTCTCGGAGCTCATTCATTCCTTTCCGATTCAAACGGAGGCTTCAATCCGAAAGTACTAGCCAAGGGGAACTTCTAGCGGAGGAAGTAACAGTCACAACGACGAGGATACCGGCGAAGCGGGTGGTAAGGCATCGATCGATCAGTAATATTTTCCATGTTGTAACTTATCTCCGTTTAAAGCCATACCATCCTTCAGCTGTCATCAATGAAATTCTTCTAGAACTGGTATGTGTACCTACCCGTCGGGGATTGTGTTATGCTCACAGCAGGCAGTATCCAGAGGCAGACCTCGCACTCACGCATGATTTTCACTGGTTTGCGTTGCTCGAGGACGTGAGTTCCATCGGAATCCGGAACTAGCAAATTTTAGTAACCAATGACAACCTCAGGGAGAACAAACTATACCAGACGAATTGGAGCTTCGCAGGAGACTTAATGCAAAGTACTGTTTAGCCGGTCTTCCTCCTTCCGAGATCATCAGGAATGGTGAGCTTTTGTTGTCAGTCAAGGGTCCCATACTGATACCCATCCAACATTAGGCGTTATTCGCCCCGAGATACTGACAACCTTATCCCAGGGTGTACATAGACAGGGTCTGTCGATACAAAGCGATCCCATCCAACGTTCCAGCAGTTCATCAATGGCACATTCCGCTCGATCCTCATCCCTGTCGCCTACTTCCTCCATCGGCTTCCAAATGGAAAATGTTATTGAACCCTCATCGGGCCATCAATATGATACGGATCCATCGAGCCCACCGAGAGCACCCAGTCCTAGTACAAGTGTAGCCGTTACAGCACCCGAGGACGTTTGGTTCTGGACCAACCAGGATCCACGAGAAAGCCAACTTTTCAACTCCCGGGGCATCCTTTACCGGTTTCAGGTTGGTTCTCCGTTTTCCCAGTCTCATTATTGCTACTAGATTACTCATTCCTCTTTGTCTAGACGACCGTGAATGCTAACGGCACTAGCGTCACTACAATGTGGCGTGCTATCCGGTCCAACAAAGAAGATCGAGTCGCAAAGCTCGAATGGGCAGCCAATGGTGGTCTGGGGCGTATCACGATCGGCAAGGTTTGCTACGCGACTGCCTCTCAATCATACTCTAGCTGAAATGGTATCGGGATCCAGGGGGCGCTTCCCATGGCCGACCTCGTTCGGCCTGACCACTCCGTACGTTCGATTCATTTCTGCGTGCCTCAGGTTCATTCGAAGATGGCTAGGGATGCCGCACATTCAATGGCCCCGATGGTTTGAAATATCGGTGGAGACCGGCACGCACTAGTCAAGACACTTGTGTAGGTCCCCGGATTGTACGCCACGATCATGTCCCTGACCCTCTTCTCAGCTGCTGGACCCTAATGACAACATTCTTGCATTCTACCGACCAACACGGCGAATCCGATATCTAATTGGTGATGTTCACGGAGAACTTCACTTCGTACGCTCCGCTGGCGCAGGGACAGTGGTGAGCCGCTACTCGTCCTTTGATCGCAGATCTACCTGCTCATCGTCCATTAGATGCACCCCCCGATGATGGATATGGTCACAATCACCGCAATGCTTTACCGGTTTTGCTCGATGTTTAATCTGTGAACATCTCCACTCCACTAGCATTCTGCTTGCATACCAAATTTCCAATCATGACCCTGTATAGTTGTACACATTATGGGTACGGCAACGAACCCTAGAAAATTCAATTGTGACTAACGTTATAGCGTAGCGAATAAACAGCGAATTACATTAAGCAGTGCTTCCAGGAATGGACGAGTCATCGTACAATCCCTCACGATTCCTTCTACTCTACTTTTTCCTGCTTGTTGGAAGTAGTCATGTAGGACACAAGAAAATAATGAAAGTCATAAACAGTACCTGAGGTAGGTGTATATTTTTTTTACCGGTTCAGTTCACTCAAGCAACAGCCGAAAACGGCGGAGAGCCGAGCCGTTCCCGCCCCTAAGGAACGCTGGTCCCTTTATAAAAAGGGCGTGCTGCCAGCGTCATGGTCAAAGCCGCTCTGCCTTCTTCGACAAATGAATGTGCAACTCGTAGCATCTTGTTAGTCATCACAGTCGTTTGATCTGCCGCTTTGGACTGACTTTGATTTGGAATATAGGCCTAGGTTTAGCCCTCAATGCATGCGATATGTACCTCACTCGCAAGGAGGAGAAGGCACTCATCTGGAGGTTGGTAGTGCTTGTCGTTCTCTTGGCTTCCTACTTGACAAGTACAGGTCCCCCTTCCGCGTCACAATAGTGAAAATACTTTACATTCTTTCAAGATACCTTGGCTTAACCTGTCAGATGTATGTATCTAGCGGTCTTCGCCTTCCTTGATACTGAGCCTCTTGCATAGATACAACGTATCGCGTTCCGCATATTGGAAACATCGATATACAACAATCCCTCAACACTCGTGTGATAGTCATCTAGTTTTCAAAACATTAGGAGCACAATCCTTGCTTGCGATATTACATATTATTCTGATGCTTCGAGGTAAAAGACGATACATTTTTGGGTCTAATTTGGCTGATTGGAGCCCAGTTTACGCGCTATACAATAAGACCTTTAGCATGGTTCTTATTCTGATGCTTATCTATGCCGCGCGTCTAGCCGCAACAATTTGGACGACATTGAAACATTGGGACGTCTATAAGATGGATTTCGATTATATTTGTTTCACCACCGAACCGCTGAATTCGGGATATGGAATGATAATCTTCATGTAGGTCTTCCCTGTGATCAAAGAAATATCAGCGACTTACCCAAAGCGAATAGCACTGCGGAAGCATTATTCGAGATTATTATTCATACTCTCATTGCAAGAAAGACGTGGTCGCTTCCAGGCACATGGTCAAAAACACCAACTCTGATGTCTGTTCTGACTAGAGACGGCTTCTATGTGTTTTTTGCGATCTTTGGTCCGTAACTTGGTTACCACTAGTACATTTTACTAACTAAATTCCGCTTAGTGGGTATGGTATCTGCCTTAGGGGGTTCGCGCGGAAGGGGACCGGCTACGTTATTCGTCAACCCGTATGTTCTCTCACATTAGCTGAGTCAAGTGCAACGGCTAACCCCGGGGCCTAGGCTCCTAGTTTTCGTGATATCTTGTGCAGTGCGCAACTATTGGATCATTTACAGCCTCTCAGCTCAGACGTTGGGTCACTTTCTTTTAGGGCTCTCGCGTAATAATACGTCTTCAGCGTTTTGGTAGCGAGGAGGAATCGGACTCGGCAAGTTCCCAAGGGTCAGACATGTTCTCTACGATTGCTTGGGATATTCGGACATTTCCTAATCTCGAAAGTGGACAACCTGATGATCAAAAGTGATGGGGTTGTATGTAGATATTTCCTGGGAATGATGCGTGAGCCTCTCACTTCATGTACATTCAGTTATTCGAGACTGACGCAACAGAGTACTAGGTAAGATAGTCGTAGTTTGGCATACTACGTGTTATACCAGCTTGTGCGTAACTCAATAATGTGGAAATTCTCTTGTCGCCAAAATCATTTTGACGTGTCAGGATTTTGAGAATAAGCCCGGGTCGGGTCTCACGGTAGGATGTGAGCGCCACCTGCAACCTGAGACGACCTGCACTCTGCTATGGTCTTCTCGGGCTGGGGCGCTGAGTATGCATCACCAAAATCACATTCGATTATCGGGTTTTTGCTTGCCGCCAAGTTCCGACACCGTAGATTTTGATGAGACGAAGGACGGCAGGTAATTAAGGTCGCGGGGACGAGGGACACAGTCTACCGGCGCTGCGAGGCAACCAAAGCGTGAAAATACAGGTTTGAAGATACATCCTTGCCAGAACCATAGTGGATTATACTCTGTATTTTTACATAGCTATCTCGTTGAATGAACGGGGAAAGCGTCGGAAGGATGACCTACCCTAAAGTCGTTACCGAACGGCTAGTCAATTCAACCACTTTTTTTTTTACCAACGTTCTTCGTAGATCCATTCGAAACACGCGTTATACTTCTCCTATGTTTGACTTTGGATCGTGGCCTTCCTTCACTTTCTTCCACCCTGTCTCGATTGGTATTCCAGGTGCTTTCAGGATGTCCGAATCCGAGTCAGTCTGATGCATGGGGCTTGCAGCGGCCGTCCAGCAGCAATGCCATCCAATTTCTCCTCTCCCCCTTTTACAATGGAGAGTTCGTCTTTCGGAGGGTTTTATGTCGGAAGCTGCGGTACACTTTATTGAATTTAGGATTGGACGGGCGCGAGCGGTTGTGGACCTTCAAATGATGCGTGATTCTCTCTGTACTTTCATCAACCAGCTGACGGGATTCTCCTTTAGCTAAAATGGGACTTGGTACAGAACGCCGACCCTAATGCGAGACGGTAGCTTCACAGCACGATTTGCTTGGCTGGCCGAGGTTCCGCCTTCCTATGTAAGTCTCCCTACGTTTCCTCGGATACTTCACGTTACCTGACTCTACTCAATGTAAAGCTAAGTTGACGAATTTCCAACAAGTTCATCTCAACCTTGACATATTTTTGTCATGAACTCTATGCGTTCCCTCGATTAGTTCAAGGCTTAATTCGACAGAAGCCTCCCACTCCCTGCGTGAAAACTCTCTACGATCGTCAAGCGTCTTCAACTGTCATGGCGAACCGCAGCAAGACATTGCTAAAACCTCATGGAGCCTTTGACGACGGTTTACGGTGTATATCTTTTTTCCGCTGTCCAATTCGAACGCCGATGTTTCGAAGGGCTGCTCAAGTCGGCCTTCCAGGTGAACGCAGCATTCAGCAAGCGTACATGGGACTAACGAATTGCATAGTAAGCGCATCCCGGACGACGTATATAATCCGCCTGTGCCTTATCATCGTCTCACTCTCAAAAGTGTTCGAACTCATTTCATCGTATCATCTCACAGCGACGTCTTTCACGTCGGTGCTGCAAGTCAAGCCCAAGTTGAGGTCTCGCAAATTTGGACACCATTCGTCTTGCGGCCACTCTGATAGAAGACATGCAGACAGGCTCTGGAGATAGCGGGAGCCCCAAAGGAAAGGATACGGATCCTACACCCTCTAGCAGCAACGATACTCCCAAACGCGTTGATTCAACGAAGTCCGATACTAGGAACTTGGTCGATGATGCGACCAGTCCGGATGTGAATATCATTCCAGAAGGCCGTCTCAAAGCATGCCTTGTTGTTCTGGGGGTGAGTCTTCCCTTGGATACACTATCGAGAGTTGCCTGACCTTCTCGTTTGTCAGATTATGTGCTGCTACCTCACTATGTGAGATCCGACTCACCATCTCCGTATTGATCAAAACGATCTCATTTCTGACAGAGCAGGGTTTTCGAAATCATGGGGTATGAGGTTCTTTTGGCACGAGTCATTGAAACTGGTTGAAGCTCACTAGTATATTTCCGACATATAGCTTTTCCAGGCGTACTATCAACGCACCATCCTCAGGGACTACTCTTCTTCGAGCATGTAAGTTGTCTGTTTCCTGGAGTTTACTCTGGAGCTTACATCCGTCACGCCCTTTAGCTCATGGATTGGTTCAGTTCAGGAACGAATTCGCACTCGCATTGTGGTGTATCAATGCCATGTAGCATGCTATCATCATCATTATTCCCTTCATGACTATCGGGCGCTTGTTCGACATGGGGTACCCCTGCTCGGTATTCATGACAGCTAGCGTGGTTCTAGTGGCGTCGATCATGGCAGTAGCAGAATGTACGCATTACCGGCAGCTCATTCTGTGTCAGGGTGTTCTCGTTGGCGTGGGTCATCTCGACTCATCATAACCTTTTTGTCCCAGGACTGATTCGTCTGTTAGTTTTCGAACGGTATCATTGTAGTACTGTTAGCACCCACCCTCTCCCAGTGGTTCAAGGAAAAACGGGCTTTCGCTTTGGGAGTTGCACTGTCTGGGACGTCTATCGGAGGTACTGTTCTTCCTATTGTCGTCCGGAAACTGCTTGCATGTGTTGGGTGACTCATTCGGACATATCTGGTTTGTCGGTACTCGAGTCAAGCTTCCAATGGACAATACGTATCTCGGGGTTTATTTCCATGGCTGGACTGATTATGGGTAACCTTGTATGTTACTTGAGCCGTTCTTCCAAGTCGAAGATGAGCTAACACAGGCGCTTGTAGCTGATCGGGCCACATTTAACACGGTCGCATGTCCTCGGACCGCTTGTAACATTCGCACCTCTCCGTTCGTGTTCGTGGTGTACTGTCTCGCAGCAGTCTTGGCAAGCTTCGGAGAAGTCCCTTGTAAGCAGACTTTTTCCTACCCGCGTTTACATCGTCTCATAGCTTTCGTTCCTAGTCGTGACATATGTCGCCTCCAACGCTATGGCGAAAGGCATACCAGAGAGCTCTGCTTAATACCTCGTCTCTATCATCAACGTTACCACTGGTATAGGACAAATAGCGTGGGGATTCATCGGGAATCGTACAGGTAAGCCTCCATAGACTTGCATTCGCTCTTCCGCTTTCTAACTTTTCGAGCTCGTAGGAGTCATCAACTGCGTCATTATCGCATCCGTGCTGACATCGTGTGCATCTGGGTCATTACGACAAGTCAAGGAGCTACCGCCACTAACTACCGTCCTATTCGGGTGTATAGATCTCGTTGGCTTACCCTCCACACACTAACACAACGTAATGGCTGCAGGCTACAATCCGGTGCCCTTCTAGGTCAAGGCGTCCACCCAATCAATTCTAGACATGGGTAAACCACAGAATATGTTTGGCCGCCTTGGCATACGGTCGCTCTTCCTGTTCTTCCCTAGCCTATTTGCGGCCCCATTGGCTGGGGAAGTGCAGGGTTGCAGATTCTGGTGGCGAAGAACAACTTGCTGATAAGTATCGTTGCAGGATCCTGTGTTTTGGGAGGTGTGGTACTGTTATTAGTGGATAGATATATGATGCTCGGGAAGATTGCTGGGAAGATATGATCATGTATGAATTCATTGGTTATATGTACCGTACTTGGATGGCAGTAAACAGCATATGTGGAGCGATGACCGGCTATCGTATAATACGCGACGTGTGTCGTTTCGCGAATGGGAATGGTGCCGTCCGCGAATGTAGTGCGTTTCGTTGTATGACTGCATCTAGGTTTCTCCTCTCTTGAGGTTTGGAGAGGAAATGAGGGCTTGGAGGGTAGTGAGACGCTCGAGATGAAAATAGGGGACGAAGGATGTTATAGATTATAGTCCAGATGACTACCCAGGAATTTTGGTTTCCCGTAAAAGACCTGAGGCCCGTTGGAGCAGCGGCAATAGTGATGGGAGTTAAGAAGCGAGTCGGAATGATTGCAATTCGCGGCCGTGGCTCACCTCATCCAAAAAGACCCTCTTCCATACCATCACCATCGTTACACACCTCTCGTACAGTTCCTTTCTGACGCAATAATCGCTTGATAGCCTCGATTTAGAATTGCACAAGTCAAGATTTCGTTCAAAACAGCTCGATGACTAGGCGGTTGGTGGCGGCTGCATCGGGGGAAACGGGATTACATTCTACGATGAGCGCGGCAATTTCACCTGGAAACGTGGTGGCCCTGGGGATCGGACCTGGCTCTAATCACCGGGAGGTACGTGAACGCTCAGACGGATATGAGATATCGGAGACGAGAAGCGAGAAGTGATAGACCTGCTACAGAAGCACCCTAATGCTGCACCTTCACTATCACACTTCTTCAGTGGCGACGATCCAGAAGAGCTAGCTTCTAGCTTCTTGATGTCACAGTTGCGAGTACTCGACGCATTGATCGGTGAAAATGTCTATTACTGGCTTCTGTGAAGAGTACCAAAGATTGACAAGGTGAGTCTTTTCTTGGTACTCTATTCAACTTCATTTGCGTTATCCATTACTACGCCGGCAAACTTGTTATTATCTGACTGGCAGCTCCGTCCTCGTTACAGGGATTTGTATACTGAACATATTACAATGATAATTCTCCATCCTCTCATCTTCATATGCATATATAAGCTTCGTCTTCCTTCCCAATTGTGCCAAGGCACTCCCAGTATCTTGAATGGACGCAACATGCAAAGCTGGAAGTCCATGTTATGAAGCACGAGCTAACGAGGTTATCGTATTTCTTCAACTGCGCGTTGGGCCTGGATAGGCCTTCCAGCAGTGAGTGAAATTGTTGCACCGCTCCAGCGACTAATATTGCCGTCGGGCTCGCAAGTTTCGCATCAGGTATATAAACCTCGCCTGAAACACGATCAATTGCTATCTGCCGGGGTGTCAACAAGGTTGGATAATTCGCGGGCGCAAAGCAAAAGGCTCACGCTTCACTCGAGTTCCTAGGAAACGTCTGGACTTCCCAGACAGAAAACAAAGTCGAGAAGACGGGATCCTGTCCTTGAGAACATGCCGAAGCCTCCTCATTCCTGAAACGGTGAAGACGCATTATAACGCGACAGCACTAGAAAACCTGTCAGAACTAGATGACGGCAGATTAACAAAATTGCGCACTGCACAGGGTATCACAAAAACGAATAGCCTATAGGTCACAAGCTGAGTTTCTGAACTTGGGACAGCCAGGTGGGAAGGGACTCACGGATGAAGAAATAATAAAGCTAGTCTCCTCTCGTGTGAACTCGCAATGACAGCCATTATACCCACTGAGCAGATGGATATTAGTGAGATCCAGTTGCGGAATCACCAAGAAACAGACCAAAAATTGCAAGAAATACATAGAAACCGTCTCTGGTCACGACAGATGTCAGCGTTGGTGTTCTCGACCATGTACTCGGGAGTGTCCACGTCTTCTTTGAAACAAGGGCATGAATGATAATTTGGAACAAGGCTTCTGCAAGGCTGCTCAATTTCAAGTTTGTCAAGCGATGAATATTTCTTCAATTATCTGAGAGACGTACATGAGGACTACCAACCCGGGTTTCATATTCGTGGATTCGGTTGGGAAGCAAATATAGTTGAACTGCACTGCATAAATATGCCAGTACTTCACAAAGGTCCTGATCACTACGAACATACGCAAAGCGAGGATAAGCACCAAGAAGAGAATGATTGCGAGGCTCTTGTTGTATAGCGCGTAGACTAGATTCCAGGTCAACAAAACCAAACGTGAAACTAGATAAAACAGTCACCTCGAAGCATTAGAACGATATACAATATCGTGAGCAGAAAATAGTGCTCGAAAATCTTGAAAGCTAAATCTCTTGTACAAAAGCGTCGAGGTACCGTAGCCGCGGTATATCGATATCTCCAATACGCCGAAAGTGATACATTGTACCTATCAGAAATCAGCTTAGTCCCGAGGCTTGCAGGCGTATTGAAGGTACATACAGTTGACTGGCCAAGCCAAAGTATCTCGAAAAAATGAACAGTGTCTTCACTATTGTGAAGTGGAAGGGGGAACTGCAGGGGCTTTGTTTAGCCTACAAGGATCAAAGCGAATATCAAGTATGACTAACCTCCAGATGAGTGCCTTTTCCTCTTTTCGTGTGAGGTAAATATCACATGTAGTGAGAGTTAGGCCTAGGCCTGAACATGATCAGTTCGACAAAAAGAAAACATGGGAAGTGCTCGGAACGGACAGGATGCGACCAGTTGCGCGTTCATCTTTGAATGGACCGGGGAAAGAGAACTTGAATCACGAGCATGCTGTTCTCCTTTATACTATTATAGCCGACGCGCAGATAAAGTTTTTATGTAACGACCGCCATCTTGGTCAACCCCGTGGTTACATGTCGAACGTAAACCATCCCCACCGGGTTAAATTGTATCCCTCAGCGAAGGGTCTCCAGAGACGTACTGCATTCAAGAATAGCGTTCGTGAGCCGTGTGCGATGGTTTGTGGTACACTTTGATAGGCGTTGACTCTATGAGGATCTGCACTTTTGCAGCACGAAATCGCCACACTTTTGCTTGGGACTCGGAGTAATCAAGGTCGACGGGATCTACGCGGAGCGGCGCATCAATCAACGGGAGTGACAACCCTGAAAAACATCTTTGAACAAGACGGAGGCGTGGTATTCTGGGTTGGGGCCTGAACAGAGCTGGGTAAAAACGAATTGCGTACAGGACAAACTATTCCTGGGATGTGCGGATGGTGGGAGAAAGAGGACATGATCATGCGTTAGTCCTGGGAGCGACGGAATGTGACGTCTTCGAGGATGTAAGGTCTGCAATGACCGGCTGAGGGTCCAATGAGGACCGGGATCTTCAACACTTCAACACGTTGTCCAGACCGACTTACCCTGGAATGATTCCCGAGCGGTGCCTTTAAAAGGGATAACGTTTGTAAAGTAGCCAAGAATAGCTTCTTCTCCCGTCGAAATGCTCAGTTCTGATGTAGAGATTGAGGAGGCGTGGCTTGAGAGGAAATATCGGTCCAAGTTTCAACCAAGTCACGATCACGTTTGCTAAGGCGAGACCACAGAAAATTTGCTTCTCCGTATCAAAGGATGGGGGGCCTATGCACCATGTAGACCAGTATGATGCCGAATGTTCATGATAGTGGTTGAAAGCAAGTCGGGTCCCGAAAATGATTAACCATGATGATCGCTGACCTCATCCAAATAACTCTTCCTTCCGAACCGTCATCATCGTTCCATACTTCTCACTGCATGCAACATGTACATCGCCCACCAAGACAAGACAGGATTTTTGGCTCAGTGATCAGAAATTTGGGCGGCTGCATCGAGGAAACACGCAGGGTTTGGCTGGAAACGTACAAGGCAGTGTCACTGAACGTTGTCTGCTGCGTCCCGAGGTGTCTAGAAACTTCTTGGAGTTCTTGGATGAAATAGGGTACCATTCGGTCCGTGAAACGTTCCACATCTTCCTTATTATGATTCTGATGCTCATACCTATGTAGAACTTCGTCTCTGCTTCAAAGAACCATCCAAGGAATGGAACCTATTCCGACCCATATCGTAGACCCACCAAGCTTCTGATTCACTATCACACGTTCCGCGAAGCTCGAGGCGGGTCATGTCACGGCGGGGCCGAATATTTCCGATACGGATGCCCATGTTTCGGTCTCAAGAACAGTTATCGTGATAGACGGAAGTACCCCGGGGATTTTCAATGCTTCACTATCACATTTGAAGTCTATTCACACTTGGAGTCTGTCTATACATGGCTTCCTCATACCGCGCTTTCGGTACCACTTCATTAATCATCCGCAAACCGATGCCTCGATATGAAAATGTCCATTACTGGTCTTCTCGGTGCTGGAAGGAAAGGAAGGGCCTGTCTTCTGTGCTCCGCACGTTGGTGCCGGTGAGTTTTTCGTTATTTATCATATGCAGATCCTTCCCAGGCTCCGGCTTCAAGTTCAAGCCCAGGGCGTTGTTCGCTGAGAGTGCGTACTATGTATATTGGTTACATCTCTACTGCGGTAGCGTGGGACGGCCAATTGGTCTAAGGCGCTGGATTTGGACAATTTCTGACTAAACTCGGGCCTGTATATTGAACACATTATAGTAATGATAATATCTTGTCTTCCTTGATTGTCTGCAAGATAGCTGCTATGAATTTGAATCCAACAAGCAATAAGAGCACAGAAACACAAGGTTATCATACTTCAACACGTTTTCCTCTGGTATTGAGTCCGGCCAGGTCTCACAGAGTTGTTGTCCTGCTCTAGCGTCGAGCTCGCAGCTCTTATAAACTTCGCCTGGGATATGATCAATTATCTGCCAGGGTGCATCTGTAAAGTTGGATGATTTATTAATGTGGACCAAAAGGCTCACGGTTCGCTCTCAGGAAACGTTTGAACCTCCCAAGGAGATCCTACAGTCGAGAACACGGGATCCTGCCCCCGGGCTTCAGTCTGAGAACCTGCCCGAGCTTCCTCACTTCCGAAACGTTGAAGGCGTATTATAATGCGACAGCACTAAAAGAATGTCAGAGATGAGGCCTGGGGTGCCAAATCTAAAAATTGCGCACTGCATAGGGTATCATGAAAATGAACAGCCTGGATCTTGAGGTGAGTTCTGAGGTTGGAATAGCCAGGTGTCACAAGAGATACTCACGGGTGAAAAAATATTAAGATAACTTTCCGCTTATACGTGCTCACCACAGCAGCCAGTGTACCTACTGAGTAGATGAGGTATCAGCGACATTATGTTGCAGATATAACCAAAAAAAACAGACCAAAAACTGCAAAAAATACATAGAAACCATCTTTGGTCACAATAGACGTCAGAGTAGGTGTTTTCGACCATGTGCTCGGGAGCGTCCATGTTTTCTTTGAGACAAGGGTATGAATGACAGTTTGAAATAATACTTCTGCAATGCTACCCAATTTACTTGGGGGGTTAAATCGTGAATACTTTCTTTTTGATTATCTGGAGGACGTACATATAAACTGTCATCCCAGGTTTCAGAATCATTGATTCGGTTGGGAAGCAAATGTAATTGAACTGCACTTTATAGATCTCCCAGTAATTGACAAAGTTCCAGATTGCTGCAGATAGGCGTAAAGCAAAGATAGATATTAACAAGAGACCAATTTTGAAGCTCTTGTAGTACAGCGCGTAGACTGGAGAGTCCCAGGTTAGCCAAGTTGAACGCGAAAGTAGATTAAAAACCTTGTCACCTCGAAGCATCAGAATGATATGCAGCGTTGTAAGCAGAAAATGATGTTCGAAAATCTTGAGAATTAGATCACTTTCACAAGATTGTCGAGGTGGCGTGGTGGCATATTGATATTTCCAATACACCGAAAGTGATACATTGTGCCTATCAAAAATCGGCTTTAGCCTAGGAATCTCGAAATTTGTATATGGATTACAGGCACGTACAGCTGGCAGGCCAACCCAGAGTATTTTGAGAGAATGTACAACATCTTCACCATCGTAAAGCGGAGAGGGGAGCTGTAGGCGCTTTATTTAGCCGACGGGAAACATAGTGGATGACGGGGCACTACTAACCTCCAGACAAGCGCCTTCTCCTCTTGTCGTGTGAAGTATATATCACATGTAGTGAGGGCCAGACCTAGGCCTAAACGCAGAGCATGATCAATTTGACGAAAAAATGGGAAATACCCAATGATAACGGACAGGATGCAACAAGTTGCGCGTTCATTCTTCAGAAAGACCGGGGAAAATAGCATGGACCCCGAGTGTACCGATTCTTTTATAGCCAGCGCACAGAAGAGATTCTCGATAAGTACCGTTTCAGCCTCCATCATACAAAGACGCCACCCGGTTGTACAAGGATATAGAGTTTATGAGGATATAGCACTTATGAGTACGCAACAGTTTGTCATCGTAGATCAACCACTTTCTGCCAGTGTACGAAATCGCGATTCGCCGCATCGCCACGATTTGCTCGGGAGCCTAAAATCGACAAAAGTTGCGCAAGCTGTCGTCGCCTGATTTTGATTGACTGAGGACTAGTTTTTGCTGGACTTTTTAAGGACATAGGGTGGCTAAGTGAGGAACAGGGGAGTTCAGGACTGTTCTTCAGATCGTGATTGATTCCATGTCAGGTTTCGGATGAAACGACGTAAAAGGAGGCAACAGCGGGTTCGTGGTGGTGCCCCGCGCCACCGGCTAATACAAACCATAGTTACTTGGCGTTGGCTAGGGTCAATAAACCGGAATGGATGTTTGTATCTCCGACCATTATTCATACTTGTAACATCTTCCTGAACCCTGCAGAGGAGTGTTCATCGTACTGACATATTTCAATCAATTCGAACGGTCACAGGGGCATTCAAATTGCCCCAGTGTGACCGCAGCATAGTACTGGGACAATGGCAGAGCCGCCTGCCACAGTGATACACCCGTCCGAACTTCCGATCTCGGTCACGGCCTGTCCACGCCTCGTTCGAATTGATTGAAGTGCATCAGTACTTTGTCAGTACTTCCAGTTGATGAGAGGCACAGATCTGGTGACATCCCTGAGAACGCATGAGTCAACAGATTGCTCTGAAAACAAACAGAGGCTGCGTGTTCCAGAACAGAGCTTGAACAGAGCTAGCACTATAGCTGGGTACAGGATGTTGCAGGCAGCCTGAGAAAGCCTGGGAACGAGTGAGCGGGCAAGGGACGGGGCTACATCAGCACCTCTGTTTGCTTTTGACCAGGTCGACCAAGTCATGCGCGGTGCAATGGTTATACTGTAGTAATCCGGAACGATGGCCTACGGGGAAGATGGGGATCTCGGCGCTTCTTCGAGCCGAACATAACCTAACCTAGAAGAGGAACGGGCGCAACAGATGCCAATTTTGTTTGGGCGTTGCATTGAGAAATTGCGATATGATTGCTTCATTAAAAGAATTACTGCAACGCATTAATCAAGGAATCAAGGCGAGACTCGGAATGCTGAACGTAGGTCCGTTTATGATGGTGGTTGAAAGCCAAGTCGGGACCCGAAAATGATCGCTGACCTCATCCAAATAATTCTTCCTTCCGAACCTCCGTGCCTCTCACTGCTACACGTGCACAAGTCAAGATTTTGAGCTCGATAATCAGAATGTTGGGCGTTGCGTCAAGGAAACCATGCAATCTACCACCAGGGTTTGGTGGAAACCTACAAGGCGGTATCACCGAACGTTCTCTGCTGCGCCCTGAGGTGTACAAAAACTTTTTTGGGTGAAATAGGGTGCCATCCGGTGCGTGCAGCGTTCCGTATCTTCCTTATGATTTTTCTGATGCCCATATCCAGGTAGAACTTTGAAGAACCACCAAGAATTGGAACCTGTTCCAACCCAAGCGTAGACCCACCCACCCAACGCTTTTGGTTCACTATCACATATCCTGCAAAGCTCGAGCCGGGTCGAGTCACGACGGAGCCAAATAGTTCTGGTGTCGTCAAACAGGGTTTGAAATTTCCAGGCAACATGAATCATCGACTACGGATGGCCATGTTTTGGTCTCGACTCTCAAGTGAATAGACGTGTCGGAAAAGTAACCCACGGAGATTTTCGTTGTTTCGGTATCACAGCTTCTTTTACACCGCACTTTCAATATCACTTGTTTCATCACCCACGAACCGATGCCTCGATTTTGAAAATGTCCATTACTGGCCTTCTTCGGTTCCGGAACGTCTGGTTCCACAGACGCATAGGGCTAAAGTCGGTACTGGTGAGATTTTCGTGTGCTGTGTCTGCTATTCGTTATCATATTGCTTCAAGAGCGTCATACTACTGCTTAAGGGATATTTGATCCGGGGCTTCAAGATTGTTCGTTGAAGGTGGATATATTTATAGGTAAGCTCTCCACTTCTTGACACGCACGGTTTCTAACCAACTAAACTCTAGTCTTGGCTCGAGAAGCATCCCCCGGGAAGTGTTGTTACTTCACTTACCACAGCGAGTCTATCTATACACGAGCTTCCTCATGCAGCACATTTCATTGATCAGCTGTGAGGCCATGTGCTTCGATATGAAGATGTCCATTCCTGGTTTTCGAGGACCGGGATCTTCAACACGTTACCCAGACCGACTTACCCTGGAATGATAACCGAGCGGATAACATTTATAGAGTAGCTCCTTTTCCCGTCAGTTCTGATGTAGAGGTTGAGGAGGCGTGGCCTGAGAGGAAATACCGGTTCAAGTTTCAACCAAGTCACGATTGGGTTGAAAGCAAGTCGGGTCCCCAAAATGATCGCCGACCTCATCCACATAACTCTTCCTTCCGAACCGTCATCATCGTTCTATGCTACATGTATATCGCCCGCCAAGATAAGTCAAGATTTTTGGCTCAGTAATCAGAAATTTGGGCGGCTGCATCGTGGAAATCAAGAGGAAATACGCAGGGTTTGGCTGGAAATGTACAAGGCGGTGTCACTGAACGTTGTCTGCTGCGTCCCGAGGTGTCTGGAAAGTTCTTGGAGTTCCTGGATGGAATAGAGTATCATTCGGTCCGTGAAACGTTCCGTATCTTCCTCATTATGATTCTGATGCTCATACCCATGTAGAAATTTGTCCCTGCTTCAAAGAACCATCCAAGAAATGGAAGGAATCCATTCCGACCCATATCATAGACTCACCAACGCTTCTGATTCACTATCACACGTTCCGCGAAGCTCGAGGCGGGTCGCGTCGCGGCGGAGTCGAATGTTTCCGATACGGGTGCCCATGTTTCGGTCTCGACTCTCGACTCTCAAGATCTCAAGAATAATCACCATGATAGACGGAAGTACCCCGGGGATTTTCGTTGCTTCACTATCACACTTGGAGTCTATCTATACATGGCTTCCTCATATCACGCTTTTGGTACCACTTCATTAATCATCCATGAACTGATGCCTCGATATGAAAATTACTCTACTGGCTTTCTCGGTGCCGGAAAGGAAAGGAAGGACTGGCTCTTGTGCTCCGCACGTCGGTGCTGGTGAGTTTTTCGTTATTCATCATACGCGGATTCTTTCCAGACTCCGGCTCAAGTTCAAACCCAGGGCATTGTTCATTGAGAGTTTGGTTTCACCTCTACTGCGATAGCTTGGCGAAACGGCCGGTTGGTTTAAGGCGTTGGATTTGGGCAATTTCTGACTAAACTCGGGCCTGTATATTGAACATGTATATAGTAATGATGATTCCTTGTTTTCTTTGATTGTCAGCAGATAGCTGCCATGAATTTGAATCCAACATGCAATAAAAGCACAGAAAAATAAGGTTATCATACTTCGACTAGTTTTCCTTCTGGCATTGAGTCAGGCCAGACCTCATAGAGACGTCATCCTGCTCTAGCGTCAAGCTCGCAGCTCTTATAAACTTTGCCTGGGATATGATCAATTATCTGCCAGGGTGCACCTGTAAAGTTGGACAATTTATGAATGTGAACCAAAAGGCTCACGGTTCGCTCCCAGGAAATGTTTGAACTTCCCAAGGAGATCCTACAGTCGAGAACACGGGATCCTGCCCCCGGGCTTCAGCCTGAAAACCTGCCCGAGCTTCCTCATTTCCCAAACGTTGAAGGCGCATTATAATACGACAGCACTAGGAAAATGTCAGGAATGAGGCCTGGGGTGCCAGATCTAAAAATTGCGCACTGCATAGGGTATCATGAAATTAAATAGCCTGGATCTCGAGGTGAGTTCTGAGGTTGGAATAGCCAGGTGCCGTGAGAGGGACTCACGGGTGACAAAATAATAAGATAGCTGTCCGCTTGTACGTGCTCACCACAGCAGCCAATGTACCCACTAAGCAGATGGGATATCAGTGACATGTTGCAGATATAACCAAAAAAAAACAGACCAAAAACTGCAAAAAATACATAGAAACCATCTTTGGTCACAATAGACGTCAGAGTGGGTGTTTTCGACCATGTACTCGGCAGCATCCATGTTTTCTTTGAGACAAGGGTATGAATGACAGTTTGGAATAATACTTCTGCAATGCTACCCAATTTGAACTTGGGGGTTAAATCATGAATTAATTTTGTTTTGATTATCTGGAAGACGTACATATAAACTGTCATCCCAGGTTTCAGAACTGCTGGTTCGGTTGGGAAGCAAATGTAGTTGAACTGCACTTTATAGATCTCCCAGTAATTGATAAAGCTCCAGATTGCTGCAAATAGACGTAAAGCAAAGATAGATATTAACAAGAGACCAATTTTGAAGCTCTTGTAGTACAGCGCGTAGACTGGAGAGTCCCAGGTTAGCCAAGTTGAATGCGAAAGTAGATTAAAAACTTTGTCACCTCGAAGCATCAGAATGATATGCAATGTTGTAAGCAGAAAATGGTGCTCGAAGATCTTGAGAGCTAGATCACTTTCACAAGATTGTCGAGGTGGCGTGGTGGCATATTGATATTTCCAATACACCGAAAGTGATACATTGTGCCTATCAAATCGGTTTTAGCCTAAGAATCTCAAAATTTGTATATGGATTGCAGGCACGTACAGCTGGCAGGCCAAGCCAGAGTACTTTGAAAGAATGTACAACATCTTCACCATCGTAAAGCGGAGAGGGGAGCTGTAGGCGCTTTATTTAGCCGGCGGGAAGCATAGTGAATGACGGGGCACTACTAACCTCCAGACAAGTGCCTTCTCCTCTTTTCGCGTGAAGTACATATCACATGTCGTGAGGGCTAGACCTAGACCTAAACGTAGAACATGGTCAATTTGACGAAAAACTGGGAGATACCCAATGATAACGGACAGGATGCAACGAGTTGCGCGTTCATTCTTCAGATGGACCGGGGAAAATAGCATGGACCCCGAGCGTACCGATTCTTTTATAACCGGCGCGTAGAAGAGATTCTCGTCAGGTACCGTTCTGGTTTCCATCATACAAAGACGCCACCCGGTCTATAGAGTTATTGAGTGTGCGACAGTTTGTCATCATAGGTCAACAACTTTCTCCCAGTGTACGAAATTGCGATTCGCTCGGGAGCCTAAAGTCGACAAAAGTTGCGCGTTCAGGACTGTTCTTCAGATCGTAATTGATCCCATGCCAGGTTTCGGATGGAACGAGGTAAATTGAATTAATAACGGGTTTGTGATGGTACCACTAAAAGCCATAGTTACGCGGCATTGACTCGGGTCGGGCTAGCCGCTAGGGGCGATAAAATGGAATGGGTGTTTGTATCTGCGACCATCATTCGTACTCGTAACATCTTCCTGAGCCCTGCAGAGGGGTGTTCATTGTACTTCCAGTTGATGGTAGAGAGGCACAGATCTCTCTCTGGTGGCATTCCTGAGAGCGTATGAGTCAATAGAGATGACACAGATTGCCCTGAAAACAGACAGAGTGTGTTCCAGAACAGAGCTTGAAGAGAGCTAGCACTATAGCTGGGTACAGGATGTTGAAGGCAGCCTGAGAAAGCCTGAGAACGAACGAGTGAGCGGGCAAGGGACGAAACGTTTTGTGGTGCCTACGGGGAAGATGGGAATCTCGGCGCTCCTTCGATTGAACGTAACTAGAAAGGTAATAGTACGAGCCCACCACTATGATGCATTGAGTAATTGCTTCATTGAAAGAATTACTGCAACGCGAGATTGTGGTTGAAAGCCGAGTCGGGTCCCGAAAATGAATGCTGACCTCATCCAAAAAACTCTTCCTTCCGAATCTCCATGCCTCTCACTGCTACACGTAGACGAGTCAAGATGTTGAGCTCGATAATCAGAATGTTGGGCGTTGCGTCAAGGAACTACCAGGGTTTGGCTGGAAACGTACAAGGCGGTATCACTGAACGTTCTCTGCTACGCCCTGAGGAGGTGTCCAGAAACTTTTTTTGGGTGAAATAGGGTGCCATCCGGTGCGTGAAGCGTTCCGTATCTTTCTTATGATGTTTCTGATGCCCATGTCCAGGTCGAACTTCATCTCTGCTTCGAAGAACCCCCAACCAAGGAATAGAATCTATTCCAACCCATATCGTGGACCCACCCACCCAACGCTTCTGGTTCACTATCACACGTTCTGCAAAGCTCGAGCCGAGTCGAGTCACGATGAAGCCGAATAGTTCTGGTACGGATGCCCATGTTTCGGTCTCGACTCTCAAGCTGTGATAGACGTGATAGAGGTGTCGGAAAAGTAACCTCCGGAGAATTTTCGTTGTTTCGGTATCACAGCTTCTTCCATAACTGCGCTTTCGATATCACTTGATTCATCACCCGCGAAGCCGATGCCTCGATATGAAAATGAACATTACTGGCATTCTCGGTTCCGGAAGTGAAAGGGGAACCTGTGTGCTCCACACATAGAGCTCAAGTCGGTGCCGGTGCCGGTGAGATTTTCATTTATACTCTGCCCGCTATACTTCAAGCAAGCGTCAAACTACTGCTTATGGGATATTTGGTCCGGGACATAGGGATGGTTCGTTGAGGGTGAATACGTATGTAGGCCTCCACACTGGATTTCTGACTCTGGTTTTGCCTCGAGAAGCACCCTCCTTCAACTATTGTTGTTTCGGTATCACACATATACACGGCTTCTTCATGACTGCGCTTTCGATATCACTTGATTCATCATCCGCGAAACCGATGCCTCGATATTGAAAATGTCTATTAACTGGCCTTGTCGGTTCCGGAATGTCTAGTTCCACACACAGACACATACACATAGGGCTAAAGTCGGTGGCGGTGGGATTTTCGTGTGCTGTGTCTGCTATTCGTGATCATATTGCTACTTCAAGAGCGTCACACTACTGCTTAAGGGATATTTGGTCCGGGCTTTAGGATCGTTCGTTGAGGGTGGATATATTTATAGGTACGCTCTCCACTTCTTGACGCGCACGGTCTCTAACCAACTAAACTCTAGTCTTTCTCTTGAGAAGCAACCCCTGAGAAGTATTATTGCTTCACTTATCACGGCGAGTCTATCTATACATGATATTTTCCTCATGCAACGCACACACACCTTTCATTAATCAGTTTGCGAACCCATATGCTTCGATATGAACATGTCCATTCCTGGCCTCCTCTGGCTTCTGTGCTCCGCATGTCGGTGCCTGTGAGTTTTTTCGTTCTTCCCTTGGTATTCATCACTGCAGATCTTTCCCAGGCTTATCAGGCCCTTGTTCGTTGAGGATGTGTATGTATATTGACTACACCTTCATTATGATAGTGTGGCGAGATGGCCGAGTGGTCTAAGGCGCTAGATTTAGGCAATTCATGACTAAACTCTAGTCTTCGGGCGTGGGTTCGAATCCCACTCTCGTCATTACTATTGCTGTTCGAGCGTCCTTTTTTTTTCCCTTTTAAAATACCTCCACTTTAAGGCCCACCAGTCGTCCGCGGAACACCGTTCTGACGGATCTTTTTACAAAATCAAGCGCTCTCAAATAGCCGAGGAGTTTACTTGCTGGTTCTCCCCAACGTTCCCACTCGGACTTTGCGGAATCAGCCATTGATCATTCCTTTGGGACAGATAGAAAGACGTTTTGACATTAACATGATACTCTAAGTATATGATCGTCATGAGAACAGAAAAGGGAATCTAAAAACTGAGATTGACGTGAAAGAGACGTAAACTGTAGTAAATATATGGGTAGGTAAGTAGGTAGGTAGGTGTCCGCGAGAGTTGAGAGTGAGACGTAGATACAGGTTCGAAAGGGAATATAAAGATAATGAGAAAAAAGAAAAGAAAAAAAAAACTGAGGATGAGAAACGAGGAATGAAGAAGGAAAAAAGGGAAAAAGGGAAAAGGGGAAAAAAAAAGAGGTATACAGAGTAACTAGGAATTAGAGTAGAAGTGTATGTACGTATCGTTCACAAAACTAGGCGCCGACGCTAATAACTATACCGCCTCTCCCCCGATCTCCCATGACCATGTCGCTTGGAGCTCCTTGACCTCGAGCTCTTGTGTTTATGCGATTTCGATCGCTTGACATCCGGTGAAGGCATGTACACAATGGGTTGATGATGATTCGGAGATGGCGGTGGAGATTTTGGAGATCCTAGGATCCCACCGGTGAGTTTGGATAGCCAGGATGATTTTGTAGGTGTTGGTACTGCTGCTGGTATTGGGTGGGTCATGATGGGTGTTTGGACCTATATAGCAAACGTAAAATGTTGTTGTTAGTAACCAGTTGAAAAGAATGACGAAAAGAAAAAACAGCCCACGCACCACTCCACCAGGTAAAACAGCGTACGCGCCGGTTGGGATGACCACAGGTTCTTTGTAAGGCGGGTAATATAGATTGGTGTAGGCAGCCGGTGTTGTGTGACCGGTTGTATTGGAGCGTACAGGAGGCTGTCTGTACTGCATTGGCGCTGGATGTGGTGCAGGATGTGGTGCTTGGGCATGGGGCATTGTGTTGGATCGCCTAGGCTGCGGATGTGCGTGTGGTAGCGAGGACGTTGACATGCTGGGTCCATGAGACCGAGACGAGGATCGTGAATTGTCTTTTCGTGAAACTGGGTTTGGGTAAGTGGGAGGAGGAGGGTATCGCGGTGTACTGTGACCTGTGTGAGGTCGTTGTAATGTGTATGTAGAGCCGCTGCCATAGGTATTCGACCGAGTAGGGTTACTCGGACGACTGGATCCTTGGTCGACAGATCTCGAGCGGTGTCTCTCTCTACTACTGCTGCTGCTATTGCTTTTGCGCGGGCTCGAGTAGTAGAAATCATTGTCTGCTCGGAGAGTCGCGACGTGCATTGCTGGGGTAGTCGGTAGATATGGGTTTGCAGGTCGATGATGACTGGTTTCTTCTGCCCATCGTCCTATACTCCTCAGCTTCTCCTGATACCGTTCAATAGCGCCTGGAGAGTAGTCGTATTCTGTCATGATTTCCTAGTCTTGCGTGTGTGTCGTGTGTCGTGAGGAAAAAAGGGAGAAAATGAAAAAAAGGAAGAAGACGGAGATTAACCAAGTATCAAGATTTTATAAGGCGGAAGGGGTATTGATGCCGATTCGGGTTATAATAAAAAGAGACAAGAGTCAAGAAGGGGTCAGTGCCCCGATGAAAAAGGGAAAAAGAAGAAGAGGGAACTGGCCGACTCGAGCCTGGGGTAGACCGGAGGTAAACAAGTCAAAAAAAAAAAAATCAATCATTTTTGTACCCATGCCACGTGCTGTTTGGCTGTGTCGCTGGACAAATGGAAATTTGTCGGTTCTGACTCAGCCGTCCAGGGGCCATTATAGCCTTGGCCATGACGCGTATTGTCCCGATAATGAATACAGCTCGAGCCATCTAGAATATACTATTGGATTCAAGAATCTCTGTGGATGACTCGTTCAAGCTGTAAGGGCGGCTATGCGGTATGAAGCCCCACATCCAGACCGAAGTATCTCTCTCCGGTCTCCAACCGCAGTACCATGACCTCGACCACGGCCCACGGGTCCCTCGCGATCGCCTTTTTATGGATATCTCGCCGAACTTGTGTCAAAAGTTCAAAGGCCCGGGCAGTGCGGGGTTACTACGCCAAACTCACAACTCCACAGTCTCAAGAATGAAACCATGCTAAAATTGACAGGTTAGACTCCCAGAGGCACACTCAAAGAAAACCTCGTGGTTCTGATTGTGGCAATGACATGGGCAAAAACAAAAACAAAAAAAGCGCCAGAGGTTTGGGGGACTTATCAAGCTTCAATCGCAGAGATCGATAAGAATGGGTGCGTTATTTTCAACGTGCTCTACACGAGCTTCACTCGCCCTCTTCGTCATAATGTGTCTTCTATCACTCCAAATCAGAAAGGAAGGGGGTTCCAGGTTGTGATTAGCGCAAGGATGAATAAACGTGTTGAAACGAAGACGATAACCTCGTTTTCTTTGTGCTGTTTTGTATGTGGCGTCCATTCAGGCTGCCGGGTACCGATCAGCTCAAGGTCTATAAATGAAAGATGTGAAGACGAGGAATTATCGTTACTATAATGTGTTCAATGTACGAGTCCCTGTGACGAAGAGGAAGACGAAAATAAGTACGTCAGGATCCCTAGCCTTTGGATCGGCAGAAGAGTTTCCATTCAGTCGCAGTCGCACAAATTGAAAGAAAGAAAATGCTACTAGCATTGGTTAGCACAGAGGCGTAATCGTCATTCTGTAGGTTGCGGAATAACCCTCCTCCTCCACACCAAGACCAGGTACCTGTAGACATCCGAAGATCACCGTTCGCCAGATCTGTAAGTGTAACACGGATCTAAATGAACAACGGACATTATACGGCTTCACGTAGTAAGATTTCGGAATACCTCAAGTTCACGTCACATCTAAGCACTAACCTTGCGTTTGACGATTTATCGTTATAGGTAGAACAGCAGATACCTCCTAAAGACGACGTGAGCACCCCCCCCCCCCCCCCCCCCCCCCCCCTGTTCCTTTGTTCTCAATGGCCTTGCCTCGCGTTGACAACGTCGTTTGTAACTTCCCTTCCCGACCCCCTATACCCAAGGCCCTTCGTTTTCTCCGAGTCTATGGTCCGGATGGGTAGAGTCCAGGTTGTCGGTTCTTCTCCCTCGAGGTTGATCTGCAAGTGCGTAGACGACGGAACACTTTGGATCATGTGGGTGTACGTTTGTTTCGTGTTGGGGCGCCTCGGGGTGAACATGAACGTAAACGATCGAATTGAAAGACTCGGATCATAGAGGTTTTGTGGATTCATGTACAGTAAATGCAGTTTCAGTTGGGCGGAGTTGAAAAGAGTTTGCTTTTAGTGAACGAGTTACTCGCCAGTCGTTGGTCAAAAGCAGAAAGAGAAAGGGCGACGTGGGAAAAAGAAAAAAAGGTCTCACGCGTCTGATGCTTGACGCCCGTCCGTCGTCCCTTTACCGCTCGCCGCTTGCACATATCAAAGTTCATTCTGCATGTGCAATTCATTTGCCCCAGGTCCAGGTCCTGGGGCATCCCGTCTTGATCGGAGTTTGTCAGGGGGGTGCGTGTCATTTGCGGAGACGATGCGCCTGATCAATACTAACATTTCCCTTTGCTTCACACCTTCACCTTGACCTGGCGTGGAATCTTGAACCTCCTGCGAATTCTCTCCCTCTCTGAATCAACCTCAATGCATATGAAGAATCCCAGCAAAACTATTACTAGTTCCTTCCTGTACCTCGACAAAGCAGCGGCCAAATTTCTCTCGCTTTTACCAAGTTCCCATGAACGTCAGTCTTTTCCAGCGCACTTCATACTTTTGAATACAGCTCGGACCGTCATAATGGACGCAACTCTCGACTAAAGAGTCACACCCAAGATCAGGCGACAACGTCAAACTTGATTACTACATAGTCGGCGTCATTTTCGTCGACTTGACATTGCAAATGCACCCGAACAACTTGGCGATTTCGTACCACAAAAGCTGTAGACCATCACAGGGAATATGGTTCAATACCTACGAGAATGGATGCCTTTTTTTCGCGTACCCAGGTTTATGCCTAATCGAATCTCCAAACGGCCGTGTTTTCCTTTTGGGTAATGTCCCATCACAAGACGACCTCGAACTAAAAATGATGAATGATCACCAGGCTGTCGCATATTGTGGGACCCTTGTATGCACAGCCGGAATTAATGCCTTTGGTGAAGATTTTTCAATTTTACCGGCCGGTAGAATGGTTTACATTCGACCTGTATCAATGACAATAGCCTCGGGGACGACTACGCGGCTATTGTGGTTATAAAAGAGCCAGTACTTGGCATGATTCAAGCTCTTCCCCCCAGTCTATTCAAAATGAACGTACAACTCGTCGCATCTTGTCCGCTATCCCCGAGTTTTTTTTTTCCTTGTCAAACTGACCATGTTCAGGCCTAGGTCTATCTCTCACTACATGTGATATGTACCTCACACGAAAAGAAGAGAAGGCGCTCGTCTGGAGGTTAGTCATACTTGATATTCGCTTTGTTTCCTGCCGGCTAAATAAAACGCCTCCAGCTCCCCTCTTCGCTTCACGGTAGTGAAGACATTATTCATTCTTTCGAGATACTTTGGCTTAATCTGTCAGTTGTACGTACATATAATACATCTGCAACTCTGAGGCCGAGCTGATTCCTAAAAGGTACGGTGTGTCACTGTCAGTATATTGGAAATATCAATATACCACGGCCACGGTACCCCGACAATTTTGTACAAGAGATCTAGCTTTCAAGATTTTCGAACACTATTTCCTGCTTACAATACTACATATTGTTCTAATGCTACGAGGTAACGATGCCTCGGCTACTTTTCCGTTTCTGTTTGATCTCCCTGACCTGACCCGGGGATCTAGTCTATGCGCTATACAACAAGAGCTTCAGAATCATCCTCTTTTTGGCACTCATCCTGGCTTTACGCCTATTCGCGACAATATGGACCTTAGTCAAGTACTGGGATGTTTATGCAATGCAGTTCAGTTATATTTGCTTCCCAACCGAGTCAATGGATCTGAAACCTGAAATGATGCTCTACATGTATGTCATGGTCTTCCAAATAATCAAAAGAAACATTCAGGACTTTTTTCAAATTGAATAGCCCTGCAGAAGCATCGTTCCAAATCATCATTCATATGCTTGTCTCGAAAAAGACATGGACACTCCCAAGTACATGGTCAAAAACACCAACTCTGACATCTGTTGTGACTAGAGATGGCTTTTATGTGTTTGTTGCAATTTTTGGTATGTTTCTTGAGTTATTCTGCAATGAGTCTTTATTGAAGATCCATCTACTCAGTGGGTATGATGGCTGTCATAGTAGTGGGTTCATATGAGAAGGGACCGATTTTATTATTTCTTCACCCGTGAGTCCTCTCACGTTTGGCCATTCCAAGCTCAGTAATTCATCTCGAGGTACAGGCTCCTTATTTTTATGATATCCTATGCAGTGCGCAATTTGTAAATCTCAGGCTATCACCTTTGCCCTGATGTTTTTTTTTCCTAGTGCTGTCGCATTATAATACGTCTTCAGCGTCTCGGGCATGAGGAGGCCCCGGCAGGTTCTCAAGGGCAAGATCCCGTCTTCTCGACTATATGTTCTATTTGGGAAACTCGAACGTTTCCTAGTCACGAAGTGTGAGTTTTTTTACTTCATATCTGTAAATTATTCAGCCTTACTGACACACCGTGATAGATGATTGATCGTGTCCAATGTGAAGTTTACATATTTGACTCGATACGGGGATTGCATGAAACCGGACGCTGGAACAGGATAACGACACTTCTCTCACCGCTGTGCAGCCTGGCCACGGACACTGGAGACGTGCTGAGGGACGCGGGGCTTTGGCGATCTTTTCCGTTGGCTGTGAATATAATCCGCCGGGCTTGGATATGGATTCGGTGATATGAGGAAGAGTATCCTCGACATGCGAGTACTGACCAGCAGAAGGGCACTGCGGCAGTTTTACTTCATGAATGGAGGCTCTTGACCTGTGTCGAATCGCTTTACAGCATCAGATGGTACTGCTGATGAGGATAATTGTCGGCCCAAAGATGTTATTTTAGATATTGAGCGAAACATGTATCAACAATCTATTGAGACCGCACCGTCTCAGTCGGGTAGTAATCCCCTTGTTTAAATTGGAGTTCACCGACACCGCGACTGCACAACTTTTGCATCAGTTATTCACGACTCGCGAGACAAAAAAAATGGAATCGCAGTTGAAACATCGACTGAATCAGTTCCAAAGGACAAATAATATGAGTTTACGCACGACTTTCTACCTTTAAGCTTGAAGGCCCCCATTAGGAGGATGCAACACGATGCGCTATGCAGCATGCCCGCTTTGTTGAATGGATTAAACTTTACTGCAATTAACCCTCTATTATGGTCATTCGGCCCCAGGCATTAGAGATATTAAATAATCTGCGGGGGACCCACTGGAAGTGTGTGCATACATCGAGTCGTTGCGGTCGGAAGAAAGAGAAGCGACGTGAGAAAATCTCACCTGAGCATTCAATATTAGCGCCCGCCCCTTTGCCACTTACTACCATAACCAGTCTACATGGCCACACATCTTTCGTATGATATCCAAGGCCAAAATTGGTGTACTGATGACTGATCCGAGTCGATCAGCCAGCACATACCCCACCGGCCTCATTGAAGATGCATCTCCAGTTCTATCAGCGCAACAGATTTTCCATTCCTTGGAAGATTGATCTAATCTCAACAGCAGCCTTTCTTAGTACTTACCCAGATGCTCATCGGCTTAGGTGCACCCGCAACTAGCGTTCAATCTATCTTTGTCCCAGGAGTGTAGTCTCAGGCTCAAGGCTTCAAGACTCTGTTATGAATAGAGGTTTACTCAGTGATTGGAGCTGTCTTTCTCGCTTCAGCTTCCGGTAGCCTGAGATACGACCATCATAATCTGTTCATCAATTTGTTCAACAAAGTGGGTATAAAAACTGTGCGATCCTTTGTAATCCATAGTCAATGGGGCTTCAAGGATCCACGACAATCATCTTCCTTTCCCTACAGGTGTCTGGGGGGGTTGGGATGCTCCTCCTTCTCATAATCTCATTTCTGTCACCATTGATACGCAGGGGCAGGGTTTGGTACAGCTTCTGCATATCTTGGGTCATATCATGCCTCTCGTATTGCGTTCTTTTGCTATCTGGGCAGCAGTTTACGACGAAACCACTATATGGTGTTTGTCTATCACAGGCAGCGTTGATTTATGCTTGTCCTCCGTTGTAAGTATTTCATGACTCCATTGATTATACCTTCACTGAATGTTTTTTTGGAGAACTGGAGCTACTACATTGGCGTTGTTACTCGAAGTGAGCACGCACGAGTTATACGATGAAAAGCAGCCCTAAATTCGCAAAGATACTGTGGAAAACTAGTTCCCGGTCACTCTCGGAACGTATGAGGACCTTTCTCGTGCGTCTCGTCTAATCCGCTTCGTTGACCGTGACTGACGACACTTGTTTATCAAGCTGTTGCTGCTTCCATATATTCTTTGGGCCGGCATATTAATCGGATGCTTCGCCGTAAGCTTTTGCTACCTATCCCTTCGTTGAAATATGCTGAAAAGTCTAAAAGGTTGGCGCATCAAAATCAGAGCTGGTTCTCATACGCCCCGAGGACGATCCTTACTGCTTCATCGATTATCCGCCGATGTGAATTCCTCATCCTGCTATAACCATCCTGTCCTAACCTACAACCCAGACCACTCATTGTATGCTCTATAACAGCCTTTCTTGCTATCGTTATCCTCGTCGCCCTTGGTACGTTCAAAATGTTATACTTGACTTTGGTTCTAAACGTTCGCCGTTTACTAGTATCTTTACTACTACAACTCAAAAAGTCCCGCGCTTCGAAATCGTTGTATCGAGACAGCAGCTCCGAACGCATTTTGCTCACTCGCCTGATAATTTTTAGCTTCCTAGGACTTATTGCGACGGTGTGAGTATTCTCCCGCCGAGGTCAGAAAACTCATTCCCTGTCCATTTATAGTATTGCAATCGTGTATATTTTTTCTTCTAGTACTGGGAAAGGAAGCCCCGGAGTAGCATATGATCTCTCTTTTGCTACCCGTGAGTGTTTTTGTCTCTGAACGTCGTGGATGCCTGCTCATTGTGAATGATACTTGTTCAGTGCCACCCTCTGGCGTGCTGATTTTTGGAACGCAAAAGGCATGCACTGGCGTTTAGCATTCATGCGAAAGGCTGACGCAGTTTTGCTATCAGGATATTCTCATCGCTGGAAAGGGATTGTTGAATAAGTTATTCAAGATAATAACTGCTAGGAAAGAAGATGTGAAATCTACTGATAATGGGCACGAACTACTAGTAATACGGAAGCCAAGTGGAAGCCAGAGGAATTCAGTTGAATCGTATCGAGTGTAGTATGCTTTGATAAGTCAGGTTCCTATTGTGATGCAGGAATGACTTCCAGATGTTTGGCATGTCCTTCTCAGTTGCACACTCGATCCTTTTGGAGCTATTCGTGGACGGTGTGAATATTAGGTTTCATTATGACAGGTACTTTGGCTATTGGAAATCTCGGGGGTCTCTGTTTATTTTTGCTGGTTGTGAGATTCATGTTGATCAGAAAACTCGTTGGCAAAGTATGAATAGATATCATCACAAGACATGGTATTTATGTATTTAGTAACAATGGATATATCGTATGCAACGAAAGAGAAAATAGTATCATAGAAGTGTTATGAATGAAAGCTTCACAGGTAGCACCGAAAGTACCCAGTTTCAAACCCCTCGAAATTGCGACTCACATGACCATCATTAAGCCTCGAAGGGTCCTCTGCTGCCTCGCAAAAGCGACGATAAATCCAACTCCAATCCTTCAGACGTTCTACGTTCCGATCATACTTCCATACCTGGTGCCCTCTCATCATGAACAGACAGTCGTCATGTTCCAGGAACTCCTTGATCTTGTCCACGAACTCGCTGTACTGTGCCCTCTCTTTCTGAGAAGGAGGGACATCGTATGTCGCGGACATCAGCTCCGCGAAGTCGCCAATAAGATCCTTCAAACAGCCTGCCGTCAACTCCATTTCCTTCACAGTCATACGTCCTGTCATGCCCATCATTTTGTCCCATCCACGAGATATAGTTCCGTTATGGTAAACGAACGCTTCCTCGTAGAGCGAATGAAGAAGGCAGGCTACATTTACCAAGCGCAGGTTATGTGGGCCATGTTTCAAAACTACCCAACGAAGGACATGCAAAAAAGATTCTAGGTCGTCAGTCCGGGTTGCAACGGATGAGTCGCCCCTAATCAACCGAGCTGACATGAATTGCCATGATCCCTGTATATACGTATCAGTTTAGTTGGAGGAAGAACGCCGACTGTTCACATACAGTTCTGGTTGGACGGATGATTGACTGGCTCAGGTCCCAGTCGACAAGAGAGCCCGCCTTTCCGTCGTCTTGGATCCGGATATTTTGGACACTGACATCGCCATGGAGGATCCCAGCCTTTTCGTATAATTCCGAGTGACCTGAAAGGGCAAAAAATTGAAAGACTCTGCTGCATAAGTGAAATCAGGACAACGCACCATGTATTGCATCCTTCGTAGCGTTGACAAGCTCCCAGGTAGTGTCGAAATCAGCCAATGGACAACCGATAGTTTTCACAACGATGCGAAAACGTCGGGGCGCTTTTTCATTATTTGGCTTTGTGGAAGATCGTCTCTTACGGTCAATTTCAGTAATCTATGAGAGTTATGCAGGATGAAAAATCACCTCAAATTGGTTGAATGGACTCGCGGTTTTTGATCTAACTTGATGCCCAGTTGGTTCCTCCAATGAAGCGTTACCTTCCAGAGAAGTCCAAGCACCGATTCTTGGACTGGGGAGTATTCCTGTCAGCGTACTGAGAGCAGCTTTTGGCCGGTCTGAGAGCGATACGGAGGACTTGAAGTTGGGCATTTCGATGTCAGTTCAGCTGCGGGGTGGCCGATTAGAACGGTGAATCAGAAAGTGGAGATTGTCAGCTTTCCTATTTTGAGGACGTTCGAGACAATCATTGTCCCCTTCTTTCGGAAACCTTGTTAAGGCCGAGTGGATCGAGTCTTTGTTGCTCTGGGCAAGCTCGTGTGGGAATTTTCGCCTGCCTCATTTAGCAGATCGACCGTGGCCCACGGTCACGCATGGGCGCCTTTTCTCTTTGTCGTCAAGTTTTGTGGCCGACTTCTCAACGAAGTATATGATCTTTGCAATTTTCGGTCATGGAATTGTCATTAAATCCAAAACCTTTCACTCATCATGACCAAAAACAATCCTCCTCGTCAGCCCCCTATTATCTCCAAATCTGCCAGCTCCCCGCTGCAACGCATCGTCAACAGGTCGGCTTCTGCTCTGGAGCATCCGAACAGGGTCGACCGTCTTGTTCAAGTAGAGGCTTCATCTCATGGTAATTGGCTTGGACCTGACCCTCCGACGCAATTCATCGAAACGCTCCTGCCGCAGTCAGATTTCGTCATGGTTGAAGCGCCATGGAAAAATGCCAGTTCAAGCTCTGAGAAAGTCAAAGTGGAGAAACATATGTATCCTAAACTCGTAAGTCGTTCTATTAGCTTAGATTTCGATTGTCTCACTCCAGTTTTTAGGTTAAAGCGGCGGCTCTGTTTTGCCCTTCTTACGATGTGAAGGTGATTGACCATGCGTACGACAACGTCTCCTGGCCTGGTGAAGAAAAGAAGAACCTGACTGAGCTCGACGTCTCTGTATACCCCAAGGGAATCACCCTAGATCGCAAGTTCGACATTTCACGCGTCGGATGCACTCGAGGACCAGTCGTTATGGATGTCCACGGCAACAAGGTGTATCTCAAGGACATGTGGCGGATCGTTAGGCAAGGAATGGTGAAGGAAGGCGACATTTATGCCAAACTTCATCAGGCAGATTTTTCGCACATCCCACACGTTGTCGCGCATGGTGACGGCTCCCCCGGCACCCCTTTGCAAAGCACCATATCCTCGTCTCGGCCAAGTCTCGCTACGACTGACGAGGACGGCGAACGCCCCTTTACCCATCATCACATCATCTTTCGAGAGGTTGGACGGCCTTTGGTGAAGTTCAGCACTACCTGGGAACTAGTGAACTCGATGAAAGACGCTATGGCAGGTAAGATATTAGTTTTGCGGGCATGTGTAGGAATCTTATGTCTCTTTCATATAGCTCACCAGGAAGCATACGCGAAGGCCAGAATCTTGCATCGTGACATTAGTGCTGGAAACATCCTGATCAGCGAAGATGGTAAGGAAGGATACCTAATCGACTGGGATTTTAGCAAGGAAGTAACTGACGACATCGAGACTCCACGACAGCCAGAGAGGACTGTAAGTGCTAGTATATCACGCTCCCATTCCCGCCCGACTGAATTTATTCGTTACACTAGGGCACTTGGCAATTCATGTCCGCTACTTTGTTGTTGGGCAAATCTTCACACCATACTCGCGCTGATGACCTAGAGTCGTTCTTCTACGTGCTTTGTTGGGTTACTTTGAAGCTTGGGCCACATCGGTTACCGAAGGCGGCTACGGCACAGCTTATCCAGCGTTGGTTTGATTATGCTATCGCAGTGGATGGCGATATATCTGGTGGGCAAAACAAATGGGCTGGAGTGCAGGCACGCCATATGGCCAGGAATGCCCAGCTCTCCCCTGGCCCTCTCAGGGACCTTATCGTCGATTTCGAAGATTTGGTAGCGGTTCGCTATGAACGGGAACCGTCCGCTTTGAAGCGGAAAACCCACGAAAAGAACATAGCGCGAACGACATACGACGAGGAAGAGCTGAGCACGATGGAAGTTTGGAGTTACGACAAGAGGAAGGAACGTATAGAAGATTGGAACTGGATCTATGGGCGTTTCTGCCGAGCCGCAGAGGATCCTGCTCAGCTTAACGACCCTCCGTTTGACCACGCTGCCCAGACAATGGGAGTTGTGACGATAGGCCATGGAAGGGGTGGAAGCAGGAAGCGCACGGGTGACCACTCGGCTTCTGCTAGTAAGTCGAGTAAGAAACCCAGAAATTCAGGAGGACACTCTTAGGAGTTTTACGACTTTATTCTCTTTTTCCAAGTTCTTATTATTCTCGTGTACGATACTAGATCTATTCTTTGCATGTTTACCACTTCGTGGGCAAATACACGATATAGTTGTCTGCAGTAATGAATGATTAAGTAGTGCAATTTGGTTGCCCATCTGAACACAGCCCAACAACTCAACGACGCTGCAATCACTTCGTGTATCGTCCTGAGGATCTCACAGTCCTCAAGCCTGTCTCAAAAACTAAAGAATCACGAGCATCGAGTATCTACAGGCCCTTGACATAAATATCACAACCCCACAGCACTAATCGAAAAGAAGACGGGGTCGAGGATCTCGTCTCAGCCGGATTGTAGCTCTAACTTCGATAGTCATACAGTCAGAACACTGGAAGCCATCTTTGCCAAAGCCACGGCCCGCTGCCCTTGAATCCCAGTGAAAACCCCATCCTGTACAGTCCGAGTCCTACTGTTTCCGTATGCTTAACAGCGTGGAACAGGACGAAACATAAAAGCTGTTGTGAAATAGCGTTTTTGCATACTCGGACTTGTTTCATACTCTTCTTACATGTCTCATCTTCCAGTCTCACATCATACAAATTCTACTCTCATGCACGTTTTACACATCAAACACAAGACCTACTATAAAGCTGTACTTACTCTTACCTATAGACAATTTTAATTCACTTCCTTTGTCTTCCCAAAATCACCAATTTACGACAAAAGCGGATAGTCAGCCGTTCATATCCGTTTCTCCCCAATAAACTGGGTATCATCTCTTAGAAACGTACCATATTGGTACGTGACATCAATCTTAGCTTCCACGATCAATCTCAGCCCGCTGCCCACATAATCAAGCTGAATTTCATAAAACAGTGCAAAGACAGTTAAGGAAGGCGAAGAAAGGTGTGATTTGTTTGCTTGTCATCAAGTAGAGGTCAGATCGGTTCAAAGGAGGTAGAAGAAGAGGGTAAGGAGGAGCAAGCCGTCAGGTAAACACAGAAGGGACTGGCATTAATCGGAAGCGAACAGAGGGATGACATCAAAATCGGATCAAAACAGATGCGTTTTTTCACTGGGCTTGGATTCTGACCAAGTTACCGTGACGTCCATGAAGCGAGCTACCGTTCTGATTGAAACAGACGAAATCTAGCTTAGTCGATGGAAAACTGAGTGATATTTCAAGTCAGTGACTCCTTCGTCGTTGTAAGGAAAAAATCGACGCACAAATGAACATTTTTCTTCCTGAAACCATTATCATTCGACGGCAGGAGCTTCAGTACTGTGAAAAGGTGCCTGTGGCATATGACGACGCGCTCGACCCGGCCGGCGTTGGGAGCCGACGTCTCATTCGAGTACGTTCCGCGCTGGCTTCCCCATTACTCACTGCTAGTTATAACATGCGATCCGAATGCCCATCAAGCAGTTTTTGCATCCATTCTCTTCCAGAAAGCTTCGAGGTGAGGTGGGATTTCGGATTGGCGGTTTTCCATAGTGCATCAGTGACCGTTTCGATGGTAGAGATGACGATTATAGCGAGGAGTATGGCACGTACACGTTTACATTTCCGAAGCGACATGTTCTGGAGGCGTCGGGTGTACGAGGTGTACGAGGATGAATTCGGAGTGACTGTTGTGCGGATCATTGCAAAGCGTTGAGCAGATGAGCAGTTTATCGCGAGGAAGGAAGAACATACAGGCGCGACTTCTCTCTACTCTCGAAACAAAATAAAAAAGTAACTATTTGAAAATTCCAGCCGAACAGGCCCTTACTAGGCCTTAGGTGATGTAAAGTGCCGGGTCGGTGGTGTAAGCATTACACCAATAATGAACGATGACGAAGGTCGCGTGAATAACGACTAACGTGGCAGACCGGAGCTGAGTCATTGACGCCGGCAGCGAGCTCCGACAAGGATGGACAAGTCCAACGAGGGCATATTGAGGGCATAGCTCTCGAAAGATCTCTAGAAGTAACCAGAGATGTTGAAGAGCCTTGTTGCCCGGAAATACTCGGGATTCGTATGTCATCCAAGGCCAAAATCGGTGTACTGATGACTGGTCCAAGTTGATCAGCCGGCACATACCTCACCGGTCTCGTTTGGAATGCATCTCTAGTGCTACCAGCGAAACAGAGGCTGTCTTTCTCGCTTCAACTTCGGGTGGCTTGGGGCATTACCATCATGACCTGTTCATCAATTTGTTCAACAAAGTGGGTATAAAAACTGTGCAATCCTTTGTAATCTATAGTCAATGGGGCTTCAGGGATCCAAGACGATCATCTTCCTTTCCCTACAGCTGTCTGGGGGGGTTGGGATGCTCCTCCTTCTCATAATCGCATCTCTGTCACCCTTAATACACAGAAGCAGAGTTTGGTACAGCTTCTGCATATCTTGGGTCATATCATGCCTCTCGTATTGCGTTCTTTTGCTGTCTGGGCAACAGTTTACAACGAAACCATTGTATGGTGCTTGTCTATCACAGGTGGCATTGATTTATGCTTCTCCTCCATTGTAAGTATTCCATGACTCCATTAATAATACCTTTACTGAATTTTTTTTGGAGAACTGGGGCTACTACATTGGCGTTGTTACTCGAAGTGAGTATGCATGAGTTATACGATGAAAAGCTCTAAATTCGCAAAGATATGGTGGAAATCTTGTGTCTGGTCACTTTCGGAACGTATGAAGGGCTTTTTCGTGCGTCTCATCTGATCCGTTTCGTCGACCGTGACTGACGACACTTGGAATATCAAGCTGCTGCTGCTTCCATATATCCTTTGGGCGGGCATAGTAGTCGGATGCTTCGCCGTAAGCTTTTGCTATCTATCCCTTCGTTGAAATATGCTGAAAAGTCTAATAGGTTGGCGCATCCAGATCAGAGTTGGTCCTCATACGCCCCGAAGTTGATCCTTACTGCTTCATCGACTACCCGCCGATGTGAATTCCTCATCCTGCTATAACACTCCCGCCCTAACCTATGACCCAGACCACTCATTGTATGCTATATAACAGCCTTTCTCGCGACTGGTGTTTTCATCATCCTTGGTACGTCCAAATGGTCATACTCGGACTTGACTTTGGTTCTAAGCGTCCGCCGTTCACTAGTATCTTTACTATTACAACTCAAAAAGTCCCGCGCTGCGATACCGTTGTATAGAGACGGCAGCGCCGAACGCATTTTGCTCACTCGCCTGATAATTTTTAGCTTCCTAGGACTTATTGCGACGGTGTGAGTGTTCTCCCGCCGAGGTCAGAAAACTCATTCCCTGTTCATTTACAGTCTTGCAATCGTGTATATTTTCTTTTTCAGTACTGGGAAAGGAAGCCCCGGAGTAGTACATGATCTCTCTTTTGCTATCCGTGAGTATTTTGTCTCTGAGCGCCGTGGATGCTTGCTCATTGTGAATGATACTTGTTCAGTGCCACCCTCTTGCGTACTGCTTTTTGGAACGCAAAAGGCATGCACTGGCGTTTAGCATTTATGCGAAAGACTGACGCAATTTTGCTACTAGGATATTTTCATCGCTGGAAAAGGATTGCTGAATAAATTATTCAAGATAATAACTGCTAGGAAAGGAGATGTGAAATCTACGGACAATGGGCACTAACTACTAGTAATACGGAAGCCAAATGGAAGTCAGAGGAATTCAGTTGAATTGTATTGTATCATAGACGTGTTATAACCGAAAGCTTCACAGGTAGTACCGGAAGTACCCAGTTTTAACCTTTTCGACATTGCGGCTCACAGGGCCATCATTAAGCCTCGAAGGGTCCTCGGCTGCCTCGCAAAACCGCCGATGAATCCAATTCCAATCCTTCAGACGTTCGATGTTCTGGTCATATTTCCATACCCGGTGCCCGCTCATCATGACCAGATAGTCGTCATGTGGCAGCGACCCTTTGATCTTGTCCACGAAGTTGCTGTACTGTGCCCTATCATGCCGAGAAGGGGGCTTCTCATAGGTTGCGGACATCAGTTCCGCAAAATCGCCAATAAGATCCTTCAAACAACCTGCCTTCAACTCCATTTCCTCCGCAGTTGTACATGCTCTCATTCCTAACTTTTTGCCCCATCCACGAGATATGGTACTGTCGCCCCAAACTTCCACTTCCTCGTAGCGCAAGTGCAGAAGCCGGGCCACCGCTGCTAAACGCAGATTATGTGGGCCATGTTTCAAGACTACCCAGCGAAGAACATGCAAAAAAGATTCTAGGTCATCAGTCCGGCTTATAACGGACGATTCACCCACAGTCAGCCGAGCTGACATGAATTGCCATGAACCCTGGATATACGTATCAGTTTAGGTGGAGGAAGAACGCCGACTGCTCACATACAGTTCTGGTTGGACGGGTGATTGACTGGCTCAGGTCCCAGTCGACAAGAAAGCCTGCCTTTCCGTCGTCTTGGATCCGGATATTTTGGACACTGACATCGCCGTGGAGGATCCCAGCCTTTTCGTATAATTGTGAGTGACCTGAAAGGGGAACAAGTTGGCGTTGAACGACTCTGCTGCATAAGTGAAATTAGGCCAGCGCACCCTGTATCGCATCTTTCGTAGCGTTGACAAGCTCCCAGGTAGTGTCGAAATCAATCAATGGACGACTGACAGTTTTGACAACAATACGAAAGCGTCGTGGCGCTTTCTCATTATTGGGCTTCGTAGAATACCGTCTCTTGTCATCATTTTCAGTATTCTATGAGAGATATGCGAGTAAGAAATCATCTCAAATTGGTTGAATGAACTCACGGTTTTTGATCCAACTTGATGCTCCGTTGGTTCCTCTAGTGAGGTGTTACTTTCCAGGGAGGTCCAATTACCGGTATTTTGACTGAGGAGTATAAGCGTGCTGAGAGCAGCTCTTGGCCGGTCTGAGAGAGATACGACTGGGGACTTGAAGTTGGGCATTTCAACCAATTGGAACGGAGGTAGAGATTTACAGCTTTCCTATCTTGAGGGCATTGGGGACAATCATTGTCCCCTTCTTTCGGAGAACTTGTTGAGGCCGAGTGAATCGAGTCTTTGTTGATTGCTCTGGGCAACTCGTGTGGGAATTTTCACCTGCCTGATTTAGCAGATCGACCGTGGCCACGGTCACGCATGCCAGGCATCTTTTTTCATTGTTCTCCCTGTACTATCATTGTCAAGTTTCGTGGCCAACTCCTCAACGAAGTATATAGTTTCTGCAATTTTCGGTCATGGAGGTCTCACCAAATTCGAACCATTCCACCTACCATGGCCGAATCCAATCCTCCTCGTCAGCCCCCTGTTGTTCCAAAGTCCGCTAGCTCCCCGCTGAAACCCATCACCGCCAGGTCGGCTTTTGCTCTAGAGCATCCGAACAGGGACGACCGTCTTGTTCAAGTAGAAGTTTCAACTCGTGGCAAATGGTTTGGACCTGTCTCTCCAACCGAATTCATCGAAACGCTCCTGCCGGAGCCAGCTCCAACCCCGCGCCCAGATTTCGTTAAAGCAAAATGGGAAAACGCCAGTCCAAGCTCAGAGGAAGTTAAAATGGAGAAACATATGTATCCTAAATTCGTGAGTCGTTCTATTGTTATTTATATTTCGATCGTCTCACCCCGGTTTTTAGGTCGAAGCGGCAACTCCGTTTTGCCCTTCTTACGATGTGAAGGCGACTGATCATTCGTACGACAACGTCTCCTGGCCCGGTGAAGACAAGAAGAACTTGATTGAGCTCGATATCTCTGTATACCCCAAGGGCATCACCCTAGATCGNCAGCAAGGAAGTAACTGACGACATCGAGACTCCACGACAGCCAGAGAGGACTGTAAGTACTACATTATGCTTCCATTTCTATCCAACTGATTTCACCCGTTCACCAGGGCACTTGGCAGTTCATGTCCGCGACTTTGCTGTTGGGAAAGTCTTCACACCATACCCGCGCTGACGACCTGGAGTCGTTCTTCTACGTGCTCTGTTGGGTTACTTTGAAGCTTGGGCCACATCGGTTACCGAAGGCGGCTACGGCAAAGCTTATCCAGCGTTGGTTTGATTATGCTATCGCAGTGGATGGCGTTATAACTGGTGGTGAAAACAAATGGACTGGATTAAAATCACGCGAAATGCGGGACGATGCAAAGTTTCTGCCGGGTCTCCTCCGTGATCTCGTTATTGAGTTCGAAGACTTAGTAGCGGTTCGCTGTGAAGAGGAGCCGTCCGCTTTGAAGCGGAAAACCCACGAAAAGAACATAGCGGGAAAGACATACGACGAGGAAGAGCTGAGCACGATGGAAGTTTGGAGTTACGACAAGAGGAAGGAACGTGTGGAAGATTGGAATTGGATCTATGGACGATTCTGCCGAGCTGTAGAGGATCCTTCCCAGCTTAGCGACCCTCCGTTCGACCACGCCGCGCAAACGGTGAACGTTGTGACGATAGGCGCTGGAAGCGGCGGGAGCAGGAAGCGCACGAGTGATAACTCGGCTTCTGCTAGTAAGTCGGGTAAGAAGCCAAGAAATTGAAGGAGGACACACAATTTTCTTATGACTTTTACGACTTTATTCTCTTTTTCCAAGTCCTGTGTTACTCTTGTATACGATTCTCGATCTATTCTCTGCATATTTAGTAGTGTTTTGTAGGCAAATACACGTTAAAGTTCTACAATGATGACATCCTTCGATTGTAAGAGCCTCAGGTACTGTAAAAAGAGGCGTATGACGCAGTACTTTAGGGCAGGTCGCCCGGAGTCTCATTCCGAACAAGAGTACGTTCCACGCTGGCTTCCCCATTACTCACTGCTAGTTCATGTTCATCAGAACACTTGTTGGAAGAGTGTGATTAAGTGCCGATAGAAATTATCATAAGATATGATATTCATGCATCTAGTAACAATGGATATATTGTATACAGCAAAAGAGAACTTAGTATCATGGACGTGTTACAGGTAGTACCGGAAGTACCCAAATTCAACCTCTTCGACGCTGCGACTCACACGACCATCATTTAGCCTCGAAGGTTCCTCTGCTGCTTCGCAAAAGCGAAGATAAATCCAACTCCAATCCTTCAGATGTTCTACGTTCCGATCATACTCCGATACCGGGTGCCCCATGAACAGGCAGTCGTCATGTCCCAGTAGCTTCTTGATCTCGTTCACGAACCTGTTGTATCGTGCTCTCTCTTGCTGGGAAGGGGGGTCATGGTAGGTTGCGGACATCGGCTCTGCAAAGTCGCTAACAAGATCCTTCAAACAACCTGCCGTCAACTCCATTTCCTTCACATTTGTACGTGCTTCCATTCCTGACATTCTGCTCCATCCACGAGATATAGTTCCGTCGCGATAAACGACCGCTTCCTCGTAGAGCAAATGAAGAAAGGCAGGCTATATTTACCAAGTGCAGGTTGTGTGGGCCATGTTTCAAAATTACCCAACGAAGGACATGCAAACAAGATTCTAGGTCATCAGTCCGGCTTACAACGGACGATTCACCCACAGTCAGCCGAGCTGATATGAATTGCCATGATCCCTGTATATACGTATCAGTTTAGCTGGAGGAAGAACGCCGACTGTTCATGTAAAGTTCTGGTTGGACGGATGATTGACTGACTCAGATCCTAGTCGACAAGAGAGCCCGCCTTTCCATCGTCTTGGATCCGGATATTTTGATCACTGACATCGCCATGGAGGATCCCAGCCTTTTCATATAATTCTGAGTGACATGAAAGGGCAACAAATTGAAAGACCCTGCTGCATAAGTGAAATCAGGACAACGCACCATGTATTGCATCCTTCGTAGCGTTGACAAGCTCCCAGGTAGTGTCGAGATCAGCCAATGGACGACCGATAGTTTGCACAAGGATCCGAAAACGTCGGGGCGCTTTTTCGTTATCTGGCTTTGTGGAAGATTGTCTCTTACAGTCAATTTCAGTAATCCATGAGAGTTATGCAGGATGAAAAATCAACTCAAATTGGTTGAATGGACTCGCGGTTTTTGATCTAACTTGATGCCCTGTTGGTTCCTCCAGTGAAGCGTTACTTTCCAGAGAAGTCCAATCACCGATCCTTGGTCTGGGGAGTATTCCTGTCAGCGTACTGAGAGCAGCTCTTGGCCGGTCTAAGAGCGATATGACTGAGGACTTGAAGTTGGGCATTTCGATGTCAGTTCAACTGTGAGGTGGCCGATTAAAACGGTGAATGAGAAGTTTCAAGGACGTTGGAGACAATCATTGTCCCCTTCTTTCGGAAACCTTGTTCAGGCCGAGTGAACCGAGTTCTTGTTGTTGCTCTGGGCAAGCTCGTGTGGGAATTTTCGCCTGCCTGATTTAGCAGATCGACCGTGGCCACGGTCACGCCTTTTCTCTTTGCTATCGTCGTCAAGCTTCGTGGCCGACTGCTCAACGAAGCATATGATCTTTGCAATTTTCGGTCATGGAGTTATCATCAAATCCAAAACCTTTCACTCACCATGGCCGAATCCAATTCTCCTTGTCAGCCCCCTATCATTTCCAAGTCCGCCAGCTCCCCGCTGAAACGCATCGCTGGCAGGTCGGCTTCTGCTCTGGAGCATCCGAACACGGTCGACCGTCTTGTTCAAAGAGAGGCTTCATCTCATGGTAAATGGCTTGGACCTGACCCTCCGACGCAATTCATCGAAACGGTCCTGCCGCAGCCAGATTTCGTTGAAGTGCCGCGGAAAAACGCCAGTCCAAGCTCTGAGGAAGTCATAGTGGAGAAACATATGTATCCTAAATTCGTGAGTCGTTCTATTGGTGTTTATATTTCGACCGCTTCACTCCGGTTTTTAGGTTAAAGCGGCGGCTCTGTTTTGCCCTTCTTACGATGTGAAGGTGATTGACCATGCGTACGACAACGTCTCCTGGCCTGGTGAAGAAAAGAAGAACCTGACTGAGATCGACGTCTCTGTATACCCCAAGGGAATCACCCTAGATCGCAAGCTCGACGTTTTACGCGTCGGACGCACTCGAAGACCGGTCGTTATAGATGTCCACGGCAACAAGGTACATCTCAAGGACACGTGGCGAATCATTAGGCAAGGAATGGTGAAGGAAGGCGACATTTATGCCAAACTTCATCAGGCAGGTGTTTCGCACATCCCACACGTTGTCGCCCATGGTGATGCCACCCCCGGCACCTCTTGGCAAAGCACCATATCCTTGTCTAGGCCAAGTCTCGTTACGACTGACGAGGACAGCGAATATCTACGGCCCTTTACGCATTATTTCATCGTCTTTCGAGAGGTCGGACGACCTTTGGTGAAGTTCAGCACCACATGGGAATTAGTGAACTTGATGAAAGATGCCGTGGCAGGTGAGATACCAGTTTTGTGGATATGTGTAGGAATCTTATGTCTCTTTCATATAGCTCACCAGGAAGCATACACGAAGGCCAGAATCTTGCACCGTGACATTAGTGCTGGAAACATCCTGATCAGCGAAGATGGTAAGGAAGGATACCTAATCGACTGGGATTTCAGCAAGGAAGTAACTGACGACATCGAGACTCCACGACAGCCAGAGAGGACTGTAAGTACTACATTATGCTTCCATTTCTATCCAACTGATTTCATTCGTTCGCTAGGGCACTTGGCAGCTTATGTCCGCGACTTTGCTGTTGGGAAAGTCTTCGCACCATACCCGCGCTGACGACCTGGAGTCATTCTTCTACGTGCTCTGTTGGGTTACTTTGAAGCTTGGGCCACATCGGTTACCGAAAGCGGATACGACACAGCTTATCCAGCGTTGGTTTGATTATGCTATTGCAGTGGATGGCGTTATATCTGGTGGGCAAAACAAATGGAGTGAAGTGCAGGCACGCCATATGGCCAGGAATGCCCAGCTCTCCGCTGGCCCTCTGAAGGATCTCATCGTCGATTTCGAAGACTTGGTCGCGGTTCGCTATGATATGCCCCCTTCAGACGAAGACAGGGTACAATATGCTCGGGCATTAAAAATGTTCCCTCCCGACGATCCCCTCGTGGCTCAAGTGCCAGCCCATAAGTATGAGACGAAGATAAGGCGACTCGAGGACTGAGGCTGGATCTACGAACGTTTCTGCCGAGCTGTAGAGGATCCTGCTCAGCTTAACGACCCTCCGTTCGACCACGCTGCGCAGACGGTGAACGTTGTGACGATAGGCGCTGGAAGCGGCGGGAGCAGGAAGCGCACAGGTGATAACTCGGCTTCTGCTAGTAAGTCGACTAAGAAGCCGAGAAACTGAAGGAGGACACGCTATTTATCTTCTTATGACTTTTACGACTTTGTTCTCCTTTTCCTAGTAGTTCTGTGTTACTCTTGTGTACGATTCTCGATCTATTCTGTGCATATTTAGTAGTATTTTGTAGGCAAATATACGGTACAGTTCCTGCAATGATGACACGTAGTGCACGTTGGTCGCCCATCTGAACATGCAATCACTTTGTGTGTCATCCCTGAAGACCTCCAAGTCACAGTGCCCCTCACGAGTCAAACCTATCTCGAACTAACTAGGTAGATGGATAAGTGATATCCAAGTCAGTGACTCCTTCGTCACTGTAAGGGAGAAATTCAACGCACAAGTCAATACCTTTCTTCCTGAAATCGTCGGTGAAACTGACAGCTATTGCAACAATTCTAGGCCGCATCGAAAAAAGTTGGATGACCAAGTGCTCCCTCATCCATTCCCTCGTGGGTAACTTCCGTACATTCCAAGAGGGAAGAAGAGAGCGTACATCACCCAATATTTACAAGAGCCCTCCGAAATTTATTTATAGTAAGAGAGCTTTCAATGTGTGCAGTCCTTGAATCGCGCAAAAGAGGCAACGCGGCAGTTATGTCATTGGACTTTTGTGTCTCCTCACTTTCCCTCAGTTTGGGCCGCTGGCCAATCGCTGGCGTGCTGTGAATCCAACTTTTTCTCGAATTGCAACAGCTGGAAAGTGTATGACGCAGTACTTTAGGGCAGGTCAAGCGCGCCCGGCGTCGGTAGCCGGCGTCTCATTCTGAACAAGAGTACCGTGACGTTCCGCGCTGGCTTCCCCATTACTCACTGCTATCACTCACTGCCAATTATAACAGCAAACAGAGTATTTGCAAGACTCAGAGTCGGTGACCTTCCAGTTAGAGTCTTCTCGCATGATATTTATGTATTTAGTAACAATGGATATATTGTATGCAGCGACAGAAAACTTAGTATCATGGACGTGTTACATATGAACGAAAGCTTCACAGGTAGTANGCTTATCCAGCGTTGGTTTGATTATGCTATTGCAGTGGATGGCGTTATATCTGGTGGGCAAAACAAATGGAGTGAAGTGCAGGCACGCCATATGGCCAGGAATGCCCAGCTCTCCGCTGGCCCTCTGAAGGATCTCATCGTCGATTTCGAAGACTTGGTCGCGGTTCGCTATGATATGCCCCCTTCAGACGAAGACAGGGTACAATATGCTCGGGCATTAAAAATGTTCCCTCCCGACGATCCCCTCGTGGCTCAAGTGCCAGCCCATAAGTATGAGACGAAGATAAGGCGACTCGAGGACTGAGGCTGGATCTACGAACGTTTCTGCCGAGCTGTAGAGGATCCTGCTCAGCTTAACGACCCTCCGTTCGACCACGCTGCGCAGACGGTGAACGTTGTGACGATAGGCGCTGGAAGCGGCGGGAGCAGGAAGCGCACAGGTGATAACTCGGCTTCTGCTAGTAAGTCGACTAAGAAGCCGAGAAACTGAAGGAGGACACGCTATTTATCTTCTTATGACTTTTACGACTTTGTTCTCCTTTTCCTAGTAGTTCTGTGTTACTCTTGTGTACGATTCTCGATCTATTCTGTGCATATTTAGTATTTTGTAGGCAAATACACGGTACAGTTCCTGCAATGATGTCATGTAGTGCACGTTGGTCGCCCATCTGAACATGCAATCACTTTGGCATGATGCGTTTTTGCCCCGAGGCAGCAATCAGTATCAACCGGAGCACATTAACCCCTTGCAGTGATCATGAGACTTTTAAGTCGGGTTACAAGGTGGAGTTGCTCAGGTTGAATGAAGTGTTTGAGGGGCATTTCACTCGGGTTGATGTGCTCCAGTTGATACAGATTGCTGCCTCGGGGCAAAAACGTATTTTACGACAGGCTATTGCAATAACTTGAATTCTAGACCGCATTGAAAAAAGTTGGATGACCAAGTGCTCCCTCATCCATTCCCTCGTGGGTAACTTCCGTACATTCCAAGAGGGAAGAAGAGAGCGTACATCACCCAATATTTACAAGAGCCCTCCGAAATTTATTTATAGTAAGAGAGCTTTCAATGTGTGCAGTCCTTGAATCGCGCAAAAGAGGCAACGCGGCAGTTATGTCATTGGACTTTTGTGTCTCCTCACTTTCCCTCAGTTTGGGCCGCTGGCCAATCGCTGGCGTGCTGTGAATCCAACTTTTTCTCGAATTGCAACAGCTGGAAAGTGTATGACGCAGTACTTTAGGGCAGGTCAAGCGCGCCCGGCGTCGGTAGCCGGCGTCTCATTCTGAACAAGAGTACCGTGACGTTCCGCGCTGGCTTCCCCATTACTCACTGCTATCACTCACTGCCAATTATAACAGCAAACAGAATATTTGCAAGACTCAGAGTCGGTGACCTTCCAGCTAGAGTCTTCTCGCAGACGTTTGACTCGGACTCACATATGCCAGCAGTGTCAGTATTCTTCCTGTCAAAGTTGTCGATGTCATGATGAACCATCAAGAATCATGTGTCCGAACCCTTCAGAAGTACCGACCCAGGTTTCTTCCTGCCCTGAAAGTTGCATCCCTAGTAAAAACCCGTTTTTGAAGATATAGTTGATCGATGGAATTTGGACTTCGAGATGATGGCTGTCAGTGATTTCGAAGCTGGTGCGCAGAATCCTGTTATATCTATAGCATTCTGATGCAAATGATATAGGACACAGGAAACCACGTTGACCTGTTTCCCTGGACTCAAGGCCTCCCCAGGCTGCAGCGCTGCTCAGGGTATCGCCTCAAACCTGGGGCGGTCTTTTATATGGGCCAAATGCGCGATGTACACAAGCTCAGCGCAGAGCAGTGGCCAATTCTTAGAAAATCGAGCGATGGAAATCTGGGCTGACCGAGGTGTGTGTGGCCTGGAGTGACGAATCTGCGTGTGAGTTGATCAACAGCGTTTCTGAATACATTTTTGTCTGAACAGAGCTAGGATGCATCACAGTTCCCTTTTACCACCCACATTCCTTCCTCTCCCTTCCCGGAATTTTCCCTTTGCGGTCGCCAATTGTCTCTGCAGGGCCCTTTCACTCGTTTCGAATTCCTCCATAACTTCGGTTAATTGGTGAACCATGTTCACACCTCTACCATTGCCTGCCCTCGGGCTGGCGACAGCGACAGCCTCGACTCGGGCAGTAACGGCAGGATCCTTTGCAGATGGAGGAAATACCCTAATCAGCGCAATGATGGTTAGTTCTTGGGATGTGACTCGGTCATTCTCAGTTGAACGCTCGATGATTCTGGAGCTACTCGCGGACGATGTGAGTATTAGGTTTCATTATGACAGCTACTTTGGCTATTAGACATCTCGTGGGTCTGTTTGCTTTTGCTGGTCGTGAGATTCATGTTCATCAGAACACTCGTTGGCAAGGTGTGATTAAGTACCAATAGATATTGTCATAAGACATGGTATTTATATATCTAGCCATAATGAGTACATTATACGCAACGAAAGAGAAGTCAGTATCTTAGACATGTTATAAACCAGATCTTCACAGGTAGTACCCAAATTTAACCTTTTCGACATTGCGACACCAGAAAACTTAGTATCATGGACGTGTTACATATGAACGAAAGCTTCACAGGTAGTACCGGAAGTACCCAATTTCAACCTCCTCGACGCTGTGACTCACACGACCATCATTTAGCCTCGAAGGATCCTCGGCTGCCTCGCAAAAACGACGATAAATCCAACTCCAATCCTTCAGATGTTCTACGTTCCGATCATACTCCCATACCGGGTGCCTCGTGAACAGGCGGTCGTCATGTCCCAGTAACTCCTTGATCTCGTCCACGAACTCGTTGTATCGTGCTCTCTCTTGCTGAGAAGGGGGGTTACGGTAGGTTGCGGACATCAGATCCGCAAAGTCGCTAATAAGATCCTTCAAACAACCTGCCGCCAACTTCATTTCCCACGCAGTTGTACCTGCTCTCATTACTGACATTTTGCACCCTCCACGAGATATAGTTCCGTCGCGATAAACAAACGCTTCCTTGTAGAGCGAATGAAAAAGGCAGGCTGCATTTACCAAGCGCATGTTATGTGGGCCATGTTTCAAGAGTACCCAGCGAAGAACATGCAAAAATGATTCTAGGTCGTCAGTCCGGGTTGCAACGGACGATTCACCCACAGTCAGCCGAGCTGACATGAACTGCCATGATCCCTGTATATACGTATCAGTTTAGGTGGAGGAAGAACGCCGACTGCTTACATACAGTTCTGGTTGGACGGATGATTGACTGGCTCAGGTCCCAGTCGACAAGAAAGCCCGCCTTTCCGTCGTCTTGGATCCGGATATTTTGGACACTGACATCGCCATGGAGGATCCCAGTCTTTTCGTATAGTTCTGAGTGACCTGAAGAGGGAACAAGTTGGCGTTGAAAGACTCTGCTGCATGAGTGAAATTAGGCCAGCGCACCCAGTATCGCGTCTTTCGTAGCGTTGACAAGCTCCCAGGTAGTGTCAAAATCAGTCAATGAACGACTGATAGTTTTGACAACGATACGAAAGCGTCGTGGCGCTTTCTCATTATTGGGCTTCGTAGAATATCGTCTCTTACCATCATTTTCAGTATTCTATGAGAGATATGCGAGTAAGAAATCATCTCAAATTGGTTGAATGAACTCACGCTTTTTGATCCAACTTGATGCCCCGTTGGTTCCTCCAGTGAAGCGTTATTTTCCAGAGAAGTCCAATCACCGATTCTTGGACTGGGGAGTATTCCTGTCAGCGTACTGAAAGCAGCTCTTGGCCGGTCTGAGAGCGATACGGAGGACTTGAAGTTAGGCATTTCGATGTCAGTTCAGCTGCGGGGTGGACGGTTAAAACGGTGAATCAGAAGGTAGAGATTGTCAGCTTTCCTTTTTTATGGATGTTGGAGACAATGATTGTCCCCTTCTTTCGGAAACCTTGTTGAGGCCGAGTGGATCGAGTCTTTGTTGTTGCTCTGGGCAAGCTCGTGTGGGAATTTTCGCCTGCCTCATTTAGCAGATCGACCGTGGCCCACGGTCACGCATGAGCGCCTTTTCTCTTTGCTATCGTCGTCAAGTTTCGTGGCCGACTGCTCAACGAAGCATATGATCTTTGCAGTTTTTGTCATGGAGTTATCACCAAATCCAAAACCTTTCACTCATCANTGGTTCCTCCAGTGAAGCGTTATTTTCCAGAGAAGTCCAATCACCGATCCTTGGTCTGGGGAGTATTCCTGTCAGCGTACTGAGAGCAGCTCTTGGCCGGTCTGAGAGCGATACGACTGAGGACTTGAAGTTGGGAATTTCGATGTCAGTTCAACTGTGGGGTGGCCGATTAGAACGGTGAATGAGAAGTTTCAAGGACGTTGGAGACAATCATTGTCCCCTTATTTCGGAAACCTTCTTGAGGCCGAGTGAACCGAGTCTTTGTTGATTGCTCTGGGCAAGCTCGTGTGGGAATTTTTGCCTGCCTCATTTAGCAGGTCGACCGTGGCCACGGTCACGCATGGGCACCTTTTCTCTTTGCTATCGTCGTCAAGTTTCGTGGCCGACTGCTCAACGAACCATATGATCTTTGCAATTTTCGGTCATGGAATTATCATCAAATCCAAAACCTTTCACTCATCATGACCAAAAACAATCCTCCTCGTCAGCTCCCTGTTATTTCCCGGTCCGCCAGCTCCCCGCTGAAACGCATCGTCGGCAGGTCTGCTTCTGCTCTGGAGCATCCGAACAGGGTCGATCATCTTCTTCAAGCAGAGGCTTCATCTCGTGGTAAATGGCTTGGACCTGACCCTCCGACTGAATTCATCGAAACGCTCCTGCCGCAGCCAGATTTCGTTGAAGTGCCGCGGAAAAACGCCAGTCCAAGCTCTGAGGAAGTCAAAGTGGAGAAGCATATGTATCCTAAACTCGTAAGTCGTTCTATTGGTGTTTATATTTCGACCGCTTCACTCCGGTTTTTAGGTTAAAGCGGCGGCTCTGTTTTGCCCTTCTTACGATGTGAAGGTGATTGACCATGCGTACGACAACGTCTCCTGGCCTGGTGAAGAAAAGAAGAACATGACTGAGATCGACGTCTCTGTATACCCCAAGGGAATCACCCTAGATCGCAAGCTCGACGTTTTACGCGTCGGACGCACTCGAGGACCGGTCGTAATGGATGTCCACGGCAACAAGGTACATCTCAAGGACACGTGGCGAATCATTAGGCAAGGAATGGTGAAGGAAGGCGACATGTATGCCAAACTTCATCAGGCAGGTGTTTCGCACATCCCACACGTTGTCGCGCATGGTGACACCTCCCCCGGCACTCCTTTGCAAAGCACCATATCCTCGTCTCGGCCAGGTCTCGTTATGATTGACGAGGATGGCGAACGCCCCGCTACGCATCATCACATCATCTTTCGAGAGGTTGGACGGCCTTTGGCGAAGTTCAGCACTACTTGGGAACTAGTGAACTCGATGAAAGACGCTATGGCAGGTGAGATATTAGTTTTGCAGGATCGTGTAGGAATTTTATGTCTCTTTCATATAGCTCACCAGGAAGCATACACGAAGGCCAGAATATTGCATCGTGACATCAGTGCTGGAAACATCCTGATCAGCGATGATGGCAAGGAAGGATACCTAATTGACTGGGATTTCAGCAAGGAAGCAACTGATGACATCGAGACTCCACGACAGCCAGAGAGGACTGTAAGTGTTATATCACGCTCCCATTCCCGCCCGACTGAATTTATTCGTTACACTAGGGTACTTGGCAATTCATGTCCGCTACCTTGTTGTTGGGCAAATCTTCACACCATACTCGCGCTGATGACCTAGAGTCGTTCTTCTACGTGCTTTGTTGGGTTACTTTGAAGCTTGGGCCACATCAATTACCGAAGGTGGATACAGCAAAGCTTATCCAACGTTGGTTTGATTATGCCGTCTCGGCGGATGGCATAATCTCTGGTGGTCACCACAAATGGACTGGATTAAAATCACGTCACATACGGGATGAGGCGATGCTCCTGCCAGGTCTCCTCCGTGATCTTATCGTCGATTTCGAAGACTTGGTCGCGGTTCGCTGTGAAAATGCCCCTTCAGACGAAGACAGGGTGCAATATGCTCGGGCGTTAAAAATGTTCCCTCCCGACGATCCCTTCGTGGTTCGAGAGCCAGCCCATAAGTATGAGACGAAGATAAGGCGACTCGAGGACTGGGGCTGGATCTACGAACGTTTCTGCCAAGCCGTACAGGATCCTTCTCAACTCAACGACCCCCCGTTCGATCACGCTGCCCAGACAGTAAGAGTTGTCACGATAGGCCCCGGAAGCGGTGGGAGCAGGAAGCGCACGGGTAATCACTCGGCTTCTGCTAGTAAGTCGACTAAGAAGCCGAGAAACTGAAGGAGGACACGCTATTTATTTTCTTATGACTTTTACGACTTTGTTCTCCTTTTCCTAGTAGTTCTGTGTTACTCTTGTGTACGATTCTCGATCTATTCTGTGCATATTTAGTAGTATTTTGTAGGCAAATATACGGTACAGTTCCTGCAATGATGACACGTAGTGCACGTTGGTCGCCCATCTGAACATGCAATCACTTTGTGTGTCATCCCTGAAGACCTCCAAGTCACAGTGCCCCTCACGAGTCAAACCTATCTCGAACTAACTAGGTAGATGGATAAGTGATATCCAAGTCAGTGACTCCTTCGTCACTGTAAGGGAGAAATTCAACGCACAAGTCAATACCTTTCTTCCTGAAATCGTCGGTGAAACTGACAGCTATTGCAACAATTCTAGGCCGCATCGAAAAAAGTTGGATGACCAAGCGCTTCCCCATCCATTCCCTCGTGGGTAACTTCCGTACATTCCAAGAGGGAAGAAGAGAGCGTACATCACCCAATATTTACAAGAGCCCTCCGAAATTTATTTATAGTAAGAGAGCTTTCAATGTGTGCAGTCCCCGAATCGCACAAAAGAGGCAACGCGGCGGTTATGTCTCACTTTCCCTCAGTTTGGGCCGCTGGCCAATCGCTGGCGTGGGTGTGTGAAGCGCTTGGTCATCCAACTTTTCCTCGAATTGTATGACGCAGTACTTTAGGGCAGGTCAGGCGCGCCCGGCTTCGGGAGCCGGCGTCTCATTCTGAACAAGAGTACCGTGACGTTCCGCGCTGGCTTCCCCATTACTCACTGCTATCACTCACTGCTATCACTCACTGCCAATTATAACAGCAAACAGAGTATTTGCAAGACTCGGAGTCGGTGACCTTCCAGTTAGAGTCTTCTCGCAGACGTTTGACTCACATATGCCAGCAGTGTCAGTATTCTTCCTGTCAAAGTTGTCGATGTCATGATGAACCATCAAGAATCATGTGTCCGAACCCTTCAGAACCACCGACCAGGTTTCTTCCTGCCCTGAAAGTTGCATCCCTAGTTAAAACCCGTTTTTGAAGATGTAGTTGGTCGATGGAATTTGGACTTCGAGATGATGCCTGTCAGTGATTTCGAAGCTGGTGCGCAGTATCCCGTTATATCCATAGCATTCTGATGCAAATGATATAGGACACAGGAAACCACGTTGACCTGTTTCCCTGGATTCAAGACCTTCCCAGGCTGCAGCGCTGCTCAGGATATCGTCTCAAACCTGGGGCAGTCTTTTTATATGGGCCGAATGTGCGATGTACACAAGCTCAGCACAGAGCAGCGGCCAATTCTTAGAGGTTCAAAATCGAGTGGTGGAAATCTGGGCTGACCGAGGTGTGTGTGGCCTGGAGTGACGAATTTGCGTGTGAGTTGATCAACAGCGTTCCTGAATACATTTTTATCCGAACAGAGCTGGGATACATGACAGTTCCCTTTTACCACCCACATTCCTTCCTCTCCCTTCCCGGAATTTCCCCTTTGGGGTCGCCAATTGTCTCTGCAGGGCCCTTTCACTCGTTTCGAACACCTCCATAATTTCGGTTTATTGGTGAACCATGTTCACACCTCTACCTTTGCTCGCCCTCGGGCTGGCGACAGCGACAACCTCGACTCTGGCAGTAACGGCAGGATCCTTTGCAGATGGAGGAAATACCCTAGTCAGCGCGATGATGGTTAGTCCTTGGTCCTCATTGCACTGCTACCGATCACTTGGAGGCTGACAACAAACAACAGATGTTTGTTGGTAACGATGAGAAGGTCTACATTATCGACAAGGCGGAAAATAATGAGGCGCGAATAAACGGACATCCAGCATGGGGAGCAGTATGGTGCGTTCGTCAAGAGCCTTTATGGGCGAGCGTTGATTCACTTCTCTGTGTAGGGATATCAACACTCACGAAGTTGAGCTCATGGACATCAAGACGAATGTTTTCTGTGCTTCGGGCATGCACTTGCCCAATGGCTCCTATGTTACCTTTGGTGGTAATGGTGCCATCGGACCCGGAGAAAACATTGGCTCCCAGAGAAACCCAGATGGTGCCTCGGGCGCTTGGGATTCTGTGTATCAAGACTTCGATGGTGCAAAATCCATTCGTGTCCTCAACCCTTGCACATCCAAGGACAACTTTGATTCGCCTCAGTGTCAGTGGTTCGACGAGCCCTCGGTACTCTCAATGCAGAAGAAGAGATGGTACTCAGCAGCCGAACCTCTCGCTGACGGTAGCGTTGCTCTCATCGGAGGTTTCGTTAATGGTGGTTATGTCAACCGGAACTACCCCAACGATGATCCCGCCACCTCACACGGAGCAGCAGAACCAACGTACGAGTTCTATCCCGCCGATGGTCGTGAGGCTCAACGTATGGAGTTCATGGTCAAAACCTCCGGTCTCAATGCCTATGCTCACACCTTCTTGATGCCGTCTGGCAAGATGTTCGTGCAAGCGAATATCTCGAGCAGTAAGTCATGCAATATACTGGCAAACACTCTGTACTAATGATACTCAGTGCTTTGGGATCCTGCGAACAACGTCGAGACTGAGCTTCCCGATATGCCAGGAGGCATAGCTCGTGTCTATCCCGCTTCTGGTGCCGTAGCCATGTTACCTCTTACTCCCGCCAACAACTACAACCCCACTATTATCTTCTGCGGCGGTAGTGACATGCCCGACGAAGCTTGGGGTAATTACTCTTTCCCATACATTGACACATGGGACTACCCTGCGTCCAGCGATTGCCACCGTATCACTCCCGAACCAGAAGACGGTTCTGCTCCTCAATATGTAAAGGACGACGACATGCTCGAAACCCGGACCATGGGACAGTTTATCATTCTTCCCACTGGCCAGCTACTTGTCGTTAATGGTGGTCTCAACGGTACCGCAGGTTACTCGCAAGCCACTAACACGACTCCTGTGTACGGTGACATGCCTTTCGGTATGTCGTTGGCTTCCGGACCAGTTGGTACTCCTGCTATCTATGACCCCAACGCTGCCCAAGGCAAGCGTTGGTCGAACTCTGGCCTTCAAAGTTCGAGTATTGCCCGCCTATATCATTCTTCGGCTATCCTTCTCCCTGATGCCTCCGTTCTCATTGCCGGTTCCAACCCCAACGTCGATGTCAACACCTCCACCATTTACCCCACCGAGTACAAGGCTGAGATATTCTATCCTCCCTACTTCTCAGCAACAACTCGCCCCACGCCGTCCGGTATCCCGGAAACCCTATCGTACGGTGGTGATCCCTTTGATATCACAGTGCCAGCCAGTTCCTACTCTGGATTATCCGATACCGCAGCTGAAAACACACATGTTGCCGTTGTTCGTCCAGGATGGACTACACACGCGATGAACATGGGCCAGAGGTACCTCCAGCTCAACAACACCTACACAGTCAACAAGGATGGTTCTTTGACTCTCCATACGGCTCAGATGCCTCCCAATGCCAATATCTTCCAACCTGGACCAGCTTGGGTGTACGTTGTCGTGAACGGTGTTCCCTCAAAGGGAACCTATGTCATTGTTGGCAACGGCAAGATGGGAACCCAGACTCTGCTAGCAGCGTCCGTTCTTCCAGATAGTATTCGCCTCGACTCGGCCAAAGGTTCGGCAGACGGATCAACAACCGGAAACGGTGAATCCAACTCGAGCAATGCGGAGCAGATCAGCAAGGGCAAACTTATCGCCATCATTGTCGGCGCCGTTGTTGGCCTTGGTCTGATTGGTGCGCTCACTGGTATTTGTATAGTACGACGCCGTCGTGCTGCAAAACTGTCCCGCTCGTCAATCTCGTACCCCATGACTGCAGCTCCTGCTACACCGGTAACCTCTGGAGGTTATGGGCATGCGCAAGGCTATGATGGTCGGGGGTTAACTTCCGATTCTTCTGTGTTTGTTCCCTATAAGCAAGACTATAATTCAAGTCAACAATGGGGCGCCAGTAATGCGAATCTCGTGGACCACCGACAACATCATCCGCAATATAACGCTTATGCGGACAACGGAGTAACACAGTATCGATCGAATGGGATGAGTATAGAGTTGGATCCTTATTCAGCGGAATCGAGAATGAGCACTAGTTCACCACATGGAGGGAGACCACGGTACTAGTCTCAGGATACGGATGCCCACTTTCTCCTCTTACTTGGGACTATGGACGATTCTTTGATTAGTGTTGTCTCTAGCAATTGTTCTTGTTTGTTGTTTTCTCGAGTCACTCCTGTACGGATTTAAACTCGCTGTACTTCCATTGCCGTTCATTAGACAGAAAATCTTGTACTACTGCTGTACTTCATAAACTTCCACTCATAGTAATGCACTACACACCCAGTGACCCCATTACGCAGGGCGCTTGGGGTCACACTTCAGCTCGATGCGGTTCTTAACACCCGAACAACGCCTATTCATGTGTAACATTGGTGAGTAGGAGCATACGAACCGGGACGAGGGTGTCACGTACCATCTCTTACAGTCAAAGTAAACTTCTCTCTCAGTCGTCTGAGGAGTTCTGCATCATTAGGTAAGGTGTCTTCTCCCTAAAGTATGCCTTGGTTCAGCGAAAGGCTCGTTGCATGGAAGGTTGGACGGAACTTACATCTTCAAGTAACGCAAACCAGTCCTGATCATGTGTGAGCGTGATTTCTGCTTCAGGACACTGTACAGCTCATAGTGAGCTCGACATAGAATCCAACGAGTATGTAACAAATACCTGTTTCAACAAAAAGTCGTTGATAACAGCAGAAGGATGATGCGGCTGAAAATGAAGAGTAGTCAGAAAGTCGCATAGAACACGATGCTCTGCTATCGACGCACCAAATGTTTTGTCGGTATCCTTGTCGTCGTAACCATATAGTCACCCATGATGTACGTCCTCTCCCCTTCCATATCCTTTACATGCGATCTTACAGTCACCCGAATACTACGCACAAACCCGCACTGATTCCTCGTCTCTGCCATGCTGTCCTTGACTGGGCCGCTTCTCGAGGCCATATATTTCTGATTACGGAACCAATACTTGGTGACCGTTCGGTTATGGGGAGCGAATTCCAGGCTAATGGTATTTGGTTTTGCACCAGAGAAAGCGGCGACATTGTGCGTCTTCGCTTGAACCACCTTCAGGAAGAATGAGGAGTGCGCCTTCAGTAGCGCTGGAGGTGAATCGGTAGCCATAGCCGATTTCGCTGGAGTACTTGGCATGAGCGCGAGCTGTATGGTTAGAGGGGATACGGTCAACGTACCTCTTTGTATCTTCTACATAAGGTCGGTCGTGCAGGTGAAAGTCATGAAGTCGCAGTGGCTCCCTCTGAATCTCAGACTCTGGATTGCAAACAAGTGCACCTGAATGATATTGATTCGGGTCTGCTATGCTCAAGCTCGAGAGTTTGAGTGACTCGAAACTGGGAGGAAGACAAGTGGTTCGGTTGCGAGGATCGTCGGAAGGTAGAAAGATGTTGAAGAGATACACGAAGCAGCCGTGGTCTGCGATGTAGTCCACATCACGGATAGAGATACCGGCTTGTCGATATTGCACCGGTAAGCTTTCGTAGACCTCGGGTTGCCATAGAGGATAGCCTCTGCATTTGGGTAGTAGTAAGTTGTGCGTAGATGTCGCTTGTGAACTCTATTTCTGCGTAATTTCTTTGAGTCTGTGGTTGCGGAGATAGTCCTTCGCCGAATCCAGGTTGGAGGAACCTGTCGAAAATAAATGGTTTGAGTTCTCGTCGCTGCGGGATAGAAGGATGACGCACCCGTTCCCTTCTCTCGGTGGAAAATACGAGCACATGTCTCCCATGATGATCCCAGCGAAAAAAGTTTTATGCAGGAACACCTGAATAACATAAGCTGAATTTCTAGTATCCTAGACCTGATAAAGGCAGAATCTTACCATCGTAAGCCTTCGTGTTGTTCTTATCTAATTGATTTCAATGCCAAATGAGATTCGTTCAATCAGCTCGCTTGCCCATTTCGAAAGTTGGTCGATCTTTGCGACGCTTCAGGGATCGTTTCTTGACAGAAAAAGTAGAGATATACTGTTTATAGACCGATGGGGGCGTGCTCGGCGGCAAGGTGTATCGACGGGTCGATGATGATGGTGATTGAAAGGAGAGCCGGTCGCGCGTGACACTTCTTGTCTAGCTCACAGAGTAGTACGGTGACAATGGCAAACATGTACTCTCCAGCCTGTTCTCGCCCGTGACAACGGCAAGCATCAGCCTGTGAATATATCGGACTAGGCTGGTAAGTTTAAACGTTTTTGCCTATCCACCAATTCCTCGGCTTCGTGATGGCAGTGTCAATTGATGGATGCTGTTCTATTTACGTGGCAGTTTTGTGACGGTTATGTCCTTTCATCTTATCTTCTCTCTTCCTCCATCTCACATCCGCAGACACTGACCAAGTGTCCTAAATTTTACTATGCAGACAACTCAACCATGGCTTGGGGCAGATCAAGAAGGAGGGTGTGTACAAATATGATTCATACCTTTCTGTGACGTTCAGACGATCGCTCCACAGATTTTTTCAAAATTCATCTGACTTTGTGATCAATGGAGGCGTATTCACTAATGGCGGGTCATCTGCGAAGTCAACTGGTATTGCTGATCATGAGCAACTGCAGTCCGAAAGCGAGGTCTATGCACGAATGCTACTCCTGAAGAAAAAGGGATATCCTCTTTGGAACCCCAACGTCTCTGACGATCTGCCGCCCGAATATCGGAAGCGAGGCGTCTCTATCGGGGATGTTGGGACCATTGATGAGGAAGGCCGCTTTGAATACTTTTTTAACATCCTTTTACCAGCTGATCATCCTTCCAACATGGCGGGAGGGGTACCTGCTGGTTTTATTCCGCTCTCTGTTGGTCCAGGGAAAAAGGAAAGGAGTTATCCTCCCGGTACACATATCGCCCATCCATGGTCAGATATTCATAAGAGACAACTGGGGCGTCATGAAGTTGAGTTGAGTCGTGAACTAGAGGATGCATTAGGGTGTGTGTATTGAAACTACGTTGGCAGGCTTGCTAACTGACCTGAGTCCAGCACAAGGAAAATTCCCCCTGAAGTTCGCTATGGCTTTCAGATTGAAGCCAACAGCTCAGAAGGAGCAATCCTGTTCCTTCCCGAAGGAGGTATATGCGAAGATAATCAAAATGAGAATGCTTTTGACAATTATGCTGCAAGGAATGCCATATCCTGGTATACTCATGTCAATGGTGTTCTCGGTCGATGCTTGGGGGGTAATTCTCTGCTCCTCGTGACGGGGGTGGACAAAACCACTGCTTGGGGGGTTGCCTCATTCTCCCATGCAAAGAAGAGGGTGTCCATGACAATGGTTCCAAGTGCATGCACTCAAAGCAAATATTGGTTTTGTTCTGTGAGCTGTGCAGCAGCTCACAGTGGACCTCCTCATAATGCCTTAAGGGAATTGGACCTTTCAACAGACTTGGAGACTCCAAATCAGTGTGTCTTTGTGCGTGGGATTCGGGTGTCTGTGCGGCCTGCCATCTTTCCCTGGGCTTCTCGTGTTGCTGTGCAAACTTGTTCACTTCAAAGGTTGTCTGTGGGAGACATCCTGTCCCAGAGCCGGTTCATTCCTTTTAAAAAGGTGTTTGTTAGCTCTGAAGTTTCTGCTTCTCCAAATGATGCAGGTGGAGACCATCCAACAGATGCAGGTGAAGACTATCACAGAGCACTTGCTAAACCAACTGTATCTACAGAGCGAGTGCCCCCAAGGAGCCTGGTATGTGCTCAAACTTCTGACTTAATCAGACTGAGACTGATCTTTCATTCAGCCATACCATCCACTGGCAGTAATAAATAAGCATCTTCTTGATGAGGTGAATGACTTTAACTGTCCTTAATTTATGTCATTTCTTGAGGATTACCAACTTACACAGATATTTCTTTATACAGCATTATAATGCAGATGTTGTACTTTCTCATGACAGCTGTTGGTTCTCCTTGATCAAGAATGTATGTTCTGTGCAATGACTCTGGACACACTCATATTTCCACCTTCAGGGAGAGGACACTGTTCCAAGTGACATAGAATTACTCCATCGAGTAAATGAAAATTATGATGCTGTTTTATCTAATGGTGTGCCTACACTCAAGATCTTCAGAATGTTTCTTTTTACTATATAACATAGTGCATGGACTCCATATCATTCAACTGCTATTGAAGCAGAACAACATGAAGAGGGCTGACCCAAATGTTCAAGGTCAGAAGTACTTTTAAATTATAGAGAAATGCCACTGAAATGTCTATTAAAGGTGGCAAGTATGAGAAAGCACTTCAAGCAGCCTTAGAGGCAGGAAATCTGAATAATGTGAAGCTGCTGATTGAAAAGGGGGCTGACCCAAATGTTCAAGGTCAGAAGTACTTTTAAATCATAGAGGAATGCTACTGAAATGTCCATTCAAGGTGGCAAGTATGGGACAGCACTTCAAGCAGCCTCAATGGCAGGAAATCTGGAGATTGTTAAGATGCTGTTTGAAAAGGGGGCTGACCCAAATGTTCCAGGTCAAAATTAATTTTGAATTATAGAGGAATGCTACTGAAATGTCCATCCAAGGTGGCATGTATGAGACAGCACTTCAAGCAGCCTCACGGGAAGGAAACCTGGAGATTGTTAAGCTGCTGGTTGAAAAGGGGGCTGACCCAAATGTTCAAGGTTGGAATTACTTTTAAATTATAGAGGAATGCTACTGAAATGTCTATTCAAGGTGGCATGTATGAGACAGCACTTCAAGCAGCCTTACAGGCAGGAAATCTGGAGATTGTTAAGCTGCTAGTTGAAAAGAGGGCTGACCCAAATGTTCAAGGTCAGAATTACTTTTGAATTATAGAGGAATGCTACTGAAATGTCCATTCAAGGTGGCAAGTATAGGATAGCACTTTAAGCAGCTTCATAGGCAGAAAATCTGGAAATTGTTAAGTGTTAGCAACTAACCAGTTCTACCTAGTGTTACAGTTTTTCATTTTCTTCACCATTTTCAAACATTAGACGCTTGTTAAATGCCTATCTATGCTTCCCTTTAACATCTGGACATATACACATTCCCAGTTCCCCTTTTTGTACCTTATTTATGACATCATTATGACTTCACCCTTTTCTATCTCCTTCTATCACATTCTGATGACCTCGCTTATGATGTCATGTTCCATTGTTTTCTAGCTGTTTACTAAATAACAATGTCAATCCAGCAGTTTGTATGCAAACTAATTAGCTATAATTGTTGCATAAGTAGATAGTTTCTGGGTCTAAGCTACCTCAGCTTGACCTGGTTAATCAACCTTGTGTTTTAAGCCAACAACTGAATGGAACTCTGAACCTTAGCTTTCGCTAAGTGAACTCGAACTTGACCCTTGATCTCTACATTGCGATGTCATAGCGTTGTGGAGTTGTTGTCGTTGCTGTGCAAGTAATGTAACAAAAGGTCAAGCTGATTGTTGCCGACCTACCCAGGTTTAGGCATTACTACTGAACTGAACCACGATGCCACCTAGGGCCCATCTTATGGCATCTGAAGAAACTGAACTCAAAGAACAACTTGAAGTAGCTAGTCAGCTGCTAGACGACTCTGTGAACCCTTGGAGGATTACTTGCAGTCAACGAAAAGGAGTGATAGACAGTCTCCAAGAACAAACCGAAGAATCTTCTGAAGAACATTTAGAGGAACCCGAAGCTAAGTCTTCATCAGAATCAGAAACATATGAAGGGCTCAGAAATCTATTTTTGACACTACCTGAACCTGAACCAGAAATGTCGACCTCAGGTGCTGCTGCTCCAGATGTCAAACCCAAAGAGGAAACCACAGATGAAGACTGGGCTACTATGATTGCCACTTCAGTCATTGATGCCATGACTAACAAAAAGAATGAAACTGACAAGACCCTTCTTCCTGATGTGTATGAGGGCAACCACAAAGACACCAGAGGGTTTCTCCTTGACCTTGAACTCTATTTCAAGATGAACCCAACAAAATCAAAATGCTTCTTCTTTCCTGCCTTCAGGGCTGAACCCAGAAATGGAAAATCATGGAACAATTGAAGATGTTCCCTGAAGATGACGACAATGTCGAGAAAAGAAAGATAGCTGAAGAAACCTGGAGTAGTTTTAAATCTAGGTTCCAAGCCACCTGGCAACCCATCAATGTTGCCAGAGAGGCACAGATGAAGATCAAAGATCTACGAATGAAGAATCGGGTAGACAATTATGTCCATGACTTCCAACTCCTTGCTCTGGAGACTGGATACTATGACAAGGTGCTAATAAAGATTTTCAGAGAAGGACTTCCCACCTCTCTGCAAGACAAGCTTATGCTCAGATTGGAAGGAGCACCAACAACAATAGATGAATGGTATCAATTGGCAATTCAATATGACAACCAGTACAAGTTTGTGATGGCCACAAAGAAGAGGCGAGTGCCTAAAGAACCAATTAAACTGAAGATTGTCCAAAAGGAGAAAGAGGTAGTGATTAGCTGAATCTTGTCTGAGGCAGACAAGAAAGATTACCTCGCTCAAGAGAAGTGCTTCTGATGTGCAAAGACTGGTCACGTCTCACGAGATTGTCCTCTGAAAGGACAAAACTTCACTTCCAATCAACCATGAACTGAACCCAAGAAGCTCTCTGCTCGAGAAGCTTACATGAAGATCAAGGTGATGGTCCTTGAACAAGGAGAAGCTGAACAAGAGGAGATCTTTGATCTTATGGGAAAGGAGGGTTTTTAAGAGAGTGGAAGAGACCAATGCTCTTGCTGCCAGTGATTACGATCTCAAACGTTGTATTAGCTAAGTTGACTTGAAACTCAATGCACATCCCTCTTACATACAATGTTGGGACAGAAATTGTTGAAACAAAAGCTCTGATTGATTCAGGCACTGGAGGACACTTTATTAGTGAAGAAGAAGCAAGGCACATAAAAAAGCCTTGGATGAAACTGGACAAACCCATCAAAGTATATAACGTTGATGGTACACGAAACAAAACTGGTTGGATCACACACTCGATTATGATAAACTTTTCTGTTGGTGATAAATTAATGACTGAAACACTTTTGATTTCAGGGTTAGAACCAGAAAGGATTATTTTAGGACTACCTTGACTTCAAGACCACAATCCTGACATTGATTGGGTCACTGGGGTTATCCAATTCTGACCCCGACAGAAAATCTTGGTTTGAAGGCCGATAAAGCCATTTACTGGAATACTGGATCAGGTTGAAGACAACGAAGTATTGATTTGCTCTTTCATTTGAGGACAAGATGACAGTGATGAAATCAGAATCAATGCTAAGTTATCCACCTCTCAAATTTTGGCACAAACTCATGAGGTTAAGGTGAAACTGTTGGAAGAACTCCTTCCTCCATATTTTTCTGATTATGCTGACAGATTCAAAAGAAGAAATCTGAATGGTTTCCTTCCTCATGACCCTATGATCACGCTATTGATTTCAAGCCTGATTTCAAACTGAAGGATTGCAAGGTCTATTCATTGTCACCAAAGGAACAAATTGAACAGGACAAGTTCTTGAACGAAAACCTTCGAAAAGGATACATCAGACCATCAAAGTCCCCAATGGCATTGCCCTTCTTTTTTGTTGCAAAAAAAGAAGTAGGAGCTTTATGACCTTGTCAGGACTATTGGGACCTGAATAATGGCACAATCAAGAATTGATATCCACTTCCATTGGTTATGGATCTCATGGACAAATTGAAAGATGTGAAGATCTTTATGAAATTGGACTTGCAAAACAGATACAACAATATCCAGATCAAAGATGGGGGGACCAATGGAAGGCTGTGTTTAAAACACTGAGAGGCCTCTTTGAACCAACAGTCATGTTCTTTAGATCAACGAATTCACCAGCCACCTTCCAAGCCTTTATGAACAACATTTTAAAAGACTTCATTGATGAAGGATAGTGTGTGGTTTACATGGATGATATCCTAATCTTCTCCGATGAACAAAAGATTCACCAGATTTGAACTTGTCATGTGTTGGAACAGTTATGATAACATGGCCTCTTCCTCAAACCAGAGAAGTGCGAATTCGAAGTAACAAGAACAACCTTCTTAGGGATGATCATCACACCTGGTCACATTCATATGGATCTGACAAAATTGGCAGGAATCAGGGACTGAGAAGCCCCAAAAATGGTCAAAGGTGTGTGTTCGTTTTTAGAGTTTGCCAATTTCTATCAGAAGTTTATAGGGAAATATGCTGAACTTGCATGACCTTTGCAAGAGTTGACAAAGAAGAATACACCATTTGAATGGACAAAAATATGAGATGTAGCCTTCAATGTCCTCAAGGCAAAATTTCTACAAGAACCAATTTTGAAGATGGCTGACGACACACAGCCCTTCATCATCGAAGCCAATGCCTCGAAATGGGCAACAGGAGCCATTCTACGACAGAAAGGATTGGACAGAGAACTGCACCCATGCAGATATATCTCTCACACACTCACACCAACTGAACGAAATTACGAAATTTATGATCGAGAACTCTTAGCGATCGTTAATGCACTCAAAGCATGGCAACATTATCTCCTTGGAAGCGCTCATCCAGTGATGATCCTATCTGATCACAAAACCTTACTTATTTCTGTATAGCACAGAAATTAAATTGACATCAAGCACGATGGAGCCTGTTCCTCATGCAATTTGATTTAAATCTCGTACATGTACCAGGGTCAAGAATGGTACAGTCAGATGCGTTATCTTAGCAATCAGACCTCATGGAAGATGAAGATAATGACAATGAAAGCGTTGTCGTCCTACCAGATAAGCTTTTCATCAATGTGATAGACATGGAGCTTAAAGAAATGGTAGAGAAGGCAATGCCAATAGATGAATTCCATCAGATGACTTTAGAAAGTCTGATAGAATGAGGAACGACTCCAATCAAGTCATCACTACAAGATTGGAAGACAAAAAATGGTCTTTTGTTTTACAAAGATTGATTATACATACTGAATGATGTGACTCTTTGAAAACACCTTGTAAAATCGATTCACAAGGCACTACTACATAGCCATTTGGGACAATGGGACACTTTGGACCAAATCCAAAAAGACTATTGGTGGCTAGGAATGACAAAATTCATTAAGACATTTGTTGATGGGTGCACTGCATGCCAACAAATGAAGGTGAACACACACTCAACATGAGTGCTGTTGCATCCCATTGGAGGACATAAAGATGAGTTACCTTTCCAAATCATTTCGATGGATTTAATCACAGATCTGCTGGAAGTAGACCATTTAAACTCAATATTGGTCATGGTTGACCACGCATCTATGAAGGGGGTGATTTTCATCCCTTGCAAGAAAAAGATAGATGTGGCAGTGAAGATGCTCAAAAACCTATGCCTCTACTATGAAAACACAAGGCCTGGGGTGCCAAAATACCTCCGAAAAAGGTATATATAAGTTCTTGATTCTCAGTTTTGTTTGCGAGTTGGTTCAGCGTGGTTCACTGTTACTGCAATGTCAAGAATAATTTCTCAATGTCTTGCTCGATAGTTCAGAGATGAATGCCTTTAAAACAACTTCTCAGATCGAGATTGGTGTTCTTTTTTTGTATAATATTTATTGGTTATGTGGGTTTATTATCACTTTGAAAGCAAATACTGGTATAGATTTTCGACCAGAAACTGCCCAAAGAATAAACTTCTTCTAAGTGAGAATAAAGGTACCTCTTGTACCTGAATATAGCCCTCTTAGCTATGTTCTGCAACAATTCTCAAGAGGACAAATCTTCTAGACACTGCTAGCCTGAAACCCTCTCTGATTCATGCCGAAACACCAGACTATACTGATGCACGTCAGTTACCCTCTTGGTAAACTGATACAATATTCTTCTTATCAGAAAACATGCCTCTTGCATTAAAAACTAAGCTCTTCCTAGCTTTTATTTATATCTCTGGTTTGAGTTATAATCTCAGGTCTCAACTAGCCTGTGCCTCTTGCACAACTAAATAAGCTAGAGCCCGAAGTGGTTGAAAAATACTGATTGCCGGTAGCTCTTCTACCTGAACAACATCATACACTCTGGTAATTGGTGGGCAGTATCTCTCCTGCTTTCCACCTACAAAACACGTCCCATTATATACCCTACAACATAAATAATCTAATATATCTGTCACAAATACATATAAAACTGAGCTGGGTGCTAAATATTATATAAACTGAGCTGTGTTTGGTAATTTCTCTGTCACAGTGTCCAATTGTAGTCAGGCTTCATAGCCATAATCTCTTTTATTCTTTTTCTTTAATGATTGTGCAGTCTTCTGACACAAATCTTCTCCAATTTTCTCTAACAAATGGTTCTCCTATCGACTCCGTTTGCAATTTCCTTGATCAAATGGCTCTCCTTCCGACTCCATTTGAAAAATATTATACTTCCATGCCACTCCGCATGGTTCCTTCCTTCTCTGTCTATTGTCATCTGCTCTGTGGACGCGTAATATGCTTCCATTTCTCCTCTAAAGTGTATGCGTAAGCTCAGCTGTGCTATCTTCTCATCATACAGCTTTGTCTTCCGCTTTCCGTGATACAGATACCTTTTCAGTAACCAATCATCTATTTCATTCATCTAATTTGATTATCGGTGTCTCAAGTATCCCCTGCCAATAATTTGTTATTCTCTGTTTCATATCCATTTCTTGGTAATATTCTTGTCAATGTATCATCAAAGCTTTTATTCTTCCTTCAAGTTGGGCATGAATTGAAAATATTGTTAAAAGTTAAAATATTCCCTTTGGTATGCTTTCGATAGAGAGGTGTAATGTGGTGTGTTTCCCTACAGGTTTCGGAATGCTCCTCTGTGTTCAGATTCGCTGTTTATTTTCATACTAGCAGTGGTCAGATACCCTTGTATGGCCTACCATCAACCATTACTCTGCGAATATTTTGTATCCTTCTCTACTACTGGCTTTGACTAGCTGCTCAGGGCTCACACTAGTCCTCAATTCCCTTGTTTATGTCATTTCTAACCATAAAAGTGCAAAATATTCTCTTTTTGCATGTGAAATAAAAGGTAAAAGTTATGCATATCAGCGGAAACTGCCAAACTTCTATTTCACCATGTCTACAAACGATTCAGATTACCAGACAAGATAATTTCCAACAGAGACCCTCGATTCGTGACAGAAGTTTTCTGAGAGATGGGAAGAATTTTGGGGATTAACCAAATGCTGAGTACCACTTACCATCCTCAGACAGACAGAGAAACTGAAAGGGTCAATCAGAAGGTCAAAATCTATCTTTGATTCTTCTGTGCAAAGGAACAAACCAAATGGAAGGAGTTACTTCATTTTGCAGAGTTTGCACATAACTCCAGGACTCATTCCACTACCCGACAATCCCCTTTCTACTTGATGATGGGTTATCATCCAAGACCTCTCCCTTCTGTCTTCGAAAAATCCTCTATCCCATCTGTAGACAAAAGGATCATGGAATTGAAGAAGCTGAGAGAAGAGACATCAGCATTATTAGATATAGCCGCTTGAAAGATTTGAGAAAGGAATGGAAGAAACTTTAATTGTTTTAAAAAGGGTCAGAAAGTGTGGTTGGAAGGAAAGAACTTATCTCTGGGATACCCCTCACCAAAACTGTCCCCAAAACGCGAGGGTCCTTTCAAAATAGAGGAAGTTCTAGGTCCAGTAATATACAAGCTGAGTCTCCCTTTCCAATGGAGAATCCACCCTGTTTTCCACACTGGTCTGCTCACACTGTTCAAAGAAAACAACATCCACAGACCAAACTTCTTGAAACCACCCCTGGATATAGTAGAAGGACAAGAAGAGTATGAAGTAGAGGCGATAATCAGCCATAGACCAAAAGGGAAAGACAAGAAAGGAAACATCAAGAAACCCACACACTACCTGGTCACATGGAAAGTCTATGATTCCTCGCACAACCAGTAGCTGAAACCTAGTGGACTAAAACATTTGATGGAACTCTACTTGGACTATAAAATAGCCCACAACTTGCTATGAAATTCCTCATCCCAACTTTCAACATGTCCAGCACTATCATCTCCCAAACCACCACTGGACAGACCATGGCTTATCCTGACAAACTTGTTCATCGAGGTGAATTTGTGCCAACAGAATTCGAACTCCTCTATATCCTCCATTCTGAACATCACGATGACGAACTCGTGAGGGTGGTTCAAGATAACCGATGACATCAGGTGCTTCTAGGCAACCTCTTCTTTCTTTGTCAACATCGTCAAGTGCTGAATGAAACGTTGACCTGAATTGACTGACAAATCAGATTTTGTGGAAGAAGTCTGACTGAAGGAGAAGACAGATTGAGACTATCTGGTTCTATTACGGTCCCAATGGGGAGTCCTTTCTAAACGACGAGGACCTCAGTCCCAACGAACCCGCCTTCTTCCTCACAGTCCAAAGACATTGCTGAAGACTTAGAAGAGCAGAACAGACTGCAACAGGACAGTATCTCCTCGATTTCAGACAATGAATGAATACTATTCCTGAGACCAACCCAAGTGAACACATGGACATTCCTTCATCTGATTTCAGAAGAGGAGAGGGAGTCACCTCTCTCCCTGCCGATGAACAAGAACTTACATATCCCCCACCACCAAACACTATCGATAAGCTCCTCTGAAGCTCATCCCCAGAATCGATTATCTCCAGAGCTTCAGAACAAGCTGAGCTCTTCCCCAACATCTCCCCACCACCCACCCTGCCCCCAATGTCCACAACTGATAACCCCATCTCTAGAACAGGGTGACAATCCTCCCCTTCTAATTCTGCTTCGACATCACTCTGCGTCACCACAAGATTCTTCACCCCAATGATTGTCGAGCCCTATCCAAACAGACAGCCTGCCACCCTCATACCAATTGACCCAGACACAAATTGACCCCAGTGTCTCGGTGTGGGACGTAGAGGGAGATGAGCAGGAAGACAAGGTCTCACTACCAGACAACAGATTCATGCCTCCTACACCACATCCAGAGGTACAGATGGCAGAGGTGTTCAGAACACTGAATGCCCTGTGCCATCGATTGTTGAGAGTACACTTGTGAGGTCTGTGGGATTGCTGCAGCTGGACATTTGTCTGGAAACTGTGGTGAATGATGAAGGTCTTGTCAAGTTCCGAGATCGAACCATTCCAGCAGCTCACCAACTGCTAACTTCAATCCAAGAGATAATCTTGATTGGGACAATGACCTCCATGAAAATGGAGAACAGTAGAAGGACAGATGGTGCGGCAAGAGAAGCATCGATAACAGTTGATGTAGGAGAACCAGAAGGGCCACGAGAGTTTGTGTACATTGGACCAGCCGAATTCATAGGTGAATGGTTAGTAGGAGGAGAACTGGTAACAAGCACAGAGGCTCAAACGTAAACAGAGGGTAATGTTACAGTTTTTCATTTTCTTCACCATTTTTGAACATTAGACACTTGTCAAATGCCCATCTATGCTTCCCTTTAACATCTGGACATATTCACATTCCCAGTTCTCCTTTTCGTACCTTATTTATGACATTATTATGACTTCACCTTTTTCTATCTCCTATTGCATTCTGATGACCTCACTTATAATGTCATGTTCCTTATTCATGACTTCATCAACATTCTATCATGTTCCATTGTTTTCTAGCTGTTTACTAAATAACAATGTTGATCCAGCAGTTTGTATGCAAACTAATAGCTACAATTGTTGTATAAGTAGATAGTTTCTGGGTCTAAGCTACCTTAGCTTGACCTGGTTAATCAACCTTGTGTTTTAAGCCAATGACTGAATGGAACTCTGAACCTTAGCTTTCGCTAAGCAAACTTGAACTTGACTCTTGATCTCTACATTGTGACATCATAGCGTTGTGGAGTTGTTGTTGTTGCTGCACAAGTAATGTAACACCTGGCAAGCACTCCCTCAACTCAGATGAAAGGTGAGAATGGAGAATGAATCAATAACTGGCTAGGAATAAACTAGCTCAAGACTGGAGTACATGGCTCTACTGACTACTTGTTATATACTACTATCCTCATGTATGTATGTAGTAGGTGAAATGTTACTATAAATAGGTATATGAAGGTGTCAATTGCTAAGGGAGACCTATTACATGTGCTGTAGTTTCAGAAATGAAAAGGAAATGAGAGGTATACTATGTACATGTGTAAATAATAAGGTTAAAGTGTGTTTTTCATAACATTACCCCTTTCTTATAATTTATGTCCTTGTAAATCTTGTTTCCAGTCCATATATTTTTCTTTTGTCCCAGTTGTATGGTTTTTGTATAGTTGATAATTTAATATCATATTCAAGTCTTTTGGTCTTGGAGCAGTGGGGTTTTTCTTGTGGAAATCATTAATTGCCTCTTTGGCTTCTTTAAGATTGTTTCATAGTTCCCATGTATTCTCTTTGTTCAGCTCTCCTTTCCAGTTAATTAAATACTCCAATTGCAGAGACCACAGAGTGTGAGTTTGAACAATAAGGTCTTTTGACATTGGTCCAAGCAGGTACAAGTTGCAACCTTTGTACATACAATAGACAATAAACAATACAATGTCCAATTGTCACTAGTATATCTACTATCGACAACAGCTGAGACTAATTCTATGGAGTTCTCTTTTTCTTTTACCAACATGGTTCAAATTATCCTCAATCAACCACCACATGGTGTCCTTTCAGTTTCAACTGTTAAACATTTAAACCTCTCCAGTCATCCGTTGTCTTGGCTTTTCAGTTCGAACCAATCCTTGCAGCCTACTATATACAACAGATAGTGAGTGAGTCCGTAAACAGTCCAAACTGATTTAATAGGTTTAAACCATTAGCTGTGCCCCAGTCAGTCATGCCACAAGCACAAGATACCAGTACTCACTGTTCAGTCCAAACTAATTCAATAAGTTTAAACTGATAGCTGCACTCCAGTCAGTCATACCACAAGCACAAGATACCAGTACTCACTGTTTGGTCCAAACCAATTTGATAAGTTTAAACTGATAGCTGCACTCCAGTCAGTCATGCCACAAGCACAAGATATGAGTACTCACTGTTCAATCGTCATCATTGCCTTCTCCCACCAAGACTGCCTCTTTGTCATCTTCCAATTCCACCTCTGCTTCTGCACTTAACTTTGCCCAGCTGATTTTTTGCCTTGGACACTTGCTCATGACATAGTCTGCTAGTCTGACCCCTGTTGCAGGCCAAGTACCTTCAGCTTCAGCAAATTCCTCCCTTGCTTTTGAAGACTGCTTCCTGTAATTATATAATTGCTGCCAGACATGTGCCACAAAGCCTGCTCATAGTTCACCAGACGATTCTGCCAATTGGTTCCAAACAAGTGCCCACTTCTTGAACCTACAAATTGCATGCCATAACTCTTCACTGAGAATCTCCACTTCCTCCTGCCACCACTGCATGTTGGCATGGGCTTGAAACCACTGTACTTGATTACCTGAACACACACTCTTGTTACTGGTAAAGTTGAATAAGGGGAATGACTTACAGTCAACAGCCAAGTCAGACCATTCTGCTTCCAACAATGATGCCAAGTCCTCTGCACCCCAAAGCCAACTGTCTGTCTTCTTTCTGTCGCCCAGTTGATGAAACTCTAAGGTGTTTTTAACAAAGACATTCTGGTCATGTATCAGCTGAAAAACAGGGTTGCTCTCAGAGAGCCCCAACACAAGCATGGCTTTCCAGCAAGCATTGTATTTCTGTTGGTGTTTTTCCACCCTCTTGGAGGCAGCCTTGATAGAGTCCCAACTGTGGGTTGCCTGTTTGCTTCCGACATTATGGTTGCTCTTGCAATTCTTTTCCTCCATGAATGTTTTCTCATCCTGCAAGCTCAATTGTAGCTCACAGAGAGCATTATTAGCCTCGCCCTTTTGCAGCTGTAGCTCAGCCTTTGCCATTTGTTGCAAACCCCACCTCTTCTACTGCTCAAGTGTTAGGTTGAAGGGAAGGTACAACATGAGGTCCTCAGAGTGGTCTACCTTCTGACCCTATCTCAATTCCACCAATGCTGGATGCATGAGCTCCTCCTGGGCCCATCTCCAGCTTTCAATGTTGTTTCTAAGCTTCATGTGTCTCTTGGTGAGCTGTGCCTTCTCCTCTTTTAATAGACCTTCACACTGATGTTGTGTCCAAATCTGATGTCTGCAGCAAATTTAGCCTATAGATAATGATGACGGACATTCTACACTGACTGTCACTGTTGCAGTTTAATACCTCTATTGACAAAGAATGCAAGTGGAGTCTTTGTTCTCTGATCAAGATTTAAATTCTCCTGATCACGCTCCTCCTCTTCCATTATTTCTGCAAGTACTTTAGCCTGTCTATTGACTGTTATGGATGAGATTTTGCAGCTGCATCATGAGCAATGCTAACATACCCTTATTCTCTTTCATCCTGTAAACACTGTGCAGATGCTAGCCCTCATAGTAAGGTGCCATAGAGAGTTTCTCCCACTCCTCAATTCGCTCTTGACCGTTGAGCTTACTAAGACCTATGACATCTGTTTTGCACTGATGAGCTGCTCACATAGCCAATTCACTGGATAGAGTAAGACTTCCATAGTCAATGATCCAATAAATCAACTCACAAAGCTTTTACATTTTGACAAGGGTTCCAGTTGTTCTGCAATGCAGTCAGAGTATCCATATGGTGCCCTGGGTTCATCTCCTTCGTCATACCACTGGCCTGCTTTGCCTCAGCCCATAAGTCCTCTATCTGCTCACTGCATGTGCGACCCATTCTGTTGCTATAGTTCAGCAACCACTGGTACTAACAATCTGTGATGTGACCCTGCAAGTGCATTTTTGGGACCTTGTGTACAATATTGACAATAGTGTCCTTTAACTGGTCAAAGTACTTTGTCCCCTTGAAGTTGGTGTCAAAACATTTCAGAAGATTGATGCTATATTGACACGCAATGTCGTATGTAAGCACAATATGAGGTGGAAGTACAAGATTGAACAGGGCTCCAATGAGAGCAAAGTTGGTCAATGCAAACCTATTATCCCACTTATATCAGAAACAATGTGACACCTGAAAGCATAAAGAGACTGACTTTTTGCCCTTTTCCAGGTCAACCATACTGTGATGCAAAAACATACTATGTCTCACACATGTAACTGCGATGACACCCGCAAATTTGGCCTTATTCTGATTCTGAGCAGCTTTCAGTTTCACACACATACTTTTCTATTAACAAAGTCAGAGAGTAAACTATACCAAACTGACAAGCTGACCTCAGTACTGTCAGGAGCTGCCTTCATATAGTTCACATACTTGAGCAACTCAGTATACAGACCCATATGAGCTAGCAGAGCTATGTCATCTGGGTCATCAGGTTTTCTCTTTCCCTGAAGACTAAAGTGTCCGTCAGCAGATAAGAATAGCATAACAAGATGTCTGTCAAACTAATTAACTGTAGAAGGTAGTCAGAACTCATTCTAAAATCGTACCATAATTCTTCTTCATCAACAGGATCTTCATCCATATTGAATCCTGGTTGGGGGCATGCAAAGCAGGAAACCATCACATTCTTCTTTGGCCAACCAGAAACAAGTGATTCCATGATAGAGTCAATATTGTGAGCTTTACTGCTCTGTTTGAGGGTCTGTAGTGTGTGCCAGACCCTTACAGCATGGCGAAACTGAGAATATACATTCTACACCAGAATCATTAGCCACAATATCAATGCAAATCAATTGCCTCTTACTGGAACGTCTTCAGGAAAATCCCAAGTGGTCTTCCTCCTCAACATAGTTATAAAGTCATATGCCAACTTCTTCAATGCTAGTGATTCCATATAGTATGACTCCAGGAGGCTGAACATGAATCCCATTTCAGGTTGCTTGTGCATGGCAGGAAAAATACTGGCATCCAACAATTGATTATATGGGTCTGTCAACTTGCATTGACAGAAAGCGATCCTTGTCTTGTGTATGCCATTCACGTCAGCAAGGGTGAAGCTTTGGGATGCATTCATGTAGTTATGGTCAACACTGGGACAAGGATCACCTCTGTGCCCTAGAGTGATGATGAAACCAATCTCAGAGATATTGTGTTGCTTGAAAAAACCTAACTCCTTGTTCCATATGAAGCACCAGTGCAATGGGCACTGCCGATGGAACTGAATGAAGCATGCATGACACATTGACTCATTGTGTAGACAGTCCCGACATTGTACGTCACAGTTAAAGACATTGCATCGGTTGCACTTCTTGTTCATCTCTATATCTGAGTCGCTTTCCCAGTGAAATAGATAATTGACGAATTTATTCAAGTCACAAAAGTGCTGTATAAATGTTGATAAACTCTAAAAGCCAACCCCATGAGTTCGTGTTCATCAATGGCCCAATGTTTGGAACAAGCATACTTGGTATCTCCCATTTCTTTCACTTTTGTCAGCAACCGTGTTGTTATCTGTCTGATCTGAACATCCACACTTTGGTCGGGCCAGGTCAGACGTTGATGAGACATTTTTGTGGCCCAGGTTGTCTTGTGCAATCACAAGCTCACTCAAGACAGACTGCTAGGTTAGCGATCAGAAAGTGTGTCAGAAAAGCATTATTGGGGTAACCTTACCGAATGACTTTGTCCCACCTTTCCTGGCGTGGAGCTTATGCAGAGCTGGAAGCTCTCTGTCAGATTCACACACATGATGCCTGCATGTTTTTCTCACCTGGCATGGGTGTACCATGGTGCTTATGCTGGGTTTGCTGTTGGAATCTGTCCTTTGCGATGTAAAAGAGAAATCAGAGACCACTGATTTTGCCTTTGCAAGCTCCCTCTTGCTGTAATTGTCCCTCTTTTTCTTGACCATAGGCATAATGAGCTAGTAGGCAGTAGTGTCATAACTTTTTACTTTGCTCTCATGTTTCACAACAGGCTTTATTTATCTGGAAGATAAAAAAAAAGGGGAAAACCACTAAAACTAAATTCTGGACTGACCAGAGTGATGCATCCTACTCACCAACCTAACAATGCAACATTTTCTTGTCCAGAACTGAGCCCCTAATAATCCGATCCATTGTTTGCATGTGCAACCTTGTGCAGATATATACAGGATGCATCATATGTAATCCCCATCTAAAAAACTTGAACATCCTCAAGAAGTTGACACTATAAACAACTTACTGGGTAAATAGCCATTCCTGTGAACCTCAAACTCAGATTCGGAAACACTGGAAACATACAAGGTTCACCACAAAGGATGTCAATCTGTTGGACAGTTAGAGCAAACAGTGAGGAATACTGAATTTGAACATACAGTGCTGTCTCCATCCCGAATAACTTTGGCATCAAATGCTTCACCATTGCTCAGGTTCTGAGAGCACCTGTCAGCAAATAACCTGATGAAATGAGTAGAACCTACCAAGCTTTGGGCATTGGAGGTTTGCTCTTGCTGGATCAAATCTGATTCACTGGGCAGGGTAGCCATCGTTTTTCAAATGGTCTGATACTGTCTGATACACTATATATGAGGTGATTTGTCGTCCAAGTCATCAAATGGTTTCATCAGATGTGCCATCAGGTGATGCATACAGTTGATTGCCCACTGTTGTTGTGTGATGTTCACAATAACACTTGAGTGAAACATCAATAACAATAACACATAACTGAAACACCAATAACAATAATGCAGCTGAATAAAGGTAGCAAAAAGGTTAGAGCATGCCTCAATGTCTGAACAGCACCCTTACTGACTTCACTTAGATGACCAGCAGGCAAAAGTATTCCACTTTGCCTACAACAGCAGTGTTCCACCTCATGTTGGCCAATGATGTGCTTTGGGTAAGCAACATCATTTGACCATTGATGTTGGCATTAGGTCCACAAAGAACTTTGGTGTCTTCACTTATGTGGTATGATGCAGTCTCAGTTCCTTTCAAGCCACTAAGTTTTCTGTACCAGTGCGAATGTCAAACTAAGGGCAAGGAAAAAAAAGAGCTGTACATCTCACCAAGGTTTGAGAACAAAGATTGCAGAAGACTCATCAAACTATGCTCACAGGAGGTGGAGCTTGAGGATAATAGTATGCTGCACCCTAGCTCCTCGCACAGCTCTTCAAGTTCTCCCAATAGCTTTGATTTCCAGCTCTAGGTCAGTGACACCCAAATAAAGAACAATTGGCTTTCTCCCAACATCACCTCTGTCGACTCAAAAGGTAGACAGCACCTCTTATCGGAAGTGGAAGCAGATGATACCCTATGTGCTGGTCCCTCCGATGCCTGTCAAACAATCTCAAATTGCCGATGGCTGGATGGTAACCCGGAGTCAGACCATCCACTTGTTGAAACGAACGCGACTTTCCAATGGTATGGATATGGTTGAATTGGAGGTGGGTGATGTGATAGAATTGGTTGAAGTAGGTAAAGAGCTGGAGATGGAGCACTCTTGACATAGGAAAGGAAAAGGGAGGCAGTTATGAAGATCATGAGATGACCAGTGAGACTGTGAAATACCATTTGCCTGGATTGTTATCCCAAGAGTAGTCATTCTATATGATATGTCAGTAACTTTGACATATGGAAAGTGAAAGTACATTCTGGACCTCAAAAGTCAGCCAATAGCCTATAGAAATCACATAGGGATCCTATTGAAAAAGCCCAAAGCGTCAGCCTTAGGAGTCCAGTGCTTCAGCTCTGGTATTGTCCTAAAAATGGCTGTTCAAGTCATACTATTCAATATGTTAGCTATGTTTAGAAAATAATCAAAAATTAACATGTACTGGAAGTCCCACTGCATGCATAGTTCACCCATGAGAAGAGCCCAAAGTGTCAACCTTGAGCTATATGTGACATTCAGTGTAAAAAGAAAGAGAGAAATCCAAGGTTGAGGACATTGATGAGCTGGATTGCACTGAGTCATCCTGGTGCCATGAGAAGTGCCATCTTAAAAGGAAAGGGCCTAGACCCTTGAGCTTTCCCTTTACAACGATCACCTCAAATATTTCTTGCTGCCATTCAAAACACAACCCATGCCTTTTCCATTGTAATCAACTCTATTAGAGCGACTGAAGTTGCTCTCTGCTGCATCTGCTGCTTGACTGATTATCAAGCACCTCCAGCACATAGAACAAACCACAATGCCTTTGGAGTTGACACCAGAGCTCCTGACACATAACAAGTATGAAAAATGTGAGTAGTCATATTCTTTCTGTCATTTCACAACACATCCTCTCTTCTTAGGGGATATTAGATTCAGCAATGGCGCTTCAGGTGCTCTGCACCCATTAACTTGAGAATTTATTACCTCACCGAACTCCTACACCATCCCATGCCCATCTTTTGGTTCTACTCACAATCTATATCATCGTGCAGATGCTTGTTATGCTGAAGACGATCCTATACAATGTCCACAGCCATACAACACCAAGAACCCCTACCTGATATGCATCTCACAACATCCTTCTGAGGCTCATCATCCATATTTCACAGACCAGATCATGTGGTGTACCCCAGAGACCTGTGACCTTGAACCATCACCTCTCTCTCACCCTCATGAGTGTATGCTGTTGTCTGCATTTTGATCTGCAGTGACAGATTCTCTCAATCACATAAAGCAACAAGTCATAGCATTCAAGGCCAAACACATGGATGCAAATCTCATTTCACTCCTTCATGACTTTGACACCACGATATTGATTTGCTGCTACCATCTTTCTTCTTACTCATCACTCCAGCATATTCACCTGGCCATCTCTGAAATTCAGCAAGTGTGGCTTTACACCATCGCTGTGATGGACTATGTTGATGAGTACTGGCCACAGATTCTGTCGGATGCCACTTGAAAAATAGTGCTGCCTGCATCTGACTGGTGCATGAGAGTGTTTGTTTGGAATGACAGGGATGCATTGCAACTATTCAAAGCCAGAGTCCCTGTGTACTATATCCAGCCCTACTCACAATTCAACACACAGAAAGTTGACATTGTTGTTGAGATCACCCAACCACAGCTATGCACAGTAGTAGTGTCTCCTCCATACCCTGTCATCTATACTGGTCAGGCAGGATCTGATGACAAATTCGCAGTGATATGAGCTGCATCCATTTCTTGCTTCGACAGCACGAGTCTCTTCAAGAACATGCATCTTCTGGAGCTTTACCAGTCATCCTATACTTTAGAGTCAGGGAAGATAGCTTCACCAATCAATTCCTCATGTTTGACTTTGAGTGAGCCTTTGACAGGAGTTATTCACAACTCCAAAGCATCCTCTTCCTCTTCCTACCAATGGCCCAAACAGCAGCAAAAGCAGAAAGAGAATGTGCTGGAGCATGAGTCTGTTTGTCTTACATCAAAAACACTACCTGACCATTCATATGTCAGTGGCGAAGCAGGAACACAATCGTTTTGCTGATTTGCCACCAGATAGTGAATCAATTCCCAGACCCATTCTAGCCTGGCATAATGCCAATAGCAGTATCAACATTCAACATCCATTGCAATGTCACCAATTGAACCAAGCACTCAAGTTGGAAACCATTGTACCTGATCCCACCATTTTTTTTGGATTAGACAATATGAACCATCAGCAGGAATATCTGGAGACATGGTTTTCTGTGTGAGAAGTGTGGCTAAAACATTGCATAGACTCTGAAGGAGAGGTGTTGGGAAAGCTATGGAGGAAGATACTTTCATAAACAAGATAATTACATAGACAGATGCCCCTCAGCTAAGAAATCTAGATGTGTGTAGGAAGCTGTTTTGTATGTACAAAAGGTATATATGGAGATTCATTCAATCAAAATTTTTGGTTGAATTTTGGTATATCCGAGTCATGGCTGTGTGCTTATATAAGGCTGGACCCTTGGAAATTGTTTCTTTCCATAAATTGTTCTCTCCATACATGAAGCTTGCACTGTGATGAGGCTCAGTATCAGGCAGAGTGAATGGGATTGCTTGTATTGCATGGCTGAAGCTGTGCAAGTTAGCCCAGAAAGTTACAACACCAGAAGACAGACTCATACTTGCCGTTGGACTCTGATGGCCTACTGTGGCAAGTGGCTTTATCCTTCCAGTCCAGTCAAAGCTGAGGTATGTGGCATAATTTGCTTTTACCGAGTTATCTTGCTTATATTATAGCGTGAATATGTCAGGACAGCTACTTTTGAATTACATTCCCTGCCTCGTCATACATCCTGAACCTGCAGTATGTGAAACAAGAAACTCGATCCCAAATGGACTGATGAACTCTGCTGCCAGACATTTCTTGCTTGTCCAACATGAGAGTTCAAGCTTGATGGGAGACAGCTCAAGCAGGATTCTTTCACATGTCAGCAGGAATGTTGGATTAGGACTCAGCAAAATGAGTTATGGTTTCTATTGCTCAGCAATTCAGAGGCAAAGCTCCAAGAGCTCACTGTGAGCCAAACTGATCTCAAAGTCATCTTCAAACAGGCGATGCAAGCCCAGTTTGATAAACTCTTCAATGACAAACCAAAAGATTGGCAAAATGTATGTTTGCAATTTTTCTCCCTTCATGCTACTCTCATTCAATACATGGATAGAAACTGAGGAGGAAATAGAAAGATTTGAAGCATAATCATTATGTGAAAGAGAGTCAGAGTGCTAAGGCAGCACCAACTGCAATTATGCTTGCTACAGGTGATACACAAGTGTATGGTTATGGACTTTACTTTTGTTCAATGAAAGACAAAGTGGCTGCCAAACTCTTGAAGAGGAAGCAGGAGTGTGCCAAAGGTGGAAATGTGGAGGAGACAGATAATCAGAATGATCCACTTGTGGCTGTGTTGCAACGCGAGATAGAGAAGAGGTGGCAAGTGCTTCTGTAGGAGGAAAAAAAGTGTTGGATCTCAGAGGTGAAGACAGTGAAGGAGAGGGCTAGGCTGAAGGGGCTCAAAAAATAAACAATTTACCAGCGAGTTGTCAATAAATTGTGTAAACACCAGGGCTTATTGTGCATTGGCAGGAATCAGCAAACAATCATGACTGACATTGGGGCTTTCCTTAATCAGCATTGCGGCCATGACGTTGATCAGATTGGAGAAGCGATGTTCTTTGTCATTGGAAGCTGGTACAATGAAGAAGGCATTATTGAGAAGAGAGTGTGAGCTACTCACCTACTATCTATTGTCTCTCTAACCATTTGACTCAAGGTTTGACCCATATGGATTTTCTATGCATATGGGAGAGAATCTCTTTGCATCTCTAGGCATTGCATGGGATGACTTGGTCTCCAAAGAACTTAGATGTAAGTGTGGGTATTATTGTATGAGAATTGCTAATTTACAAGTTGACAGCAAATCTCACCACACTTTATCAATTTAAATTTGAACTGGATGAGCAAGGCAACTACATTCTATGTCTGTTGGAGAAGAACTGGTCTATAGATGACTGTCATCAACATCTCAAACTTTTTATGCAGGCATTGTGGAGTAAGTTAAAGCTATGGACTCAGACCCGGAGCTTATGTTCTTTAGGCACATCATTGCAATCTGTGACATGTCCCAATCTTCCTTGGGCTGACATTGCTGCACATCCAGCTTCTTTGCTCAGGGCTGAAATATTGGCTCCATTGGAGGCAAAGCACATCTCTATTGAGAGTCTTGCGGATTTTGCAAAGGCAGAGATTGGTCCAGTTGATGCACTAGCACAGGTCATTATTGCTTTCCAAACAATGCACTCTGGGCAATTGATATGGCTTGATACTGGTGCCAAAGTACACAAATGGGATGAACAGCCTGATCAACTCAGCAACAACAGTGGTGGTATTAGGATTGAGGATCTTGCCTGTCTTTCGAAGCAGCCGACATACCTCTCATCTCCCTCTTGTAACAGAGTGGTCTCCAGTTCTGCCACTCTGTTAAACTCACCAGGATGACCAACATCATTCACAAAACCCACCAACATTCCTTTACCTTCCTTATCACCTCCCACAACACTGGCAACACCGATGTACCTCTCATCTCCCTCTCATAATGGGGTGGTCTCCAGTTCTCATAAACCAGTTACATGGCAGTTACCCCCAGTTGGAGAATCAATAGTGATTGACAGTAACAAACAATCAAGTGCTCAAGTTATGAACAAACTGAATGCTGCTAAGGATGAGGCTAGCCAGGAACAAGATGTTGTTGGAAACCCAGCAACGAAGAGCAATCATGAACCAAAAAGCAAGAAGGCAGTATCTGAGTCTGGTGGAGGTGGTAGTGGTGATCCTGAAGCTCAGTCACAGAGGCAATGCAAGAGAAAGAGTGCCAGTGGCGCTGATGATGGAGGTGATGGTACTGCTCTGGCAGTGGTGGGGGTTAAATGTTCCACCCCTGAGCCAGATCCTGGAACACAGCCTAACAAAGAACATTCAGGCCATCCAAAATGGGCAAGAAAGCTGAAAGATTGTACAGCAGACAACAAAATCACTGGGTCTCCACAAAAGAGACACAAAGAATCCCATTTAGTACAATACCTTATCTAGAACTATTTCATTTCTGTATCTTTAGCTATGTACTTATGCATATATAACTTTGAACAACTATTAATAATACATTGATGTTTTACAAGTTGATTTCACTGGATTGCCATGTGGTGTTGGATATGGTGGATGACTAAGCTTTTGTGGAATCTTTCATGTCGATGACCAAGGACAAAGACTTGATGAAGACCACAAACAACAATCACAAGATTACCAAACTTAACCCTACAACTAAAGTTGTAGACATCTCTAGACTGAACTGTTTAGGGATTCCTGAGTATGGTACCAACTTGGAGGTATGAGGAAAGGCTACAGAATGGGACTGGAACTGAAATCAAACAGGTATGCCTTACTTTTGGCTGGCAATACCTGGTGATCAAGTCTCTTAGTAGTGTGTCCTGGTTCAGGCAGTGTTCCCAAGTGTACAGTAGATACCAGGTTGGCATGAATTCTCCATATCTGTCTCACTGCACTCACAAAGTGTATTCAGGTCAAAATTATGGGATGGAAACACAAAAACACAACTGGCATTGCGAGGTTCACCAAAATCAACTCAACAAGTATTTCTAGACTGAAATGTTCAGGGACTCCTGAGTATAGTACCAGCTTTGGGGTGTGAGGCAAGAATATCAAATGGGGCAGGAACTGAATTCTCACAGGTATGCATTATTTTCAGCTTGGAATATCTGCAATAAAGTCTCTTAGTATCAAATGGTGGTCCAGGCAGTGTTCACAGGTGTACAGTAGACACCAGGCTAATTCAAATTCTGTATATCTGTCACAGCGCTCAAGAAATGTATCCAGGTCATTCATTGATTGAGAATGGAATGCATGTTATGACACCACTTAAATCCTCAAATACAAGAGCTCATTCTCCATCTATCATCTTCATACTCTTGAAATGTTTATTTCCTGCATCACCAACCTTGTTCCTTTTATGCTTGCCCAGCAATGTGGAGGCTGTACCACCCTCCTGTTCATTGGCATCATCATCTCCATCAGAAAAAGTACTGATTGGAGAAAGTGCTCACTCGCAAGATGACCTGATGGCCATCAACACATTGTTGTTATCAGAAATCGTGATTGGGAAGTCAGCACTATTTCCCCTGTCCTGAGATAGCAAGGTTTGAGCAGTCTTGAATGTGGACAGTTTAGCAGGAGAGGTGTCAGGAGGAGTTGGCAGGGTCATCGGAAATCTTGCTGGTCTTTTGAAGATGGCAGGCTTCTTAGTAGGTGTCAAGGGACCTGCTTTTCTATTCCCCAACAATCGAGCATTGGCTGCATTGAGTGCCTCGATGAGTGAGGGTTGGTGGTTGGAGGGCAAAGAAGCATTGTTAGCTATCTTCATAGGAAGTCAGCCATTGATTTGGAGAACGACCAACCATGGCAAGCTTACCTCTCTGTGTATCACCTATATTTCCTAGGCTCTTGAATGGATAGAAGGAAGCCTTGTAGGCATAGCCAGTGAGTCAGTGCTTCAACACAATGTTTATTGGCTCTCCATCTTTATCAGCAGGAGATTTAGTTGGCTTTGAAGCTGCATGAGTCATGACAGTTGTTGTGCCACTCTGTAAAACTACTTGAATGAGAATGTGCTTGAGCCAGGTAATAAGTGTTGGACTTACCATCATTGGGGACCAACATATTTTGCAAAGCCTTCTCCTTTTGGGCTTTCAGCTCATTCACAGCCTGAATATTGTGCTTCTTGGCTGCTTTGATTTTATGGTTAAAGTGTAGATGGATAATGCATTTAGCATTTTTTCAGCGGTTCTTCCAAATGGCGAAACCCTCTTTGACAAGTTGGTGGATGGGTCCAGGTAGCTGTACAGGTGCAGCACATCTGCATGGAAATGGGTTTCTCCTCTAGTAGATGGTCAGGCTGGTAAATAAAGAGTGCTTGGAGACTTCCCTACCCTGGAGTCCTCAACTCTGCCAAAATTGTGCCCTTTCTGCATTCTTGCCCTCAACACATGACAGCCACCCTTGGGTTTGCAGTAGAGGTACTGGTTGACATACAACCTATCCACATACCAGAGAAGACACAGGCATGCAGCCATATTGGCAGATGCTGTGCTCACAATCCATCTTAGGATCCTGTTTCCCCAAGGCTTGTCAAGTGGTAGGGTATTGGCGTAAGCATAAATGTTGTCTTGCAAACAGAGATTGGACATGATAGATAGATAATTCTCTGGCATTCTCACTAGACATTTTCACTTATATGAGGGGTGATCAGCTTGAGCCAGATCAAAATAACAATATTTGCCTGTATCATGACAACAAATCAGAGTTTTTATTGTGACTGTTTCACACCAACTTGAAGGGGACCCTCTGTGGAAGATTACAGTGGCAAACAAAAAGCTAGCAATAATTGTCACTGAAGGGTAATTGTTTTCCATGAAGGAGTGCAACTTGAAGCACCTTGCCTTTTGATAGGAATCAAAATGTTCAGAACTTATCTGGGTGGACCAAATGATATTGATTAGTGAGGGATGAGGGATATATATTGCAGTAAGTAACATTGTCTATATGACAAGTCAAGTTTCTAAGTACATGGAATTACAGAAGATCAGAGATTTAGAAAAGATTAAAGGAGCCCAGATAGCACTTTCCTTGGCTACTAGAGTTGGCTTCATGGCTCAGATTATAAACTTCAACCCAATTTTCATTGTTCCAATCCCAATCCTTTTGTTTGTCATCGGTAGTGTTGTCAGACAGAGGCTCAGTCTCCAAGATGTAGCCATTGTCTTGGCTCTGAAGATGATTAAGGTCATTGTGGTCATCCCAGTCCATGGAGTCATCTATTTCCTCTTGTAGGTCCTCTCCAAGTAAGCACTCAAAGACCTGTTCCAAAGTCTGAAGAGTGGGGTTCTCCTGCTGTTCCTATAAAAACCAGGTGCAGAGTGTTGCAGAGTTGAGGAGAGGAACACAACTTCAGGATTCTTCAAGAGCATTGTATAAAGAATGCATGCCATTGAGGCCTAATGTGTTGAAGAGGTCCTGACGGAAAGGTCAGGTGACAAAGCAACCTTGTATGCAGTCCAAGTTACATGTTCGATGTTCAACATCAAAGCACTGAGAAATTGGCTGAGCCTGAGTATGCTTGGCTAGGAAAAGACATGATGGAACCTCACCACACAGTATTTACAACCAACATTATGCCATTTCTCAGTTCCATCATCAACTTCAATGAGACCCCAGCAATGCCCAGCACTGGTGGGAAGATCTTCATAACAATAGATATCAGAATAAATGCCAATTTGGTGGGTGAGGCGCTGGTTCAGCTCATCTCTGAGAGCACTTCTCTCCAAAGGTGTGAGGTGGTCGATGTTGATGGGGGGGAAAGACAGGTGAGTAGGCATGACAGAAACACAGGATTTGTGCTGACTAGAGGACTCACATCTTGCCTTTTAATAGTAGGTTCTACACTTTGACCAGATCCACATAAAGGTTATCAGGCTGAGAGGACACTTGGACGAAATACAAAAGACCTTCTTGCTTGGATCTGCAAAGTACTTGAAAGTTGGTTGAGACTATAAATGTAATGTTACTGGTTGGCTCACTTGTCATTGGCACAGCTTGGATAATTGTTTGGGTCATTTGGTAAGGCACAAGAATAGTAATTGGGAACAGAAACAATAATGTGCAAATACTTTGGGCTGCTTTGACTTAGCTGCTTGGACCATATTTGTGTCAGCTTAAATTGTGTGAAGCTCAGCATTAGAGCAAATAGAGGTGTTAACACCCTCAGAGGTCTGTATGGCCTATAATGGAATAGTGCAAAGTGCAGCTACTGATGCAGTTCTCCTTCAACAGTAACTTTGAACAATGTATGCTGCTGTTCTTCAAGTTAACAAGTGATATCAATGCAAGATTACCAACCATTTTCCACAAGTGGCAAAGATTCTACAACTGCATTCCTGTCACAACATGCTTTGTATGATGACTTTGGTCTTCTACAAACAGGTAACATCTGTGATTCTCATTCTGTCCAGCAACATCTTGGATGAACTTCTTGTTCAGGCTCTGACAAGGACCATTCTGCAGATCCAAGACATAACTGCACATGAGCATTTGTCCGATTTCATGCTCCTACTAGATGAACATGGCATCATGGAAAGACCAGATATATGCATTCTGTGCATTGACACCTCAGATGTGTCATATACATAGGTGCTGATAGGGTGGTAAGAGCACTTTGATGTACCAGCTGTAGTCTGTCCAGTTTTCTTCTGGTTTACCAATGGTGCTCTTCCTGATGACTGGATGGATGACATGGGTCATTTTATTGACCCATTAATATGTTGAACCTAGAAAAGACCCACTTTTATTCATTTTACACTACTTTTGAATTGGAAGACTTTAATATGACATGAGATAACAGATAATAAGGACTAGAGTGAGCCCAGTCTGCTAGTCATTGCCTTAGAGAAGCTATAGAACCTTGGAAAGTATGAAGAGCTATATGATACACTATACAGAGGTGTCTAAGCTGTACTTTCTGACTTATCTATGTATCAGATCCAGAACAGATCACTTCTGAAACCTGTAGGGAACCTAACTAGGGCCCAATGAATGCATTGGCTAGTTAACTGAGCTCTCAAAGTGCTATCAATAGGATTTTAATTTCTATTTTACTTTTCTATGACATCTGCAAAGTGCAACCTGCAGTCAAACAATACAGAGGTACTTAGAGGAGACATCAAAACAGAACAACAACTTAGAACAGGAACGATCATAGAATGATCCTCCTCCAAAGTCAATATACGGATCAGAGTCAAAGCAGGCAATCTTTTAATAAAGAATTCACCAGTGGCTAAACAATACACAATAAGTGAACTAGGTACAAAGACAGCTTGGAAAGACGGAAATCACTTCCGAAGGACATCCACTACCTACAGATAGATGCAATAAGACATACAAAGAATATCTAATGCACAAGAAGTCCTAAATAAGACTGAGCATGCATTGTCAAAGGAGATAGGAACAGTAACAGCATGTTCCGACCTTGGAAACTTTGGCATCTAGGCCTCTGCCAATGTGCAGATACTAGAAAGGGAAATGCTGTCAAGAGATGGGACAGATACAGCCATCCACTCATAGATACCCAACTTAGAAAAGAGAAAATACAAATTATAGAATCTAGAACACCTGGAAATGTAGATACCCATGCAGATATGGTTGGATACCCTAGTGGCCAGACTCTGTGACATCTGAATATTCCCTCTTTTAGTATCTCAGTCACTCATTTGTCATTTTCTGAATTATTGGACATTATTTATTCTTCTGTAGATATATTCCTTGGACTGTATATAAGGACAGCTAGATATTCATACATACTCAAGTAACTCTGCCCCTTCTGATTGTGAATACATGATGAGTTTGTTTGGTATATAAATTTGTGTGCCATTCCAGTTTTGCTTCTTCACTATAGGCCCTGGAGATTGGTCCTGAGTGACTCCAGAGAGATAGACATCTGATAATGAACTTGCATCGTAAGAGATAAGAGTAACATCTTGAGTGCGTTGTAGCACTTTTCTAAGAGAAACTTTACACCAAGAAGGAGCCTTGGGCACTTGGAGTGTGGCCTGTGTGTGTGTCAGGTTGTGACACACTTAGAGTCTTAGCAAGAGGTGTGCCTGCACTGAACTCTTTGTAGAAATTGGTCTAGGACCTTTTCCAGTACAGTGTGTGCTGTAGTTATCTTGAAGAAGTCTTGAATTCCATAGGGTCAGACTATATTGGCTATCAAGTCTTTGTACAGGACTGTAGCTCTTGTGTTTGTGCTTTGTGCACTGTGTTCTTTGTGTTTGTGTGTGTGTCTACCCAATAAACCTATTTTAAACCCATCTATACTCCTTTGGAGGTGAAAATTTTGAAGTAGAACACTTCAATAAGAGAGTAACAACTTAGCTAAGAGTTTTGTTGGCATTCTAAGTGCAATAACTCTGATCACGTTGATCCACACTTGCACAACAACCTGAGTTAGACTTCTGGAGGTTATCTTTTGGGTAGTTTTCCACTAGTCTTATCTTAGACAAATTACCATTGTAGATGTTTAAAGTAAATTGTGCTGTCTGTGAGGCATTTGAACCCATGGGAACATTTATTGTTGCTTGACTACAAGGTGGCTCTAAATGATGTGAAGACGTTTGCTGTTTCTGCTCCTTCTGGTTCAGACCGATACATGAAGAATATTGAGCAATACCAAACTCAATGACATACTGAAACAGGTTGTTATGATTTAAACAGGTGAGACCTGAGGCCTGAGGCCTGAGCACTGAGTCGGCACTGTGGTTGTGTCTGTGCCACCATATCTATTGATTCAAACCTTCCAGTGGGCACAACTGTTGTTGAAACCTATGTTGAGTTTTGCAATATACTGTTTGATCCAAATGTTATAGTTTAAACAGGTGAGACCTGAGTTGGTAACCATGGCACTGATGTTGTGTCTATGCCACTGTATCTATCAGTTCAAACCTTTTGATGATGTACCACTGTTGTTGAAACCTATGTCAAGCCCCATGATATACCGTTTGATCCAAATGTTACAGTTTAAATAGATGAGAGTGGTACCATGGTGAGATTAGGTCCAAACCATCAAGAATTCCAATTTCAACCACACATTATAGTTTCAAACTCAAGCATACTGATATTCAAACCTGTTTCAGTATGTCATAAAAGTATATTGCCAAGCTTGACATAAACTACTCAGTGGTCACCAAAAGGTTTGAACTGTTAGGTACTGTGGCATAGACACAACATCAGTGCCAGTGTAGCCACAGTTACCAACTCAGGTTTCAACCATACATGCTTGGACCGATGTCTGTTACAGACTTTCTTATCAGACACTTTTTCTTTTTCCTTCTTTTCTCTGTACTACCATTCTGGGCAAATTAGCGCCCAACATTATGCTTCTCTTTAACATCTGGACTCATCCACATTCCCAGTCCCCTTTTCCAATACTTATAACGTCATCATGATTTCACTTTGTTCCATTAGTTTCTATCTCCTTCCGATGACATCGCTTATGATGTCAAATCACTTATTTATAACTTCATCAACATTCTACCATATTCCATTGCTTTCTACTTGTTTGACAAACAACGATGTCGATCTCACATTTGTATCCAAACGAGTAACTACAAAGGATGTATAAGTAGATAGTTTTTGGGTCTAAGCTCTTCAGCTTGACCTAGTTTAACCAAACTGGTGTTTAGCCAACGAGCGAACTTCTGAACTTTAGCTTTTCTTAAGCTAACTCTTAAACTTGAACCTTTCTCCTTCAGGAAGAGAATCTTCCTTTCTTATAGAGGAGATCAAACTCTGCATCATTGTGTCAAGTGGTGTTGAGTTGTTGTTGTTGCTGCGCAAGTAACATAACAAAAGGTCAAGCTGATCGTTGCCGACCTACCCAGGTTTAGGCACCACCGCCTATTGAAACACGACTCCCCCGAGGGCTCCCTTTACGGCAGCCGAAGAAGCCGATCTCCACGATCAACTCGAAGTAGCCGAAAAGCTATTGAACCCCGACCCCGAACAGACCCCACGCCAAATTACTCGTAGCCAGCGGAGAGGAGCAGTCGAAAGTCTCCAAACAGAAAGAACAGAAACCGAAGCTAAGTCTTCCGAAAACGATCCATTTGATGAATACCGAAATATTTTCCATACCCCGACACCAGAAATGACGACTCCCAGTGGAAGCGCTGCTGCTGCTTCAGACGTCAAACCGAAAGTAGAACATGATGACACTGACGAACAGTGGGCCCAGACTATTTCCACGGCCGTACTCCAGACAATCGATGACAAGAAAGACGAAGCTAGTAAAGGGCCGACTCTGGATCCCTTTTTGGGCAAACAATCAGATACCCGCCGCTTCCTCCTCGACCTCGAACTTTATTTTGCGATGAACCCGGTCAAGGTAAATACCGATGAAAAGAAGAAGATGCTTCAAAACAGCGACCAGTTCCCTTTGTGGAGTGAATGGAAGCAGAGGGAGACGATGAAGCTTTTCCCCGAAGATGACGACCCTGAAGAGAAGAAGAAGGCTGCCGAAGAAACTTGGAGTAGTTTCAAACAGAGATTCCGAGCTGAATGGCAACCCATCATGCAACAGTCTCTTCGTGTCTGGTTTTAACTTGTCTAGTCTTACTGCCTATCGGCCGACAAATATGTCAATCGATTCCGCCTTATCACGATGGACACCAAATACGACGATGAAGCTCTTATGAGATTCTTTAGGGAAGGACTCCCGGAATCTTTACAGACCAAGATCATGCTCCGAATGGATGGAGAACCCGAGACCTTGGACGAATGGTACAAACTGGCAATCAAATACGACAACCAGTACAAATTAGTCATGGCCAATAGAAAGAAGAGAGAGCCGGTCAAGCCGAAGATCACTCGGAAAGAGAAAGAAGTAACAGTTGGACGACTATTGTCTGAATCTGATAGGAAGGATTACATGGTTGCAGGGAAGTGCTTCCGTTGTGCAAAGACCGGTCACGTCTCACGAGATTGTCCCCTCAAAGAACAAGCACAACAATCCCTGCTGCCCAAATATGAACCCAAGAAGCTCTCACCACGAGAAGCTTTCACCAAGATCCACGCGCTTATTGCCGAACAAGGAGAAGGAGAACAAGAGGAGATCTTTGATCTCATGGGAAAAGAGGGTTTTTGAAGAGGTGGAAGAGGCCGACGCTCTTACCACCTGCAATAACAATTTCAAACGTTGTATTAGCTAAGTTAAATCGAAATTCTATGCGGATTCCTATTCAATACAACGTTGGAACAGAAATCGTCGAAACAAAAGCCCTGATTGACTCAGGCGCCGGAGGACGCTTTATCTGCGAAGAAGAAGCACGAAAGCTGAAGAAACCATGGACAAAACTGAAGAAACCCGTCAAAGTGTTCAACGTTGATGGAACCCGGAACAAAATTGGTTGGATTACTCACTCTGTCACCATCGACATCACACGAGACACGTTCTAGAACGGTTGCGGGAAAATGATCTATATCTCAAACTGGAGAAATGCGAATTCGAAGTCATGAAGATGCTATTCCTAGGGATGGTCATCACACCAGGACACATCTCCATGGACGAAACGAAACTAGCCGGAATAAAAGATTGGGAAGTGCCCAAAACAATCAAAGGTGTGCGATCGTTCCTTGGATTCGCAAATTTCTATTGCAAGTTCATAGGAAAATACGCAGAATTGGTGCGACCTTTGCACGAGTTAACNGACCATACGATCACGCAATCGACCTCAAACCGGATTTCAAACCACGGGATTGTAAGATCTACTCTTTATCACCGAAAGAGCGGATTGAACAAGACAAGTTCCTGGACGAAAATTTGCGAAAAGGATACATTCGACCCTCGAAATCCCCGATGGCATCCCCTTTCTTCTTTGTAGCTAAGAAAGAAGCCGGAGCGTTACGACCCTGCCAGGATTATCGAGATTTGAATAACGGAACTATAAAGAACCGGTACCCTCTACCATTGGTCACGGATCTAGTGGACAAATTAAAAACGGCTAAAGTATTTACGAAACTGGATCTTCGAAACGGGTACAACAACATCCGGATCAAAGACGGAGACCAATGGAAGGCAGCATTCAAAACACCACGAGGCCTTTTCGAACCCACAGTTATGTTCTTCGGATTAACGAACTCTCCGGCAACCTTTCAAGCATTTATGAACGACATCCTCAAAGATTTCATCGATGAGGGATGGTGCGTGGTATACATGGATGATATCTTGATATTCTCTGACGAAATCAACATCCATCGACTTCGCACGAGAAACGTTCTGGAACGGTTACGAGAAAATGACCTATATCTCAAACCGGAGAAATGTGAATTCGAAGTCACGAAAACACTATTTTTGGGAATGGTCATCACACCCGGACACATCTCGATGGACGAAACGAAGCTAGCTGGAATAAAGGATTGGGAAGCACCTAAAACAGTTAAAGGTGTGCGATCGTTCCTTGGATTCGCGAATTTTTATCGCAAATTCATAGGAAAATACGCGGAATTGGCACGACCTTTACATGAATTGACAAAAAAGAACACGAAGTTCGAATGGACGAAATTGCGAGACATCGCTTTCAATGTTCTCAAAGCAAAATTCCTACAACGACCAATCCTACAAATGCCAGATGATGAAAAGCCATTCATAATCGAAGCAGACGCCTCGAAATGGGCCACGGGAGCGGTATTGAAACAACTAGGTTCCGATGGCGAGTTACACCCATGTGGATACATTTCACACGCATTCACTCCAACCGAACGAAACTACGAAATCTATGACCGTGAACTGTTGGCTATTACGAATGCGTTGAAAGCCTGGGAACACTATCTCCTAGGAGGAGCTCACCCGGTGACAGTTCTATCTGATCACAAGAACTTGACTTATTTTCGAACCGCACAGAAGCTAAACCGACGACAAGCTAGACTGAGTCTATACTTGACTCAGTTCGACCTTCGCTTGGTGCACGTCCCAGGGACGAAAATGGTACAATCGGATGCGCTCTCGCGACGACCGGACTTAATTGACGAAGAAGAAAACGACAATGAAGACATCGTCATGTTACCAGATAAGTTATTTGTTAACGTGATCGATACAGAACTCAAAACCAAATTGGAAGGAGCACTACCAAACGATGAATTCCTTCAGATGACAATAGAAAGCCTGATTGAGAAAGAGACACCACCAATCAAATCATCCTTACAAGATTGGCGGACCGAAGGAAATCTATTGTTTTACAAGGATAGGATCTATGTTCCAAACGACCCAGCACTACGAAGGCTGATCGTCAAAACGATTCACGAAGCCTTACCTCATGGACACCCTGGACAGTGGAATACAGTAGACCAGGTGCAAAGAGATTACTGGTGGCCGGGAATGACAAAGTTCATCAAATCATTTGTTGATGGGTGCGCTGCATGCCAACAAATGAAAGTGAACACACATCCAACACGAACACCTATACAACCCATTGGGGGACATAAAGATGCGTTGCCGTTTCAAATCATATCAATGGATTTGATCACAGATCTACCCAAGATAGCGGAATGTGATTCCATATTGGTCGTGGTCGACCATGCGGCTACGAAGGGGGTGATTTTCATCCCATGCCATAAGAAGATCGACGCCACGGATACAGCCGAACTACTTTTTCGACATGTCTACAAGCGTTTTGGATTACCCAACAAGATTATTTCGGACAGAGACCCGAGATTTGCAGCCGAAGTCTTCAAAGAAATGGGAAAGTTATTAGGGATAAAGCAAATGCTAAGTACCGCTTATCATCCTCAGACGGACGGAGAAACTGAAAGAGTCAATCAGGAAGTAGAAATCTTCCTTCGATTCTTTTGCGCCAAAGAACAGACGAAATGGAAGGACCTACTTCACTTTGCCGAATTCGCACATAACACCCGGACGCATTCAGTTACGAAGAATTCCCCTTTCTATCTCATAATGGGATATCACCCTCGACCTCTCCCTACTGTCTTCGAAAAGACAACCGTTCCTTCCGTGGAAAAAAGGGTAGCTGAATTGAAAAAGTTGAGAGAAGAGACATCGGCTCTGTTGGACATTGCAGCAAGAAGAGTGAAAGAGAGAAGTGGGAGAGAACTAGACAAGTTCGAGAAGGGTCAGAAAGTCTGGCTAGAAGGAAAGAACCTCTCCTTAGGATATCCCTCTCCAAAACTGTCCCCGAAACGCGAAGGACCCTTCGAAATCACAGAAGTCCTAGGACCCGTGACGTACAGATTGAAACTCCCATTTCAATGGAGAATTCACCCTGTTTTCCACGCTGGTCTTTTATCACCATTCAAAGAAACCGACGTCCACGGACCCAACTTTCTAGAACCACCCCCAGATATAGTTGAAGGTCAAGAAGAATACGAAGTCGAAGCCATCATCGGACATCGACCAAAAAGGAAGAATCAACCTCCAAAGGAATACCTTGTTTCCTGGAAAGGATACGACTCCTCGCATAATCAATAGTTGAAGCCAGCCGGCTTGAAACATTCTATGGAGTTATATCTGGAGTATAAAATCAAGTACAACTTGCGTTGAATCTTTACTCCAACCGAAACATGTCTTCCTACACCAACCCTTCCGTCCGAACTGGCCTACCTCCTTTCAACCCTCCACATCAAGTCTTCCCAGACGACGCTGTCCATACCGAACCTTTCCATCCATCGACGTTCGAACTACTCTACCTTATGAATTGCGAACACTACGAAGAGGAATTGACGACCGCGATAAACGCCTCCAACGAAAGGAACCGAGCCATCTATGGGAGTCTTATCTTCCTTAGAGGACAGAGACGACAGATGATGGAGAACATAACAAGAGTAGACCGACACATGGGCCAGTTAGCCCAACAAATTTCTGACGACGAGACCTTTACTATCACTGGAGCTATAGTGGTACCACGTCCAGCTCTTGATATCGCAAACTTACCGCTTCATGTACTTCTTCCAGACACAGATCCCGGCTTCGCTACGGACGACGAAGAAGGACTCTCGCCCATCGAAGAGGCCTCAGACGAGCAACCGAGGTCTCTAAAGGGCAGCACCTCCTCCAGCTCCGACAGCGAACCATCGCATCAACCCCCTCTCCCTATACTCTCCAGACCAACATACCCGAGCAGATGGACGCGTCCACCAGTAGAAGAACCCCGACGCCCATGGGAGCCGTCAGCGCCTTACCTCTCAACGAGCGAACCCTTCTCTACCCCGATCCATTCCCCATTACAGACGACACCCGAGATGATGACTCGGATGTCTCCGACATCAGCGGAAGAGCCGCAAAATTCCCTATTGTCTCCCCTCCTACTACCCCGCCCGCAATGTCTCCCAGCCGTGAACTCCCCTCCACCTCTTCCAACGCCACCGAACCTTCCAGAGAGACCTATAACGCAGCAAGGCTTTCTCCAGAACTCCCGGACCCCTTACGCCTCCCCTCCCCCATTGTCCCAATCAACCCAGACACCCAACGTCCCTACCGTATCGGTGTGGGACGACGAGGACGCGGAGCCGGATGACAGGGATTCACAAACCGAAATCAGATCAAGCAATCCTATAACGCATACTACGGCACTACTCGACGAGGTTCACCAAGAACTGAGTGTCCTGTGTGTAAACTGGGAGAACACTGCGCCGTTGACTGTGTGGACTATGTCTGCCCGGTTTGCAACACTCATAAAGCTGGCCATCTCCCTGGACATTGTAGGGACAGAAGAAGGTCTGCGAGAACTACGGGACGAAACGATACCGGCGGTACATCGACTCTTGACGACGATTGGAGACATGATACCACGTGGGACGATGCCGACTACGGGAATGGAGAACAATGAAAGACCACAAGATCCACCGCTAGGAGACGGGATCGTCGTCGACATGGGTTCTCCAGAAGGACCAAGGGTTTTTAGGTGGTTGGATAGAGAGACAGTGATAAGAGAGGCTCAATTCTGTGGAGAGTGGTTAGTGGAAGGGCAGCCAATTGTTTCGAACGTGTAAGTTCGAAGGTAAAACGGGGGTAATGTTACAGTTGGACATGAACGGACTAATTTTTCTTTCTTCTATTTTCTTGTTCTAGCACTTTAGCGCCTTCGAGCGCTAGTTTTCTCTTTTTACTTATGCTTTCCATTAACATCTGGACAAATCCACCTTCCCAGCTCCCTTTTCGAATCTTATGCCTATCTTCTTATTTAAGACGTCATTACTGACATCAGTATGACTTCATTATTCTATTAGTTTCTTTCCTCTTCTATTTATGATTCGATGTCATTTCTGACGTCGACCATTGTATCACTATATTTATTTTCATTTCCTCGACATCACTTCTAATGTCATGTTCCTATTTATCATGACGACAAAGGGACATTCTGTTTACTAAACAAACGATGTCGTACTAGCAGTTTGTATGCAACTAGTAGACTACAATCGTTGTATAAGTAGATAGTTTGCAGGTCTAAGCTACCTCAGCTTGACCTAGTTAACCTCTTGGACATCTTGCTCACCTCGACCGAACTCTGAGAGCTTTGGCGTTAGCTGAAGAACTCAACTCTTGAACTTGATCCTTTGTCAAACCTAAGCGCCGTTACGTCATAACGGTTGTTGAGGTTGTTGTCGTTGCTGCGCAAGTAACGTAACAGAGTTTCGCATTTGAATTCCATTATCTTTAAGATATGTTTGGAACTCGTTTCCGAAAAATTCTCCACCATGATCAGTTTGAACACATTTAATAATTTTACCAGTTTGTTTTTCAGTTAAAGCACGAAAGCGTTTAAAGCTGGTAAGTGTTTCAAATTGATTCTTAGTTCGTTGATGATAAATCCATCCTACTGAGGAATGGTCATCAATTAGAACTAATGTATAATGATTTTGGTGGTAAGAATTAATGGGAAACTCCTTAATATCCATATGAATAAGTTCTAGGATATTATCTTTACGCTTTTGAGAACTATGGTAAGGTTTAGATGCTGTTCCTCCTTCAGCACATCCCTTACACAAAGACTTTTTAGATCCTTGTTTCTCAATGGAAAATCCTTTGCAATGCTTCATACAGTTTGTTAATACATGATAAGGTATATGACCAAATCTGTTATGAGCAATTACAGGATCAGTTGATTTAATCTTGAAAGCAAGAATGGTAATTGCTTCATTCTGTTTGACAGATGAAGCATGTAGGTATGTGTACCCATCTCTTTCTGGTTTCACAAATAGCGACATAAAGAGTTTACCATTTGCTTTTGTAATTATAGAGGTTTCTGGGAACGAATATTTAATATCGTAACCATTGACGATATATTTATTCCCAGCTAGAAGTCTATGATTTGCTTTAGGCCAATAGAACACTGGATAAAGTTTGACCGTATGGGTTTCTCCAAGTGAATTGGTATGACGAATGATTACTGTTCCTTGATGAGTTATGACATCCGATCCAGTGACTCCAATGATCTGCTTGGGTCCTGTAGGAATTTCATTTAACTCAAGGAAATCGGACTTAAAAGGCGTTATGTGATTGGTTGCAGCAGTATCAAGAGCCCATTCAATTGTTTGTGGTTCTAAAGATACAACATTTTTATCACTAATTTTAGTCATCATACATTGTACAATGTTACTATTTACAGAGTTAGAAAGAAATTGTTCATCGAGCACTGATGATGGCTCGGAATCAATGTTCGTTTCTAGCAATTTATTAGTGATGCTGCTCTTAAGATCAATTAGATCATACCAATCGTAGTAGTCCGCTTCGTTATGAACGTAATCATTATAGTTTTCGTCCCAATCTTCTTTATCAAAATCTCCCAAACTCAGGTTCTTCTCTCCATTTTTCCCTTGAGAATCTTTCTCGTCAAGAGGAACAACATCCGCAATGTTGATATCAACACGAGCTTGGATGTTTGAAGAACCTTGAATAAATTCGGGAACTTCCAGTTTAGGATTATTGACCATTATGGAAGAAATGTTTATTCCCAGATCTGGTATTACTGGTTTGAGAGGCGGTGATGGTGCCTCTATGTCAATATTGGGAACCTCAAGGGTATCTCCTTTCGGATGATAAGGAGTTTGAGGTCGAACAGGTTTGGGTTGGAATAGTTTTCTATCCCCATAATGTTCTAGAACCATATTGCGGGCTTCCTGTTTGGTTATTTTCCTAAAAGTGTTTTCCCCAACGTTAAATTCGTAAGGAGGTGGAGTCGGTTCTTTGCCAAATTGGAACATTTTGTCGCCAATTTTAACTTGTGGCAAAAGATTAGACTGGATTGTAGGGAAACATTTAGAAATATTACCAAAGAAGTTTTTGGTAGTTTGCCAGTTCTTTTCTAATTCTTTTTGAATTGCCGCTGATTCTTCCTTTGATTTGATCTGAATATCATCAGCCATGGTGGCTGATTGATATGGTCTTTTCCCCATTCGTTTGTCAATGACATCAGGGTGTTTAGCTTGACAGGCCGGTGAGTCACATCAGTGCTCAGCAGCTAATCCCTTGTCTTGGAACATTTGGGTGATCTTCTTTCGCTGCTCCTGAAGTTCCTTCTCGGACTTCTTGACAATAGGTCGTTCTTTTTTGGGTTTAGGAGGAAGAGTTGCATCCCAAGGATTTTTGGGATTAAGAGAATCCCAGGCTTTGTTGTTTCTTTCCTTGTTCAACCATGTTTCGGCATAATCTTTCTCCTTCTTCCAAGGGTCTTTAAGGAGAATTGGATTGTCTGCCGAAGAAAGAGCTTCCATAAATGGCTTTTTAATAGATTTGTTGTTAAAGCCACATGGATTACGTTTTGGAGGGAAGCCTTCCTGAACAGAGTTAAACATGATTGGGATGCAAGTAGCAGCGACTGGCCAATTGTCTAGATGATGTGGATAGTTGCATGTGACACAGAAGACTGTTTTAAAGTCTTGGTTTAGTTTGGGGGTTGGTGCTCTGGATGGGTTTGGTGTATTCCAGTTGATATAGTCAACAGGGTGATCACCAAATTTGAATCGTTCACCTGCTTCGATCCCAGGGTTAGTTGGGTCTTCATGAACATATTTTCCAGGAGCGATTTGATTGAATTTGTACTCCCCCTTACTAAGGTATGTGATATGCTTTGGTAGTCCACTGGTGCATCTTTGGCAATCTGCTTCACAAACTGCTGAAGGGTGACGATGGAATTCTATTTTGGCATAATTCCGCATGTAGAGATTATGCTCTTTCGTCACAACACAGTTTAGGATCTCAACGAGTGGTTCGATCGGATCATGGAGTCGGAACAGAGTGTTTCTGATCCGAGTAAAGAAGATCCAGTACCTGTCACCAGTGTCATCATGATCGGCCATTTGCCAGAGTCCCATGCCACAAAATTCTGTATGGTGTTCATTTCGCCAAGTACATTTATGACAGGCTTCTGAGCAAAAAGAGATTGGAGTGGAATGAGGGGCGAAGGAAGTCGATTGGGGGTACTTTGCATATATGTCCAATGCATCCAAGAAGTCAACAATGGTGGGTTGCTTCTTGTAATCGTGTCCGAGTTGTTGAGCTCTATTACGGATATAATCCTTTTTGGTTTCTATTAAATCGAGTATGATTTTTGCAAATCGATGTGATGCAAAAAGTGTTGAATCAATAGATGGATTATTGTTTAGAAGCTCAATGTGAAATTTGATATTCTCAGGCATTGGAATCATTGTTGGATCATATTGAGATTTCGGAATCCGGGCCTGTATTTTGGCTTCCATGTGTCGCAACCATCTCCTCATGGCACGACCATGGTCCGATTTGTGAGGTTGTTTGTTCTCGAATATATTAATAGGATTTCAAGGAACAGTTGACTCTGAAGTTTTGGTTGGAATAACATCTCGTACCTGGTTAGGGTACTTGTGCTTCATAAGATGTTTTCCAGATGGAAGATTACCGAAAATATGCTCAAATGATTCTGATGGAAAAATATCTCCAATATTAACTTCCTCTTTAGTAATAGGAGGAGTTTTAGGAGGAATTTTATCTGTTTCAAGGACAGTGAAAGTTCTGCTGAGCTGAAAATCTCCTCAAAGGAAAGCATATGCCGTCTCATCGATGGGAAGACGTACTAGTACTGCTTTTTGGAGAATTTTCTGTCTAGCAAAGGAATGGGAATGCATATTGTAGCATTGCTTGCAGACATACCAGGTTTTGCGATTTCGTCCAGTTGTGAAGATACCATAGACGGTCTTGTCTGGACTAGTGCAAAAATGGTTGACGCATTTAGTCGGAACTTTGCCATCATTGGAAGATTTTTCCTCTTTGGGAAATTGAGGTTCTTCTTTTTGAGGCAAGTCTGTGATCTCAGCCATCATGACTGAGATTGCTCCATTAGGCTTTTTCCCTTTTCCTTTCTTGTTCGACTTCTTCTTGTTATTCTTCTTCCCATCAGATTTCTGCTGATTTTGTTGGGGTTGCGCAGGCTGTTTGCCTTTGTTCCTTTTATTCCCAGCATTCTGGTTTTGATTGTTTGGTTTACCAGAATTTGGATTAGGATTGCGTGGACGGAATTTCTTCTGTCCATTCCAATTCGGGCTCTGTCCAGTGTATCGTTGGACACCAGAGATCCAAGTGGCATAAGCGGCAACCCCATCCATGTGTCGCCTATTATATTCTTGTTTGATGAAGGGGAGGATATTGTCGAAGGTAAGATCCTTCCCTTTGTTGGAGACAAACATCTGGGTCTTAACTCCTTCATATGACTTGGGAAGAGAGTTAAGAAGGAACATTGCCTGGAAATTGGAGGGGACGGGAAAATTGTTCTCAGACAATTTTGCAACACATTGTCTGATGAGATTGGCACTATGATCGGGATTTTGGCCTTCGGCAGTACGTGCCATGACTAGACCTTGGAAATAGGTAAATATCTCTGAAAGGCTTGGTACGCCATATTCAGCTTTTAAAGCGTCCCATGTTAGTTTAGCAGTATCTTTGATAATCCACTGCAAAGTAGGACTCAATTTAAGCTGAAAAAGGCCAAGAGCTTGGGCGTTGGAGGTTTTCCATTCTTTGACGACTTCCATATCAGGAGTAACAGCAGTAGCACCTTCACTGGTAGTCACTGGCATCGTATTGGTAAGGGCATAAGCCGCTTTAGCCAAATTGAGGTATGCCAAGACTCTGCGCTTCCATTCTCTGAAGTCGTCACCATTAAAGACTGGAACCACTGATAATCCTGATGTATTGCCAACAGAAGTATCAAAAACTTGAATTGGTTCAAGTAATTCCAAAGGATGGTAACTGTAAACCGGAATGCCGACACCATCATCCGAGTTTCGAATTCAGACAGTGTTATCAGCAAGAGAGACTTGGGGGATATGAGATTGATTGGAGTTAGACATTGTTATCGATAAAAGGCTATAGGAAAGGAGGGCGTAAGTGCTGGTATGACTTTTAGGTGTATGGAGCCTTTATCGACAAGAATGCTAATGAATCCTCATACGTTTGGTCAACAGTGTTTCCTTCATGTCATCCGGTCTCATCACCCGGACTGACGTAGCTGTAAACGGTATTTACAAAATCTGATTGCATTTGAAAGTCTAAATAAGGTTTGATTTTAAGGATCCTGATCCGCCAGATCCATCAAATCCTTAAGAAGACATTTAAGGGACTTATAGGCAATCAGGGGGACTATTTACGAAAATGATACGTAATTATATAAACGACCCCTTCCATAGATGAAGGCTTTAGCACAAGGCCGTTCTATCTAGGTGCCAGAACCCAGTTGTATGACCCTCCAGCTCACCGGGATGACTACCGGTTTATTGCTGAATGAGCTAACCCATGTTCCAGTTAAGGAAATAAGGCCAACAGTTGGTTCTGCCTGTAATCCGGGTAATTCCGAATACAGGGGAATGGATTTTGTATATACATTAGAAGCTGCTTTACTGGGCTTAAAGTCTACTAATAAAGAAAGAAAAAACTTGACCATCCCTCCAAGCAAATCAAAGACCATCTAGAACCTGTGATTGTGGTCTAATGCCAGTTAAGGCGTCGACTACACAGGTACCTCTTGCAAGATCTCGGGTTACGAGCGCTTGACAAGAGTAATGGTCCCATTCAACATTGACCAATGAGAATGAGTGTCCATTAACACAGTTGTCGATGCAGGGCCCATAACCTGTTGAGACAGAACGGAGACGTAAAGCGCAGTGGAGTGTGCTCAACTCACATTTGTACAAGAGCTTGTTAAGAACCTTGAAGGTTGTAGAGGTGCAATGTGCAGAGTAGTCAATGTAAATTGAACTGAGGAATGTAGCTACATACATGCTTACTTTTATACTACTCTAAAGGATAAGATCCGTGGATAAACGGTGAAACCTAGTAAGCTATAGATGTAAGCTACTGAATACTTGTGAGACGAAGTATCCAAGAATAATGTGTCTTGGAGAGACACAATACAATTGTCTGACAGCAGAAGGAACTATACATGAATTCTACATGTGTTCTACTGTATTGTGCATGAGGCTACAATACTCCTACTGGACGAGGGAGCACTCCTATGACTGTAGTGCAAGCTCCGGAGAAGCTCAGGAACGTACTTTGTAAGTTCCGTAGTTGATCACATATGCAAGTAATACAATAACTAGTGTTCCTAATGTACCTAGTTTAGTATAGTACAGGTACTGTGCTTCAACAGGTCCTTGCATTAGCATCTGCTACGGTATTCCTTTTTCAAGCGCAAGTTCAGTTGTTTTCGGCCAGCAGATGCGGGAGTCTGGATTTATTGATGTCGGAAGGCGTTTCTGTGGTTGAGCTACGTCCTGAAATGAATGACATTGAGTGATCTAGACTTATGTATTGCGAAAAAAGTCAAACACACCTACATCCAGTATATCCAGCTTTTTCTCCACTTCTGGCCAGCAGAGTCGTTCATAATATGAGCTTGCACTTTTTATACGCAGGAGTGCAGTATGTGTTGAGTCTCTAGTGGAATATCTTTCAAGAAGGGATGATATGTTGAAGTCGTCGTAGAGATCCAAGATGGTAAAGGCAGAAGAACGCAGCGTGGGAACAACTCCGTGGCCGGTAGCTCAATTTCCCAGATGCCGAAAACTTTCCTTGACCTGATCCATCTCGATTCGTGGGCATGCTATTATCGTCGATGCGTGCGTCGCTCCTACCTGCAATATCGGCTTCTATAGGACTAAAGCTGTCTACCGTTTACGATTGGGTGTGAGTCGTCAAGAACACAAGTACGCCGTACGTTCGAATGGCCTAACTTTATCCGTTTCTCAGATTACCCTTTCCTATCCTAAGGTAATATTACCTCCGCGTTCCGAAATCCCTTCGCTTCTAGCTGTCACACAATGATCATCACACTCTGTCTAATCTGGAACCCATGCGCATAAGCCGCATCATCAGCCTCACCCCGTTACTTTCATATTGATATCAAGGACTCAAGTGCACCCATAGATCCTAACACGTTCAGACATCTCGCTCTCGCAAGTCCAGTCTTTCCCTTCCGCTACCGGTACTCGACAATCATTAGCAGCCTGTTCAGACTGAGGATTCACTATAGACCGAGGAAGGGAAAGGGTATCGGCGAGAGCTGTATCCCGCTCGCGCCCAATATCGGATGCTCACCGCAGATATTCCTTGTTCAAGGATCAGACTACGCGCCACCAGTGACAGTTGAGAAGCAAAACTTCTCTCGTCTCAAACATTACATCGACTGACTTTTAGACATCAAGTGTGTCTAAAGGATGCCTACTCCCTTCTTCTCCCGATAACTCTCCCTTTCACCCACGACTACATCGGAAAAGCTCGAGCATGCAACTAATGTTATTCGCTACCGGCGAACGTGTTTGTTATTGCTGTAGCGAAAGAAGATCAACCTGCGTATTCCGTTATATTTTCGGGGACTAATATTATGGCATCGTTCAATTTCAGGTTGGAAAAGTTCGTCTGGTCTCCCGGACACAACTTACAATGGACCGTATCATTCTGAGCGACTTGGGGGGTTGGTGTCGGCTCGTTTCACTGAGGCAGAAAATAGGTTTTCCAGGACTAAGCTCATATCATGGAGACCCAAAGGAAGCTCACAGGTCTTCCAATCTTTTCGGGATCTGATCAGTAACATCAGCGAAATGGACACCTAAATATAATGGATTATAATGTATTTTAGTGATTTTAATCCATTATAATACAATAAAATAAAACGACGCTATTATAATCCATTATAATACATTAAAATAAAGCGACATTATTATAATCCATTATAATACGTTAAAATAAAGCAACACTATTATAATCCATTAAAATGTAATAAAATGGGACGGCGCTATTATAATACATTAT